>CAWUFW010004092.1:0-1200000 GCA_963921515.1 Calotriton arnoldi
TCCCTTGCTCACTTTGCCACTGGATTCAAGATAGCCTGGCTGATGACGGCTGTAAGCCAGAAACCGGTCCCAGGATGCTTGTTTCTGGTCCAGGGAAGACATGGCTAGGCAGTTCGGGCTGGACTGTTCCCATGAGGCACAGGGTCAGACTGATTTGCATATGGCCATGTCTGAACTGGGGTGGCGCAGTGAGCTAAAGAATGATGATGGATTAAACCCAGATCAGTTGACTGGGGGTGAGTGCTTGCAATGTTCAACACTCCGTCCATCATCCCCTTTGGTTTTGCTATGTTCGCCCTAAGTTGGCAGGGTATGCCCAGACGTGGGTCCCTTGCTCACTTTGCCACTGGATTCAAGATAGCCTGGCTGATGACGGCTGTAAGCCAGAAACCGGTCCCAGGATGCTTGTTTCCGGTCCAGGGAAGACATGGCTTGGCAGTTTGGGCTGGACTGTTCCCATGAGGCACAGGGTCAGACTGATTTGCATATGGCCATGACTGATCTGGGATGGAGGAGTGAGCTAAAGAATGATGATGGATTAAACCCAGATCAGTTGACTGGGGGTGAGTGTTTGCAATGTTCAACACTCCGTCCATCATCCCCTTTGGTTTTGCTAGATTCGCCCTAAGTTGGCAGGGTATGCCCAGACGTGGGTCCCTTGCTCACTTTGCCACTGGATTCAAGATAGCCTGGCTGATGAAGGCTGTAAACCAGAAACTGGTCCCATGATGCTTCTTTCCGGTCCAGGGAAGACATGGCTTGGTGGTTCGGGCTGGACTGTTCCCATGAGGCACAGGGTCAGACTGATTTGCATATGGCCATGTCTGAACTGGGGTGGCGTAGTGAGCTAAAGAATGATGATGGATTAAACCCAGATCAGTTGACTGGGGGTGAGTGCTTGCAATGTTCAACACTCCGTCCATCATCCCCTTTGGTTTTGCTATGTTCGCCCTAAGTTGGCAGGGTATGCCCAGACGTGGGTCCCTTGCTCACTTTGCCACTGGATTCAAGATAGCCTGGCTGAAGACGGCTGTAAGCCAGAAACCGGTCCCAGGATGCTTGTTTCCAGTCCAGGGAAGACATGGCTTGGCAGTTCGGGCTGGACTGTTCCCATGAGGCACAGGGTCAGACTGATTTGCATATGGCCATGTCTGAACTGGGGTGGCGGAGTGAGCTAAAGAATGATGATGGATTAAACCCAGATCAGTTGACTGGGGGTGAGTGCTTGCAATGTTCAACACTCCGTCCATCATCCCCTTTGGTTTTGCTATGTTCGCCCTAAGTTGGCAGGGTATGCCCAGACGTGGGTCCCTTGCTCACTTTGCCACTGGATTCAAGATAGCCTGGCTGAAGACGGCTGTAAGCCAGAAACCGGTCCCAGGATGCTTGTTTCCGGTCCAGGGAAGACATGGCTTGGCAGTTCGGGCTGGACTGTTCCCATGAGGCACAGGGTCAGACTGATTTGCATATGGCCATGTCTGAACTGGGGTGGCGGAGTGAGCTAATGAATGATGATGGATTAAACCCAGATCAGTTGACTGGGAGTGAATGCTTGCAATGTTCAACACTCCGTCCATCATCCCCTTTGGTTTTGCTATGTTCGCCCTAAGATGGCAGGGTATTCCCAGACGTGGGTCCCTTGCTCACTTTGCCACTGGATTCAAGATAGCCTGGCTGATGACGGCTGTAAGCCAGAAACCGGTCCCAGAATGCTTGTTTCCGGTCCAGGGAAGACATGGCTTGGCAGTTCGGGCTGGACTGTTCCCATGAGGCACAGGGTCAGACTGATTTGCATATGGCCATGTCTGAACTGGGGTGGCAGAATGAGCTAAAGAATGATGATGGATTAAACCCAGATCAGTTTACTGGGGGTGAGTGCTTGCAATGTTCAAAACTCCGTCCATCATCCCCTTTGGTTTTGCTATGTTCGCCCTAAGTTGGCAGGGTATGCCCAGACGTGGGTCCCTTGCTCACTTTGCCACTGGTTTCAAGATAGCCTGGCTGATGGTGGCTGTAAGACAGAAACCGGTCCCAGGATGCTTGTTTCCGGTCCAGGGAAGACATGGCTTGGCAGTTCGGGCTGGACTGTTCCCATGAGGCACAGGGTCAGACTGATTTGCATATGGCCATGTCTGAACTGGGGTGGCGGAGTGAGCTAAAGAATGATGATGGATTAAACCCAGATCAGTTGACTGGGGGTGAGTGCTTGCAATGTTCAACACTCCGTCCATCATCCCCTTTGGTTTTGCTATGTTCGCCCTAAGTTGGCAGGGTATGCCCAGACGTGGGTCCCTTGCTCACTTTGCCACTGGATTCAAGATAGCCTGGCTGATGACGGCTGTAAGCCAGAAACCGGTCCCAGGATGCTTGTTTCCGGTCCAGGGAAGACATGGCTTGGCAGTTTGGGCTGGACTGTTCCCATGAGGCACAGGGTCAGACTGATTTGCATATGGCCATGACTGATCTGGGATGGAGGAGTGAGCTAAAGAATGATGATGGATTAAACCCAGATCAGTTGACTGGGGGTGAGTGTTTGCAATGTTCAACACTCCGTCCATCATCCCCTTTGGTTTTGCTAGATTCGCCCTAAGTTGGCAGGGTATGCCCAGACGTGGGTCCCTTGCTCACTTTGCCACTGGATTCAAGATAGCCTGGCTGATGAAGGCTGTAAACCAGAAACTGGTCCCATGATGCTTGTTTCCGGTCCAGGGAAGACATGGCTTGGTGGTTCGGGCTGGACTGTTCCCATGAGGCACAGGGTCAGACTGATTTGCATATGGCCATGTCTGAACTGGGGTGGCGTAGTGAGCTAAAGAATGATGATGGATTAAACCCAGATCAGTTGACTGGGGGTGAGTGCTTGCAATGTTCAACACTCCGTCCATCATCCCCTTTGGTTTTGCTATGTTCGCCCTAAGTTGGCAGGGTATGCCCAGACGTGGGTCCCTTGCTCACTTTGCCACTGGATTCAAGATAGCCTGGCTGAAGACGGCTGTAAGCCAGAAACCGGTCCCAGGATGCTTGTTTCCAGTCCAGGGAAGACATGGCTTGGCAGTTCGGGCTGGACTGTTCCCATGAGGCACAGGGTCAGACTGATTTGCATATGGCCATGTCTGAACTGGGGTGGCGGAGTGAGCTAAAGAATGATGATGGATTAAACCCAGATCAGTTGACTGGGGGTGAGTGCTTGCAATGTTCAACACTCCGTCCATCATCCCCTTTGGTTTTGCTATGTTCGCCCTAAGTTGGCAGGGTATGCCCAGACGTGGGTCCCTTGCTCACTTTGCCACTGGATTCAAGATAGCCTGGCTGAAGACGGCTGTAAGCCAGAAACCGGTCCCAGGATGCTTGTTTCCGGTCCAGGGAAGACATGGCTTGGCAGTTCGGGCTGGACTGTTCCCATGAGGCACAGGGTCAGACTGATTTGCATATGGCCATGTCTGAACTGGGGTGGCGGAGTGAGCTAAAGAATGATGATGGATTAAACCCAGATCAGTTGACTGGGAGTGAATGCTTGCAATGTTCAACACTCCGTCCATCATCCCCTTTGGTTTTGCTATGTTCGCCCTAAGATGGCAGGGTATTCCCAGACGTGGGTCCCTTGCTCACTTTGCCACTGGATTCAAGATAGCCTGGCTGATGACGGCTGTAAGCCAGAAACCGGTCCCAGAATGCTTGTTTCCGGTCCAGGGAAGACATGGCTTGGCAGTTCGGGCTGGACTGTTCCCATGAGGCACAGGGTCAGACTGATTTGCATATGGCCATGTCTGAACTGGGGTGGCAGAATGAGCTAAAGAATGATGATGGATTAAACCCAGATCAGTTGACTGGGGGTGAGTGCTTGCAATGTTCAAAACTCCGTCCATCATCCCCTTTGGTTTTGCTATGTTCGCCCTAAGTTGGCAGGGTATGCCCAGACGTGGGTCCCTTGCTCACTTTGCCACTGGTTTCAAGATAGCCTGGCTGATGGTGGCTGTAAGACAGAAACCGGTCCCAGGATGCTTGTTTCCGGTCCAGGGAAGACATGGCTTGGCAGTTCGGGCTGGACTGTTCCCATGAGGCACAGGGTCAGACTGATTTGCATATGGCCATGTCTGAACTGGGGTGGCGGAGTGAGCTAAAGAATGATGATGGATTAAACCCAGATCAGTTGACTGGGGGTGAGTGCTTGCAATGTTCAACACTCCGTCCATCATCCCCTTTGGTTTTGCTATGTTCGCCCTAAGTTGGCAGGGTATGCCCAGACGTGGGTCCCATGCTCACTTTGCCACTGGATTCAAGATAGCCTGGCTGATGACGGCTGTAAGTCAGAAACCGGTCCCAGGATGCTTGTTTCTGGTCCAGGGAAGACATGGCTTGGCAGTTCGGGCTGGACTGTTCCCATGAGGCACAGGGTCAGACTGATTTGCATATGGCCATGTCTGAACTGGGGTGGTGGAGTGAGCTAAAGAATGATGATGGATTAAACCCAGATCAGTTGACTGGGGGTGAGTGCTTGCAATGTTCAACACTCCGTCCATCATCCCCTTTGGTTTAGCTATTCAGGGGGACCAGCAAGGTCCTCAAGAACAAATACTTTTCCAGCAGCTTCAGGCACTTTATCCACGTTGCAATAGATTCCTATGGAGTGGTCCTGATGCAAGAGATGAAGGATGGTGAAGATGCTCTAAGGATGTTATCGATGTGACACACTCTGCAGGGGGTCATCTCGCAATACATTTCCTTGTACACTTCTCTATAGGGGAGATGGACTATGGATTCCCTCCTTGACCATCACCTACCCAGCTGGGCAAATTATCCTGCGTCTCTCTGGACCTTATTTGCCTCCTCCCCCTTCACCCTACCCCCTACCCCTCTCCGCCCTACTCATCTTCTAGCTACTGACCTTTGCCCTCACCCTGCCTTGCTCACAGTTCCCACACTTTCTTATCCACTTGACGTTCTTTTGTAATTCTTTCCCTCGTCAGTTGAGACATAGCTATTTGACTGATGCCCGATGGAGCTACCTTGTTTAGCTATTGGGGAGACAGGCTGTGGATTCCCTCCTCGGATGTCACCTACCCAGTCGGTCTTTGGGCAGACTTCCTTTCATCTCTCCTGCCGTCTTTTCACCCATACTCCCTGTAGGAGAGTAGGATCTGCTTCACATGGGTACCCCCACTTTTTGCTGATGCTTCACTGTTTTTCGACCTTAGTCTGGCTGGGGCCCTGCTAATCAGAACCCCAGCCTAGCTGCTTCCTATCTAAAATGGTTTCCATGTGCCTTAGGCACATCTCTGATTGGAATCTGGAGTGCCCTTATAAGTCCCTAGTATATGGTATACTATGTACCCAGGGCATAGGTACCTCAGAGGCCTACCAGGGGCTGCAGCATGTATTGTTCCACCCCTGGAAGGCCATCCAAACTGACACCACAGGTCTGCTACTGCAGCCTGGGTAAGGTGGTGCATGCACCCCTTATTGTGATATAGGCTACCTATATCACTATATACATACACACATATAAACCTATAAGTCACTCCTATGGCAGGCCTTATCAATCATGAAGGCAGAGTGCGTGGTTCCTATGTGAGAGGGTGCCCCTGCATGAGCAGGGCCCCTCTGCAGCGTTCGGAGACCCTTCTCTGATGCTGTTTGTAGTGCAGCCTGACCATATACTCTTAAGCGCATTATAACCTCGCGTTAAATGCTAACTTTGGGATGGCTGCACGGAAACATGTTGTGTTTGGTGTCAAACATCTTGGAATACTACCCCCCCCGCCAGTTCTGGTGGCGGGGTAGCATTCCACCCTTCTAGAGGGAAAGACATGTACACACCGGTATGCCCGGTACTGACTTTCAAAGCCCTGGCATCACAAAATGGATGTCGCTGCCACAGACACGAGTCTGGCCTCCTGCTGCTGACCGAAACTCCGGCAGGGGAGGCCTGGACAATAGGTTTCCTGTCCCAGGGAGGTGTGACCACCTCCCCAGACAGGATAGTGTGTATTGGGGCTGGGCGGGAGCACTCTCGGGTGCTTTGAAGTCCTGCACTGGGGGCACATTTGGTGTCCCTGTGCATACCCCAGTTCAAACCGGATCAGGGGCTTCCAGCCCCTGCTTTGGCGTGAACTGGACAAAGGGAAAGGGGTGTAGCCACCCCTCTGCCCTGACCCACCCATAGGTGGGACCACAGAGTAAGTCCAACCCCTAAACTTGGTATAAGTATGGGACCCCAGTCCTTAGGACTTTAGATTATCCCTGGACGAAACTCTGACACAGAATCCTGGACCTTCGACGCTCTACTTAAAGATTAGAGGACAGAAGAATCTCCCTTGGGGTCAAGGAGTGACTCCCCTGCTTGGCAGGCACCAAAGAAGCAATTGTCCGGTCTGCATCGCTGAAGCTCCCGTCGGACGCCGAAGTCGTTGCATCACCAGACATGGATTTCCAGACTTCCCCGAGGCTGGCCTGAGTGCCCAGCAAAGCTGAGGCCCGTAGCTGTCGTGGGTAATGTGGAACCGTGACCCCTGGACACCGCACGCATTTGCAAGTGCATCCTCTTCTGGGTCTCCCACGAAGTCGTGCTTTGGGCTTTCAGTAGCCCCAGCCTCCAGCACCAACTGCACCAAAGATCACTGGCCTCCACTCCATGAGTGTCCTGTGAGCCAGCTCCACGTGCACCGTCTCAAGGCTCCTTCGCGGTCGCTAGCCCGTTGGCTAGTAGCCCTTCACGAAGGCCAATCTTTTTCTACTTGGGCTCCCTCGTTGCTCCAGGCGTGCCCTCACTTACCCTTGCTGGGTGAGTTCCTCATACCTTGCTGGTCTGCACAATCATCAATCTTCATCTACATCGAGACTTGCCGTTGCCAAGGCTTGTTGGGTCCAATCCGGTCACCGACACCTCAGCACTCGACAGACATCATGTACCAGCCCGAATCCTGCTCCTGGTCGCCGACAACGCCTCCTGGACCTCGTGGCTGAAGAGTCAAGATGACTGTCAACCTACCTGAAGCACTCGACATCGGTGGGCATCTGCTCATCGCCTTCCTGGTCACTGGCTAGTGACCCAGACTCTGTCCCCTCTGCTTTCAGGTTCTTCAGATCTCCGATCCACCCTTGGATCCACCCGGACACTTTTCACTTGGTCACCAGCAGCACTTTGCAGCAGATCGCCATTCAAATCGACGACGAAACCCGACCCCGAAAGGCACCTATGCACCCGGCTTCCCTGGGTGAGGTAACAAGAGTACTCAGGTGCTCCCGTGGGTAGAGACTCTAGAACGACCTAGTTCTCAAAGGGTTTGCTCCAAGTCCTTCTTTAAGTGTCCCTTTTCTTTGAATTCCAAACCGCGACTTTCTCCATAGAAGTTAACGGCGATTCGCGGCTGTGTTACTACACTGCACGCGTCCCCCGTGGGTCCCCTGTGTCACTACCTTGGGTGGTTCCTTGTGGTCCAAGCACTTCTAGAGGCTCTAGGCCTAGTGTCTAGCTCAGTCGTGGTTCTTATACCACTTTATTGGTATATGGTTTGGTACGCCCCTAGGGCCCAAACGTGTATTTGTGCTATTACTGTGTTTAAATAACTTATAACTTATGTACTTCGAACTCTAGCCTCGTAAAGAGACTAGAGGGGTGTGTTTAGTAATAAATACATATATTTTGAATATATACCTGGTGTGGTGCTCTTTCATTTGGTCACTCAAGAGATTATAGACTGGTAAAACAAGCTGCTTTACATTCCTTCAAGACTTAGCCTAAAGGCTGCTCTCCATAGCTACCACTAGGATAGCTTTCAATAAAGGTTGTCTTTAACCTATCTCCAATAAGGGGTTGTTTGGACTGGTGCAAGGTGCCCACTATAATTAGTGGACAGCATATGCCAGGCCAACTTCTCACATTGGTGTGCAGAGTGTGGGATTCCAGCTTGCTATTGTTTTACCAGATAATCTCAATTGAATTGATCAACTGAAAACCACTAAAGGTACCTAAGGTACTTATAAATTAAGCTTAGTATACAGTAAGTTCTACTGAACTTAGAGTTGTGTGTTAAGGGATAGCACACCCTTTCTACAACTCAAGAGAGTTTAGTAGGCCACACTAGAGTAGGTAGTGCATACACCACACCTCACTAGTAATGTCTTCAAAGCCAGGACCCAGTGAGTCCTTGCCAGAAGCCAGTGGGCTTCTTCCCTCCAAGTATGATAAACTCCCATTCTTGGAATTGAGAGCATTATGCAATACTAGGAAGTTGAAGGCAGGCAAAAGTGCCAGCACCCAACACCTCAGGGAGGTGTTACTAGCTGATGATCTCAGCAGGCCCCTAGGGTCTGAAGGGGTAGGCAAAGAGGGTGGGGCAGAAGATGAGGGAGGGGCCAGGGGTGAAGAAGCCCAGGACCCCCCCTCTGAAACTGGCCAGGAAGGTGAAAATGACCTTGTCCTGGAGAATCCAATTCCTCCTGTGGAGGAGGAGGAGGGAGAGGATCAGACTGACCTCCCCTTTGTCCCCCAGGAAGAGTTCTGAGTGTGCCCAGAAGGTCTAGGTCTCCTTCTCAGGAGTCTAACCACTCTGACACCTCAATAGGGTCCTCTGTGTCCTCTCATAGGAGGGAATCCTCTCATGAGAGAAGAAAGAGACTGATTCAATATGAGCAAACTCAGCTTGAACTCAGGAAACAGCAATTGGCTATAGACAGGGAGTCCCTAGATCTCTATAGAGAGAGACAAAAGTTGGGACTAGAGTCCCATGGTGGCAGCAGTTTCCCCAAAGATAGGGAAAGGTCTTATGACCATAGAAACCTGAGCAAGATTGTCCCTCCCTACCAGAGTAGGGATGACATCCACAAATGGATAACTGCTCTAGAGAGGGCCTGTAAAGTACAGAGGGTCCCTCAGGAGCAGTGGGCAGCAATCTTGTGGCTCTCCTTTGCAGACAAAGGTAGAGACAAGCTCCTCACTGTTAGAGAGGAGGATGCTGATAATTACAAAGTCTTGAAGAGTGCTCTAATTGATGGGTTTGGCCTAACCACTGAACAATACAGGTTAAAGTTCAGGGATACCCAAAAAGCACAGACTCAAGACTGGGTAGACTTTGTTGATTGTTCTGCCAAGGCTCTGGAAGGTTGGTTATTGGGCAGTAAGGTATGTGACTTCACAGGATTGTACAATCTGATAATGAGGGAGCAGATTCTTAATAACTGTCAAAATCAGCTGTTGCATCAGCACCTGGTAGACTCTGATCTGACCTCTCCCCAAGAATTGGGAAAGAAGGCAGACAAATGGGTCCGAACCAGGGTGAAGCAGAAGGTACAGAACCAAGGTGGTGACCCTAAGAAGCAAGATTCGAAAACCTCTGATAAGGGTGGGGAGAAGGGTAAAGATCAAAAGTCTTCACAAGGCCCCCAAAAATCTTCTTCAGGTGGGGATTCACAGTCTACCAAAGGGAAAGGCCAAAGAAAACCATGGTGCAAGGTCTGTAAGCAAAAGACCCACTGGACCAATGATTGCACCAAGTCCAAAGACTCGACTCCAGCCCCCACCAATGCCCCTAAGGCACCTGCTCCCCCTAGTGCAGTTACAGTTGGTGGTGGGAGTACTACAGCCAAGGGTTTAGTAGGGTTGACCCTGGGTACTGAGATGGGCTCTGACCTAGTCAGAGAACTCACTCAGGCTGTCCTAGTCTGTGATGGAGGCATGGATATGACCTCCTCTATGAGTCCCAGTAATCTGGGCAAGTACAGACAACAGCCTTTAATCAATGGAAGAGAGGCTTTGGCATTTAGGGACACAGGGGCAAGTGTCACCATGGTGACACAAGACCTTGTGAATCCTCGGCAAGTTATACTTGGTGAGATGTACCAAGTGACCAATGCTAGCAATGTCAGAACAGACCATACTCTGGCAGTTGTTAACTTCTCCTGGGGAGGGGTAACTGGCCTTAAGAAGGTTGTGGTAAGTGCAGACCTACCAGTTGAATGCTTGCTTGGCAATGACTTAGAAACTTCAGCTTGGGCAGAAGTGGAGCTCAGGACTCATGCAGAAATGCTGGGGATCCCTGCAGATGTGTTTGCTGTGACCAGGTCACAAGCCAAAATGTCTAGCACTGAACAGGCCTTGGATTCTGGAATAATGGACCAAGTGCCTTCCAAGAAGAGGAGTAGTAGGGTAAAGGCAGTGCCTTCCCCTTGGCTCAGAAGGAAGATCAGTCCCTTGAGGGGGATGATCTCAGTCCTGAGGAAGGAACTGTCCCAGAGGAGCTTGAACCTGAACAGGTTGAGTTCTTGGGGACAGGGGGACCTTCCAGGGCAGATCTGAGCCAGGAGCAGCAGAGCTGCCCCTCTCTTGAACCCCTCAGACAGCAAGCTGCTGCTGAGGCTGCTGGGAAAGCTAGTGGTCCCCATACTGTGTATTGGGATGATGGACTCTTGTACTCAGAGTGTAGAGATCCCAAGCCTGGTGCTACCAGGAGGTTGGTTATACCTCTGAAGTTCAGGGGCTTCCTAATGACCCTAGCCCATGATATTGCAAAGATCCTGCACAGTTCTTCTTCTCCAAAGTGCAAAATATCTTAAAAATCCTTCCTGTGAAAGACAATGCATACATCACCAATGCCAACACCTCTTTTCGAGATAAATTTGCACCCAGTCTGGAGGCTTTAGAACCCTTGTCCTTGGATTCCTTGCTGTCTATTTTAGCTTCTATTAAAAGTGGATCGCCACTTGATCCGGCACCTTTTAACATTTTGAAATCAGTAGCCTCTACTATTGCTCCCTATCTTCTTAGTGTGATTAACACTTCTCTTATCTCAGGCGTGGTCCCTTGTGAATGGAAAAGAGCCATGGTTAAAGCTCTATTGAAAAAACCTCATCTGGATCAGAAGGATCTTGCCAACTATCGACCCATCTCGCTCCTTCCTGGAGTGAGCAAGATCGCAGAGAAACATGTTAACAACATCCTTTCTGCGTTTCTTGAGTCACATGATTTGCTCCACCCCTCCCAGACAGGCTTTCGCCCTCGCCAAGGAATTGAAACTGCTCTGCTGGTGTTAGTGGAGGAATCAAGAAAGATCCTTGACTCAGGAGGCTCTTCGGCTATTATTCTTCTTGATCTTAGTGCCGCATTTGATACGGTGAACCATCAGATTTTGGTTCAACGTCTCAGGAACACGGGAGTGTCAGGTTCGGCTCTTGCTTGGCTTCAATCTTTTTTGGAAGGCAGGACTTTCCAGGTGTTCGAAGAGGACACCTCCTCAGACTCTCTACCTCTGGTGTGTGGAGCGCCTCAGGGCTCTTCCCTGAGTCCAACCCTTTTTAATGTTTATATGGCCCCTCTGGCGGACCTGGTTGCCCCCTTTGGAGTCCATATTGTATCTTATGCTGATGACACACAGCTAGTGGTGGCATTGAATCAAGCTGACAAGTCACCCACTGACCTCCACGCTTGTTTGGAGGAAGTGGCAAAATGGATGAGTCTGTCTCACCTTAAACTGAACGGTGCAAAAACCGAAATTATGATGCTTGGTAGTTTTCAAAGTGCTAATTTGAATGCCCTCTGGCCATCTTGTATGGGCCCAGTCCCGGTTTTTAAATCAGAGTTAAAAAGCCTTGGTATCTGGCTGGACCAAGACCTGTCCTTCAAAACCCAAGCTAGGAAGACGGTCGCCTCCTGCTACGGTCTGCTAAAAATGATTCGTAAAATGTTGTCTGTGCTGCCACACTCAGCAAAAAAACTAGTGATTCAAGCCCTGATCCTTTCTAGGATTGATTTTGGCAATGCTCTCTACCTTGGGGCCCCCAAGGCAGTGATTGGGTGACTTCAGACTGTTCAGAACTTTGCAGCAAGACTGCTTACCGGCACTAGCCGGCGATGCTCAGCACAACCTGCATTGCGCTCTCTGCATTGGCTTCCTGTCCAGGAGAGGATACACTTTAAAGCTCTTTGTGTGGCCCACAAATCTTTGAAAGGGGAAGGACCACCCATTACCAGGGATCTGATCTATTCGTATAAAGCTCCTAGACATCTCCGCTCTAACTCTCTTCACTTGGCGAAAATTCAGAGAATTCAGAAAGCGAGAAGTGGAGGTAGGCTTTTTTCATACAACGCCTCCAGGTTGTGGAATACCCTTCCACTCTATCTCCGAAGTGAAGCGAACCACCTTAGCTTCCGTAAACAGCTGAAAACGTGGCTATTTCCATAACCCCTCTTGTGTTTACCACTCTAACGCCCTCTAGCGCTGGGATGCTCCCGGGTAACCACGCGCTCTATAAATCTTCTTTCATTTCATTTCATTTCATTTCATATTCCCTTAGCAGGTCACCTGGGCCAGAACAAGACTTGGGCCAGAATTGTCCCTCACTTTCACTGGCCCCACATGTCTGAAGACACCAAGGAGTTTTGTCGCTCCTGTGTAACCTGCCAGGCCAGTGGCAAGGCAGGTGGCACTACAAAGGCCCCCCTGATACCACTACCTGTGGTGGGGGTTCCCTTTGAAAGGGTGGGGATTGACATTGTTTGTCCCATGGATCCCCAAACAGCCTCTGGGCACAGGTTTATCCTGGTGGTAGTGGATCATGCCACCAGGTACCCAGAGGCTATTCCCCTTAGGACCATTACAGCACCTGTGGTGGCAAGGGCCCTCCTGGGAATTTTCTCAAGAGTGGGCTTTCCTAAGGAGGTTGTATCAGACAGGGGTACTAACTTTATGTCTGGATACTTAAAAGCAATGTGGAAGGAGTGTGGAGTGACTTACAAGTTCACCACACCCTATCACCCACAATGCAATGGTTTAGTTGAGAGATTCAACAAAACCTTGAAGGGCATGATTAAAGGGCTCCCAGAAAAGCTTAGGCGAAGATGGGACATACTCGTGCCCTGCCTTTTATTTGCATACAGGGAGGTGCCTCAAAAGGGGGTTGGCTACAGCCCTTTTGAACTTTTGTTTGGCCACCCTGTCAGGGGTCCACTGTGCTTGGTGAAGGAAGGATGGGAGTTACCTCTCAAGCCCCCAAAGCAAGACATAGTGGACTACGTACTTGGTTTCCGCTCCCGGATGGCTGAGTATATGAAAAAGGCAACTAAAAACCTTGAGGCTAGCCAGGAACTTCAGAAGGCCTGGCATGACCAAAAGGATGTACTGACTGTTTATCAGCCAGGACAGAAGGTGTGGGTGTTGGAGCCAGTGGCCCCAGCAGCTCTCCAAGACAAATGGAGTGGACCCCATACCATTGTTGAACAGAAGGGTGAGGTTACCTACTTAGTAGACCTAGGAACACCCAGGAGTCCCCACAGGGTTCTCCATGTCAACAGGTTAAAACCATATGTGGACAGGGCAGACATGGGCTTGCTCATGGCTACTGATGAAGGACAGGAGGAAGAGAGTGACCCACTCCCTGACCTGCTCTCACAGAACCCTGATGATGGGTCAGTGGATGGTGTAGCCTTGGCAGGCAGCCTTACTACCCAGCAGCAAACTGATTGTAGACAGGTGCTCAATCAGTTCAGACACATGTTCTCACTGACTCCAAGTCAGACCACCTGGTGCACTCATGAAGTGGACACTGGGGACAGTCTGCCTATTAAAAATAAGATTTATAGGCAACCTGACCATGTCAGGGACTGTATCAGGACAGAAGTCCAGAAGATTTTGGATTTGGGAGTTATTGAACCCTCAGATAGCCCTTGGGCTAGTCCAGTGGTCCTTGTGCCAAAACCTCACACCAGTGGTGGGAAAAGAGAGATGAGGTTTTGTGTGGACTACAGGGGTCTCAATGCAGTCACTAGGACTAATGCCCATCCAATACCAAGGGCAGATGAGCTAATAGACACTTTGGCCTCAGCCAAGTATCTAAGCACATTTGACTTGACAGCTGGCTACTGGCAGATCAGACTAGCTGATGATGCAAAGCCAAAAACAGCATTCTCAACCCCTAGTGGGCATTATCAATTTGTGGTGATGCCCTTTGGTCTGAAGAATGCACCTGCCACTTTTCAGAGGTTGGTGAATACAGTCCTTACAGGTCTGCAAGCCTATAGTGCAGCATATCTAGATGATATTGCTGTCTTTAGCTCCACCTGGGAGGATCACCTGGTCCACCTCAGAAATGTTTTACAGGCCCTGCAAAAGGCAGGCCTGACTATCAAGGCCACCAAGTGCCAGATAGGGCAGAGTCAGGTTGTGTACCTGGGCCACCTTGTGGGTGGAGGCCAGGTTCAACCCTTGCAGAGCAAGATGCAGACCATCATGGACTGGACTGCTCCAACTACCCAGACTCAGGTGAGAGCCTTCTTAGGCCTGACTGGGTACTATAGGAGATTTGTCAAGGGGTATGGATCAATAGTGACACCCCTGAATGACTTAACTTCCAAGAAAATGCCCAAAAAGGTTCAGTGGACAGTTAGCTGTCAAAAGGCATTTGATGACCTGAAGCAGGCCATGTGCACTGCTCCCATTCTACAGAGTCCTGATTACTCCAAGAAGTTCATTGTTCAAACTGATGCATCTGAATTGGGGGTAGGGGCTGTACTGTCACAATTGAATGAAGAAGGTCAGGATCAGCCAGTAGCTTTCATTAGCAGAAGGCTGACCCCTAGAGAGAAACGTTGGTCAGCCATTGAGAGGGAGGCCTTTGCTGTGGTCTGGGCTCTGAAGAAGTTGAGGCCATACTTGTTTGGTACTCACTTCCTTGTTCAAACAGACCATAAGCCCCTCTTATGGCTAAAACAAATGAAGGGTGAAAACCCCAAACTGCTTAAGTGGTCCATTTCCCTACAGGGGATGGACTTCACAGTGGAACATAGACCTGGGAGTAACCATGCCAATGCAGATGGACTCTCTAGGTACTTCCACTTAGAACATGAAGACTTAACTGGGCAAGGTTAGTTTAATGTCCCTACGTTTGGGGGGGGTTGTGTAGGAGAGTAGGATCTGCTTCACATGGGTACCCCCACTTTGTGCTGATGCTTCACTGTTTTTCGACCTTAGTCTGGCTGGGGCCCTGCTAATCAGAACCCCAGCCTAGCTGCTTCCTCTCTAAAATGGTTTCCATGTGCCTTAGGCACATCTCTGATTGGAATCTGGAGTGCCCTTATAAGTCCCTAGTATATGGTATACTATGTACCCAGGGCATAGGTACCTCAGAGGCCTACCAGGGGCTGCAGCATGTATTGTGCCACCCCTGGAAGGCCATCCAAACTGACACCACAGGTCTGCTACTGCAGCCTGGGTAAGGTGGTGCATGCACCCCTTATTGTGATATAGGCTACCTATATCACTATATACATACACACATATAAACCTATAAGTCACTCCTATGGCAGGCATTATCAATCCTGAAGGCAGAGTGCATGGTTCCTATGTGAGAGGGTGCCCCTGCATGAGCAGGGCCCCTCTGCAGCGTTCGGAGACCCTTCTCTGATGCTGTTTGTAGTGCAGCCTGACCATATACTCTTAAGCGCATTATAACCTCGCGTTAAATGCTAACTTTGGGATGGCTGCACGGAAACATGTCGTGTTTGGTGTCAAACATCTTGGAATACTACCCCCCGCCAGTTCTGGCGGCGGGGGTAGCATTCCACCCTTCTAGAGGGAAAGACATGTACATACCGGTATGCCCGGTACTGACTTTCCAAGCCCTGGCATCACAAAATGGATGCCGCTGCCACAGACACGAGTCTGGCCTCCTGCTGCTGACCGAAACTCTGGCAGGGGAGGCCTGGACAACAGGTTTCCTGTCCCAGGGAGGTGTGACCACCTCCCCAGACAGGATAGTGTGTATTGGGGCTGGGCGGGAGCACTCTCGGGTGCTTTGAAGTCCTGCACTGGGGGCACATTTGGTGTCCCTGTGCATACCCCAGTTCAAACCGGATCAGGGGCTTCCAGCCCCTGCTTTGGCGTGAACTGGTCAAAGGGAAAGGGGTGTAGCCACCCCTCTGCCCTGACCCACCCATAGGTGGGAACACAGAGTAAGTCCAACCCCTAAACTTGGTATAAGTATGGGACCCCAGTCCTTAGGACTTTAGATTATCCCTGGACAAAACTCTGACACAGAATCCTGGACCTTCGACGCTCTACTTAAAGATTAGAGGACAGAAGAATCTCCCTTGGGGTCAAGGAGTGACTCCCCTGCTTGGCAGGCACCAAAGAAGCAATTGTCCGGTCTGCATCGCTGAAGCTCCCGTCGGACGCCGAAGTCTTTGCATCACCAGAGGTAGATTTCCAGACTTCCCCGAGGCTTCCCTGAGTCCCCAGCAAAGCTGAGGCCCGTAGCTGTCGTGGGTAACGTAGAACCGTGACCCCTGGACACCGCACGCATTTGCAAGTGCATCCTCTTCTGGGTCTCCCACGAAGTCGTGCTTTGGGCTCCGAGTAGCCCCAGCCTCCAGCACTAACTGCACCGAAGATCACTGGCCTCCACTCAACGAGTGTCCTGTGAGCCAGCTCCACGTGCACCATCTCGAGGCTCCTTTGCGGTCGCTAGCCCGTTGGCTAGTAGCCCTTCACGAAGGCCAATCTTTTTCTACTTCGGCTCCCTGGTTGCGCCAGGCGTGCCCTCACTAACCCTTGCTGGGTGAGTTCCTCAGACCTTGCTGTTCTGCACAATCGTCAATCTTCATCTACATCGAGACTTGCCGTTGCCAAGGCTTGTTGGGTCCAATCCGGTCGCCGACACCTCAGCACTCGACAAACATTGTGTACCAGCCCGAATCCTGCTCCTGGTTGCCGACAACACCTCCTGGACCTCATGGCTGAAGAGTCAAGACGACCGTCAACCTACCTGAAGCACTCAACATCGGTGGGCATCTGCTCATCGCCTTCCTGGTCACTGGCTAGTAACCCAGACTCTGTCCCCTCTGCTTTCAGGTTCTTCAGATCTCCGATCCACCCTTGGATCCACCCGGACACTTTTCACTTGGTCACCAGCAGCACTTTGCAGCAGATCGCCATTCAAATCGACGACGAAACCCGACCCCGAAAGGCACCTATGCACCCAGCTTCCCTGGGTGAGGTAACAAGAATACTCCGGTGCTCCCGTGGGTAGAGACTCTAGAACGACCTAGTTCTCAAAGGGTTTGCTCCAAGTCCTTCTTTAAGTGTCCCTTTTCTTTAAATTCCAAACCGCGACTTTCTCCATAGAAGTTAACGGCGATTCGCGGCTGTGTTACTACACTGCACACGTCCCCCGTGGGTTCCCTGTGTCACTACCTTGGGTGGTTCCTTGTGGTCCAAGCACTTCTAGAGGCTCTAGGCCTAGTGTCTAGCTCAGTCGTGGTTCTTATACCACTTTATTGGTATATGGTTTGGTACGCCCCTAGGGCCCAAACGTGTATTTGTGCTATTACTGTGTTCAAATAACTTATAACTTATGTACTTCGAACTCTATCCTCATAAAGAGACTAGAGGGGTGTGTTTAGTAATAAATACATATATTTTGAATATATACCTGGTGTGGTGCTCTTTCATTTGGTCACTCAAGAGATTATAGACTGGTAAAACAAGCTGCTTTACATTCCTTCAAGACTTAGCCTGAAGGCTGCTCTCCATAGCTACCACTAGGATAGCTTTCAATAAAGGTTGTCTTTAACCTATCTCCAATAAGGGGTTGTTTGGACTGGTGCAAGGTGCCCACTATAATTAGTGGACAGCATATGCCAGGCCAACTTCTCACACTCCCCCTTCACACTTCCCCCCTCCCCCCCTCCGCTCTATCTGTCTCACCTTTACTTCCTCTCTCAATGTGTTGCTTATTTTTGATGTAAAGTGTAATTTGTTTATCGTTTTCTGTAACATTGTGGAACCTAATGTAAAGCGCTCTGATACCTCCGGGTCTAGCCAGTGCTATATAAAACTCTCAAAATAAAATAAAAATAAATAAACTTCTCAGGTAAAACTCCAGTCTTCTGGTCAATAGTATTCTCAGCTGAGTTCTCACTTATTACCCTAAGTGTGGTTTCACCCCCTTGTTGTTATGTAAAGAATACAGGACATTGCACATAACATTGATAGCAGGTAATCTATTTCTGCTGCTTAAGATAAAGTGCAATTTATGCACAAACATAGAGCTATCAACTGAACTTCAGGTAGTGGAGAATGTAAAGAACATTGCAAACACACATCAGTCACAGTGGGTTCATGTGTAACTTCTCCACCTAAAGAAACAGAGAAACAAATCTACAACACACAGGGGTTCACAATTCAGAAAGTTCACTTACTGGGTTAAGGGCAAAACTAGCTCTCAGATCACCTCGCTGTGTCATGTCTATGTTAATTATACCACATTTTTATGACACCCGATAAGAGGTGAAACAATACGTAGTCATATTTGAATGTGAATATAGGGTGGAGCTATTGGTAGTGGGAACTGGTGGCAGTTAAAAGCTTGAAGAATTCAAACAATCATCTTGGGTTCATAAATGATGTTTAAATAACATAACATGTTCAACATATAAATATATTTTGGTAAAGTGTTATCTAGACAAAGAACTTTCTGTCAGCCTCCAAATGGCTTTAGTTGCTACAAGGTCACGGGTGCGCTAGAGTGAACGGCAGCAAGATGGCCGCCACTTCTTGAGGCTCTGCCAGCCGGAGGATTGTATCCGTCATTTATTCTATTTATTCGGTGGCATTGGGGCTTGCACGACGAAGCTTGCATGTCTGGACCATTGCTGTGACGAACTAGACAATTGTACTACTGAGAGGTGGGCAGCGGATGGTCTGCTGATCGGGACTGATTGCTGCCTTCTTGGTCAGGTCCGCATCGTAGGTGGAAGGCCCCCGCGCAGCCGTCGTTGTGCGTATTTCTTACAGATAAGTGAGATCCGGTGCCCGAGGAGAAAAATGTATGGGAGTCTGAATGCAGCCCTGCCAGATAAGTGGAATTAAAATGGTGAGTGGCCCAGCACCTAAGCAGCTAACGCGTGGGAGGCCACGCGCACTTCACCTACTATAATTGAGATTCGATGGGCTATCCTGGCATGGCCGGTGTTGAGCAGCGGTGGCTGCAGGTGGCTGACCAATCCTGTGGCGGTGGTTCAGAAGGGGCCCCCAGGGATCACCTGGCGCATTGAGGAACGGGGATTCGGCTGGCTTGAGTGGATAGATGGGCCGCCTGCTCATAGTAGTCTGTGTGGAATAATGATCAGTTGCTTGACTGGCTGAAGGGACTAATTGAGAATCCAATAAGCAGAACTCGATCCAATCCTTGAGGCGCTGATTGGCCCAGTGGCGCAGGCTCAATGGGAGCACCTATGGCTGCAGAATGTCCTGGAGTCTGCATGGGGCACTTGCTCTGATGGAATGTACGCTGGGGCTTGGGTTGATCCTGTGGTCCAGGGAATGCATATGCGGCATTTGATAAAGCACCACAGCACTTTGGGCTGACTGTCTGTAACACTGGGATGCCGTTCCCAGACTCTCCTGCTGAGGCGTGGTGCTCCATTGGTGTTGTCTGGCCTGCTGGTACCCCCCGGCACAGGAGAACCTAGGTGTGCTGTGGGCCACACTGGGGAAGCAGTACCCCACTCCCTGCAAGCTTCAGAGGTGCTCTGCGATCAGGTTTGCAGGGTCTGCCAATTTGTACTCATGCTGGATAACTGAGATACATAATTGTCCCATTACAGGGAATGTGGTCTGCTCGTGCCCCTCCGCTGCACTTTCCCGGGGGTGAGGCGGGACCCTGATGGTTGTGGTGCCTGACTGAGAAGTTCGCAATACCATTTCCCCATTTCCTGACACTGTGTCTGCTTCACTACACCTAGTGTGTGATAGGGAAAACCGACGCTAGGCCGTCCAAGCTCTCCTTTGAGAATCACAGGCAGACCCATACAACGGATGCATCTCCTGTTGAGCACTCAGTCAGGGGTATGGAAAGGGCTTGCCTCCATATTCAAACAGCTGCACTATGTTTCTAGACCTCAAGCAGAGTCTGACCACTATTGATACTAAAATAGATCTCTTGATAGACAGGTTTGCCCACCTCAAAGAAAAAGTTGACAAGCTTGACGACCGCCTAGACCAACCTGAGCATCTTACATCAGACGTGAAGGATGGGCACTCAGCAGATGTAGAGAAGGTGGAAAAAGTGCTAGAGGTTATCGGCAACAAGAACGAAAACCTGGAGGTGCGATCATGAAGGAATGCTTGACACATCCTCGATGTGCCTGAATTGACGGCAATGGGATGCATGGAAGACTATGTCAGGCGATGGTCCGAAGCACTTTTCACCATGCTTATTGTTGAAAGGGTCCATCTCTCGCTCGGCCCTCCTCCAGGTGTGCCAGCTCACCCAATAATAGCCTGGCTGATGAACTTTAGAGATAGGGGCACAACTTTGCATCAGGCAAGAGACTACTGACATTTCAACCATTACCAAGGAATAGATATCTGCATCTTCCCAGATTTCACGGTTGTTGTGAAGGCTGCTAGGAGGGATTTTATACCAGTCAAGTGCTTGCTACTATGGACGGATGCCAAGTACTCTTTGCTTTACCTGGTCAAGCTGAGCTTTTACCACTCTGAAAGACTCACTTTTTACAGATCCCAATGCTGCTGCAAAATTAGTCAAAAGCATTCTTGTGACTGCACGGGCCACCTTTGACACCACAGAATACTCAAACAGGACATCTGAGTGAAAATGAATGAGAAGCTGCACCCTTGGTGAACCTTGCATATGACTGTGCTGCCTGGCGGTTGATGGCCCCCCATGGATGCTTTATCGCATCACAGACAACCGAATTGTGCTCGACATGTACTCCAAGTGGACGGAGTTTATCTGGGCATCATGATTCCTAGCGGGACTGACTGGTGGAATGTGTAGCTGGTGGTGGACGATGGTCGTTTGTTGCCCTTGAGGGGCCCTGAGGGGCCCACAGTCATGGCATAGTGATAATGCATCAGGACTTGCGGTAATAGTGGAAACGATAACTGAGCCCACTGGCCACCTGGGAGGGCCATGGATGCCCCGAGGTTGAACTCCTCTGGCCACCCAGCTTATCTTATACTGGGAGAATCCCAGAGCCCTGGTTCACCCCTGTGGGATGAGTCCCTGGTTGTTCACTTTGAGTGTTCATTGTGGGTCAAATGGATGGTGAGTTGGGGGTATGTGGCCTGATTGGGGGTTGAAAGTGGGAGGTAGGTGGAATGATGAAGCCATGTTGATGTTGTCAACATTTTGGCTGCAAAATGATCTGTTGATCTTTCCCTCTATTGCCACTCAGTTCAACATTGTAGGCTCACATGCGTGGCAACTCATACATGCACATTAGTAGCTCTCACACCAAGCTATTATTTCTAATGAAGTCGATTAAATGCAGGCCTGGAATGTACGTGGCCTTAATAGGTGCAAGGCTCAACATGTTCTTGCATACTTCCAGAGACACAACATGGATTCTGTATGCTGCAAGAGATACATCTTACAGAGAAACGTAGGTGCGCCTGTGGGTGTGGTGGATTGGTGAATGTCATATAGCATGTTATTCCAACTATGCCATTTGCATTCAGCAGGGTCGTATGTCCTTAACTCTGGTATACTTCAGACTCCTTTCCATGTACGGTCCCAATGTAGATGACCCCCAACTCTTCACAGAGGTTTGTAGACTGGTGGGGGGGGGGCTGGGGCCTGGGGTGCTTCTGTGCGGAGGGGACTTTAACATGGTCTTAGATCCTGAGGTTGAAAGATCTAGCAACTCCCTGGCACCCGCGCCCAAAGGAAGCTGTGCAGTTACATCAGCTAGTAGATGACAATGACCACGCTTTCTTTGGTGCTCTCATCATGTGAACAGTGCTGAAGGCACATGCATCACAGCCACACACGCCACGTGGTCACGCATGGGTTACCGGTTAAAAAGGTGTGATATTGACACATCGGCTTGTAGTGTCATACACCAGCCGCAGATAGTGTCTGACCATGCTCTGGTTTTGTTGGAGATGGTCCCACTGGATTGTGGTGCACGCGCACACACATGGTTTCTCCTAGCAGGGGCACTGTGAAACCAGGTATTTAGGAAGGAGGTTAGATCAGCTACAGTGGAATGCTTTGAGCACAATGAGAGTTCTGTGTTGTCCCAATCTTCTCTATGGGAAGCCTTCAAAGTTGTAATTAGGGGCGTATGAATAGGGAAACAGGCTGGGGTGCTGTGTGCCTTGTGTGGAGAGCTTGCATGCTTAGAGGAGGAAATCCGCGGCCTGGAGCTTCAGTATTTTACAGACCGCAGTGCATCCACATTGGTGTCCATCTGTGGCAAGCTTGCAGAATATGAGGAAGTGTCACATAAGGAAAATCATTATTTGGGTATACCCTGTGGTAGCGATTATATAACTGAACTGCAGGATATACAATTGAATGAGCATGTTGGTACTGAAGCCATACAAAGAGTGATGAATACCTTTTTCTCCACCCTTCACACTTTGGCGCAGACTGTGCCCCTGTCGGACCTTGCCTCCTCCTTGCCTCAGCGCAGTTGTTTGGCTTGAAGAGGGACACAGGCAATTCTTAGTCAAGCCCTTTTCGATGGAGGAGTTTGTCCAAGTTATCAATGTGATGCCTGGAGGCAAGGCCCTTGGACTGAATGGCCTCACTGTTGTTTTCTATTAAGAGTATGCACACACTGGCCCTGCATCTCCTTGCCAGGTATGAGGAGTCCCTTACAGCTGGCGTTCTCCCCCCCTCCCTGCGGAAGATGCTGAACATGATATTTAAACCAGACAAGAATTCTAAGTGTTGTCAGTTGTACCGACTATTATCCATGATTAACAAGGGTAATAATAAAATACTTGCAAAGCTGATAACCTCACAGCTTCTCCCGCTTTTGCTGATTATTGCGCACCGGGATCAATCAGGCTTTTTTCGCGGGAGGTTAACGACAATCAATCTGTGCACCTTCTTTGCCCTTCTTAATACTATTGACACTGATCTTAAAGTGGCTGCGTTTGTTTAGATGCCACTAACTCGTCTGTTTCATTTGAATGGCCTTATCTCTGTGTCATATTATTGTTCCGATTAATTGGACTCCTCTATGCCCACCCCATTGCCCACCTACGTGCCAGTGGGGCAATTATGCCCCTCTTTTCAAGTCCATGACGTGCCAGACAAGGGTCGCTTCTATAGCCCACACTATTCGCTATAGCCATGGAGCCGCTTGCAGATCAACTGATGGCAGTACCACTCCATTGGGGCTTAGTGTCCATGCGTCACATAATTCTTGTATAAATGTACACAGACGATTTCACACTGTATGTGCGAGATCTGTTGATCAATTTAGTCCCAATAATTAGAGAATTCACCAGGTTTGGTGGTCTACCTGGTATCACTATAAACTGGGCCAAGTTGACCCTATTTTCATTGACTGCTGTGACAGCGAAGTTAGCCTCAGAGTTCCCCCCCTACAGTGGGTGGGAGAGCCAATGAGATACCTGGCGATTTGGCTCAGTAGAGACTTAGGGCCTGATTATGAGTTTGATGGTCTGTGGACTGCCAAACTCACGGTGGCACAGCAGTGGTGATGTGGCTACTGCTCCACCAGCAGTCTGACTGCCATATTACAACTTTGGCGGTCGGATGAACATGGGATCGCCACAACCACCAGGGATCTGCAATCCCTTGGTGGTGGCATGGCGGTCTGGAGCAGCAATATACTGGTGGAGCCTCTGTGGTACCGCTAAGCATATTACGACTTTCCAGACCTCCACACTTTTCATGGAGGTGAGCGGTAAGGAAAGTAAGGTGGTCCTACAGGGCCCCCTGGTGCCCCTGTGCATGGGGTGCATGCAGGGGAGCCCATGTTGTGCCCCTCCTGTGTGTATGCACCCCTGTTCCGCCAAGGCATTGACTTCACTGTCTATGCCATGACGGAACAGGCTTTGATGCTCCCTCAATGCTGCAGGTCTAAGGCACACATAAGGGGCTTAGACATGTACTACTGTAGGACCGCCAAAGAACTACTAGCTAGACGACAAGGAAACGTAATCTGGCAACAGTCGACTTTGTCAGTGTGGGAGCAGGGCTATGGAGTGGTGGCCTGCTCCCACATTGCCAAAGTCATAATTAAGTCTTTCGATGATCTGTGGAAATCCAATTATGGCTGCTTAATGACATGGTTAGAAGAAAATGTGGAGAGCTGTCAAAAAGGTCAACTATTCTAAACTGGGAGGCTGACCATTGCAAAGATGGTGATCCTCCCTAAATGTCTTACCCGTCACTTACCTCACCATTGTATTTCCACTGACAGATTAGATGACAATTGGTATCCCTCGCATGAGCAGGTGGGGAGACTCGAATAGCTAGGGGGATTATGATGTTGCCTTTTGAGCATGGAGAACTGGGGGTCTCCAGTTACGAATTTCTTATTACTTTAGTTCTCAGGCACATTTCGTACACTATTGGCTTTACCATGCACAGTTCCTGTCTGTGAGAAAGTCATCCTTTTGGCCCTTATCACTCCCATTGTTTTGCTAGATACTGATAGTAACTGACTCTGATTGTTCCCTGGGCTCTGCTTATCAGTCCCAAAACCAGTGCTCTGCTTTAAAGGTATATGGTGGTCAGGTATAATTCCAGTTGGCGATGACAGACCCCTGTAAGTCCCTAGGGTTCACTGACATATTATTGAAACCATAAATATCCTGATACAAAAATATTGTGTCAAAAGTCGTTTCATATACAAATAAAGGTAAGTGCAAAAATATTGAAAAACATATTGTTTAACACTAATATCAAAAAAATATATACAAACATTGTTTTTAATATACCACAGACCTTCTTCAAAAATGAGAAGGAATCGCATGGCAGCCAAATTTCAAACTCGTCACCATGGACGTGATTTCCTTATATACTAACATCGAACACTCAATAGGAATTCAAGCATGCAAACATTTCTTAGGAAAAAGGAATATCCAGTATCAACATCATAATGACATGCTAATCGAAATGATCATGCTCTGTTTACATAACAACATTTTTTTGTTTAACAAACAAATCTTTAAACAAACGAAAGGCTGTGCCATGAGCTTTTCTTTTTCCCCCAACTATGCTAATTTAGTAATGGGATGGTTTGAACAGAAAATAGCATGGGCATCTGAGCATGATCACTTTATGGAGAAAACGATTTTATGGCTCCGTTTTATAGACGATCTCTTCATCATATGGGATGGCACTGAGATAGAGTTTGCAACATATTTTGAAAAACTCAACAACACTGATGTAAAGCTAAAATTCACCTATGAGATCAGCTCCAAGAAAGTGGCATTCTTGGACACCAGCATATATGTAGAAAACAACTCATTGCAAACAACTCTGCATAGGAAGAAAACGGCAACTAATGCCATCCTTCATGGTGAAAGTTTTCATCAAGAAACTCTAAAGTGGAGCATCCCGTATGGGGAATTCTTAAGACTGAGGAGAAATTGCTCCTCAGACACAGAATTCACTAAACATAGTGGAGCAGCGCAATTGCGTTTTCAAAGAAGACAATATCCAAAAAAAGTAAGTGAGAAAAGTTTGCAGAGAGTGTCAAAACAAAAGCGCAATGAAATCCTGAAAAACCAAAAGAAATCTGAATTGAGTGAACAGAATGATCCCCAGAAAATAAGACTAATAACAACATATAGTGCTGAAACTAAGAGTCTCACAAAAATAATCAAGAAACACTGGGGTATTTTACAATTGGATCCTGTAATATCTGGAATAATAGGTGACCACCCCAACATCACATACAAACGAGCGGCCAATATAGGGGATAAAATAACACACAGTCACTTCAAGGAGTCACAAATGTCAACATGGATGAAGAGGGAAGGTTTTTGGCCTTGTAAACAATGCAAGGCATGTAAGATCGCGATACAATGACAGGAAATTGACATCAAGAAGGGAACAAAGTGGAAAATCCAACAACACATCATCTGTAAGAGTAAATTTGTCGTATATATTGTGGAATGTCCCTGCAAATTAAAGTATATTGGAAGCACGACTTGTGAGGTACGGAAAAGAATCTTGGAGCACATACGAGCGACAAAAAATAATGACCGCTCGAATGCCATTGCCAAACACATGGAAAAGACCCATAACAGCAATTGGGAGGATCTAAGATTCTATGCCATCGAACATGTCCCACAATCAGAAAGGGGTGGAAACAGGGAAAAACTCCTGCGACAAAAAGAATCTAAGCACATAGTAACATTCAGGACCTTGAATCCGAGAGGTCTTAACCAGGATGAAGAGCTTTATGTACATCTATAGCCACAAATCTTCAAGAACCCTTTGTAAATAGTGTAACTCTCAGCAATTTTTGACAAAAATGGCAATAAATACTCACTGGTGAGTGAAAAATGAAATAAGAGTCAAAAATGAAAGAAGATTGACATCAATTGGAGTCAAGCAATAGTGAATTAAAACATGAAGAGTAATATCATATGATAAGAACCAAAAACAACATCAAAAATGTTTCTCAAAAACTTGTGCACAACAACTTGAAAATAAAATGGACAATGAAATGAAGAATTAAAACTGATGTTCATTCCGTATGAAGTGTATCCACCAGTGGATCTTCAAAACAATAAAAAACTAAAAAGAGACACTGCCAAAATTAACTCACTAGAGAGAATTAAAAGGACAAATTAAAACTGATCATTGCGATTATAAAATAATGATTTGCCTCTGACAAAATAGAAAGTAATTGGTTTTAAATCACTGGCAAGGGCACTTATTAATTATTCACTGTTTATTATATAATTTCTTTTTTTATAAAGCACTAAGCACTTTCAAAAATTGTAACTACACATACCACAATGCATTGTGAAAATATCAGGAAGTAATTGTGGGTCATGGAAATAAATAATGCCCCTGACGATTGTAACACCATCCCGTGATCAAGGTCCGAGTAGGGGGACCGAAACGCGTTGGGCATGGCAGAGTTTTATTTGCTTGAATAAACCGCCATAAAACCTGGAAACCGAGTGTGTGCGACCATTATTGCCGAGAGGTGAAAGCTGTTTCATATTTACCGGCGTGGCCCTGCCGGATGGTAACACACCGCCCCTGAGAAGAGCGCCGGCATCCACACTGTGGGCTGCAACTTTAGCAATACTGAACAGGACGCCAGGCAGCCGCCGCAGTGACCATACCCTGAAGAAACTCGGAGAAGAGACTGCCTCATTTAAAGCTCTGGTGAAACAATTCAGTTACAGTGAACTGCAAAGCCGACGGGAAAGCGACGGGAAAGCGAGCAGCAACGGAGTCCGACACCGGAGAGTGGAAGCCTACGCGAGTGGCCGCTGAACCGGTAAGCTAACGCACAGTAACCTGATCGTTTGTTTGCAAATTCGTTAAACTCACAGAGCGTGCAAGGGAATTGAGTCAGCGGCAAGTGGGGTCCCAGCAACATATGAACCCTCAGACCACAGTGGAGGCTTAATGTTGCTAAAACAACCGGACGAATAAAGAAAAAGAAAAAACTTTATCTCAACAGGGTAGCTAACAAACAGACACCCTTAGAAACGAACATCTACTAATAAACGGTTGTTGTGGGGCTCGGAACTCGGCGATTTTAAAGGCAAGAGCAGCAACGCAAAAGTAATAAAAACATCAGCTGCCATGGAAAGAAGAGAGGCAAAACGGAATGCTGAAATATCACACATTTTTTAATCAAATCCAAATGACTTTAACAGAAGGGAAAGAGGACAAATAGTAACACCAAGTAATAACAAGGAAGCTCTGAGACATTGGGAAAGACTCTCAAAGAAAGAAATAAACAAATGGTGGGAGTTAATCACACTAAGGAAATATGTAGAAGTAAAAAGGGTACCTAGAGGGCTCCGCTTAACACTCATGCCAAGCCATCAAGACACCAGTGGAGAACTGCTTCAGGAATGGGGCGAGCATCTTTTAGAATCATT
Organism: Calotriton arnoldi; assembly: GCA_963921515.1. Lineage (NCBI taxonomy): Eukaryota > Metazoa > Chordata > Amphibia > Caudata > Salamandridae > Calotriton > Calotriton arnoldi. The sequence continues at coordinate 27,861 of CAWUFW010004092.1, forward strand.
GTGAGAAGTTGGCCTGGTATATGCTGTTCACTAGTTAAAGTGGACACCTTGCACCAGTACAATTCGACTCTTATGGTAGGTAGGTTTAAGACAACCTTTACAGAAAGCTATCCTAGTGGTAGCTGTGGAGAGCAGCCTTCAGGCTAAGTCTTGGAGGAATGTAAAGCAGCTTGTTTTACCACACAATCTCTTGAATCACCAAATGAAAAAACACCACACAGGTATATATATCAAATATATATGTATTTATTACTAAACAACTCTCTACTAATCTCTTGTGAGATTAGAAGTCAGGAACATATGCACAAATCAATGTTTCACAACAAATTGAGCACAAATATGGCTGGGGCCCTAGGGGCGTACCAGACCATATACTAAAAAGAGACTTAAGAACAACGACTTGCAAAGGGACAAGGCCTAGGGCCTTCAGAAGTGCTGGGGCCTCACGAAACCACCCAAGGCAGGTAAGTAAAGGACCCACGGGGACGAGTGCAGTGAGTGAACACAGGCGCGGATCGCCGTAGACTTCAATGGGGCAAGTCGCGGTTGGAAATTAAGAGTTTAAGGGCACTTCGGGAGTAGCTACAAGCAAGTCACTTACAGGGTAAGTAGTTCTAGGGCCAACACCCACAGGAGCACCGTAGTGCTGGAGTTACCTCACCCAGGGAAGCCGGGTGCATAGGTGTCCTTTGGTGTCGGGTCGCGGCGTCGTTTTCAATGGGAGCCAATGAAGACTTGCTGCTTGTGAAGCCAGAAGAAGTGTCCGGTGGAATCCAAGACTGGATTCGGAAGGAGGAAGACCTGAAAGCAGAGGGGACAGTGTTCAAAGTCACTTGGCAGTGACCCGGGGCAAGGAAGATGAATGCCCACCGTCGTCGACAGATTCAGGTCGTTCATGGGTGTCTTGACTCTTTGGCCACGAGGTCCAGGAGGTGTCGAGGACAACCAGGAGCTGGAATCAGCGTCACCCACAAAGTCTACAGCTGACTGCAGTGTTGGCGACCCGATTGGAGCCAACAAGCCTTGGTAGCAGCAAGTCTTGTGGAAAGAACAAAAAGTCAATAGTGCAGACCAGCAAGGTCTGGGGGACTCACCCAGCGAGGGTGAGTCAGGGCAGGCCTGGAGCAACCAGGGGAGCCCTTTGGATTTGTAGAAAAGTCTTCAGGGGACCCACAAGCTGGCTGGCAAGGGATTGCAAAGACGCCTCGGGAGGATTCCTTCAACAAGGGCCCACGGTCACTCGGGATGGGGTAGGCCTCGGATCTTGGAAGGAGTCTCTGCTAAAGGCTGGGACCATACGTGGTCTAAAGCACAGGTTCGTAGAACATCGTGAAGGGGTTGCACTCGAAAATAGTGCACGGTACCCAGGGACTGCGGTTCCTCATCACTCGTGGGGTCCACTTGCCTCAGCTTCACCGGGGACTCACAATGGCCTTGGAGAAGTCAGGAAATCCTCTTCCTGGGCTGCAGGGACTTCGGGCTCCGGCGGGAGCGGCGTAGTGTGCGACCGTCGTTGCAGTTTTTGGTGCCTGCCAAGCAGGGGAGTCACTCCTTGACTCCAAGGGAGATTCTTCAGTCTTCCAGAGGTAGTGGAACGTCGAAGGTCCGGGATTCTTCTTTAGAGCGTCATCCAGGGATATCTAGTTTGCAAGGTCAAGGGTTCCCTATCTTATACTAAAAGGAAGGGAGGGACTAGCTCTATGACCCCACCTATGGGAGGGTCAGGGGAGTGGGTGGCTACACCCACTTCCCTTTGTCCAGTTTCGTGCCAGAGCAGGGGCAGGTAGCCCCTGAGCCGGTTTGAACTGGTGTATGCACAGAGGAGCCTCCTGCTCCCCCAGTGCAAGACTTCAAAGCACTCTAGGAGTGCACCCACCCAGCCCCAATACACTAAACCCTGTCTGGGAGGTGGTCACACCTCCCTGTGACAGGATACCTATTGTTGGGCCTCCTCTACTGCGAGTTTCGGTCATCAGCAGGAGGGCAGCCCAGTGTCTGTGACTGGTGGCATCCATTTTGTGATTCCAGGGCTCTTCAGGATTCTACCGCGTTTCCACAGTAGGTAAATGTCTATCCCTCTAGAAGGGTGGGATCATAACTGGTGTGGAGGTATGAATCCAAGGTGTTTGACACCAAACACGACATGTTTTGATGCAACCATTCTAAAGTTAGCATTAACCGCAAGGTTTGTAATGCACTTAAGAGTATATGGTTTGACCGCATTCACAAACAGCCCCAGAGAATGGACTCTGAGAGCTGCAGAGGGGCCCTGCTCAGGCAGAGGCACCCTCTCACATAGAAACTAAGCACCCTGCCCTCAGGATTGATAGGGCCTGCCTTAGGGGTGACTGATAGGTTTAAATGTGTGTGCAGAGGAGATATAGGGAACCTATATCTCAGTGAGGGGTGCTAGTACCTCCTCACCCAGGCTGCAGTAGCGGGCCTGTGGTGTCAGATTTAGTCTGCTTCCCAGGGGTGGCATAATACATGCTTCAGCCCCTGGTAGGCCTGTGAAGTACCTATGCCCTTGGTACCTAAGGTACCATATACTAGGGACTCATAAGGTACCACAGTATCCAATCACTAGTGTACCTAGAGTGCACTCCAAGTCGTTTAGAGAGAACAGAGAGGCTGGGGCCCTGATTGGCAGGGTCCCAGCCAGACTATAGCCAGAAACCAGTGTAAACATCAGAAAAAAGTGGGGGCAACATAAGAGGCAGATCCTACTCTCCTACACAACCCCCCCCCAAACGCAGGGACACTAAACTAACCTTGACCAGTTGAGTCTTCGTGCTCTAAGTGGAAATACCTTGAGAGTTCATCTGCATTGGCATGTTGGGTCCCAGGCCTATGTTCCACTGTATAGTCCATCCCCTGTAGGGAAATGGACCACCTTAAAAGTTTTGGGTTTTAACCTTTCATCTGTTTCAGCCATAGGAGGGGCTTGTGGTCAGTCTGAACTATGAAGTGAGTGCCAAACAAGTATGGCCTCAGCTTCTTCAGGCCCCACACCACAGCAAAGGCCTCCCTCTCTATAGCTGACCAACGTTTCTCTCTAGGGGTCAGCCTCCTGCTAATGAAAGCTACTGGCTGGTCTTGACCTTCATCATTCAGTTGAGACAGTACAGCTCCCACACCCAGCTCAGAAGCATCTGTTTGGACATAGAACTTTTTGGTGTAGTCTGGACTCTGTAAGATGGGGGCAGTGCACATGGCCTGCTTTAGGTCTTCAAATGCCTTCTGACAGCTAGCTGTCCACTGACTCTTTTTTGGCATTTTCTTTGAGGTCAGATCATTCAAGGGGGTCACTATAGATCCATATCCCTTCACAAACCTCCTATAGTACCCAGTCAGGCCTAAGAAGGCTCTCACCTGTGTCTGGGTGGTTGAAGCAACCCATTCCATTATGGTTTGGATTTTGCTCTGTAAAGGCTGAACCTGGCCTCCACCCACAAGGTGGCCCAGGTACACAACCTGACTCTGCCCTATCTGGCACTTAGTGGCCTTGATAGTGAGGCCTGCTTTCTGCAGAGCCTCCAGAACATTTCTGAGGTGGACCAGGTGATCCTGCCAGGAGGAACTAAAGACAGCAATATCATCTAGATAAGCTGAGCAATAAGTTTCCATCCCTGCCAGAACTTTATTCACCAACCTCTGAAAAGTGGCAGGTGCATTTTTCAATCCAAAGGGCATCACCACAAAGTGGTAGTGCCCTCCAGGGGTCGAAAATGCTGTTTTGGCTTTTGCATCATCAGCTAACCTGATCTGCCAGTAGCCAGCTGTTAGGTCAAATGTACTCAGATACTTGGCTGAGGCCAAAGTATCAATCAGCTCATCTGCCCTTGGTATGGGATAGGCATCAGTCCTGGTGACTGCATTGAGGCCTCAGTAGTCTACACAAAACCTCATTTCTTTCTTACCACCCTGGGTATGAGGCTTGGGTACTAGGACTACTGGGCTAGCCCAATGGCTATCTGAAGGCTCAATCACACCTAACTCCAACATTTTCTGGACTTCAGTCCTGATACAGTCCCTGACATGGTCAGGTTGCCTGTAGATTTTACTCTTGACAGGCAGACTGTCCCCAGTGTCCACCTCATGGGTGCACCAGGTAGTCTGACTAGGGGTCAGGCTAAACATATGTCTGTACTGCTGCAGAACTTGTCTGCACTCAGTTTGCTGATGGTCAGTGAGGCTGCTTGCCAAAGCAACACCATCGACTGACCCATCATCAGGGTTCTGTGAGAGCAGGTCAGGGAGAGGGTCACTCTCCTCCTCCTGTTCCTCATCAGTTGCCATGAGCATGCCCATGTCAGCCCTGTCAACATATGGTTTCAATCTGTTGACATGGAGCACCCTCAGGCGGCTCCTGGGAGTTCCAAGATTCACTAGATAGGTGACTTCCCCTTTTGCTCAACTATTGTATGGGGGCCACTCCATTTGTCTTGGAGGGAAGCTGGGGCCACAGGCTCCAACACCCACACTTTCTGTCCTGGCTGGTACACAGGCGAAGGTTGTGGAACGTCATGTCCTGAAAACTACCTCGGCATTTCTGGAAGAATACGAGCTACTCCAACCCCGCCAGGCTGGGTTTAGAGCCCACCATAGTACAGAGCTAGTAATGCTGTCTGTACTCGACGATCTCAGGATTAAGGCCGACAATAAAGAGTCGAGCGCCCTGATTCTTTTAGACCTTTCTGCGGCGTTCGATACGGTCAGCCATACAATACTACTGTCCCGGCTATCGGACCTGGGTATCCGGGGGCACGCCCATAATTGGTTGGAATCCTTCCTACTAGGACGCTCGCAGAGGGTCCAACTGGGCGATCAGGTATCTGAAAAGGGTAACATCTCTTGCGGGGTCCCCCAGGGCTCCGCGCTGTCCCCGCTCCTTTTCAACATATACCTGCAGCCCCTGGTGGCTGCACTAACCGATATGGATTGTCGGGTCTTTAACTATGCGGACGATACTCAGCTTATTCTGAAGATCGATAACTCGGCCCGCACCCAAGAGTCTGCTCAGAACATCCTCAGGTTTACAATAAACTGGATGACGGCAAACTCCTTAAAAATCAATCCTGATAAAACCGAAGTCCTAGTAATTCCGGCAAAAAATAACCCATGGAGCGGCTTGTTCTGGCCCCAAGAGCTGGGGGCTTGTCCCAGCCCAGTACCAGTTGTAAAAAGCTTAGGAATTAAGATCGACTCCGAGCTCTCCATGGTAAATCAAGTCAACGCTGTGGTGGGTACTTGCACTGGTCTGCTGAGACAACTGAGGAAGTTGGTTCCATTGCTTTCAACTTCATCGCTGGAAACCATTGTACGAGCAACCATCGTCTCGCGACTCGACTATGGCAATGCGCTCTATGTCGGGCTCCCCAGAAACTTATGAATAGGCTACAGGTGGTACAGAATGACGCCGCCAGGCTGATTTTCAGGTCACCCAGAAGAACCCATGCCACTCCTTTGCTGCATAAACTGCATTGGCTGCCGGTTAGGCAAAGAGCGAAGTTTAAGGGACTCTGTATTGCCCACAAAGCCTTTTACGGTCACGCCCCAGAGTACATTAAGGAACGTTTAATTAAATATGTGCCTAGACGGGCGCTCCGCTCAGCAGAGGCCGCCCAGTTGGTCTGCCCGCGGGGCAATTGTGTTTCCAAAGGAGGACGAGCCTTCTCGATCCTCCTGCCACAACTTTGGAACCGGCTGCCCGATACTCTCCGTAAAGAACACGGTCTGCTCCCTTTCCGGAAGCAGCTTAAAACCATCCTTTTTAGAGAGGCTCTAGACATGACCTAATTCTCTCTAGTACCATGGTGACCACCCGGCCCTGACGCTGTTCTCTTCTTCCGAAGCGCTAAGAGACCTGTCGGTATACACGCGCTATATAAGAATACAATAACATAACATAACATAACATAACATAACATAACAGTCAGCACAGCCTTTTGGTCATGCCAAGCTTTTTGTAATTCTTGGCTGGCCTCCAGGTTTTTGGTTGCCTTCTGCATGTATTGGGCCATCCTGGAGCGGAGACCAAGTACATAGTCCATCACATCCTGTTTGGGGGGTTTGAGAGGTAACTCCCAGCCCTCTTTTACCAAACATAATGGACCTCTTACAGGATGCCCAAACAGAAGCTCAAATGGGCTGTAACCAACCCCCTTCTGTGGAACCTCTCTGTATGCAAACAACAGGCAGGGAAGAAGAAGGTCCCATTTCCGCCTAAGCTTCTCTGGGAGTCCTTTAATCATTCCCTTAAGGGTTTTGTTGAAACGCTCAACCAACCCATTGCATTGTGGGTGATAGGGAGTGGTGAACTTATAAGTTACACCACACTCCTTCCACATTGCTTTCAAATATCCTGACATGAAGTTGGTACCTCTGTCAGAGATTACCTCCTTTGGGAAACCCACTCTGGAGAAAACTCCAATGAGGGCTCTTGCCACCACAGGGGCTGTGGTGGTCCTCAGGGGAATTGCCTCTGGGTACCTGGTGGCATGATCCACTACCACCAGGATAAATCTGTGCCCAGATGCAGTTTGAGGGTCAAGGGGACCAACAATGTCAATCCCTACCCTTTCAAAGGGTACCCCCACCACAGGTAGTGGTATCAGGGAGGCCTTTGTGGTGCCACCTGCCTTGCCACTGGCTTGGCATGTGACACAGGCGCGACAAAACTCCTTTGCGTCCTCTGACATATGTGGCCAATGAAAATGTGGAACAATCCTGTCCCAGGTCTTGTTTTGGCCCAAGTGACTTGCTAAAGGGATATCATGTGCTAGGGTCAAGAGGAACCCCCTAAACTTCTGAGGTATTACCAACCTCCTGGTGGCTCCAGGGGCTGGATCTCTACCCTCAGAATATAGGAGTCCCTCATCCCAATAAACTTTATGGGACCCACTAGCACTCCCAGCAGCCTCAGCAGCAGCCTGCTGTCTGAGGGGTTCAAGAGAGGGGCAGCACTGTTGCTCCTTACTCAGATCTTCCCTAGAAGGGCCCCCTGCCCCCAAGAACTCAACCTGATCAGGCTCAAGTTCCTCTGGGGCAGTTCCTTCTTCAGGATCTGCTCCTCCTCCCTCAAGAGGGGAATCAGTGATCTGAGACAGAGGGGAAGGCACTGCCTTACCCCTACTGCTCCTCTTCTTGGGAAGCATCTGGTCCATGGTTTCAGGATCCAGAGCTGGTTCAGTGTCATGCATTTTGGCCTGTGACCTGGTCAATGCAAATACCTCTGCAGGGATGCCCAACATCTCAGCATGAGTCCATAACTCTACTTCAGACCAGGCTGAAGTTTCTAGATCATTGCCCAATAGACATTCTACAGGGAGGTCTGCACTGACTACAACCTTCTTGAGGCCAGTTACCCCTCCCCAGTAGAAATTCACAACTTCCAGACTATGGTTGGTCCTGACATTGCTTGCGTTGGTCACCTGGTACATTTCGCCCAGGATGATCTGTCCAGGGTCCACAAGATCCTCTGCCACCATGGTGACACTAGCACCTGTGTCCCTAAATGCCAAAGCCTGTTTGCCATTTACTACAGGCTGCTGTTTGTATTTGCCCAGATTACTGGGGCTCACCAGGAAGGACATGCCAATGTCTCCATCCCAAATCAGCATTGCCTGAGTGGGTACTCTGACTAGGCCAGAGTCCACTTCAGAACCCAGGGTCAACCCTACTACACCCTTATTCTGAGTACCACCTCCACCAGTAGCTGAACTAGGGGGAACAGTTGCCTTAGGGGCAGGAGTGGTGGTAGTTTGGTCTTTAGACTTGTTACAATCAGAAGTCCAGTGCCCTTTCTGTTTACAGAATTTGCACCAGGGCTTCTTTTGGCCTTTTCCCTTGTTGGATTGTGACTCCCCACCAGATGCAGATTTTTGGGGCCCTTGTGAAGACTTCTGGTCTTTTGACTTATCCCCACTTTTCTCAGTGCCCTTAGAATCCTGCTTCTTTGTGTCACCCTCTTGGTTCTGGGCTTTCTGCCTCACCCTGGTTCTGACCCACTTGTCTGCCTTCTTTCCCAATTCTTGGGGAGAGGTCAGATCTGAGTCCACCAGGTATTGATGCAACAACTGGTTCTGGCAATTATTAAGGATCTGTTCTCTCATCATTAGATTATACAATCCCTTGAAATCAGTAACCCTACTGCCAACCAGCCAACCCTCCAGAGCCTTGGTTGCACAATCTACAAAGTCAGTCCAGTCCTGAGTCTGTGCCTTCTGGGTGTCTCTGAACTTCAACCTGTACTGCTCAGTGGTTAAGCCAAACCCATCTATCAGTGCACTCTTCAGGACTTCATAGTCATCAGCATCCTCTTCTCTAACAGTGAGGAGCTTGTCTCTACCTTTATCTGAAAAGGAGAGCCACAAGATTGCTGCCCACTGCTTTTGGGGGACCTGTTGTACTCTACAGGCCCTTTCCATAGCAGTTACCCACTTATGGATATCATCCCCACTCTGGTAGGGAGGAACAACCTTGCTCAGGTTCCTATGGTCTGGAATATATTCTCTGCCTCTAGGGACACTGTTGCTGCCACCAGGGGGTTCTAACCCTTCTTTTCTAGAAGCTCTCTGGAGCTCCAGGGCTTCTTTATCTAATGCCAACTGCTTGGTTTTGAGATCAAATCTTGCTTCCTCGTACTGCAGCAGTTTGTACATTCTGTCAGAGGAGGTCTCTCTTCTTGGGAAGTAGAAGTTCCTCTGGTAGACAGATTCTCTGCCAGAGTGATAGGAGTGGTCTCTCCTCCACTATGTCAGTTCTCTTAGGGAGAATTCCTCTGTCCTGTTCAGACCCCTTGGGACCTGGCCCTACAACCACAGAGTCTTGGTCATCCTGATGTCCATCATCTGACCCAGACACTGTAATTGACCCACTCACTGATTCAGACCCATTAGCTCCTAGAGCTAATCTAAGATCATCTGCTGTCAGCAGATCTATCAGGTGTAGTGTGGAGGGACTCTGTCCTAGCTTCAGGTGCCTTGCAGCACACATGGCTTTCAAGTCAAAGAAAGTCATGTCCTTATACTGAGGCTGAGTGGATCCACTGGGTCCACCCGTTAAGGACATTCTAGTGTTGTGCAGTGTTGTACTACCTACACTAGTTTGTGGCCTACTGATACTAGCTTGAGCTGTAGAAAGGGTGTGCTATCCCTTGGCACACAGCTCTAAGTTCAGTAGAACTTATTGATACTAAGCTTGACTTTATATGTACCTTGAGTACCTATAGTGGTTTTCAGTTAGTAATTCAAATAGAGATTTTCTGGTAAAACAATAGCAAGCTGGAATCCCACACGCTGCCACCAATGTGAGAAGTTGGCCTGGTATATGCTGTTCACTAGTTAAAGTGGACACCTTGCACCAGTACAATTCGACTCTTATGGTAGGTAGGTTTAAGACAACCTTTACAGAAAGCTATCCTAGTGGTAGCTGTGGAGAGCAGCCTTCAGGCTAAGTCTTGGAGGAATGTAAAGCAGCTTGTTTTACCACACAATCTCTTGAATCACCAAATGAAAAGACACCACACAGGTATATATATCAAATATATATGTATTTATTACTAAACAACTCTCTACTAATCTCTTGTGAGATTAGAAGGCAGGAACATATGCACAAATCAACGTTTCACAACAAATTGAGCACAAATATGGCTGGGGCCCTAGGGGCGTACTCAGACCATATACTAAAAAGAGACTTAAGAACAATGACTTGCAAAGGGACAAGGCCTAGGGCCTTCAGAAGTGCTGGGGCCTCACGAAACCACCCAAGGCAGGTAAGTAAAGGACCCACGGGGACGCGTGCAGTGAGTGAACACAGGCGCGGATCGCCGTAGACTTCAATGGGGCAAGTCGCGGTTGGAAATTAAGAGTTTAAGGGCACTTCGGGAGTAGCTACAAGCAAGTCACTTACAGGGTAAGTAGTTCTAGGGCCAACACCCACAGGAGCACCGTAGTGCTGGAGTTACCTCACCCAGGGAAGCCGGGTGCATAGGTGTCCTTTGGTGTCGGGTCGCAGCGTCGTTTTCAATGGGAGCCAATGAAGACTTGCTGCTTGTGAAGCCAGAAGAAGTGTCCGGTGGAATCCAAGCCTGGATTCAGAAGGAGGAAGACCTGAAAGCAGAGGGGACAGTGTTCAAAGTCACTTGGCAGTGACCCGGGGCAAGGAAGATGAATGCCCACCGTCGTCGACAGATTCAGGTCGTTCATGGGTGTTTTGACTCTTCAGCCACGAGGTCCAGGAGGTGTTGAGGACAACCAGGAGCTGGATTCAGTGTGTCCACAAAGTCTGCAGCTGACTGCAGTGTCGGCGACCCAATTGGAGCCAACAAGCCTTGGTAGCAGCAAGTCTCGTGGAAAGAACAAAAAGTCAATGGTGCAGACCAGCAAGATCTGGGGGACTCACCCAGCAAGGGTAAGTCAGGGCAGGCCTAGAGCAACCAGGGGAGTCCTTTGGATTTGTAGAAAAGTCTTCAGGGGACCCACAAGCTGGCTGGCAAGGGATTGCAAAGACACCTCAGGAGGATTCCTTCAACAGGAGCCCACGGTCACTCGAGATGGGGTAGGCCTCTGATCTTGGGAGGGATCTCTGCTAGAGGCTGGGACCACACGTGGTCCAAAGCACAGATTCGTAGAACGTTTAGAAGGGGTTGCACTCGAAAATAGTGCACGGTACCCAGGGACTGCGGTTCCTCATCACTCGTGGGGTCCTCTTGCCTCAGCTTCGCTGGGGACTCACGATGGCCTTAGACAAGTCAGGAAATCCTCTTCCTGGGCTGCAGGGACTTCGGGCTCCAGCGGTAGTGGCGTAGTTTGTGACCGTTGTTGCAGTTTTTGGTGCCTGCCAAGCAGGGGAGTCACTCCTTGACTCCAAGGGAGATTCTTCAGTCTTCCAGAGGTAGTGGAATGTCGAAGGTCCGGGATTCTTCTTTAGAGCGTCATCCAGGGATATCTAGTTTGCAAGGTCAAGGGTTCCCTATCTTATACTAAAAGGAAGGGAGGGACTAGCTCTATGACCCCACCTATGGGAGGGTCAGGGGAGTGGGTGGCTACACCCACTTCCCTTTGTCCAGTTTCGCGCCAGAGCAGGGGCAGGTAGCCCCTGAGCCGGTTTGAACTGGTGTATGCACAGAGGAGCCTCCTGCTCCCCCAGTGCAGGACTTCAAAGCACTCTAGGAGTGCACCCACCCAGCCCCAATACACTAAACCGTGTCTGGAAGGTGGTCACACCTCCCTGTTACAGGATACCTATTGTTGGGCCTCCTCCACTGCGAGTTTTGGTCATCAGCAGGAGGGCAGCCCAGTGTCTGTGACTGGTGGCATCCATTTTGTGATGCCAGGGCTCTTCAGGATTCTACCGCGTTTCCACAGTAGGTACATGTCTATCTCTCTAGAAGGGTGGGATCATACTCCCACACCAGGTACTGGTGTGGGGGTATGATTCCAAGGTGTTTGACACCAAACACTACATGTTTTGATGCAGCCATTCCAAAGTTAGCATTAACCGTGAGGTTATAATGCACTTAAGAGTATATGGTTTGACCGCATTCACAAACAGCCCCAGAGAATGGACTCTGAGAGCTGCAGAGGGGCCCTGCTCAGGCAGAGGCACCCTCTCTCACATAGAAACTAAGCACCCTGCCCTCAGGATTGATAGGGCCTGCCTTAGGGGTGACTGATAGGTTTAAATGTGTGTGCAGGGGAGATATAGGGAACCTATATCTCAGTGAGGGGTGCTAGTACCTCCTCACCCAGGCTGCAGTAGCAGGCCTGTGGTGTCAGATTTAGTCTGCTTCCCAGGGGTGGCATAATACATGCTTCAGCCCCTGGTAGGCCTGTGAAGTACCTATGCCCTTGGTACCTAAGGTACCATATACTAGGGACTCATAAGGTACCACAGTATCCAATCACTAGTGCACCTAGGGTGCACTCCAAATCGTTTAGAGAGAACAGAGAGGCTGGGGCCCTGATTGGCAGGGTCCCAGCCAGACTATAGCCAGAAACCAGTGTAAACATCAGAAAAAAAGTGGGGGCAACATAAGAGGCAGATCCTACTCTCCTACACTCATCAACAGGATTAATTTTAATTTTGATTAAATATATTGAAAAGGTTTTGAAGGACATTCAAAAAAACCTAAAGGAAGTGGAGGAAAAAATTGAAAAAATGGATTTATCTGAGGATTTAAAAAAATTGAAAAATGACATTTTATCTAATCTAGAAAAACATGAGGATAGAGTCAAACAGAGGAAGCAAACAAAATTCCAAAGAGATAAAATAGATTTTGAGAAAGGAAGAATCTTTACCTTTGGTAGCAAATATGAGATACAACGAAACAAGGAACAACTTGAAGCTTCAAATAGAGATTTCTCCAGTCACGAACCCTTAACAAGTACAGATGCAAGTGAAAACGAAGGCCCCAATCAAGCCACTCAGTCCAGTAATAAAAAGGTTACTTTTTTAACAGAAATGAGGATGGCTCTGCAGCAACAAAACAGAGACAAACAGTCGGGACGCAGCAGAGGCAGGGGACGTGGAAGAGGATCGAGGGCAAGACAAGACGAGGCAGGAGAGGAAGATCCAAAGCCAAATATGTTAACCAGGGGTCGCCTGAGGCAATCCAGGAAGTAAATAAAGAAACAACACAGGAGTTAAATGTAATTAATCTCTCAGATAAAATACTAACTAACATGGAAACCAACTTGTTGAAGAAAGGCCTGAACTTTTGCCCAACAACTCATCTGAATATAGCGCAAACTCTAATAGATCTCTATAAATATAGCAGGAAAATCAAATTGGCAAAAATATACGCTGAAAAAACAACAATGGAGAGACAAAATGTGGGAACAGAACAAATAAGCACCTTATTAGCAGAGCATAAATCTGCGTTAGAAATACTCCTAACAATGGGGGAAGACATTGAAGGTACTCACTACCTGTACTTGGAAGTATTAAAAGGCATGTGGGCTTTTGGCACCGTCTCTCTGTCACCCAGGAACATCAGCTATCTCTGCCATACTAACTGGGGCCATTTCCTCTCCAAGTGCTACACTGGCCAAGGCTAGACTTACCACTGGGTGGCTGTGCCCTCTTGGCATTACCCTTGGTGTGCCCAGACTGCTAATACACATAACACTGGGGGACAAATGTTCTTGTCAACAAATCCCTTTTTCTGATCAGGTTGGGGCTGGGACCCTCTCCCTTGAGAACCTTTTGGGTAGCCTTGAGAGTACTCCCTCCTATTTTCATCTCCCCCTCCTCCTTCTGGTGGGAGCCCTGACCACCCTTCTGGTGCACCATGGTGCTGATTGAGGGATCCCGCTCCTTAACAAGCTCTGTAGGGCCAGAGAGCTTCCTATCCCAAGGCGTTGGCACAGTTTTGTAAAAAGAAGAGTGACATGTGCTCTCTAGCAATCACATTTGACAGCTCCTTGTAATCACCCACTTCACTGCCCTTCACCCAACCGTTCAGCACCTTGTAAAAATGATCTACACAATCCAGCCAGGTCTGCTGGGACAGCTTCTGGCTATCTCTGAACTTCTACGTTTATTGCTCTGGGCTTCCATCATGTGGGGATACTTCATCCTGTCCCCTTTCCCAAGGGTTAACAGGGCGTCCTTCCCTTGATTGGGAATGTGCCTCTGGTGGCTCCCACTCTTCCCCAGGGACCATGTGCATATCTAGGGCAACCTCAAAGGCCTCAACGAGCTATCTTTGTCCTCTTCAACAACAAAATTAGGCACCAGATCTTTTTGGCTATTGACTTTCTTTTCTCCAATGGGCACTGAAGTAACGATGCCACAAATACTACTGGACTCTGGGTTCTGCCTGGTTTTGAGCTCTAGCTCTTTCAGACCCATCTCATATGCCAGCATACGTTTCTTCTCATCCAAGGCTCTCTGCACCTCAGCCCTTTTCTCCCCTGCCATAGATTTCTCCTCTGCTTCCAGATTCATCTTGGTCAGCTGCAGTCTGAACTGATGAAAGGCCCCGGGCAGATACACTGCTCCCTTGCAACTCAAGACTCAGGTTTGGGTCCTCAACCTCCTCATCATCATCCAAGTGTGCTCTCTCCTCCTCAGGTCATCCTCTTCAGAGGTGGCCTAAGACCTCATGACTTCCTCTTTGCCCTAATGGCTATCTGGTGGTCCAACTTTGTGACCTTCTTGCCTGCATTCAACCCCCTTTCCTTGCAGAGCCTCTGCAGCTCACGCCTGGTGAGGGTGTCAACATTGAGCTACTCCATTTCCATGGTACAAACAAGGGAGAAGAGGCACTTAAAGTTAGAAAAAGAACAAAACAGCCAACGGAAAACTAAGCAGAATTTAAAAAGAGGTCAGCTCTGGTGTCAAATTATTTATATGGGATTTTTGTGTTACACGAATCACTGTAGGCACTGCACAAACACAAGTACTGAACCCCACCACTGAACACCAATGTGAGAAACATGGTTGTTGGTTGAGAAGGATGTTAACCCTGCTCAAGCTACAGCCACAATCCCTGTCAAGGTGAACAACTAAAGTCACTAAATTAACCTGTGATTAACCCGCTGGTAGTTTGGCACACAATCAGTCAGGCTTAAATAAGAGTCAATGTGTAAAGTGTTTATGCAGCACACAAAAAGTAATAAAGTAAAAATACAACACAAGAAAAATTCCACACCAATTTAGAAAACTAGAGTCCTTTTTTATAAATTATTTGAAACCAAAATAACAACTATAAAGTCCAGCTAGTGGAACCGGAGTTATGAATTTATAAATTTTAAGGTCAAAACTAGTGTCTAAAAGATCAGAGCACTAATCACATCTAGTCACGCTAAACTGGGTGAAAGTTTAACAATATGGCCAACCATGATGGAGCACAAGTTGGATAGAAGAAGTGGCTTGGGACTGGTCAGCGATTATCTTTAGACTTTGAAGAGATTTGAAGAAAAATGTTCTGAGAAGGTAAAGTTCAATGGGGCAATGCTGCATGTGGTGTCAGAGGATTGAAGATCCTCGTTGGGAGCCACTGGATGGAGGCGAGGTGAAGATTTCCTCATTCAGCCTTTGTCACTTTTTTGGAAGTTGAAAATCTCCAGTGCGAGAAGCCAGGAGGCTGTAGTTGTTATGAGTTCCATGAGGCCAGATACCCTTTGGACAAAGGAACACTGAACAGGATTTGCTACTGTGGAGAAGAACGTAGGGTGAGCTGCCACGATGTCAGGCCAACCAGCGATGCACCATGGGCAGATAGACAAGCAGGGTTATGCCAGTTTTCTTTGCTTCTCAGTCCAGTTTTTAGCCCATACAATTCTACGGCCCAAGTTTTAGATTTTGGCTATCTGAGTCACCCCCAAAGTTCCAGGACTGAAGGGACTCACTCAAGCTGGGTCAAGGTGGGGAAATCAAGATTTTTGGATCCTTTTATGTCTCTGATGCTCTGATCAGAAGGCCAGCCAACTAGCCCTCGGAGTTACTCTGGTAGTCCTGGATTCAGTCGTAGAACAGGGCTCAGCAGCAGAGCAGGCCTCTGCTGGTTCAAGGCCGGTTTCAGGCCACCGAGCAGTCCTTCCAGGTGCAGCAAAGCACTCCTCTGAATTACACAGCAGCAGGCATTCCACTGAGAGTTGTTTCGCAGGTCCAGAAAGTGAGCTGAAGAGAGGGTCCTATTTTTATACCTGGGCCCTGAAAACGCAAAGGACGTACTTTTCCTGTGTATACCAGGGTTCAACTTTAAACACTAATAGTGCGCCAACTTTTTGTGGCACAATTTTATGCACCTCATGACAGCTTCTAGATTTTTCAAACGCTTCCATAATACAGTGCAGGCACACAGGCAAAGAGATTCCTATATTTGCATGGGAGGCATGCCACCAACCAAATGAGGGAATGCCCTATGCGCTATCAGTATTACATAAGGGGTCGCACAAGTGCCTGTGGCTGTCATATGGTTCATAGAAATTAAGTAGGACTGTGTATCTGGACAACTTAATCGCCAGAGTATGGGAACTGATCCATACAAACCATCAGAATAACTTGGCCTAATTACTAACTAGCTCCCAGTGCCCCATCTGAACCCCTAACCATATGACGGTACCAGATGGTATCTGCAACTTCAGAACATGACCACTCTAATTCTCCATGGAAATCATGGAAACAGATCTCACTCTTTCATTGTTACTCAGAAATGCCCAAGGGAGACACAAGAAAGATATGAATTGGCTCTTCAAACATTTATTGAAGCAATTGCATTCTTGAGTAAAGAGCATGAGCTGCAATCATTAGTTGGATGAAACAAGGCATTGTAATCAGCATTACAAGAATGGTGAAAAAGATAAACAGTTCAACCATTATAATATTACGGTGTGATTATATGATTATAGAATTCTACTTATACTCCTATCTCAGAGTAGCTACACTGTTGAGAGCAGAGTGGGAGTGTCATCTGAGAGATCTCTTGGGACAACTCAACCCCCATACCTGTGTATGATGTATCTGGAAGCTTATTTGGTGTAGAGAAGGCTATCAACATTTGCAGGATGATGGTTAGAGTCAGCAGGGCTGCATCTTAGTAAAAGTGCACAGCGTTCCAGGATAATCCCAGGAGCAGAAGTGCTCCTTTGTAGAATTTGGCTCAGCAGTGATTTATATAACAAAACAACTGTTGCAAATATACTGTGTCAAAGGTGCAGATCTGATGCATAGACCTTAGTTAGCTCTGTAGCAATCTCACTGACCTGGGGGACTGTAGTCGCCGGGACAACTTACGCTTCTTTGTCTTTCCGGAACAAGCAGAGGACCCAGACACCTTCGCCTTCATCAGAGGCTTACTTACTACACTCACAAGGCGTACCTTCTTCCCTCCTTTGGAAGTCCAGCAGGCCCATCGTCTCGGTCTGCTGCGAGCGGCAGGGTCAGAGAGGGTGCGTCCTGTGCTAACCTGCTTCCTCCGCCATGAACAGGTCGGGCATCTCCTGGCCACAGCCCATGCCCATGGTCCATTCGATTGTGATGGTCACAAGAGCTGCATTGGGGCAATACTACTCCCGGAAGACCAACGTCAAGTAGAGGGCCTTTCTCACCATTCAACCCCTGCTTTGTAAACTGGACATCAGCTTTTCCGCTTTGAAACTGTGTGGATGTGGATCACAAGGAATGGAAGATCCAAAGACTTCTTTGACCTGGATGAGTTGTGCTCCTTCCTGCTGAGCCTTCAGGACCAGGGGATGGACACGACCCCTACAGAATTGCTGGCAGTCACTCCTCCACCGGACTCCCCCTCTTGGGCTCCAAGAACTGCAGCCTCCAAAGGACCTGCCCATTGCAGTGACTCCATGACCGCTCGCACAGATCCCGGAGTGGCAAGGACAGGGTGCTTTAGGCAGCGGCTCAGTTTACAATGGATCTAGGTTGGGACAAGTCCCTGTCCCCTTTGAAGCCTGTGACATCTGCAGTCTGTGGGGTACCCTTGTTCTCCTGTCCATCTCCTACTTGGCCTACCTTTGGTGTCCCTCTGGACTGACTGTTGGATGAGTATTCTATGGGATTGGGTCACTTGCTTTTTTGTACCCTCACGTGGCTGTCAAATGGTTCTAATATTTACTGTTTACTCTTTGCTGTTTTTAGGTGTGCCCATGCTCCCATCCCTCCAGTTTGCTCAGTGAAGGGACCATTTGTTCTCCTGTGCCTTGTTATTTACCCCACCCGGCCTGCCTGACCTATGCTCCCCGTTTGCCTGCATGCCTAGTCGCCTCACATACAGCTTTCTACCAATTTTCATTTTCGGTTCTTCTGTCTCAGAGACCTACTTATTTCCCCATTTCCCTCCCCCATGGTGATCTCATCCTGAAGACCCTCCGTCAAACCCCATTCTGTTTTCCCAGTTGCTCATGGCCTCCCGAGCTGCATGGGTTTCCAAGTTTGGACTTGCGGTTCAAGGTTTCAGCCTACAGACTCCTTCCGAGATTCCAGTCAAGGATTTCCTCACTGACTGGCCCTTGATTCCCCTGTCACCCTCGAAATCCCCGTCTACTCTCACTCCAGGCACAGGGTTGGTCCTCTGCTCCTCCTTTTCTCCGTTCTATCACCCATCCTTGCATGCCCTTTCACTCCCCCTCCCCTTCTCCTTTGCAATGGTGTTTCTTTTCTTCTTTTTCTGCTCTTTCTACTCCTGTTTTTCCTCTTCCTGCCCTCTACGCTCTGTGCCCTCTCACCTCTCCCACTTTCTTGTTCATGGCCTTTCCTGGCTCCCTCTGCCTCTTGCTCGCCCCACGCTACCCATAGCAGCGACGTGCCACCCGGCACCCCTCTGAGCTATCTCCTGGACCGTGAATGGCCTCACACTTTATACTGTATAAGAAAATGTGGGCCTATCTCCAAGTGTGTGGATGTGGCCCTCCTCCAGGAGATCCAACTCTAGTCGGCGGAGGTGGAGAAGTACAGACGCAACCAAGTGGGCCAGGGTGATCCACAGCAGCTGCCTGCCCTCACTGCCTAATGGGACAGTACAAATCCGCAAATGCGGCGATCCCCCTGCAGAAATCACAGCCCCTCATGGTGCTCAAGACATGGACCAATGAGGAGGGTTGGTACACTTTTGTGAAACCGATACTTGGTTGATAAGATACTCCGTGTGGGCTCTGTCTACGCGCTAAAGGGACCCAAATGTCAGTTTTTCCTTCAGCTCAACTGTGTCCTTATGGAAATTGATGCTACCCACTGGATCGTGGAAGGGGACTGGATCCTGGGTTGCGACTTGGTTTTGGATCATACTGGACCCACTTGATGTGGGCAACAACGCGGACTGGGCCATCCTGGGGGACTTGACAATGGACCATGGCCTCGTGGACCATCTTACGTCTTTCCCACCCTACGGATTGGGAGTACACCTTCCTCTCATCAGTACACAGCATTCAATCACATTTAGAATATTTCATGGTCGTGCAACCTTTATTCACCATCTCCCAGGAGGCCGTGATTCTTGAGGACTCGATCTCGGGCCATTCCCTTGTAGTCATCTCCCTGGAACTGGGTCTGATCAACCCGGGCCATAAGCCTTGGTGCCTCAACATCGCTCCCCTCTGGGCAAGGCACAGCTCCAGTCTCATATCAGTAGCTACCTGGAGCACAAACAAGGATCTATGGCCTCATCGCGCACTTTGTGGGTGGCCACTTAAGTGATCATCCAGGTTCAGCTGATGCGGGATGACTCACTTCCCAACAACCAGCGTGCCAAATGACAAACGGTCCTGGAGGCTGACATGGCCTCTCTCATCCGCCTCTATATGGAGGCCCCGTCAGTTCCCCTCCAGCGCCATCTGGAGGGGGCCCCCATGGTCCTCAATGCACTGTACTCCTCAAGGATGGAAAATGCACTTCAGCACTTATGGGGATGCCACTATGAGGAAGGTGAAAAGGAGGGGAGGCTGCTGGTGGCATACCTGCTCTATTCCGGCCTTTTAAACCGCTGAGGGAGAGACTCTTACACAGACCCAGGACATTGCAGACAAATTTGCGGCTTACTACCAGGACTTATACACCTCAGAGATTGCAGCAGACCCAGCAAGGCTCAACATTTTCTTCAGTACTGTACATGTCCCATGACTCAGCGACTCAAGCACGGACCTTCTCAAGGGAGAGATCACCAAGGCTGAGATCTTACTGGCCATCTCTAACCTCCAGTACCATAAGGATCCCGGGAAGGACGACTTCCCAGCGGAGTTCTTTAAATGGACAAAGCAGGAGGTGACAGACTCCCTCCACAGGGCCTTTGGGATGAGGAGCAAACTAGCCCCCTTGGCCTAATTTCCCAACAAGGCCTTGATCACAGTCCTCCTCAAGCCGGGGAAGGACTACCTCCTCTGTGGCAGTGATAGGCCTATCTCCCTGCTCAATGGGCATATCAAGCTCCTGGTGGGGGTACTGGTCACTCATCTCCGGAAGGTGAACCCAACTGTTATTCACCACTCCAAGGTAGGGTTTGTTTCAGAGTGCTCTTTATGCAACCACCTCTGCATGCTGACCCACACGCTGTGCTCCGCGAGGGACCTCCCCGGAGTGGCCCTTGCCCTCTCTTTCGATGCTGAGTAGGTGTTCACTAGGATTTCATGGAGCTTCCTCTTCTCGACTCTTCAACAGTTCGGGCTTGGCGAAGACTTCATAGCCAAGGTCCATTTGCTTTACGACTTTCCTTCCACACAGGTCAACTGCCGGGGGTTCCTATTGGACCCTTTCACATGAGGGACACCACAAGGCTGTCCGCTATCACCACTTCTTTTTCTTCTGGCCGTGGAGTCTTTGGCAGTCACTCTCCCCAAGTCACCATTGTTGGTGGGCATCCCCACCCCCAGGGAAGCATCAACCCTTTACGTGACAAATATGTTGCTCATGCATAAGAACCTCCCCCGGTCACTCCTGATGTTTATAACTTTCATCTCTGACTTTCAGGCTACAGAATTATTTGGGGCAAGAACGAGGCCCTTCCTATCTCATGAGTGACCACCTACGCAGACATCTCCAACTATCCCTTGACATTTCAGTTCATCTTTCCATGAAGTGAGTGACCAACGGTGCATTATGTACTGCCCATCTTATCCTGCTCCAATATTAACATATTCTGGTCATGATGGGTTGCGAAGTTTGCCCAATATAGGATAATTTACTTGGGCACCAAATGCAGTATACCACATTACGTCAATTGCAAATCAAAAAAAAGTTAAGATCTTGGGGCATATTAGCAAGGAATAGCGATATTTATCGCTAAACGCGCTTAGCGCAAATTCTGTTAACGCCGCCTATCGCTGGAAAATATTGCTGAGATAACACCCTATTAGTAAGGTTTATCTCCATAGCGATAATATTTCCAGCGATAGCGGCAAAATGCGAGAATATCGCTGGAAAACCAGCGATATTCTTGCATTAACGCTAAGGTGGATTCAGCATTAGAGGTAAGTCATCCTCACTAGCAGGTGTTAGAATCTAGCGATAAACGCGCTTAGCGCGAATTATTATATCGCTTCGCCTGCCTTGCTAATAGGGGGTAGTGGTGTTAGCGACTGTTTTCAGTCGCTTTTAGTAGGGAACGCCTTCCTTGCATGTCATTAGCGATAATTATCGCTGACATGCAAGGCGATGGGAAACGCGGCCTCTAACACCTGAAAGCTGTCGCTAACGCCTGTTAGCGACAGCTTGCTAATAGGGCGATAAAGCCCTTGATAATATGCCCCCTTGTTTAATGTTTCCATGTTCAATCAGGGGCCAATTCTTTGTTATCAGCTTGCAGATTTTATTGATTTGTACACAATAGGTAGTCACACAGGTCAATTTCTCAAGGGACGTTTTCTTTTTAGCTGTGAGCAGCTCTTCTCTCGGACAGTACCATTACTTTCAAGGGAGTTCATTACTATTTTTCTTTGGATAGCCTCTGGACAATAGTTTATCCCTTAGAACATTGGGGAGAGGAGTTGGGGTAACGGCTAGGGCGGTCGACCTCGAATCTGGGGAACTGGGTTCGAGTCTCGGCAATGACGCTGGACATCCTGTGATTCTGGACAAATCACTTAATCTCCCCGTGCCTAACAAAAATGAATGTGTCCTCATGTAATGCAACTGGTGCTATGTAAAGCGCTCTGATACCCGATTCAGGTCAAGTTTGCGCTATATAAAACTCTGTAAAAATATATATGCTTATTTTATATAGTCCTCTTTGTGAAAATAATTTCTGCCAAGGTGCAAAAAGTGGTCAAAGAGTAGGCCATCTCACAGAGCCCTAGGGTCATTGCTACTGCAAGCTAAAAGCGTGCTTCTTTCTCTAGGTTTTCTGTGGAGGCTGGTATATAGTCTACCTTCCTGATGTTTGAACGTGAGGCTTAGGAAGGCAATTTCAGTTTTCTCTATGACAGATGTAAAAATGAGGAACTTCTGAACTCCATTCAGATATGTAAGAAAATCTTTGAAAGCAGACTGGGGCCCGGACCAAATCCGGTAATTGTCCTCAATGTATCACTTCCAACACATGCCAGAGAGATATTGCATGGAATAAAGCATATAGCTGATTTCAGGTTGTCCAGACCACGGACAATCAGTTTCTCAAAGGTTAGTAACTGAGGTGGCATCATTGAGTTAGTGGGATAAAATGTGGAAGGCGGTTTGAGCCCTGTAGTGGATTCTTGATGGTTGGTGCCTTGTCCATAAAGAAAATCTTTAGTCTGATTTTTTGAATAAATTGAAATAATTCAACATTTAGAGTGAAAAATTGGTTTTCTCGGTAATGACAAAGGATAAGCCTTTTTTCAGGAATGCGATTTCTGATGCTGAAAGCATATGCTGCCACAAATTGAAAATAGTTATTTTTTCTACACTGGCATGGTGTTCAATTGTGTCTAAAATGCCTGTGGACCTCATTGATAGTGTTTCCTCCTGGTCTGGTGTTCTCCTGGGTGTTGATGCCATGTTTTGTTCTTGCCTCTTTGGCCTCTCCCTAAAAAAGATGTCCTGAATGTATATTAGAGGGGCTAGGTCCTTCCTGTACGTCTGGATCGTCAGAGCCTCCAGATGATTCTGAAAATGAAACTGGCTGGTTCTTATTAAATCTACCCCATGTGTTATGTCTGTCTTGAGTGAACAAGGAAGTGTAGTAATCTTCTCATAAATAAGGGTATGCTTTCTCCTTCGTGACGTTTTTTATGTTTTTCGTGACTTTGACAGCTTTTTTCTTTAACTCATAAGAGTTGAACTCATTTACAGTTTTATTAAGTTTGTCTTAGAGTGCTTTCGGTACTGCCACTCCTTCTCCTCCTAGGAGTTCCCTCTCTAATTCCTCTATTTCTTTGAGTTCTTCTTTTGCGTGTTCTAATACGGTTTCTACCCCCAGCACCATCCAATGGTGGGAACACGTCGTGGAGATATGGCCATATAGATGAGTTCAACTCATCTCTTTGTTCAACTCCGTTACACTTTTAGAAAGTGGGCATTTTTCTTTGCTTATGACTCTTTGTGCTTTGCAGCCTGACTCCAATACACGTCTGAGCTAGAGCAACAGCTACAGGTGCATAATATCCAGACAGCCACAACACAGGAAAGGTTGGGTGTGACTGTTATAGCTGCATTCATCTGCATACTGATGGTCTTCTTCGGCTGGGAGAGGAAGAGTTGTTCACATTTTACATTTGTATAGGTTGTGTCCTTCCCTCACACAAAGGGATGATTTACCCTCCACTGATTATCTGGCACCTGGGCTAGGTTTAAATGGATTCTTGCACATTTCTAAGGTTTCCTTTGAAGTCACCTTTTGAACGGGGACTCTGACCTCATGTTTTAGGCACTACATGGGACCTGTAACCAGACGCTGCTGGCTCTACAATCCGCACATTGCCAGAGGACAGCTATGCTTCCCGGAGGAACCGCCATTAGGACTACTTGATTTGCTGTGTGTGTTGGTCTACTGCCTGCTAACTGCTGGGGTGCAAAAGAGTCTGCCACTATTCAATCGACCTTAGGTGCCGGCCTGCTGCCTGCCTAACTTCTGCTGGGGCATGTTGGCTTGTCCCCTGTTTTCCTGCAATCCCAGGGCCAGATAAGATTGCATTTAAGCCCCTTTGCCATGGGACTCTGCCTTTTTGGTAGTCTAGCAGCCAGAGGCTCATTGAGGATCTGGCATCAGCTGCTCCCTGCCTAGATATCTCTAGATAGGGCATGGTGAGTGCTGTTTACTGCTCTCTTGTTTCTTCAATCCCAGTGCATGGTGAGTGCTGTTTACTGCTCTCTTGTTTCTTCAATCCCAGTGCATGGTGAGTGCTGTTTACTGCTCTCTTGTTTCTTCAATCCCAGTGCATAGTGAGTGCTGTTTACTGCTCTCTTGTTTCTTCAATCCCAGTGCATGGTGAGCGCTGTTTAATGCTCTTTGCCTTTCATGAACAGCACATGTCGAGCGCTTCCTGTCTTCTGTGAGGGGCAGGTGCGTTCACCAGGACTAAACCTCCTGCTCTGGGAAAGATGTGGGCACTTTCATCAAGGTTCCCCAACCAGGGTGTGAATATCACTTGGTCCTGATCAAGCGTGAGAGTGTGAGCGTCCTGAGGTCTCACACCTGCTCTGCAGCACCTCTCAGCATTACCCTCCCTTCAAGCTTGATTTCTCGCCCGGCCATCCCTTCGTCGAGCCTTACATGATCTTGTGCTGCAAAATTAAGTATCGCTGGGCTTAGACCCGAACAATCAAACAAATATTAGCACTGAGATGTCGCCGAAGTGGACTGGCGTAGTGTAACTAAGTATGATTAACAGACTCTAACGAACTAATTCCATAAGGATTTCTCACTTTGCTGACAATATACGTTTCGTTTAATGCACAGCGCATTTGAGATACCTAGAGTGTGGCATAATAACTCAGATACATAGTCACAAAAAAGAGTATCTGCCAGTGGCCTGTCTCTTGCAGAGTACCAGCATTAGTATCCCCTGGGTGTGCCTTTATTGGTCTGATATCTGGCTAAGGTCCTGAGGAAGGTGGTGTTACCATTCTCTAAGCCACCGAAACACGCGTTGACCAATGCTGTTTAGATCCTGCTATATGCAGTTGCCTTAATTGGTCGCGGAGATTAAAAACAACTTTTTGTCTCCCACCCTCCAGATATATGCATTGATGAATGTGGTATGAGTGTATTTGAGATGGAATGTATGTGAGGTAGTGTGTATGAATGTCTTTTTCTTGTTTCTTTACTCAGGGGTTAATGATGCAAAGATGTTTACACATGAACATGTCATGTTATTACTATGCAACATTGTTTGTAAATGTTTAACATATTGATTTTATATGTAAAAATATGTAAAAGAAAGTACAAAAATATTTTTGATAAAACAAAGAAAATAAATAAATAATGTGAATATTTATAAATATGGTTATGTTTTTGGACTTTTGTTTAGTCTAATTTCAGCCCATGTTGAATTCATTTTCAGTTTGACAAAAGAAATATAGGTCACGAGGGAGCTTATTCATATTGTGTTGTTGTTTTCCCCTCTTCTCCCTGACCTTAAAATATTTTGCTCAGAGGGGGTCCCCTTATCTTGCGGAGGTGCAGAAGTGTACATGAGTGGGCAAGAGTAGAAGTGCCTATGCATGAGCAGCAGGCATGCATGTACAGAAGTGTCTATAAGTGTGCAGTTGTAGGTCCAGAAGTGCATATGAATGTGCAGTAGTCTGGTGCAGAAGTACCTACTAGTGCGCAGCAGTCATGTGCAGAAGTGATTATGAGTGTGCAGCAGTAAGGTGCAGAAGTGTTTATGAGCCTTCAGTAGTCAGGTTCAGAAGTGTCTATGAGTATGCAGCAGTCATGTGCAGAAGTGATTATGAGTGTGCAGCAGTCAGGTGCAGAAGTGCTTATGAGCCTTCAGTAGTCAGGTTCAGAAGTGTCTATGAGTATGCAGCTGTCAGGTGCAGAAGTTTCTATGAGTGTGCAGTAGCAGGTGCAGAAGTGCCTCTGAATGTGCAGTAGGTGCAGAAGTGACTATTAGTGTGCAGAAGTCGGGTGCAGAAATGCCTATGAGTGTGAACCAGTCAGGTGCAAGCATGCCTATGAGTATGCAGTAGCAGGTTCAGAAGTGCCTAAGAGTGGGAAGTTGCAGATTCTGAAGTGCCTATGAGGGGGAAGTAGTCAGGTGCAGAAGTGCCTATGAAAGGGAAGTAGTCAGGTGCAGAAGTGACAATGACAGGGTAATGGTAAGGTTCAAAAGTGTCTATGAGTGTACACTAGCAAATGAATAAGTGTTTATGAGTGGGTAGTAGTCAGGTGCAGAAGTGCTTATGTGAGTGCAGCAGTAAGGTACAGAGGTGTCTATGTGTGGACAGCAGTCAAGTGCAGAAGTATCTATGAGTGTGCAGTAGTAGGTGCAGAAGTGCAGTTGAATGGGCAGTAGCAGGTGCAGAAGTGCCTGAGTGTGCAGTAGGAAGGTGCAGAAGTGCAGATGAATGGGTAGGAGCAAGTGCAGAAGTACCTATGAATGTGCAGTAGGTGCAGAAGTGCGTATTAGTGTGCAGTAGTTAGGTGCAGAAATGCCTATGAGTGTAAACCAGTCAGTTGCAGAACTGCCTATGAGTGTGCAGTAGGAAGGTGTAGAAGTGCAGACGTATGGGCAGTAGCAGGTGCACAAGTGCCTATGAGTGTGCAGCAGTCAGGTGCAGAAGTGCATCTGAATGTGCAGTAGGCGCAGAAGTGCCTATTGGTGTGAACAAGTCAGGTGCAGACATGCCTATGAGTGTGCAGTAGCAGGTTCAGAAGTGCCTATGAGTGGGAATTTGCAGGTTCTGAAGTGGCTATTAGAGGGAAGTAGTCAGGTGCAGAAGAGCCAATAAGAGGGAAGTAGTGAGGTGCAGAAGTGCCTATGAGTGTGCAGTAGCAGGTGCCAAAGAGTCTATGAGTGTACAGTTGCAAATGAAGAAGTGTTTATGAGTGAGTAGTAGTCAGGTGCAGAAGTGCTTATGTGTGTGCAGCAGTCAGGTACGGAGGTGTCTATGTGTGGGCAGCAGTCAAGTGCAGAAGTGTCTATGAGTGTGCAGAAGTAGGTGCAAAAGTGCTTATGAGTGGAAAGCAGTCAGGTGCAGAAGTGCCTGAGTGGGCACCAGTCTAGTGCAGAAGTGTCTGTGAGTGTGCAGTAGTCAGGTGGAGAAGTGCCTATGAGTGTTCAGTAGCCAGGCGCACAAGTGCAGACGAATGGGCAGGAGCAAGTGCAGAAGTGCCTATGAGTGTGCAGCAATCAGGTACAGAAATGCCTATGAGTGTGAACCAGTGAGGTGCAGACATGCCTATGAGTGTGCAGTAGCAGGTTTAGAAGTGCCTATGAGTGGGAAGTAGTCAGGTGGAGAAGTGCCTATGATAGGTAAGTAGTCAGGTGCAGAGGTCCCTATGAGTGTGCAGTGTAGGAAGGTGGAATCTGACTATATGGTTGCCCCCACTTTTTTTATGGTGTTTTGCTGGTTTATGACTTAGTTGGACTGGGATCCTGCTATTCAGGGCCCCAGTCTATCTGCTTTCTCTGTAAAATGGATTCCATGTGCCTTAGGCACATCTCTGATTGGGATCTGGAGTGCCCTTATAAGTCCCTAGTATATGGTATACTATGTACCAAGGGCATAGGTACCTCAGAGGCCTGCCAGGGGCTGCAGCATGTATTATGCCACCCCTGGAAGGCCATCCAAACTGACACCACAGGTCTGCTACTGCAGCCTGGGTAAGGTGGTGCATGCACCCCTTACTGTGATATAGGTTACCTATATCACGAAATACATACACACCTAGAAACCTATAAGTCACTCCTAAGGCAGGCCTTATCAATCCTAAAGGCAGAGTGCATGGTTCCTATGTGAGAGGGTGCCCCTGCATGAGCAGGGCCCCTCTGCAGCGTTCGGAGACCATCTCTGATGCTGTTTGTAGTGCAGCCTGACCATATACTCGTAAGCGCATTATATCCTCGCGGTAAAATGCTAACTTTGGAATGGCTGCACCTAAACATGTCGTGTCTGGTGTCAAACATCTTGGAATACTACCCCCCGCCAATCCTGGCGGCGGGGGTAGCATTCCACCCTTCTAGAGGGAAAGACATGTTAACTCTGGCTTACCCGGTAACTTCTTTCTGAAGCCCTGGCATCACAAAATGGATGCTGCTGCCACAGACACAAGTCTGGCCTCCTGCTGCTGGACGAAACTCCGGCAGGGGAGGCCTGGACAATAGGTTTCCTGTTGCAGGGTGGTGTGACCACCTCCCCAGACAGGATAATGTGTATTGGGGCTGGGTGGGTGCACTCTTAGAGTGCTTTGAAGTCCTGCACTGGGGGAGCAAAAGGCTCCTCTGTGCATATGCCAGTTCAAACCAGCTCAGGGGCTACCTGCCCCTGCTCTGGCGCGAAACTGGACAAAGGGAAGTGGGTGTAGCCACCCCCTCCCTTGACCCTCCCATAGGTGGGGTCATAGAGTTAGTCCCTCCCTGTTTTACTGGTTAAAAATGGGGAACCCTTGCCACAGCAAGATTAGATTATACCTGGACGAAACTCTGACACGGAATCCTGGACCTTCGACGCTCTACGACAAGATTAGAGGACTGAAGAATCTCCCTTGGGGTCAAGGAGTGACTCCCCTGCTTGGCAGGCACCAAAAACGATAACGACGGTCGCAAACTACGCCGCTCCCGCCGGAGTCCGAAGTCCCTGCAGCCCAAGAAGTGGATTTCCTGACTTCTCCAAGGCCATCGTGAGTCCCCAGCGAAGCTGAGGCAAGTGGACCCCACGAGTGACGAGGAACCGCGACCCCTGGGTACCGTGTACTATTATCAAGTGCAACCCCTTCACAACGTTCTACGAACCTGTGCTTTGGACCACGTGTGGTCCCAACCTCCAGCAGGAATTCCTCCGAAGATCAGAGGCCTACACCGTCCTGAGTGACCGTGGGCCCCTGTTGAGTAATTCCGCCCGAGGTGTCTTCGCGATCCCTTGCCAGCCGGCTCGTGGGTCCCCAGAAGACTTTCTAAAGAAACCAAAGGACTCCCCTGGTTGCTCCAGGCCTGCCCTGACTTACCCTCGCTGGGTGAGTTCCCCAGACCTTGCTGGTCTGCACCATCGACGATCTTCAGCTACATCGAGACTTGCCGTTGCCAAGGCTTGTTGGGTCCAATCCGGTCGCCGACACCGCAGCACTCGACAGACATTGTGTACCAGCCCGAATCCTGCTCCTGGTCGCCAACAACGCCTCCTGGACCTCGTGGCTGCAGAAACGAGACGACCGTCAACGCACCTGAAGCACTCGACATCGGTGGGCATCTGTCCATCGCCTTCCTGGTCACTGGCTAGTGACCCAGACTCTGTCCCCTCTGCTTTCAGGTTCTTCAGAACTCCGATCCACTCTTGGATCCACCCGGACACTTTTCTCCTGGTCGCCAGCAGCACTTTGCAGCAGATCGCCATAAGAAACGACGACGAAACCCGACCCCGAAAGGCACCTATGCACCCGGCTTCCCTGGGTGAGGTAACACGAGTACTCCGGTGCTCCCGTGGGTAGAGACTCTTCAAAGTCCTAGATCTCAAAGGGTTTTGTCCTAGTCCTCTTTAAAGTGTCCCTTTCCTCTATTTTCCCGATCCCGACTTTCTCCATAGAAGTTAACGGCGTATCGCGGTTGTGTATTTACACTGCACGCGTCTCCCGTGGGTCCCCTGTGTCACTACCTTGGGTGGTTCCTTGTGGTCCAAGCACTTCTAGAGGCTCTAGGCCTAGTGTCTAGTTCAGTCGTGGTTCGCATACCATTTTATTGGTATATGGTTTGGTACGCCCCTAGGGCCCAAACGTGTATTTGTGCTATTAATATAATTTAAGATCTTATAACCTATGTACTTCGAACTCTAGCCTCATAAAGAGACTAGAGGGGTGTGTTTAGTAATAAATACATATATTTTGAATATATACCTGGTGTGGTGCTCTTTCATTTGGTCACTCAAGAGATTATAGACTGGTAAAACAAGCTGCTTTACATTCCTTCAAGACTTAGCCTGAAGGCTGCTCTCCATAGCTACCACTAGGATAGCTTTCAATAAGGTTGTCTTTAACCTACCTACCATAAGAGTCGATTTGGACTGGTGCAAGGTGCCCACTATAATTAGTGGACAGCATATGCCAGGCCAACTTCTCACATTGGTGTGCAGCGTGTGGGATTCCAGCTTGCTATTGTTTTACCAGATAATCTCAATTGAATTGATCAACTGAAAACCACTAAAGGTACCTAAGGTACATATAATTTAAGCTTAGAATATCAGTAAGTTCTACTGAACTTAGAGTTGTGTGTTAAGGGATAGCACAACCCTTTCTACAACTCAAGAGAGTTTAGTAGGCCACACTAGAGTAGGTAGTGCATACACCACACCACACTAGTAATGTCTTTAAAAGCAGGATCTAGAGATGCCCTGCAGGAAGCCATTGAGCTTCCCCTCCAAGTATGACACACTCCCATTCTTGGAACTGAGAGCTTTGTGTAACGTGAGGAAATTAAGGACAGGCCAAAGTCCCACCACCCAACACCTCCAGGAGATGTTGGTGGCTTATGATCTTAGTAAGTCCTCAGAGACTGAAGGGGTAGGAGCAGAGGGTGGGCCAGCAGATGAGGAAGGGGCCAGGGGTACTACTACCCCCAGCCCCCTCTGAAACTGACCAGGAGGGTGACAATGACCCTGACCTGGAAAACCCAATCCCTTCTGGGGAAGATGAAGATGAGGATCTGGAGAACCACACCTTTGTCCCCCAGGAAGGATTATGAGTGTGCTCAGAAAGTCTAGGTCTCCTTCTCAGGAGTCTAACCACTCTGGCACCTCAATAGGGAGCTCTGTTTCTTCTCACAGGAGGGAATCCTCTCATGAGAGAAGAAAGAGACTGGTCCAGTATGAGGAAACTCAACTGGAGATCAGGAAGAAGCAATTGGCTTTAGATAGAGAATCCCTAGATCTCCTTAGGGAGAGAAGAAAGTTGGGACTAGAGTCCCATGGTGGCAGCAATATCCCTAGAGATAGGGACAGGTCTTATGACCATAGAAACCTAAACAAGATTGTCCCTCCCTACCAGAGTGGGGATGACATCCACAAATGGATAACTGCACTGGAGAGGGCCTGTAAAGTTCAGAAGGTCCCCCAGAGGCAGTGGGCAGCAATCTTGTGGCTCTCCTTTGCAGACAAAGGTAGAGACAAGCTCCTCACTGTAAGAGAAGAGGATGCTGACAATTACACAGTCTTGAAGAGTGCTCTGATAGATGGGTTTGGCCTAACCACTGAACAGTATAGGTTGAAGTTCAGAGACACCCAAAAAGCTCAGACTCAAGACTGGGTTGATTTTGTAGATTGTGCTACAAAGGCTCTGGAAGGTTGGATACATGGCAACAAAGTGCATGACTTTTTAGGATTGTACAATTTGATTATGAGGGAGCAGATCCTTAATAATTGTCAAAACCAGCTTTTGCACCAGTATCTGGTGGACTCTGATCTGACCTCTCCCCAAGAATTGGGAAAGAAGGCAGACAAATGGGTCAGAACCAGAGTAAAAACTAGAAATCAGGGTGGTGACCAGAAGAAAGATTCTACTAAGTCCCAAGAGAAAGGTGGGGATAAATCTAAGGATAAGTCCCCTACAGGGCCCCAAAATTCCTCTTCTGGGGTGGGTCCCAAACTCCTTCCTCTCCTGAAAAGAAACCATATTGCCATGTCTGTAAAAAGCCTGGGCACTGGAAAACTGATCCCAGTTGCCCCAGGATTGGCAATAAAGAAAATGTTCCTCCCACAACTACTACCACCCCTCCTGGTACTACCAGTAGTAATCCTCCAGTTGGGAGTAGTGCACCCAAAAGTTGGGTGCTTTTGCAAGAGGAACAGAGGTGGGCCCTAGTTTAGACATGGACCCCTCAACAGACTCCTCTGACTCTGATGGTGGTATAGGATTTGCCACCTTTACCATGGGTCCCATAGCATTGGGCAGGTACAGACTGGAGCCAATGATTAATGGTCAGAAAGCTGTGGCATTTAGGGACACAGGGGCTAGTGTCACCATGGTGGCAGGGAAACTAGTCCCCCTCACCAGCTTTTACCTGAGTTTAAATACCAGGTGACCAACATTGATGGTGTCAGAACAGATCACCCCATGGCCATAGTCAATCTCAGCTGGGAGGGGGTCACAGGCCCAAAAAGAGTGGCAGTGTCCCCAACCCTACCTGTAGATTGCCTGATGGGCAATGATTTGGAAATTTCAGCCTGGGCTGAAGTTGAACACCAAACCCATCTTAGGATGTTGGGCGTCCCTGCAAAGGTTAGTGGGGCTGTGATGGCCACAGCCCCAGCCCAATACTTTGGAGAGATGGAGCCTGAAAGAATGGCCCACTCTCCCCAAAAGAGAGCAAAAGGGTTGAAGAAAAGTCTTCTTCCCCCCAGACAGTAGGTAAGGGTCAGCCTCCTCAGGGAACTGACCCTACCCCTAGTGAAGGAACTGCCACAGAGGTCGTCAGGCCTGGCCTGGCCACACCCCTGATGGCAGAGGACCCTTCCACGGTGGTACCCAGTCTGGAGCAGGTAACCTGCCCCTCTCTACCCTGCCTCAGTCAGCCCAGGGCTGCAGAGGTCAGGGAGGTCAGTGGACCCCCCGGGCCCCCTGTCCAGAGGAAGCCCCCATCAGCAGAGTAGGGGCAGCCAGTCTAGTAGCCCTAGCCAGGTGAAAATTCCTCTACACACTGAGGGATCCCCCATACCTTTATGTAGGGACCTCCCCAGAAGGACTCTGATAGGCAAGGGCAAACCTGGGACCAGAAGGTTCCAAACCTGCCATGTCCCTCCAGTGTTCCATCCAAAGGGACCCAACCCCCAGCTGTAGGCAGCCAAAGGTTGACCCTTAGAGCAAAGTGCAACTCAGTCATGGAAAGACAGGCATACATGGTGACCAGTGATCTGAGGAAACTGAGGCCAACATTCCTAGGGCCTCACTTCCCTACTCAGACACCTCACCAGCCTTGTACTTTACCTAAGCACACCAGAGGTAGTGATTCCCCATGGTGGAGACCCTCTCATACCCTTAGGGTGAGGGATTGCTTAGTGGACCATAACATAGGGGGCAACCATGCTAGTGCAGGTGCTTCCTTATATGGCCACTTAGTCAATATAGGCTCAACTGGCCAAGGTTAGCCTTATCTCCTTTCGTTTGGGGGGTTATGTAGGAAGGTGGAATCTGACTATATGGTTGCCCCCACTTTTTTATGGTGTTTTGCTGGTTTATGACTTAGTTGGACTGGGATCCTGCTATTCAGGGCCCCAGTCTATCTGCTTTCTCTGTAAAATGGATTCCATGTGCCTTAGGCACATCTCTGATTGGGATCTGGAGTGCCCTTATAAGTCCCTAGTATATGGTATACTATGTACCAAGGGCATAGGTACCTCAGAGGCCTGCCAGGGGCTGCAGCATGTATTATGCCACCCCTGGAAGGCCATCCAAACTGACACCACAGGTCTGCTACTGCAGCCTGGGTAAGGTGGTGCATGCACTCCTTACTGTGATATAGGTTACCTATATCACGAAATACATACACACCTAGAAACCTATAAGTCACTCCTAAGGCAGGCCTTATCAATCCTAAAGGCAGAGTGCATGGTTCCTATGTGAGAGGGTGCCCCTGCATGAGCAGGGCCCTCTGCAGCGTTCGGAGACCATCTCTGATGCTGTTTGTAGTGCAGCCTGACCATATACTCTTAAGCGCATTATATCCTCGCGGTAAAATGCTAACTTTGGAATGGCTGCACCTAAACATGTCGTGTCTGGTGTCAAACATCTTGGAATACTACCCCCCGCCAATACTGGCGGCGGGGGTAGCATTCCACCCTTCTAGAGGGAAAGACATGTTAACTCTGGCTTACCCGGTAACTTCTTTCTGAAGCCCTGGCATCACAAAATGGATGCTGCTGCCACAGACACAAGTCTGGCCTCCTGCTGCTGGACGAAACTCCGGCAGGGGAGGCCTGGACAATAGGTTTCCTGTTGCAGGGAGGTGTGACCACCTCCCCAGACAGGATAATGTGTATTGGGGCTGGGTGGGTGCACTCTTAGAGTGCTTTGAAGTCCTGCACTGGGGGAGCAAAAGGCTCCTCTGTGCATATGCCAGTTCAAACCAGCTCAGGGGCTACCTGCCCCTGCTCTGGCGCGAAACTGGACAAAGGGAAGTGGGTGTAGCCACCCCTCCCTTGACCCTCCCATAGGTGGGGTCATAGAGTTAGTCCCTCCCTGTTTTACTGGTTAAAAATGGGGAACCCTTGCCACAGCAAGATTAGATTATACCTGGACGAAACTCTGACACGGAATCCTGGACCTTCGACGCTCTGCAACAAGATTAGAGGACTGAAGAATCTCCCTTGGGGTCAAGGAGTGACTCCCCTGCTTGGCAGGCACCAAAAACGATAACGACGGTCGCAAACTACGCCGCTCCCGCCGGAGTCCGAAGTCCCTGCAGCCCAAGAAGTGGATTTCCTGACTTCTCCAAGGCCATCGTGAGTCCCCAGCGAAGCTGAGGCAAGTGGACCCCACGAGTGACGAGGAACCGCGACCCCTGGGTACCGTGCACTATTATCAAGTGCAACCCCTTCACAACGTTCTACGAACCTGTGCTTTGGACCACGTGTGGTCCCAACCTCCAGCAGGAATCTCTTCGAAGATCAGAGGCCTACACCGTCCTGAGTGAGCGTGGGCCCCTGTTGAGTGATTCCACCCGAGGTGTCTTCGCGATCCCTTGCCAGCCGGCTCGTGGGTCCCCAGAAGACTTTCTAAAGAAACCAAAGGGCTCCCCTGGTTGCTCCAGGCCTGCCCTGACTTACCCTCGCTGGGTGAGTTCCCCAGACCTTGCTGGTCTGCACCATCGACGATCTTCAGCTACATCGAGACTTGCCGTTGCCAAGGCTTGTTGGGTCCAATCCGGTCGCCGACACCGCAGCACTCGACAGACATTGTGTACCAGCCCGAATCCTGCTCCTGGTCGCCAACAACGCCTCCTGGACCTCGTGGCTGCAGAAACGAGACGACCGTCAACGCACCTGAAGCACTCGACATCGGTGGGCATCTGTCCATCGCCTTTCTGGTCACTGGCTAGTGACCCAGACTCTGTCCCCTCTGCTTTCAGGTTCTTCAGAACTCCGATCCACTCTTGGATCCACCCGGACACTTTTCTCCTGGTCGCCAGCAGCACTTTGCAGCAGATCGCCATAAGAAACGACGACGAAACCCGACCCCGAAAGGCACCTATGCACCCGGCTTCCCTGGGTGAGGTAACACGAGTACTCCGGTGCTCCCGTGGGTAGAGACTCTTCAAAGTCCTAGATCTCAAAGGGTTTTGTCCTAGTCCTCTTTAAAGTGTCCCTTTCCTCTATTTTCCCGATCCCGACTTTCTCCATAGAAGTTAACGGCGTATCGCGGTTGTGTATTTACACTGCACGCGTCTCCCGTGGGTCCCCTGTGTCACTACCTTGGGTGGTTCCTTGTGGTCCAAGCACTTCTAGAGGCTCTAGGCCTAGTGTCTAGTTCAGTCGTGGTTCGCATACCATTTTATTGGTATATGGTTTGGTACGCCCCTAGGGCCCAAACGTGTATTTGTGCTATTAATATAATTTAAGATCTTATAACCTATGTACTTCGAACTCTAGCCTCATAAAGAGACTAGAGGGGTGTGTTTAGTAATAAATACATATATTTTGAATATATACCTGGTGTGGTGCTCTTTCATTTGGTCACTCAAGAGATTATAGACTGGTAAAACAAGCTGCTTTACATTCCTTCAAGACTTAGCCTGAAGGCTGCTCTCCATAGCTACCACTAGGATAGCTTTCAATAAGGTTGTCTTTAACCTATCTACCATAAGAGTCGATTTGGACTGGTGCAAGGTGCCCACTATAATTAGTGGACAGCATATGCCAGGCCAACTTCTCACATGCAGTAGCTGGTGCAGAAGTGTCTATGAGTGTACAGTAGCAAATGAAGAAGTGTTTATGAGTGGCCAGTAGTCAGGTGCAGAAGTGCTTATGTGTGGGCAGCAGTCAAGTGCAGAAGTGTCTATGAGTGTGCAGTAGTAGGTGCAGAAGTGCTGATCAGTGGAAAGCAGGCAGGTGCAGTAGTGCCTGAGTGGGCAGTAGTCTGGTGCAGAAGTACCTATTGGTGTGCAGCAGTCATGTGCAAAAGTGTTTGTGAGTGTGCAGCAGTAAGGTGCAGAAGTGCCTATGACTTTGCAGTAGGTGCGGAAGTGCCTATTAGTGTGCAGTAGTCAGGTTCAGAAGTGCCTATGAGCGGGAAGTTGCAGGTTCTCAAGTGTCTATGAGAGGGAAGTAGTCAGGTGCAAAAGTGATTATGAGTGTGCAGCAGACAGGTGCAGAAGTGTCTATGAGTGTGCAGTAGTAGGTGCAGAAGTGCCTATGAGTGAAAACAGACAGGTGCAGAAGTGCTTGAGTGGGCAGAAGTCAAGTGCAGAAGTGTCTATGAGTGGGCAGTATCAAATATAGCAGTGTCTGTGAGTGTGCAGCAGTCTGGTGCAGAAGTACCTATGAGTGTTCAGTAGCCAGGTGCACAAGTGCAGATGAATGGGAAGTAGCAGGTTTTGAAGTGCCTATTAGTGTGCAGTAGTCAGGTGCAGAAATGCCTATGAGTTTGCAGTAGCAGGTGCAGAAGTGCTTATGAGTGTACACTTGCAAATTAATAAGTGTTTATGAGTGGCCAGTAGTCAGATGCAGAAGTGTTTATGTGTGTGCAGCAGTCAGGTACAGAGGTGTCTATGTGTGGGCAGCAGTCAAGTGCAGAAGCATCTATGAGTGTGCAGTAGTAGGTGCAGAAGTATAGTTGAATGGGCAGTAGCAGGTGCAGACGTGCCTATGGGTGTGCAGCGGTCAGGGGCAGAAGCTCCTCTGAATGTGCAGTAGGTTCAGAAGTGCCTATTAGTGTGCAGCAGTCAGGTGCAGAAGTGCCTATGAGTGTGCAGTAGGAAGGTGCAGAAGTGCAGATGAATGGGTAGTAGCAAGTGCAGAAGTGCCTATTATTGTGCTGTAGTCAGGTGCAGAAGTACCTATGAATGTGCTGTAGGTGCAGAAGTGTGTATTAGTGTGCAGTAGTCAGGTGCAGAAGTGCCTCTGAATGTGCAGTAGGTGCAGAAGTGCCTATTAGT
Source organism: Calotriton arnoldi (assembly GCA_963921515.1). Classification (NCBI taxonomy): domain Eukaryota; kingdom Metazoa; phylum Chordata; class Amphibia; order Caudata; family Salamandridae; genus Calotriton; species Calotriton arnoldi. The sequence continues at coordinate 64,529 of CAWUFW010004092.1, forward strand.
GTGAACCAGTCAGGTGCAGACATGCCTATGAGTGTGCAGTAGCAGGTTCAGAAGTGCCTATGAGTGGGAATTTGCAGGTTCTGAAGTGGCTATGAGAGGGAAGTAGTGAGGTGCAGAAGTGCCAATGAGAGGGAAGTAGTGAGGTGCAGAAGTGCCTATGAGTGTGCAGTAGCAGGTGCCGAAGAGTCTATGAGTGTACAGTAGCACATGAAGAAGTGTTTATGAGTGAGTAGTAGTCAGGTACAGAAGTGCTTATGAGTGTGCAGCAGTCAGGTGCAGAGATGCCTATGTGCAGGCAGCAGTCAGGTGCAGGAGTGTCTATGAGTGTGCAGTAGTAGGTGCAGAAGTGCCTATGAGTGGAAAACAGTCAGGTGCAGAAGTGCCTGAGAGGGCAGCAGTCAAGTGCAGAAGTGCTTATGAGCCTTCAGTAGTCAGGTTCAGAAGTGTCTATGAGTATGCAGCTGTCAGGTGCAGAAGTTTCTATGAGTGTGCAGTAGCAGGTGCAGAAGTGCCTCTGAATGTGCAGTAGGTGCAGAAGTGCTTATTAGTGTGCAGTAGTTAGGTGCAGAAATGCCTATGAGTTTGCAGTAGCAGGTTCAGAAGTGCCTATGAGTTGGAAGTTGCAGGTTCTGAAGTGGCTATGAGAGGGAAGTAGTGAGGTGCAGAAGTGCCAATGAGAGGGAAGTAGTGAGGTGCAGAAGTGCCTATGAGTGTGCAGTAGCAGGTGCCGAAGAGTCTATGAGTGTACAGTAGCACATGAAGAAGTGTTTATGAGTGAGTAGTAGTCAGGTACAGAAGTGCTTATGAGTGTGCAGCAGTCATGTGCAGAGATGCCTATGTGCAGGCAGCAGTCAGGTGCAGGAGTGTCTATGAGTGTGCAGTAGTAGGTGCAGAAGTGTCTATGAGTGTGCAGCAGTCAGGTGCAGAAGTGCCTCTGAATGTGCAGTAGGTGCAGAAGTGCTTATTAGTGTGCTTTAGTCAGGTGCAGAAATGCCTATGAGTTTGCAGTAGCAGGTTCAGAAGTGCCTATGAGTTGGAAGTTGCAGGTTCTGAAGTGCCTATGAGTGGAAAACAGTCAAGTGCAGAAGTGTGTATGAGTTTGCAGTAGTCAGGTGCAGATGTGGCTATTAGAATGCAGTAGTCAGGTGCAGATGTTCCTATGAGTGTGAACCATAGTGACCAGAGTGCTTCTATCTGGTTTTACTACTTTTAAGAATAATTTATTTTAGTGCATGAACATTTTTAAAACTTAAACTTCTGACTCTCTACTTTGCTGCTATTCCCTATTCACTTACTTTCACTGACTTTTGCTACTTGCACATTTGGCAGGCCTGGTCCGCCGCGGCTGATTGATGCTGATTGTGCGGAGGACTGACCCATTTCTTCTGTGGGCTCCTCACTTCCGCCCTGGTGGTTCCGCTCTCCTCTCGGCGGTAGCGGTCTAGCCTGTCTATGAAAGCAGATGCTACCCGACGCGTGCAGCGCATGCGCGCAGCGGGCGCTGCTGGCGCGCCGAAGGCACACCTAAGGCAAGCCTGTCTGCGCCCGTCAGCGTCCCGGAGGCGTCCGGCGCTGGCCACTATGCCCAATTCTCTGCGGGTAAGTCTATTTCACTACGCTGCAATAGGGACTCGCTGATTAGATTAAGGCAACCGTCTCCATGTCAGTGAAGCGCTGCCGATCTGAGTTCAGCGATAGACTTCCGCTGCAACAAGTGTAGCTGGTCCTTCTCTCCTGCCAGAGCACCCGTCCCTGTGACCGTCCCTGCTGGAAATAAGGGCCAAAATACCCTGGTAACCCAGGGCATTAAGGCAGCTCTGGTAAATTGCCGCTCCATGCAAAAACATGCTGCACACATCTATGATCTACTTTTGGATGATCAACCGGATTTCCTATTCCTCACTGAGACATGGCTATCAGACGCCTCAAACCCACTATTTCTATGGCTATCCAACGGGTTACAATATTCTTAGGAAGGATAGATCCAGAGTGAAGGGAGGGGGCATGGCAATAATTTATAAGCAGCACTTAGACTGCTCCCTACTGTCTACTGAAATCATTGAGTGCACAGAGTTTTCAGGCTTTCGCTGTATTATTTCCCCTCATCAGAGCATTGCTGGGTTTCTAATTTATAGACCTCCGGGCGCTATCAGCAATTTTATTACTTCGCTTAATGCTGCCATCTCCTCCTTAGCCCTAAAATATAACAATTGCCTTTTTTGGGTGATTTTAACATTCATATGGATAACAATAATGATCCCCAGGCTACCCTCTTGACAGAGACGTTGCATACTTTTCAAATGATTTCATCCATCTCTTCGGCCACTCATGAGAAGGGTCATACTCTGGACCAAATCTTTCATAATTTTGACTTAATGGTCAGTATGCCACTTCCTATCCTCTGGTCTGACCATTTCTTGTTAACGTTTGATATCCCATTTTCTGGCTCTGCCCCTTCAGTGTCCACTAGGCAAACAGCCTCGAACTTTAGGGCTTTCCACAAAATATCTGTCCCAAAGTTAGCAGAGGCTCTAAGCCACTCCACTCCGATGCTGTCTAGCACTGCGGATCAGGATGCCATCCGAATTGATTAGTGGCTTCGATCTAACATCGAGGCCCCTGCCCCAGTTGTTACCTGCTCCTCTAGGAGATCAGCTTCCTCGGCTCCCTGGTTCAATACTCTCCTGAGAGAGAACAAAAGGAACTGCAGGAAAAAGGAGCGAAAATGGCGAAAATTCTATCTCCCCGATGACAGGATAGCTTATAAAGCTAGTCTAAAAGTTTATCATTCACTTGTTAAAAAAGCTAAAATCAACTTCTTTCAATCTAAGTTTGCTACTGCCCAAAATAAGAGTAAAGACATTTTTAAGATAGCCAAATCTTTTATTTCAGCCTGTTCCAAAATAGGGCCATGTTCAGAGAAATGGACAAAGCAGATTGTTCAATTCTTCCGTGGGAACATTTCTCAGATCCAACAAGCTTTTTCTAATATACCTGAGGATGAGTTGACTTTTTTTAATAGTGTCAATAATAAATTTCCTATTCTGGATCCTCCACCTCTTCTTGTTTTCCCTGAGCTTCAGCTGGAGGAATCATTGTCCCTCCTTCAACACATTAAGGGGCCGATTCTGATCTCGGTCGGAGGCGCACCCAATACCATTCGGTCGGGAAAAAAGCCATGCGAATGCCTGTTTCCCGACCGATCCGTACAGCATACCGAACGAGTAAGTACAATGTGCACAACAGCACAGAATCCGGCCGAGTCGTACTCACCCAATCCAGGTCCTGTCCTCCGACCGAGGCGAATCCGGAAACGCAGAAACGAGTCGCACGGAAGGGAAAATGCAGCCCCGTCCGGCCGAACAAGTACGATGCGCTTTCCGTACGCGCCGAACCCGTCGCTACGCACGGCACGTCAAAGCATTCGGGAGAGGCGCACATAAGCTCCGATTCGCGCCACAACATGATCCACGGCTACGAGGCGAACACGCCAGCGACGAGGATGACGCGAAGCGACGAGAACGACGCGAAGCAACGAGAAAGACGAATGACACGAACCAACCATGAATCCCTTCGTCCCGATCATACCAATATTCTACATTTACTACCGGAACAGGCACGGACGCGTACGGCGCAGAAGGTAAGTCAGACACCAACCACAAAACACATACAACACGTACACGACACATCACACACACACAGAGGGATGCAGAATTTACTTACACCAGCAACAGCAGCACCATAGGGGCGGGATGCCCATCACCAATGCCACATATGCACACAGGGGCCTGAATGCGCACCACCACCCCTACCCAGGGGGCCGGATGCCAACCACCACTACCACCCTTAGCCAGGGGTGCCAGATGCCCACCACCACTACCACCCTTACCCAGGGGGCTGGATGCCTACCACTACTACCACCCTTAGCCATGGGGGTGCCAGATGCCTACCACTACTACCACCCTTACCCAGGGGGCTGGATGCCTACCACTACTACCACCCTTAGCCATGGGGGTGCCAGATGCCTCCCACTACTACCACCCTTACCCAGGGGGGCTGGATGCCTACCACTACTACCACCCTAAGCCAGGGGGCTGGATGCCTACCACTACTACCACCCTTACCCAGGGGGGCTGGATGCCTACCACTACTACCACCCTTAGCCAGGGGAGCTGGATGCCTACCACTACTACCACCCTTACCTAGGGGGGGCTGGATGCCTACCACTACTACCACCCTTAGCCAGGGGGGCTGGATGCCTACCACTACTACCACCCGTAGCCAGGGGGGTGCCAGATGCCTACCACTACTACCACCCTTACCCAGGTGGGCTGGATGCCTACCACTACTACCACCCTTAGCCATGGGGGTGCCAGATGCCTACCACTACTACCACCCTTACCCAGGGGGGGCTGGATGCCTACCACTACTACCACCCTTACCCAGGGGGGGCTGGATGCCTACCACTACTACCACCCTTACCCAGGGGGGCTGGATGCCTATCACTACTACCACCCTTAGCCATGGGGGTGCCAGATGCCTACCACTACTACCACCCTTACCCAGGGGGGCTGGATGCCTACCACTACTACCACCCTTAGCCATGGGGGTGCCAGATGTCTACCACTACTACCACCTATACCCATGGGGGGCTGGATGCCTACCACCAACACCACCCCCACTCATAGGATGGACAATGCATGACACAACCAGCACACCACAACCTAGGGAATGCAAGAAAAAGACATCCCCCCAACACCATGACAAGCGTGTGTAGACTGTGTCAAATGCCTACAACACTGAACATGACTTTGAACATACAATGTGACCCCCTATCACATGTGCCACACATATATGTGTGTGGCCCCCACAATGCAAGCAGGCCATGACCATTGTGGCAATGGGGTCCAAACCCCCATCATCACAGTGACCAAAATGTAAGTGTGGGGTCCATAGCTGAAGCACATTTTGAACAGTGTGGCAATGGGGTCCAAACCCCCATCATCACAGTGACCAAAATGTAAGTGTGGGGTCCATAGCTGAAGCACATTTTGAACAGTGTGGCAATGGGGTCCAAACCCCCATCATCACAGTGACCAAAATGTAAGTGTGGGGTCCATAGCTGAAGCACATTTTGAACATTGTGGCAATGGGGTCCAAACCCCCATCATCACAGTGACCAAAAGGTAAGTGTGGGGTCCATAGCTGAAGCACATTTTGAAAAGTGTGGCAATGGGGTCCAAACCCCCATCATCACAGTGACCAAAATGTAAGTGTGGGGTCCATAGCTGAAGCACATTTTGAACATTGTGGCAATGGGGTCCAAACCCCCATCATCACAGTGACCAAAATGTAAGTGTGGGGTCCATTGCTGAAGCACATTTTGAACAGTGTGGCAATGGGGTCCAAATCCCCATCATCACAGTGACCAAAATGTAAGTGTGGGGTCCATAGCTGAAGCACATTTTGAACATTGTGGCAATGGGGTCCAAACCCCATCATCACAGTGACCAAAATGTAAGTGTGGGGTCCATAGCTGAAGCACATTTTGAACAGTGTGGCAATGGGGTCCAAACCCCCATCATCACAGTGACCAAAATGTAAGTGTGGGGTCCATAGCTGAAGCACATTTTGAACATTGTGGCAATGGGGTCCAAACCCCCATCATCACAGTGACCAAAATGTAAGTGTGGGGTCCATAGCTGAAGCACATTTTGAACAGTGTGGCAATGGGGTCCAAACCCCCATCATCACAGTGACCAAAATGTAAGTGTTGACAAAGAAAAAGCTGCAACTGCCAAACTGCATGGATGATTCCTGGTCACAGAACATAAAACACATCAGTGGCAAAGTAGTGCATGTGTCCCATTGCAACATAAATTGGGGGAGGCAAATACTGCAGTGCAAATAAGACATACCTTTGGCCATGTGCAGACAAACAACACCCATGGGGGCTGACACTGTCAACATTCATCAATGACACAATGACAGAAGTGACCATCAGAATGCAGACCCACATATTTGCACCAATGGGCACACAAATGCAGATACCCTGTGGAGACTGTAGATGTGAGGTGAACAGATACCATACCATGGCAGCAATGGGACACACAAACCATGATCATTGTGCTGACCGATGACCTAGGAGTCCCAGGGACAGCAGGGGAAACCCACCAAACTACATACAGCCAATGGCACACCCAAGATATGCCAATGCAGTGGTGCAGATGCACAAACACAAACAGGCAGACCCACACTGCACATCATACACAACAGGTGAGGGGGGGTGCCAGTGTCCCCAGGCAACCACACAACACATGAGGAGACCTGAATACCAATCATACAGATGTGCATACAGTGCCACACAAAGGTAACTCATGGATCCAAATCCCTATGTGGGCAAGCAGGCATTGTCAGATGAGAGGGAGCACAAATCACACATGTCACACAGGCACGTAGGAACAGCAACTGACACAGCAAGACACAGACACACCACAGCACTACCCCCAGGGTCCCCACAATGTGGTGACCCTGGGCTGCATTACAATCCCACTGTGATGACAAAGCTAAATGTCGTTCACACTGTGAACCACAGTCATGTGTCCTGAGGAACAAACTACCATCACACCTACACAAGCACAAATCAATCAGCACGGCCAGTAAGCCAAGGCCAACATGGAGGCAGGGGCCTAGCCGGGCAACAACTCTCATCTGCACACACTCAACACCACACCCCTCGACCTCCAACAATGTGCAGCAGTGAAGCACACATGCACTGGTGACATTGCACATGCACCCATGACAATTCCAGGGTGGTGGGTGGGAACCAAGGTGCAGAAACACATCACACATGGCCACTCAACAAGACTCCTGAATGTCTGACACACTGCAGACTACGCTGTACATGGACATGACGGCAATACCACACCAACCAATGGGATCCCAGCCACAGTCACACACCAATGAAGAAGCCAAGGTCACCCACAAAGAACACACATAGACAACAACCAACATTGCAGCCCGGACCCTGAGGAGTGCCAGCAGTCACACACACAACGTGTCACAATCACTGAAAGATAACACAAACTGGAAATCACATGACAGGGGCAAACAACAAGTGCCAAGGGGAAACCTGACTGTGACCCATCTGCGTCTGCACACAAACTCAGCCCTGACAGCAAACACACCTATGGGTGACACCCTGATGACCAGTAATGTGCCATGCACCCACATCACAGAGAACCCAGGGAGAAGACTTTGGGGGAACATAGGTCAACTCAGCAAGCATCACAAACAGGTACAACACTAGGGATCACAGCATGCACAGCTAAACGGAAGTGAACACACAGACATGCTCATACAACACACACCTTGGGCGCAGGCAATGTCACAGGAGTACACACTGCCATGAGGGGACTCCACTCCTGTGTGAGGAAAGCTGTGCCATATGTTGCCTCAGTAGGGCCCCATCATGTCAGCTGAGCACTTGGTCACACAATCAACAATTAGCACCAAATGAAGGCTCCCGTCACATCAGCCTGGTCATGGAAGTGCCAACGAAATCATCAGCACAGATCCAACACACTTGTATAGCAATGTTGCACTGACAACACAGATGAGTCCTTCCCCATTGATGCCCAAACCTGCATGTCCAGTGGAGATGGCCACACGGTAAGGGAAGTAGACAAATTAAACAATGGCAGGCACAACAGATGTGCAGGGGTGGAAGCCACAGATGTGAAATTGCTAATGTAAGTAGGAAATCCCATTGCCAAATACTGAACACATGACACCCTCAGATGCTGCTATTTATGACATGGATACACCACAGGATAGGACACATTCCCCCTGGACCACATGGGTTCCTGCACAGTAACACTTCATTATCATGAGACCAAATATCACCATCACTGCAGCAAGGGCATGGTTAGCATCATCAACATGTACATCAGAAGCATAAGCACTAGAGAACAGAAAGTTGCTTTATTCAGCATATGTGTGTATTGAAAACTGAAAGTTCAGAAAAAACACAAAGGCCAATGGCCAGTCCATTGCCAAAGTCCAAACAGGGTGACAGTGGCAGATGTCACCCTACGCATGCCTGCACTGCACAAAACCAGGGACAATCCACTAGGAGGGGCAACCGGGGGGGCAGGCCAGGCACCGCAGGGACAGGATCAGGGCTCACCAGGAGGAAGCAGGGAAGGGGTGGTGGGTGCTGGAGAGTCACTGACAACTGCAGTGGAGGTGTCTGACATGGTGTGTGCCGGCACAACTGGGGGGCATGACTCAGATGTTGTGGGTGCCGGCACGACTGCAGTGGACCCTGCAGATGGAGTGGACAAGTCAGACAGGGTGGTAGTGTACTCCACTGCAGTGCCTACCACCAGGGGAGGAGAATGGGGAACAGGCAAGGTGGGCTGGACAGAGGGGGAGGACACCCTCACCACATCAGTGGCACAGACAAGCGCAGCGGGGGTGTGGTGCCGGGAGAGCAAGTGGCAGGGGGAGAAGGCCGGATCCTCTTGGGGATGGTATATCTGTGGGTGGGGGAACCTGGGGCAGGGTGTGGTGGGGGCACCTGTGGAGTGGGGGCCTGAGGGATGGAGGAAGGAGACCTGGTGCCTGAGCTGCAGGGCGGCGGCGGGGTCTTGCTCTTATGACTCCGGGGGACTTGCGGGTGGGGGCCTCAGTCTGTCTGCGCCTGGGGGAGGGTGTCCGGGGGCGAGGGGCACTCTGCTCCGTGTGGGTGGGCTTCCTCTTCCCCCTGAATGCTGTATCAGCTGGATCGGAGGGGAAGAGGCCGAGGTCACTGAGGAAGAGCCGCTGGGTCTTTGGAGTTGCAGGTGAGGCAAGGGAGGGTGCTTTGGAGGGAGAGGCAACTGAGGACTGCGCAGTGCTCGTGGATGCGTGTGTGTGTTCCAGGGCCCCATCCCCTGTGAGTCTGGTTTCAGTCCCCTGACTGTGCGTGCGTGTGTGTTTTGTTTGTGGCGTGTGTGTCTGTGTGCTGGACGTGTGTGTGCTGGTGTGTGCCTGTGCCGGTGTGTGTGTGTGCTTGGGACGGGTAAGGTGCTGGGGAGTGTGGATGGAGCAGAGGCAGGAGGGGTGAGGGACTGTCTGAGGAGGGACACTGCTGCCGTCAGGGAGGAGTCCATGGACCTATTGCCCCTCTGTAGGTCAGACATGCCCGATGAGATGCCCTCCATGAACGACACCAGCTGAGTCAACAGAGCGGTGTGCGCATGGAGGACACTCAGCATGGCTGTCTACCCTACATGGAGCTGGCGAAGGAGGTACACAGACTCCTCACTCAGGGCAGCAGGGGACACAGGGGCAGGGGGTGCGGTGCCTGGCCCAAAAGAGACACGCTCCCGAACATGGGAGCCTCCACGGACCTGGGGAATGGGAGCCGATGGGAGGGCGGTGGTGGTGCTGGTGGTGGCGGGGACAGCAACACTATCTGGGGTGTGGTGGCTGCTGACACCCGCCTCCATAAGGGAGTCATCCTCCGAGTTGCTCTGGTCCTCAGCTGAGGTGGATGGTGCTGAGGACTCCTCGGTGTGGCTCCCCTCGCCCTCCGTGCCACTGGGTCCCTCCGACCACTCCTCGGCTGCTGACCCAGTCTGGCTCTCCGGCTCCTCCTGGTCCGTGGAGCTGTCCCCTTCCGTGGCCGTGGATGTATCTGCAAACAATGGGGAAACAGACAGACATCAGTCACCTGCACCAAACGCACACACCACTGTGAGCACAGCACATTACAGAGCAAGCCCTTGCATCATTAGTTGAACATTGCTAAAAGTGCCCTAACTGAACAGGAGAAGCCAATTGTCAATCTGATGCCAACCATGGCACTCACATCCCACATGGCCTTGCACCCATCTGTCTGGTGTCTGTTGGATAGCAACACCCCAGTGTGGACACATGCACCACCTACACAGTAGTTGGACAGTGCAGAGGACACGGTGTAGCATGTGGACATGCACACATCACAACTCTTGCCACTGAGTCAGTACAGGTTTCCGGATGAAAGGGATGCCCAGAGTCAAATAGGAAATGCATGTGATGCATACCAGCGACAGACACCATGATGCACCCATGTCCTGATAGCCATCGCCACAATGGTGTGCATGTAGCACATGTCACTCCCCTGCAGGATCACCAATAAGAAGACACATGCCATGGCGGAGGCATGACTGCTAAGTCATACATCACTGTCTCAGTGATGTATGACTTGGCAGCCAGACAACAACACTCTGCACTGTGCCACAATAGTAGGTCATGGGGAATGCAAGTCCTGGAGCTGCACAAGTGCACATGTACATCCCCCACACAACACATCATCTTAACCCTCATCTGTCCAGGTCATACCGATTGGACATATGGGAGACCTGTGACACTACCCTCTGAACCTCAGCCCCTCACAATCTGCTGTGAATGGGAAACAGCTGCCTGAACTTCACATTCGCATACCCCAGTCTGCACGGGCAGCTGATCAAACACCTATGTGACACACAAGTATCGTCTCCTATGGTCACATCTCCAGTGGCATGCTGAGCCCCTACCGAGAAACACCCCAGCAGTCCTGGCAACAAATCCACAGCACACTGACACAGAGGCAGACACCTGAGGGGTCAAATCACTGTGCACAATGTGTCAGCTGATACACGGGAGTGGGAGTACAGAGTGCATTGCATGGCCTGGAGTAGGCATGACTGTCCTTCCCCACATGAATGAGGGATGAGCCCTGGACAGTGGATAGCTGGCTATGTATGTGTGACACACGTAATCTGCACACTCCTGGGGCCCAAACATTGTTCCCACCCGCTGCATGGGCGTGTGCCACATACCCCAGGCACATGTGGTGACTCAGCTCAGCAAGTGGACCGCATATCAAAGCAACACGCAGATTACATGTCCGAACACAGGCGTTGTGTGAACAATGGACCCACCCATGATGCCCACAACAGAGTTAGGGAAACAGATGCTGTCCCCCACCTTTAGTGAAGCAAACTGCAAGGACACAGTCCCAAGTGACACAATTCCCTGAATGTAAGGGCCACACCTGGGTATCAGATGAGGAGTGGGCAGTGCACAATAGAGGGACATGGCTCCTGGACAACATGACTGCTGTACTGTGGCAGTTTAACCAGGCCAGAGGAGGGCACATAGCATGTAATACAGAGTTCACAGTGCAGTCTTAGACTCACCCCCTCCTTGCTGCTGTCTGGCCTTCAGCTGCCCATCCAGGTCTGGAAACACCACCGCCAGGATCTGGAGCATGTGGGGGTCAGGGTCCGTGTTCCGCCCCTCCTGCGAGGAGGCGACAGCTTCAGCTGGACCCGTGCAATCCTCCGGGTCCAGCCCCGAAGGTCCTGCCACCTCTTCTGGCAGTTGCGGATCCGGCGCTTGTAGACCCCCACGGACCGGACAGCCCGGAAGATGTCCTTCCAGATCTCCTGCTTCCGATGGGCATTAACCTGTCAGGATGACAAAGTGAAAAGGCCATTACTACACATGCAACATATCCGTGCATGACACAGTTGTATATACATGTCTCAATCACAGGGGCACATGATGTACACAGGCAGTGCAACGCTGCCCATGGACAGTTTGCCAGAAGTCACTACATGGTATCATTGCATGGGAAGTAAAACCTTGTTCAAATGCACTGTCACTGCACCATACCTGTCCAGTGCATGTCACTACACACTATGGGGGGTGACAACTACTCAGTGAGCCTGCTAGCCACTTGCGTGCAGACTTTCAGCCTTGCTAGTCAGACAAAATGCACATTCAGAAAGGCAGTGCACAGAACACTCACCTGCTCCCCTGCTGTCCCATACAGCTTGCTGTACTGTGGAAGTAGGCTGTCCAGCAGGGCCTGGTTCTCCTCAAGGCTGAAGGCTGGGGCTCTCTCCACAGTACGTGCCATTGCAGGGTCCAGAGGGGGCAGAGACAGCAGCAGTGCAGTGGCAGATGTCGTCCTGGAGCATGTAGTGCAGGCAAATGAGCTCTCAGGGGAACAGCCAGCAATATATATGTGCTGGAGAGGCAGATACTGTCCCATGTGTCCAAAGTGATAGGTCCAAGTCGTTTGCATCTTCTGAATCTGGCCAATCCATGGAATAGCAGCACCAATACACGCCCACAGCATCCTTCAAATCTTAAACTTCATGACATACATGATTTTGCAAAATTGTTGTGGGTGACCAACTGAATTTCCAGCAACCGACTCGTTTGAATTTCGAAACGCGTCCGTTGCCAGGCTAAGCCATTGTCAATGGGTGCGCACCGATCGGTCCATTGCTGTTCAACGCGTACAGGGTACAACGCGTACCCGCACACATTGAATGCAATGGGCCGGCCGGGGCACCGATCGGTCCATTGCTGTTCAACGTGTACAGGGGTACAACGCGTACCCGCACACATTGAATGCAATGGGCCGGCCGGGGGCACCGATCGGTCCATTGCGGTACAACGCGTACAGGGGTGCAACGCGTACCAGCACACATTGAATGCAATGTGCCGGCCGGGGGCACCGATCGGTCCATTGCTGATCAACGCGTACAGGAGTACAATGCGTACCCGCACACATTGAATGCAATGGGCCGGCCGGGGCACCGATCGGTCCATTGCGGTACAACGCGTACAGGGGTACAACGCGTACCCGCACACATTGAATGCAATGGGCCGGCCGGGGGCACCAATCGGTCCATTGCTGATCAACGCGTACAGGGTACAACGCATACCCGCACACATTGAATGCAATGGGCCGGCCGGGTGCACCGATCGGTCCATTGCGGTACAACGCGTACGGGGTACAACGCGTACCCGCACACATTGAATGCAATGGGCCGGCCGGGGCACCGATCGGTCCACTGCGGTACAACGCGTACAGGGTACAACGCGTACCCGACACATTGAATGCAATGGGCCGGCCGGGGCACCGATCGGTCCATTGCTGATCAACGCGTACAGGGTACAACGCGTACCCGCACACATTGAATGCAATGGGCCGGCCGGGGCACCGATCGGTCCATTGCTGTTCAACGTGTACAGGGGTACAACGCGTACCGCACACATTGAATGCAATGGGCCGGCCGGGGCACCGATCGGTCCATTGCGGTACAACGCGTACAGGGGTGCAACGCGTACCAGCACACATTGAATGCAATGTGCCGGCCGGGGGCACCGATCGGTCCATTGCTGATCAACGCGTACAGGGGTACAATGCGTACCCGCACACATTGAATGCAATGGGCCGGCCGGGGGCACCGATCGGTCCATTGCGGTACAACGCGTACAGGGGTACAACGCGTACCCGCACACATTGAATGCAATGGGCCGGCCGGGGCACCAATCGGTCCATTGCTGATCAACGCGTACAGGGGTACAACGCTGCACCGCGCACATTGAATGCAATGGGCCGGCCGGGTGCACCGATCGGTCCATTGCGGTATCAACGCGTACAGGGGTACAACGCGTACCCGACACATTGAATGCAATGGGCCGGCCGGGGCACCGATCGGTCCATTGCGGTACAACGCTGCATAGGGGTACAACGCGTACCCGCACACATTGAATGCAATGGGCCGGCCGGGGGCACTGATCGGTCCATTGCTGATCAACGCGTACAGGGGTACAACGCGTACCCGCACACATTGAATGCAATGGGCCGGCCGGGGCACCGATCGGTCCATTGCTGATCAACGAGTACAGGGGTACAACGCGTACCGCGCACATTGAATGCAATGGGCCGGCCGGGGCACCGATCGGTCCATTGCTGATCAACGCGTACAGGGGTACAACGCGTACCACACACATTGAATGCAATGGGCCGGCCGGGGGCACCGATCGGTCCATTGCTGTTCAACGCATCCCTGTACAAGTGACTGGCATATGTCACCATGCCTGTCTCAGATGAACATATGCCAGCCACAGATAGCTCCCAGGGAGTGAGGGGCACACCTACAACACGACAGCCTGTCCAAACTGTATCATAAGGCATGTAAGGCTGCATTTCCTATTGTGTGTATGTTGGTGTACATGTTGTCCTGTGGGTGTCACCTGGGGGCAGCCCCCCCAGGCTGTGCATGTGTTCATGGGGACAGGATCCTGGGTGTTACGTGTACATGACCACTGTGATGTGCAACTGTTCATATCTGTGCATGTGCCATGGTCACATTTCACGGTGGTGTATGTGTATGTCATGTCACATACCCCGTGAGTCCCATGTGGGACGGTATGTTTGAGCCAGGGTGTCCCAGTGGCACAATAGTGATGGTCCTCCACAGTCTGTGTGCATGTAGTGTTTACAATGTCTCTGATTTCATGTGCACAATGGGAGACAGTCTCCACATCCACGTTGTGTGTGCATGGACTTTGATGTTGTGCGTGTGTGTGTCACAGACGTCCATGTCTGTCCTGCAGTGGCAAGTGGGACCACTACCTGTGGGGGTCATGGTTGTTTTGCTGTGGTGTATACATGATACTCCATGTAATGCCAGTGTCCATGTGGCAATACAGGGTCCCTGGGAATGTACCTGTCGTTGAGCTGTGATGCCTGGGGCACATCTGTCCTCACATGTCACTGTGGGGGGTGATTGTGACACGGCAGCAGGAGATGGGAACTGTGACACGGCCTCATGATATCCAATGGGCCAACCTGGGCCTTATTGATGCCACTTGTTGAACCGTGATGACAGATGTTGGCCATGTATGTACCATACATGTCCTTACGGAACTGCACACTTCATGTAGTTGTGCCTCATAATGATGTATGTTGTGATATTTAGTGTGTTCAATGCCGCATATGTGGGGTGACTGACAATCTTGCTTTCTTCTCCTCTGCACTGCAGGGCTCCTGCTGTCCATCGACCATTCCCAGACCTGGCAACGATGGTGGAACGGGACAGCATCCGACGGTACCGCTTCACCAGGCAGCTGATTGAGGATTTGGCAGTGCAGTTGGCCCCACATTTGCAGCCTGGCCGGCCGTATCCTACAGTGCTGACCCCCAAGGTGAAGGTGATGGCAGCCCTACACTTCTTTGCCACCGGTACCTTCCAACATACTGTGGCGACTGCTGGTGGGATGTCACAGACCATGTTGAGCCGTGTGCTCCGCGATGTTTTGGAGGCAATGTTGCTATTCCTGAACCGGTACATCTATTTCCCTAGACTGCAACGACTCACTGACGTGAAGAGTGACTTCTATGCCCTGGGGAGGATGCCGCATGTCATTGGCTCCATTGATGGGACACATGTGGCTTTGGTACCACCACAGGCCCAGGAGCAGGCCTACCGTAACCGCAAGCACTACCACTCGGTCAATGCACTGGTGGTGTGTCTTGCAGATATGACCATCACACACGTGTGTGCCCATTTCCCTGGTTCAGCACACGATGCCTTTGTGATGAGGAGTAGTCGCATCCCCAGGATGATGGCACAGATGCAGAACCAGCGTGCCTGGCTTGTCGGTGTGTACTGACTTTGTGCCATTGTGTGTGATCTGATCTGTAGTATTCCGCCCACTTTTCCAAGTCAGCTAATGTGCACTTGTCTGTCCGTAGGTGACTCGGGATACCCCAACATGCCGTGGTTGCTGACACCCCTCAGGAACCCTGTGACACCAGCCCAGATGCGCTACAATGAGGCACATAGTCGAACCAGGAGAGTGAATGAGCGGACATTTGGTCTCCTGAAGAGCCGCTTCCGCTGCCTGGACAAGACAGGAGGGTCCCTCCCATATGCCCCAGCGAAAGTGTGCAAGATTATCATCGTCTGCTGCATGCTCCACAACCTGGCAGTGCGGAAGGAGTTGCCTCTCATCCAGGATGACAATGACCAACATCCACCACCTGTGGAGGATCCTGGCCTGGACCACGATGCCAGTGATGATGATGATGATGAGGGTGATGTCCGCACACAGCTCATCACCAACTTCTTTAGCTGAATGTGAGTATCCTGAGGTGTCATGTCAATGATGTGAGTTGGCATGATATGTGTAGGTGGTGCTCTGGTGCTGTTGGAGTGTGTCCATGGGCTACTTGACTGGATGTGTGTAGCGATGTGTGCTTACAGGTGGTCTGTACTCCCCAACAGTGTTGACATGCTAACTTGGTTCTGGGTGGGTATCTTGTAACATGTATTGTGCATGAGTTTTGCTGTTCTGTCCTGTTCTCCATTGCTTTTGACTGTGTGTCATTTCTGTCCTTCACAGGGTACTTTCAGATTCGTTTAGTCAACTGTGTCCACCGACGACGTGATTGTACTTCCAGGGTGGTAGCTGTTGTGTCCCTACAGGTGATGTGCGCCACACCCATGGACTTCCTTCCTTCTACAGTTGTTGACTGTGTGCCCGCTGCCAGGTGGGATTACCTTGCATCTGTAGTGGTTACGACATGTTGCAACTGTGTAATAAACCTGTGCTTCACTTTGTGATGTGCGTTGTCTGTGGTCACACATTTGACTGCCATTTGCTTACTGCACCTGTGGGCTACTTGACTACAACTGGGAATAGGTGTGGTGTTTGTGCATTGCACCGTCTTCCCTGGCAACATCAGTGTAGGCAATGAGTCAGATGGCCTAGGTGTGTATGTGTTGTGTAGCCCTGGTGGTGTGTCTCCCTCATATGTGTCACGTTGCCTTTACTCACATGCCTGTGTTGTACTTGCTGTTGCAGTTTGCATACACAGTGTAATTTTGCAGTTCATCATCCCCATGACAGCACCCACGTTGGAATCACAACAGAGGCAAGTATGATGTATTAGTGTGTTTATTGTGATACATTTGTGTGAATAGTGCATAGGATGGTTAGTGCTGTACATATATCTTGCAATCAGAAGTTCCTAGGTGAATTGAAAGTCCTGGTAGACAAAATCCCCAGTATCGGGGCCACAGTTGTCTGAGACATTGGTCCAACTTGTACTCCCCATGTAATGTGTGGGAGTTGTGTTGCCGTCAACAGGGTGAACAGTTTGTGCACAAAGGTGAACATCCAGAACAGGTTCAGGCTTCCTGGGAGTTGCACTTGGCCATCGGCCTCTCACTTGCCCCTCCTCGGACGACCCCTCTTCCTTGGGGGGGGGGCCCTCAAGTACAGGCTGCTGCGGTGCAGGGGACTCTCTGCCAGAGTCATCCTCCCTCCCTGTGGCAGTTGCAGTTTGTTCAGCACCAGATGTCGTTGGCACACAGGGAGGTGTGGACTGGTTGCTGTTCATCTGGCGGAGGCATTGTAGTATGTCCCTGTGCACCGCCGTCATCTCTTGCAGTGCATCCCACTTGGACTCCACGCGGGACATGTGTGAGTCCAAGCGGGCATGATGGGCAGCCTGCTGCTGTTTCATGTCTCTGAGGAGCCCCAGTACCTGGCTGAGATCTCCGGTGCTGGACTGGTACGCATCGGCTATGCGGACCAGTTGTGGGTCATCATGCACACCAGCAACCTCTGCAAGCAGGGACCTCTGTCTCCCACCCCTCCCACCACCCCTGCCGACATGTGCAGTGCATGCAGTGGCACGCACAGATGACCCTGGTCCCCCTTGGGGGTTGGTGGTGGTGGTGGTGTCCATGGCCCCACGTTGGTCCAGGGTCCCTGTGCTGGTGTTGCTCCTTGTTCTGTCCATGTCGGCAGGGATGGTATTTGTGGTGACAGTCATTGGAGGGGTGGGTGCAGGGGGTGCAGCTGGTGGTCCTGCTGGTGCTGCAGCTGGTGGTCCTGCTGGTGCTGCATGTTGACTTGCACTGGATGTGCCAGGTTGGTCTTCTTCGTCCGAGGAGTGCAGAGGCTGTACGACACCAGTGAGCTCCGCATCCTCTTGAGCCTGGGACTGGGACTCCTCAGCGTCTGCTGCTGTGTCCCCATCATCACCTGTTTTTGGGAGACACACACAATGTATGTTATGTTTCTGCAGGCATCAATGGTTGACACACCTGACAGTTGTGACTGTGCCTCTGGGTGTGGGCCTGTACATTGCATTGTCCTAAGTCGTCACAGTCAGGGGTTGATATTGGTGTAGCACATTGTCCTGCATTATTTGGGCATTTCTATGTATTTGTTGGGGTGTGAACATGGTCTGCATTGGTTGTATTTGGTTGACAGCCGGCCCTCCTTCCCACCCAGCCAGTCAGTTATCCCACCATGGACTGTGCTTGCATTGCAGGGAGTGAAAGTTGTCTTTCAGGATGTCAGTCAGTGGTGTCCTGCTGTTGGTTGTTGCACAGTTGCCAGCAGGGCCTTGTGCTCCCCACAGCAGTAGCCAGTGTCAGCCATCTTGTCTGTCCTTATCCACTCCCTGTGATGTGAGCATGGTTCAGGGTGGTGTTGATGGGACAGTTGTGGGGGTGAGCTATGTCTGTGACTATGACTCCCATCATGCTATTGCCTCCACCCCACTTCCCAGCATTCCCATACTTACTTGCTTTTGTGGGGAGTTCAGTGGGTGTGGGTGTGAGTGCAATGGCAAGATGGCTGACAGTGGTGTCCTGCTGTTGGTTGGTGTGCAGTTCCCAGCATGCCCTTGTGCTCCCCACAGCAGTAGCCAGTGTCAGCCATCTTGTCAGTCCTTATCCACTCCCTGTGATGTGAGCATGGTTCAGGGTGGTGTTGATGGGACAGTTGTGGGGGTGAGCTATGTCTGTGACTATGACTCCCATCATGCTATTGCCTCCACCCCACTTCCCAGCATTCCCATACTTACTTGCTTTTGACTCTGCTTCCCTGTGGGGTGGGCTGCCTGTGCTGACAGGATGGCTGGGAGTGTTGTCCTGGCAGTTGTTTGGCTAAAAGTCCCAAGAGTGTCCCTGTGCTTCACACAACATTACCCAGGGTGGAGGTTCTTTGTGGGATCTTGAGTTAGGATTTGAGGCATTGCATTCTCCCAGGTGGGTTCTGTGGAGTTTGTGTTGAGGGGGTGTGTGAGGGGAGGTGCTTGTGACTATGGTCAGTGCTGCGAGTCCTCCTTCCCACCCAGCCAGCCAGATATCCCACCATGGAACGTGCTTCCATTGCAGGGAGTGGAAGTTGTCTCTCAGGATGTCAGTCAGTGGTGTCCTGCTGTTGGTTGTTGCACAGTTGCCAGCAGGGCCTTGTGCTCCCCACAGCAGTAGCCAGTGTCAGCCATCTTGTGAGTCCTTTTCCACTCCCTGTGATGTGCGCATGGTTCATGGTGGTGTTGATGGGACAGTTGTGGGGGTGAGCAATATGTGTGACTACGACTCCCATGATGCTATTGGCTACACTGACTTGCCCAGCATACACAGAATTCCTTCCTTTCAGTGGTCTTCACTGTGTGTTGGTGTTGTAGTGGTGGCTACATGTCTGGATGTGTTTGTTAGTTCTATTTGTGCCACTGCCTAGCTGTAGTTGTAGTTGTGTTTGTACATGTGATGACACGGTTAAATGTAACTTTGAGATGGCATGTGTTGTGTTTATCTGACTGACATACACATTTTGGGATGATTCTGTTCTGGTTGCTGTGTAATTGCTATGAGTGCATGGTTTGACTCTCCCCTTGACAGTGATGTGTGTGTGTGTTGTGGCAGAATATTGTGTACATTTGTTGTGTACTCACCAGGCTCTGGGATGTTCTCTAGTCCATAGATGCTCACTGGCGGAAGAATGGCCCGCACCTACTCCTCCCAGGGCCTGAGGTATACTGGCTTGGCAGGAGGGCCACTGCCGGTGTATTGGCTCAGGAGGTAGTCCTTCTTGAGCAGCTCCCGTACCCTCCTGCGCACGTCATACCACCTGTTCTGGATGTCAGTCTTTGTGCGCAGACATGGTGATTGTGCGTTCACCCTGTTGATGATCCTCTCCCACATCTTGGTTTTCTGGGAGATGGGGGTCTGTTGGACCAGTGTGCCAAACAGCTGTGGCTCTACCCTGAGTATCTCGTCTACCAGGACTTCCAATTCACAATCTAGGAACTTGTGACTCTTCTTGGGGGGCATGGTGATGGGTGGTGATGGTGAGTGATGTGTGTGTTGGTGCGCAGGTGAGGGTGTGTGAGTGTGTGTTTTGCTGGGTGTATGTGAGGTAGCTATTTGTTGGTGTGCTGATGGTGTGTGGCTTGTGTGAGGGATGAGCTGTGGGTGTGTGGTTGCTGTCTGTTGAGTGCTGGCAGTAGAATGGCATTTGCAAAGGATCATGGTTGGGATTTGTGTCCTTTATATGAGTGGAGTTGTGGGTGTGTCTTTGTTCTCTGTCCCCACCCCCCCCAGTATTTATTGGCTTTGTAATTGCTTGTTTGGCCTTTTTTGTGTATTTTTCCTTAGTACTTTTTGTGCATGTTGGAAACGTTCTTGTGACCGAGTCGGACCCTGCATTTGTCTCGTACGGTCTTCTCCGTTTCGTTCACGCTGTGTTTGTGCAGTTTTCTGTGCTGCGTACGCGTCGGTCGCGGTGTTTTGTGTTACTTTGGCTCGCAGTTTTGTATGCGTGTCGGTCGTACGGCTTGTCCTCCGTTCGACTCGGTCGTGGTTTTCGCGCCTTGTATCGTACTTAGCGGTTTGGAGTTCGCGTGTACGTTTCGGTTGGATTTGTTCCGGGTGCGTGTCGGTCGGTTCGATTCGCGTGTTTTTCCGGCCGGATTGCTGTTTTCCGTGCGGCTCGGTCGTTCGGCTTGGGTTCAGTACGTGTCGGTCGGATTTGCACGCCTTGCATCGTACTTGGCGTGTCGGGCGCCACAGGTACGTGTCGGTCGGAATAAATTCCGGCTCCGAGTCGGTCGGTGCTTTTTCCGGCCCGAATAGGAATCGACCCCTAAGTCGGGTTCCCCTACCGACCCGTGTCTAGCCAATATCCTGTCTCTGGTTGCCCCCACAATAAACCCGATTGTACACCAGCTCTTTAACACTTCCCTTTCCACGGGCAACATGCCCAAGCTGTGGAAGCATGCTAAGATTCTCCCTCTGATAAAAAAAATTGAATGCTGATCCCACGGACCCGGCTAACTACAGGCCGATCTCTTTGCTTCCGGCTCTCTCAAAAGCCTTAGAGAAGCATGTCAACAAAGCTATTCAAATTCATACTGAAGATGGGAAGCTCCTCCATGATTCCCAGTCCGGCTTCAGGGCTAATTTTAGTACTGAGTCTGCGCTGCTGAAAGTGACAGAATTCATCAAAGGCAAATTAGACACGGGAGGTAGGGCCGTTTTGATATTACTAGATTTATCTGCGGCCTTTGATACGGTCCCACACGAGAGGCTCTTAAACAGACTTAAAAATATTGGCCTGGGTGGGACTGCCCTCTCTTGGATGTCCCCCTATCTGGAAAACAGATCCCAGACATGTGGCTTCCACCTTTTTCCTCCCCAGTCTCTGCAACCAATGTCTGTGTCCCCCAGGGCTCCCTTCTCATCCCTACTCTCTTTAGTATGTATCTTTCACCCTTGGCCTTTCTGGTTGAGGAAGCGGGTGCTAAGATCATCTCTTACGCTGACGACACTCAGCTTATTTTCTCGTGTGACAGAGGCTCCGATTTTGACGGGATAATGATCAACTCCTGTCTCGCGAACGTTTTAATTGGCTGAGGGTCAATCAACTTAAGTGTAATCCGGATAAGACGGAAGTGGTCTTCTTCAGGAAACTAGGAACACTTGATTGGAGGGCCTGGTGGCCAAAGGATCTGCCACCTCTGCCCGCTGATAGAGAAAGTAAAAAATCTGGGGATAAGTATTGACAAAACATTGTCGATGTGCTCTCAGATCCAACATCTTTCTGGTGCTTGCTTCGGCACACTTCGTATGCTAAAAAAATATTTCTGGCTCCTGCCATTGGAGAGTAGAAGGACTGTTGTGCAGGCTCTTGTGACATCGAAACTCGACTATGTCAATTGCCTGTACCTTGGTCTTCCTAAATCCTTGACCCAGCACCTGCAAGTGGTTCAAAATGCGGCAACCAGAGCTATTGTGAGATCAAGACCTAGAGCAAGGATGACCCCGATTCTGAAATACCTTCACTGGCTTTGTATTAAAGAGCGAATCGACTTCAAAGCCATGACCATCTTCTTTAAAGCCTTCCACAGGGTAGGAGGCGGGTAGTTAAACAAACGAGTAAACCACTACCTTACATCTAGACCTTTGCGTTCTTCTAACGATAATATGGCCATTGTGCCCAAAACTCGCCTTGTTTGCACTGGCGGTAGATCCTTTGGCTTTCTGAGTGCCAAACTCTGGAACAGCATGCCAGAGTTCCTGAGACTTGACACAAATCTACTTTCTTTTAGAAAGAATCGAAAAACATGGCTTTTTAACCAATAATTGTGCTTCTTTCCACTCCGTTTCTCTCTGCTGTCTATGTGCCAGGACACTCTAGCTTGAGTAGCTGTGTGCTTTATTAAATATTGTATTTCATTTAATTTCATTATTTCAACCAGTCAGGTGCAGACAAGCCTATCAGTGTGCAGTAGCAAGTTCAGAAGTGCCTCTGAATGGGAAGTAGCAGGTTCTGAAGTGCCTATGAGAGGGAAGTAGTCAGGTGGAGAAGTGCCTATGAGAGGGAAGTAGTCAAGTGCAGAAGTCCCTATGAGTGTGCAGTAGCAAGTGCAGAACTGTACATAAGTGTACAGTAGCGAATGAAGAAGTGGTTATGAGTGGGTAGTAGTCAGGTGCAGAAGTGCTTATGTGTGTGCAGCAGACAGGTACAGAGGTGTCTCTGTGTGGGCAGCAGTCAAGTGCAGAAGTGTCTATGAGTGTGCAATAGCAAGTGCAGAAGTGTACATGAGTGGGCAGGGATAGAAGTGCCCATACGTAAGCAGCAAACATGTACAGAAGAGTCTATGAGTGTGCAATAGCAAGTGCAGAAGTGTACATGAGTGGGCAGGGATAGAAGTGTCCATGCGTAAGCAGCAAACATGTACAGAAGTGTCTATGAGTGTGCAATAGCAAGTGCAGAAGTGTACATGAGTGGGCAGGGATAGAAGTGCCCATGTGTAAGCAGCAAACATGTACAGAAGTGTCTATGAGTGTGCAGTAGTAGGTTCAGAAGTGCCTACGAGTCTGCAGTAGTCTGGTGCAGAAATACCTATTAGTGTGCAGCAGTCAGGTGCAGAAGTGCCTATGAATGTGCAGTAGCAGGTGCAGAAGAGTCTATGAGTGTACAGTAGCAAATGAAGATGTGTTCATGAGTGAGTAGTAGTCAGGTGCAGAGGTGCCTATGTGTGGTCAACAGTCAAGTATATATGAGTGTGCAGTAATAGCTGCAGAAGTGCTTATGAGTGGAAAGCAGTCAGGTGCAGAAGTGCATTAGTGGGCAGCAGTCAGGTGCAGAAGTGTCTGAGTGGGCAGTAGCAGGTGCAGTAGTGCCTATGAGTGTGCATTAGGATGTGCAGAAGTGTACATAAGTGGGCAGGGGTAGAATGAGCAGCAGGCATCTATAGAGGTGTCTATAAGTGTGCAGTAATAGGTTCAGAAGTGCCTATTAGTGTGCAGTAGTCTGGTTCAGAAGTACCTATTAGTGCGCATTAGTCATGTGCAGACGTGCTTATTAGTGTGCAGCAGTCAGGTGCAGAAGTTGTTATGAGCCTTCAGTAGTCAGGTGCAGAAGTGTCTATTAGTGTGCAGTAGTGAGAATCAGATGTGTCTATGAGTGTGCAGCAGTCAGGTGCAGATGTGGCTATTGGTATGCAGTAGTCAGGTGCAGATGAATGGACAGGAGCAAGTGCAGGAGTGCCAATGAGTGTGCAGCAGTCGGATGCAGAAGTGCCTATTAATGTGCAGGAGTCAGGTGCAGAAATGCCTATTATTGTACAGTAGTCAGGTGCAGAAGTGCCTATTAGTGTGCAGAAGTCAGGTGCAGAAGTGCCTATGAGTGGGAAGTTGCAGGTTCTCAAGTGCCTATGAGAGGGAAGTAGTCAGGTGCAGAAGAGTCTATGAGTGTGCAGAAGTCAGGTGCAGAAGAGTCTATGAGTGAGTAGTAGTCAGGTGCATAAGTGCTTATGTGTGTGCAGCAGTCAGGTACAGAGCAGTCTATGTGTGGGCAACTGTCAGGTGCAGAAGTGCCAATGAGAGGGAAGTAGTCAGGTGCAGAAGTGCTTATGAGTGTGCAGCAGTCAGGTGCAGAGGTGCCTATGTGTGGGCAACTGTCAGGTGCAGAAGTGCCAATGAGAGGGAAGTAGTCAGGTGCAGAAGTGCTTATGAATGTGCAGCAGTCAGGTGCAGAGGTGCCTATGTGTGGGCAACTGTCAGGTGCAGAAGTGTGTATGAGTGTGCAATAGTAGGTGCCGAAGAGTCTATGAGTGAACAGTAGCAAATGAAGAAGTGTTTATGTGTGTGCAGCAGTCAGGTACAGAGCAGTCTATGAGTGTGCAGCAGTCAGGCGCAGAAGTGCTTATGAGTGTGCAGCAGTCAGGTGCAGAGTAGCCTATGTGTGGGCAACTGTCAGGTGCAGATGTGCCTATGAGTGGAAAACAGTCAGGTGCAGAAGTGTCCATGAGTGGGCAGCAGTCAGGTGCAGAAGTGTCTATGAGTGGGCAGTAGCAAATGTAGCAGGGTATATGGTTCAGGGGTGCCCCTAAATACTAGTAGATTTAGGGGTGTTACAGGTAGTTAAAAGGTAGGGACCAATGGGTCCCTTCCCTGGGGTGGGTACACCCCCTTTTATGCCACCCTCCAGTGGGAGGGGGGCTTGGGTCTGCCCCTGGTCGGCTGAGTCCCCCCATCTTCAATATGGAGTGGACTGAGAGTTGTGCTTCACCTCGCCTCCCCCACTTGAGGGGTGGAGTTGGCAGAGGTGGGCACACCTCTCCTCCTCGCTTGTTTTTCACGCCGGTTCTTCCGCCCAAAGTGGGGATCAGAACCAGTGGGGACCAGTTGCTGAGAGCAGCAAGTGGCCTGGGGAAGCTCACAAAGGTGGCAAGCCTTTGAATCTTCCCCTTCGTGAACCCTGCCCATCCTGGGGGAGGAGGCTTAGCACCTCGTCCCAGGATGTGCATTGTTTCAGCCCAAAGAGCAGCAGGCTCTCGACCCAGGGGTCCAGTAACATGTCTGGTGGTGGCAGCTGAAAGCAGCCATTCAGCCTGGACACTAGTGGTAGGTTAGTTTTCAGGGGGCATCTCTAAGATGCCCTCTGTGTGCATTTTTCATTAAATCCCACACTGGCATTGGTGTGGGTTTAATGTGCTCTTCTCAGTTTTCAGTGTAGCCATTATGGTGCTGTGGAGTTCGTGATGACAAACTCACAGCACCATATACTATTAATGGCAGCACTGTACTTACAATGTCTAAGAATGGACTTAGACACTGTAGGGGCACAGGGCTCATGCACCGGTATCCTCACCACTGGTATAGGGCACCCAGCTAGAGGGGTGACTGACCTATGTCAGGGCAGAGGGTTGTAGGCATGGCACACAGAGATGTGTGCCATGTCGACTCTTCACTTTGTTCTGCACCAAAACACGCAGCCTGCAAAGGCAGTGTGTGAGTGTAATAGTACAGGACCTCTAAGGGTGGCACAATAAGTGCTGCAGCCCTTAGAAGTCTTCTCTGGTCACAGTGCCCTGGGTACCGGTGGTACCATTTACCAGGGGCTGACCTGTGGCCAGAGATGCCAATTGGGTTTAGGCTTCAATGCAGTTTTAGGGAAAGAGCATAGGGCCTGGGTACCTGATTAGCAAGAGCCCAGGGCACACTCACTCAAAGAACATCAGCAATTCAGCAAAAAGTGGGGGCAACCGTGCCGAAAGAGCGCACCTTCTCACACTATGAGTTTGCAATAGCAGGTGCAGAAGTGTACATGAGTAGGCAGGAGTAGAAGGGCCTATGTGTGAGCAACAGTCAGGTACAGAAGTGTCTATGAGTGTGAAGTAGTAGGTTCAGAAGTGCTTATGAGTGTGCAGTAGTCTGGTGCAGAAGTACCTATTAGTTTGCAGCTGTCATGTGCAGAAGTGTCTATGAGTGTGCAGCAGTCAGGTGCAGAAGTGCCTATGAGCCTTCAGTAATCAGGTGTATAAGTGTCTATTAGTGTGCAGTAGTGAAGTACAGAAGTGTCTATGAGTGTGCAGCAGTCAGGTGCAGAAGTGCCTATGAGTGTGCAGTAGCCAGGTGCAGAATTGCAGATGAATGGGCAATAGCAAGTGCAGAAGTGACTATGAGTGTGCAGCAGTCAGGTGCAGAAGTGCCTATGAATGTGAGGTTGGTACAGAAGTGCCTATTAGTGTACAGTAGTCAGGTGCATAAGTGTCTATTAGTGTGCAGTAGTGAAGTACAGAAGTGTCTATGAGTGTGCAGCAGTCAGGTGCAGAAGTGCCTATGAGTGTGCAGTAGCCAGGTGCAGAATTGCAGATGAATGGGCAATAGCAAGTGCAGAAGTGACTATGAGTGTGCAGCAGTCAGGTGCAGAAGTGCCTATGAATGTGAGGTTGGTACAGAAGTGCCTATTAGTGTACAGTAGTCAGGTGCATAAGTGTCTATTAGTGTGCAGTAGTGAAGTGCAGAAGTGTCTATGCATGTGCAGCAGTCAGGTGCAGAACTGCCTATGAGTGTGCAGCAGTCAGGTGCAGAAGTGCCTATGAATGTGCAGTTGGTGCAGAAGTTCCTATTAGTGTTCAGTAGTCAGGTACAGAAATACCTGAGTGTGCAGTAGCAGGTTCAGAAGTGCCTATGAGTGGGAAGTTGCAGGTTCTGAGGTGCCTATGAGAGGGAAGTACAGTATAGGAGCAGTGGTTCTGCCACATAAAAAACTCTTCTGTTTATGTTCCCCTTTCCTGATTTCCTAATTTTTATTTTTTGATAAATGCACGCACTGATATCTAAAAATAGCCGGTCTTTTCTTTCAAAACAGGGCATACACAACAGAAGAAGACCCCAATGTGATTTTTATGAAACACACACGATAATAGGGGTCGAAACAGCGACGTTCAAGAACTAGCATGTTTTCAGCCCAGCAAGATCTATATAATTAAAGTAGTCTTGTTAGGGTTCCTGTGGTTTCTAGTAATATAAGAAGAAATATGGTTTCATTTTTGATGTTTTTGCCTCTTTGTTAATATTTGTGGAGTTTTTTTGATGTGTATTGTCACAATCTGTCACCATTTCATGTCACAATTGTGAATATATTTTTCTGTATTTTTGTTGTGTATGTCGAATATTGTCAATTCGTATTTTTGTTTATCCCTTTAATTTTCTAATACAAAAACGATTTGATGAATCAAAATTGTTGTTTTATCAGTTGTGTGCTGCTTACACATATGTTCTGAATTCCCATCAGGAAAGGGTGACATAAACAGAAGAGTTTTTTATGTGGCAGAACCACTGCTCCTATACTGTATCTATCCCCAGGTACTGCACAATACTGGGTTACCCCATTGAGATTTCCGATCTATATGAGAGGGAAGTAGTCTGGTGCAGAAGTGCCTATGAGAGGGAAGTAGTCAGGTGCTGAAGTGCCTCTGAGTGTGCAGTAGAAGGTGCAGAAGTGTCTATGAGTGTGCAGCAGTCAGGTGCAGAAGTGCTTATGAGTGTGCAGCAGTCAGGTGCAGAAGTGCTTATGAGTGTGCAGCAGTCAGGTGCAGAGATGCCTATGTGCAGGCAGCAGTCAGGTGCAGGAGTGTCTATGAGTGTGCAGCAGTCAGGTGCAGAAGTGCTTATGAGTGTGCAGCAGTCAGGTGCAGGAGTGTCTATGAGTGTGCAGCAGTCAGGTGCAGAAGTGCTTATGAGTGTGCAGCAGTCAGGTGCAGAAGTGCCAATGAGAGGGAAGTAGTGAGGTGCAGAAGTGCCTATGAGTGTGCAGTAGCAGGTGCCGAAGAGTCTATGAGTGTACAGTAGCACATGAAGAAGTGTTTATGAGTGAGTAGTAGTCAGGTACAGAAGTGCTTATGAGTGTGCAGCAGTCAGGTGCAGAGATGCCTATGTGCAGGCAGCAGTCAGGTGCAGGAGTGCCTATGAGTGTGCAGTAGCAGGTGCCGAAGAGTCTATGAGTGTACAGTAGCAAATGAAGAAGTATTTATGAGTGAGTATTAGTCAGGTACAGAAGTGCTTATGAGTGTGCAGCAGTCAGGTGCAGAGGTGCCTACGTGTGGGCAATAGTAGGTGCAGAAGTGCCTATGAGAGGGAAGTAGTCAGGTGCAGAGGTGCCTAAGTGTGGGCAGATGTCAGGTGCAGAAGTGTCTGGTGTGCAGTACTAGGTGCAAAAGTGTTGATCAAGATGTGGTGGGAGACGTGTCAAAGGCAGCTGACAGGTCAGGAGGATGAGGGCTGCTGTTTCGCAGTGGTCTAGGAGGCCCTGATGTTGTTGGTGACTGCTGCTGTCAGGGCTGTCTCGCTGCTGCAGTTGGCTTGGAGTCCGGATTGAGAGGGGTCCAGGAGGTTGTGGTGTTCCAAGTGTTTGGTTCAGTTGCTGGTTTGTTGCCTTTTCGAGAACCTTCATCAGAAAGGGGAGCAGGGAGATGGGGCAGTAGTTCTTCAGATCTGGTGAGTCAGCAGATGGTTTCTTCAAGAGGGCCTCACTTCAGCATGTTTCCAGTCCTCAGGGAAGGAGGCTTTGCTGATGGAGGCACTCAGGACTTTCTCAAGCTCATCACTAATTGTCCTGCTACCGAGGTTGACAATGTAGTTGGGACATTTGTCCATAGGTGCTCCAGAGTGAACAAAGCTCATGATGGTGATTGAGTTGTGAAAAGGGTCCCAACGGGTGAGTAGGTGTTTGGGGATTGTGTTTGTGGATGTGAGTAGGCTGATGCTGTTGGTGGTGGGGGATTGGGGTTTGAAGTTCTTGAAAATGGCTGAGATGTTGTCATGGCAAAAGTCTGCCAGGATGTCGCACAGTTCTTGGGAGGGGGTGATGTCGTACACCGTGGTTACGATGTTGGAGAACTTCTTCATAATGGCGTAGACATCCTTGCTGTGGTTGGTTCTGGCTTCTATGCGGACGGCTAGAGCGTTCTTCTTTGTTTCTCTCAGGAGGTGGTGGTACTGGTTGAGTGCTGTTTTGTATATGCTATGGTCTTCTGTCTTTTCCCTAGTATGCCTTTTCCATTCCAGTAGCCGGCAGTTGCGTTTGGATAAATGTTTATGTACTGTAGTCCATAACTTTAAAATGCATGTTTAATTAATTTACCTGAGTTCTCACAAATCTCTAATAATAAAAGGGTGCAGTCTGAACCTGTCTATATAAGATTTATACAATGCGTTTTGTTTCATTATTTTTGCTTTTGTTCTAAAATTCCATTTTACTAAAGTAGAGATGGAGCTGTGGTATTTCCAATGCCTTCTCTCTAATACTAAATACATTATGATGAGGAGCTGTGGCATTTACACTTTGATCTCTATATTAGTAAACATATTAAGATGTGGAGTTGTGGTATTTACAGTGTTCTTTATATTAGTAAACATAATATGACATGGAGCTCTGATATTTACACTGTGGGGTAGATTCATGAAAGTGTCACGCAGTGCAGAGCAACAAACCACCTTGCTGCGCTACGCTGTGTGACAGGGAAAGGGAAGGAATGCACCGTGTTTAAGGCAATATGGCACATTCCTACCTGTTCACCTGCGTTTGCGCTATTTTGGCAGCCTGGTGCCAAAGCAGGCACCCTTGCACCATGCTGCATGGGTGCCTCCGTTGCATGCAGGATTGATTTTGTGCAGGAAGGGGCACCTTCCTGCACAATGCAAAACACATAGAAATAGGAAGTGACAAGGAGAAATAAAGTTATTTCTCCTTGTTACACCTCTTCTGGTAAGGCGTATCTTTTTGGAGCATTCCTAGGTTTACCAGTTCTGGCAAATCTGGGAATGTGTCAAAACACATGGGAGTTGCGTTGGAACACCCTCTCAATGCCCATGAATGCCTTCCCAGGGCAGAGTAAGGCAATGCAGCGATTTGGGCTGCATTGCTTTTCTCCAGATGTATGGAGCCACTCAGGGCCATGCAAAGTGGCCTTTTGTCGCTTCATAAATTTCACTTAAGTGTGTGTCACACATGTACCACGTTGCGTCGTGCAATTGCGCCTCAAACCGGGTCATAAATATGCCCCGGTGCTCTCTCTAATAGCAGTTATAATACAACATGGAGCTGTAGTATTTACACTGTGTTCTGTCTTTTAGTAAATATAATATGGCATGGAGCTGTAGTATTTATGCTGTGTTTTCTCTGTTAGTCAGATTTGCCACTGTCAAGCAACGCCAGACAGCAAGGCAACTTGCTGCACTGAGCTGCTTTGAGTGGAAGGGAGAGGGCAGAAATTCTTCATACTCACAAAGATATGACACATTCCTGCTCTCTGCTTGCACTTGCCACTATGTGTTGCCAAACATAAATGCAGGCACCCCTCCACCAAAGTGCAAGGGTTCCTGCATTACAGGCAGGATTGTTTTTGTGCAGGAAGGGGCATCTTATATTTACACTGTGTTTTCTCTATCATTGAATACTTTATTTCAGTCTTTGTCAGCTGAACGCCGGTAACAGCTGACAAGACATCACCCTCTTCTCTTTGAAATGCGCAGAAACCCTAAAGGGTGGTAGTTGATTTCCTAAATTTGCAGCTGTCAAGACCCCTTCAGAACTCTTACAGTCCACGTCCATTGGGGCTGGTGACAAGAACAGCACCTGAGGCCCTGGGCGCTGTAGAGACAGCAGTGACCGCAGCAGGGAGCGAAGGGACTTGTGTGTGTGGTAATGGCAGCTAACCCTCAGGACTTCTAAATCAGGTCTGGGTGTCAGACCTGAAAGCCTCTTCTGTAAACATGTTTTCAAATGGCACGGTGCTGGCTCCCGGGCTAAACTTCAGAACAATCAAAATCAATGCCCTGTGGCTTAAATCTAAAAGCAAACCTGCATAGAAAACACTTCAAAATGAAGGCTTTACATTCAAAAATTAATTCTGGCTGAAACTGTTTTTGTAATTAGCCAGTGCATCACCAAACTCCCTCACATCAAGTCTTGGGCAGTAGGAATAAACTCACTAATCAATAATGTTGACTCCACTCGGTCCAACACACATTTTCCTGGTGTAAGGAAGAGACAGAACTCAATCTCCAATTGATAAATTTCTGGATTTATTACATAAAATACATGTGGCAGCAAAAAACACCCAACGCATTTCAGAGAGCTAGTCTCCTTTATCACGGGCAGGTCATCAACTTCCAAACAGAGTTTAAATAACAATATTCTCTCGATTATGAACCCAGTAGAAAGTGACAAAAAATGAATTGAGGCAGTGTTGGTAAATTATAAAAGTTTAGTCATCTTAGAATTATACAAATACATTATTTTTCACTGCCATTTCACTAAAGATCCCTGTGTATAAACATTTGCAATTCATGACATATAATTTCATGTCTGTGAATTAAAAGTATACCTTATACATTTCATCATTGTCAATCATGTAATGTTACCCATACCAATAATGTTATACTCTACAATATAACAGTTCCATACTGTATAAACATACGATCAAGCCCAGGTGGGCATATCTCATTAATCACATATTTATCCTTCAAACTATATTATTACTTCTAGCTCAATTATCACTCTTGATCAGCCACGCGCTTCAATCATGTAATGTCTCAATCACGTAAAAAAGCATAAAATTCATTATTCAGCAAGCATTTCATGATAAGGTTTAAAAATTAATTCACTTTTTAACTACGTAAATCAGCCCTTAAGGGCCTCAGGTACATTTCAGTTCTATACAATGTCAGATGACATCTAGCACATGAAAACACTGGCACATGAAAAAATAAATCAAAGGATACAAGACTTCGGGGCCGATTCCGATCTCGGCCGGTAGTGCTCCGAAACGGATTCGGATTCACCGGATCCGATTCCGAGCCCTGTTTCCCGACCGAATCGTACACGGGTCCGGCCGAGCGAAGTACGATGCAAGCACCCGCGAAATCGCCGACCGACTCGAACGCGGCTTCAACACGCTCCGACCGACTTCGCATGGACCACGACTCGCACCGCGCAATGGAGACGTTTCCCGGCCGGGTAAGTACGATGCGGCGCCGCGGCAGTCCGACCGACTCGCGCCGTCCGGCTCAAAAAAGCTGTCGGAGCCGGACTTTGGGGGTCCGCGTCAGACCCCCTGTACGCGTAGGCGCGCGAGTCGCACACAGGGGGGACCCATGGGTACCCCCTACCTGTGCATGTACGCCGCGATGCGCATGGACGCGTACACACTGTAGGGGGCGCCCTTGTCCACCTCGCACCCATTGAGTCAATGGGAGCCCGCGTACGCATTGTACGACAGGCTCCCATTGGCGTCAATGGGAGTCCGACCGACTCGAGTCCGATAGCATGCGTGCGCATCGTACTCGTTCGGTCGGACTGCTAGGGTCCGATTCGGTCGGAATTCTCTCCGGGTCCGGCTCGGTCGGAGAGATTTCCGGCCGGAATCGGAATCGGCCCCTCCATCAAAGTTCCAAATAGGTCAGCCTCTAATGTGTATTTCCCAGCTTCCCAGTGACCTCTTCTTAACCTAAAACATGTGCAAACAAAGTGAGGGAACCATAAAAGAGTTTTTTAATTTTTTAAAAGCCATTGGTCAATAGGCTTTCTGCTGAGAGGAAGAAGGGCTGTTAGGTGAAATATCTACTTTAGCTTAAATGAACTGCTAATTCCTCGTTGAGGTTTAACCCATCAGGATGTACTGTAACCTATTATCAACTTAGATTCCAATCACTTCAATTCCTGAAGTATGTTACCTCCCCTCTCTCTGATTCAAATTCTATCTAACACACAGCATTTCAAAAGTCTTCTGTCTTTATTGTGCTTAACTACGAAGTGTTGAGCAATTGGGTACTGTTTGTCCTCAGTGATGGTTGTGAGTGCATGTTCCAAGACTCTCTTATTTGCCTTGTGTATAGGGCTGCCGATGTAATATTTGGATCACTGACATAATATCGACTACAAAAATATCGAATATACAAAATATCGGCGTCAGAATATCGACTACAATAATATCTACTACCAATACTTATTTATAAAAATACAAAAATATCGAGTACACAATATCGTATATAAAAAATATCGTTCACCACAATATCGAAATGCTAAATATCGTTACATTAAATATCGTTTAAATTTTTATAACATACAACATAACAAAAATATCGAATACCAAAATATAGACATCAATAATATCGACTTTTTACAAATATCGACTATAGAAAAACTGCTCAATTAAATATATCTTTAGCACCAAATATAAATTCACATTATAAAACAATATAAAATACTTAAACAACATAATAAAATAATTTGCAAACACATCAATATATAAAACAAAATATTTTGGCTAAACAAACAATTACAATAATAAAATATAAACTGTAAAATATATAATGCTTGCATTATTTCACATTAAAAACAACATTTAAATTATTTTAAAAAAGTAAAAAGATAAAATATTTACTTTCTACTAACAGTTTCTTAATTAGCGTTTCCCTTATATGGAAAGAAAGTGCCAAAAGAATAAAAACAATTAACTTCAACCAATAAAATGCTTACATTTCAAAATACACCAATAACATAAAGCAACCAATTAAATAAACACTATATAAACATCAAAGACATACATCTCTTTTACACTTAAAAACTACAATAAAGAAGAAGGTGAAACTGTGCCCAACTGTTTCCTGAAAGAAAACTTTCATTACTAAAAAAGAGATTTAAAACTGCACTAAGTAAGTAAAACTGTTTTTAAAATATAACAATACTACTAACCTGCAACAAAAATTATTTCTGAAACCTAATTGACTATTCTTTCATTCCTTACTTTTATATCACCTCTACAGATATCCTACAAAGCCAGAAAATTATTGCCAAAATACTCACCAATAAAACAACAATAAATGTAAGTATATTCTATTTTTGCCAAACCGACCTAAAAATATTTTCCAAACGTTATTCACTAATATATATTTTCTTTTTTATCTATCTCCTCTACAGCCAACAGCAAAAGCTTCCAAAATAATTCTACAACTACTAACAAAATAAATACAACTAAAAAGTAAGTATATCATTTTCCATTATTAAACAACGTTAAATACCCACCCAAATAACCCTTTTCCCCTAAAATCCCTATCATCTACAAACAATATAATCAAATTATTAATATGTTTTTTTCTCTTCTCAACAGAAATTACATCAAGAAAATAGAAAAGAAAGCTTGAAATCATTTCCTAACCAATTTCATTTACATCAAACTAAACATTGTAAGTATATTCACTGAGATGTAACAGTATTTAATAAACATGTTGTATTTATTATATTAAAATATTTTCTTTTTGAATTTTCCCTAGCATAAAACAAAACAACATGACTGAAGGTGCAGAATTTGTAATGTCACAAAAAAATAAAATGCTATTATGTTATATGGGGTATGTGTATACACAGGAGAAACAAATTGGCCTTAAAGTATTTTGGAAGTGTAGCAAATACTACTCTAACAAATGCTATGGAAGAGCTACTACTCATGAAACTACTGTTGTTTCTGTAAAAGAACATAATCACCCCCAAACATAACAGAGATTGAGGTTAGAGATGCTCTTGAAAGTATAAAAGAAGCAAGCACTAGTACTGACAAACCAACTACCCAAATACTAAAAGAGCAACTATTAAAAGTACCTCAACATGCATCAGGACAAT
Organism: Calotriton arnoldi; assembly: GCA_963921515.1. Lineage (NCBI taxonomy): Eukaryota > Metazoa > Chordata > Amphibia > Caudata > Salamandridae > Calotriton > Calotriton arnoldi. Next base: position 99,122 of record CAWUFW010004092.1, read on the forward strand.
TACCGTCCATAGCTTCTTTAAAAAGAACAATTGCCAGACAAAAAAGCTACTACAACTACTATACCTGCCCCTAAAACATTTGCAGAAGTAGTTATTCCACCAGAATTAAGCATTACTCACAGTAAAGAACCATTTATATTTTTTGATAACAAATGCCCAGATAAAAGAATAATTATGTTTGCTACTGCAAACAATTTACTTAAATTACAGCAATGTGACACCTGGATGATGGATGGAACTTTCAAAGTCTGTCCAAAACCATTTTACCAGCTGTACACAGTACATGGATTATACCAACATTCAAATATTCCATTCATCTACGCACTATTACCAAATAAACAGCAAACTACCTACATGGATATACTCACTAAAATAAAAGAAGAAAGCAATAATTATTTTCCTTCAAAAATAATTATTGACTTTGAAATAGCCATGATAAATGCTATACTAAAAAATTATCCACACACAGCAATTCAGGGTTGCTATTATCATTTTAATCAGAGTCTCTGGAGACATCTACAAAAATCAACCCTAAGTGTACAATATGCTACAGACAGTACTTTCGCCTACCAAATAAAAAAGCTAATAGCACTAGCATATGTACCTGTAACCGATGTAGCAGAGCACTACAATATTCTAATAGAAAGCCCCTATTACAAAAGGAACGAAGACAAAATAAGCCCACTACTAGACTACTTTGAGGACACCTGGGTGGGAAGATTGCATAGATCAGGGCATAGAAGGCAACCTAAATTCCACATTCCTTGGTGGAACGTGTACCTAAGTACCTTAAGCAAAGAAGCTAAAACAAATAATAGTGTTGAAGGATGGAATAATGCCTTCCAAGCAACAACAAGCAGAGGTAAACCTACCCTACAAAAACTTCTACAATCTATACAAAAAGAACAAAGCTATCAAGAATTACGGATGGAACAATTTGTAACTCAAATATGTCCCAAATTAACTAAACAAACTAAAAAAATGTTTGAGCTACTGCAAAGTCAGGTTGCCCTATACCCATCTACAAGAGGCCTAGATTACCTATCCCTAATAGCCAAAAGCATTTTATAAACAAAAGTTCCACAGGTATTATACTTTTTTCGTTCATAAAACAAAAACTTTACACACATATATTAATATTATATTTTCACAAATATTACTTATTTGTCATATATATTTTCTTAAATTAAAAAAATATATTTACAAATAAATAATAATTATCAAAATATACTATAAAACACAATTAATTTTAAAAACATTTCCCACCCAATTAATTAAAATAAAATAGACTTACGGTTTATGTAGCTGTAGAAAATGTATTCCAAAAAGTAATAATCCTTCCATCTATGTGTTAATCCATGTTAAAGTTTAAAAAGCCCCAAAAAATGCAAAAATCCAACACGTCCCAAACAAATCCATCCTTCCGAAATCCAAATTACGTAAACCCTCAAAAACCCGAAAAAGATACAAAAATATAAAAAACGCTCCAGGAAATACCGAAAAATAAAAGAAACTGTGATAATAATATTAGTTTAACAAACTAATACACAGTTCTTTTATTAAAAAAACACGTCTCTGTCTCCAACGTAAAGTCGATTAAAATTAATCTGCAAAAAAGATTAAAAGCATACCCACCCACACAAATACACCCAAATACATTGATTAAATACAATAAAATGAATTTATAGCAACAAAACAACACATATTTACTCATGTTAACGTCCGTCTACACTACGCCTCAAACAGTAACTCACGACATCTCACTAAAATATAACTAACAACGACAGCACACCAAAAACGCAATAACCTAACTATAAATACAATATATAGGTCCTAACTACACTAAAACATAAGTATTAACTTAGAAAAATAAGTAAAATTTCCCTTACCTTGCTCGACGCGACGCAGCTTCCAACCGCGAGCTTCTCCGATCCTCAATGACCCAAAATAACAGTACGCGGTTACAAAATAGTCCCTGTAAACTTAAAATGGCTGCTTAAATAAAGGTTTAAAAAGGAATAATGTTAAAAAAAGCATTATAGCAAAGTATAAATTTCACATATATTTTTCTTATGTTGTACACAATTGTCTGTATATTTAAAAATTACTATATAATGTATTATACTTTGTAAAGTTATAATAATAATTAATATAAAAATATATTTATTATTATTATAATTGTATATGTTTTTATAATGATATTAATTATAAAAAATACATATTAATTATGTAAAATTGTTAAATAAAACTTACCTGTTTAAAAAAAAATTCATTCAATACAACAATGTAATAATTAATATTATTAATATTTTATATACTAATAATATTAATTAAACATATATTTACATGTAATAAAGTGCTAATTATTTGTAAATGATAAACAATATTTACTACAACATTATAATGTTACAATATTAAATAATAAATAAACATACAATGCTTTACTTTCTGTATATATATGCCAAAAATGGTTATATAATTTGTATACATATATTACAATGTTACAATTCTTGTAAAATAATGACATAACATTTTTTTTCCCTTAAAAAATTCAATTAACGAATAAGGGGCCGATTCCGATCTTGGTCGGTAGGGCTACGAATCGGATTCGGCTTTACCGGATCCGATTCGAGCCCTGTTTCCGACCGAATCGTATGCGGGTCCGGCCGAGCGAGTACGATGCAAGCGCCCGCGAAATCGCCGACCGACTCGTCCGCGGCTTCAACACGCTCCGACCGACTCACACGGACACAACTCGCACCGCGCAATGGAGACATTCCCCGGCCGGGTAAGTACGATGCACACCGCGAGCAGTCCGACCGACTCGCGCCGTCCGGCTCGAAAGAGCTGTAGGAGCCGGACTTTGGGGGTCCGCGTCGGACCCCCCTGTACGTGTGGCCGCGCGAGTCGCACACAGGGGGGACCCATGGGTCCCCCCTACCTGTGCATGTACGGCACGATGCGCTTCGACGCGTACCCACTACAAGGAGCCCCCTTGTGCGCAACGTACCCATTGAGTCAATGGGAGCCCGCGTACGGGTTGTACGACCGGCTCCCATTGACTTCAATGGGAGTCCGACCGAATCGAGTCCGATAGCATGCGTGCGCATCGTACTCGTTCGGTCGGACTGCCAGAGTCCGATTTGGTCGGAATTCTCTCCGGGTCCGGCTCGGTCGGAGAGATTTCCGGCCCGAATCGGAATCGGCCCCATAATGTATGTAAAATAATTTATGTTCCTTCAATAAAAATTGACATATTTTATGTATATTTAATAATTTCTATTCCATTGTATAAATAAAAGATTTTTTGTTTCTCTTTTATCTACTTATACAAAAATAAAAAAAATTGAAAATAAAAAAGTCTAATTTATTTTTATATGTATATCTTATTATTAAATATTTTACTTAAATATATTAATTTGATAAATGTACCATTTTACTTAACAATAAATAATCACATTGTTTTTTTACTAGAAAATTATAAACTATACATCACTTACACAAGACAAATTCATTTTCACTGCACATAATAAAATACATTTATATTCCTTCACATATAAAAACACATACAGTAAGTTTCCTACAACTCTTTATATAAAATAAATAAATACACATCAAATAACATATTTGTTATATAAATATTTTATATAAATTATAAATAATTCTAAAAATATATTTCTACATAAACAAACATCACCAACTATTCCCAATACATTTAAACAATATTCATTGAAGGTGGTAAATTTAACAATATATAATTTACTCTTCCCACTACACTTAAAATTTTGTAATAAAAAATACAAAACATTAACCATATATAATTTACTATTCCCAATACAGTATACATTAAATAATAAAAACTACTTTACATTGAACAAATTAAAATTACTATTCCCACTCCACTAATTAGTAATTCAGAGAAGGTGCTGGACACTAAACATATAACAATTACTATTCCCACTACAGTCAGTATTAAGTCTGGTAAGGTGCTGGACATTAAAGATATATAAATTACTATTCCCACTCCAGTCATTATTAAGTCAGGGAAAATGCTGGACACTAAACATATAAAATTACTATTCCCACTCCAGTAAGTATTAAGTCAGGGAAAATGCTGTACACTAAACATATAACATGACTATTCCCATTCCAGTCAGTATTAAGTCAGGGAAAATGCTGGACACTAAACATATAAAATTACTATTCCCACTCCAGTCAGTATTAAGTAAGAGAAAATGCTGGACACTAAACATATAAAATTACTATTCCCACTCCAGTCAGTATTAAGTCAGGGAAAATGCTGGACACTAAACATATACAATTACTATTCCCACTCCAGTCAGTATTAAGTCAGGGAAGATGCTGGACACTAAACATATAAAATTACTATTCCCACTCCAGTCAAAATTAAGTCAGGGAAGGTGCTGGACACTAAACATATAAAATTACTATTCCCACTCCAGTCAAAATTAAGTTAGGGAAGGTGCTGGACATTAAACATATATAAATTACTATTCCCACTCCAGTCAGTATTAAGTCAGGGAAGATGCTGGACACTAAACATATAAAATTACTATTCCCACTCCAGTCAAAATTAAGTCAGGGAAGGTGCTGGACATTAAACATATATAAATTACTATTCCCACTCCAGTCAGTACTAACTCAAGGAAGGTGCTGGACATTAAACATATATAAATTACTATTCCCACTCCAGTAAATATTAACTCAGGGAAGGTGCTGGACACTAAACATATAAAATTACTATTCCCACTCCAGTCAAAATTAAGTCAGGGAAGGTGCTGGACACTAAACATATAAAATTACTATTCCCACTCCAGTAAAAATTAAGTCAGGGAAGGTGCTGAACATTAAACATATATAAATTACTATTCCCACTCCAGTCAGTATTAACTCAAGGAAGGTGCTGGACATTAAACATATATAAATTACTATTCCCACTCCAGTAAATATTAACTCAGGGAAGCTGCTGGACACTAAACATATATAATTACTATTCCCACTCCAGTCAAAATTAAGTCAGGGAAGGTGCTGGACACTAAACATATAAAATTACTATTCCCACTCCAGTCAAAATTAAGTCAGGGAAGGTGCTGGACATTAAACATATATAAATTACTATTCCCACTCCAGTCAGTATTAACTCAAGGAAGGTGCTGGACATTAAACATATATAAATTACTATTCCCACTCCAGTAAATATTAACTCAGGGAAGGTGCTGGACATTAAACACATAAAAATTACTATTCCCACTCCAGTCATTATGAAGTCAAGAAGATGCTGGACACTATGGGGCCGATTCCGATTCGGGCCGGAAATCTCTCCGACCGAGCCGGACCCGGAGAGATTTCCGACCGAATCGGACCCGTGCAGTCCGACCGAACGAGTACGATGCGCACTTATGCCATCGGACTCGAGTCGGTCGGACTCCCATTGAAGTCAATGGGAGCCTGTCGTACAACGCGTACGCAGGCTCCCATTGACTCAATGGGTGCGATGCGGACAAGTGCGCCCCCTACAGCGTGTACACGGCGAAGCGATTCGCGCCGTACACGCACAGGTAGGGGGACCCATGGGTCCCCCTGTGTGCGACTCGCGCGGCTACGCGTACAGGGGGTCCGACACTGACCCCCAAAGTACGGCTCCAACAGCTCTTTCGAGCAGGAGTGCGCGGCTCGGTCGGACTGCTCGCGGCGCGCATCGTACTTACCTGGCCGGGAAACGTCTCCATTGCGCGGTGCGAGTTGTGTCCGTGCGAGTCGGTCGGTGCGGTTCGACCCGGGATCGGAGTCGGTCGGAGCGGTCGGGACGCCCGGACGAGTCGGTCGGCGAATCACGCATCGTACTCGCTCGCCCGGACGCGCGTACGAATCGGTCGGGAAATAGGGCTCCGAATCGGATCCGGTTAAGCCGAATCCGATTCGGAGCCCTACCGGCCGAGATCGGAATCGGCCCCTAAATATATATGTTTTACAATATTAACAACTTTACCATTTTCCCTAATAACCCAACATCCCAGTACTAAAAACAACCTGCTATTTATATTTATAAATTACTTTATTTCTTCTAATTATTTGCAATTTTTTAAATTTCTATTTAATAAATATTTTAAAAATTTTATTTAAATAACACTTCCCACCCTTATCCCTAATAACCAAACATCCCACTCCTAAAACAAAACATATATTTTAACTTTTTAATATAAATTTCGTTTTTAAATTAATTTCTAAAAATTTTAAATTCATATCTAAATTTACACTGATATCTTTAAAATACTCCCCACCCTTATCCCCTAATAACCCAACATCCCACTCCTAAAACAAAACATATATTTTAAATTTTTAATACAAATTTCGTTTTTATATTAATTTCTAATTTCTAATTTTTTTAATTAATATCTAAATTTACACTAATATTTTTTAAATACTCCCCACCCTTATCCCCTAATAACCCAACATCCCACTCCTAAAAGAAAACATATATTTTACATTTTTAATATAAATTTCGTTTTTTAAATTCATTTCTAATTTCTAAATTTTTTTAATTAAAATCTAAATTTACACTAAGATTTTTTAAATACTCCCCACCCTTATCCCCTAATAACCCAACATCCCGCTCCTAAAAGAAAACATAGGGGCCCATTAGGATGGCGGGCGGAAGCACCACCGCCGTGCTGGCGGATGCAAAAAGCACCAGTTACCGCCCGCCCGCCGCAGCCCACACGCCCGCCCAATTAGGATGTGAAAATACAGCCAAACACCGCCCGTAAGCCAGCGACGCCGTCCGCCATCAAAGTGCGCCCGTTCACGTAGCAGCGCGGCCCAATGGAGACACACCGCCCGACGAAATCACGTACCGCCCGGCGTACAAATTACGATGACACAACCAAACAGTTCCCCCGGCTAAGAGACACCGCACGTGAAAGCAAGGCGGAAAACCGAACGCACAGTACGGATAGCAAAGAGGCGGACCCCCCCGAGCATGAATCCAGCACTGCAGGCCCTCCCCATGCTCTACCTGATGCAGCACCCAGGAGTCAACGCACCGCGGCGACGCAGGTAGGCAGACACACAACAAGGGCACGCAAACACCGCACACAGTGCAAGGGCGGGAAAACTGTATATGCCCCCCCCGACACCCCTGCGTGGACACGACACATCCACCACTGCACCCACACATGCGCACAACGCAGAGGCCAATGGCAGCGCAATGTATGCGCCGCACACAAACAACACAGGGTCACAACCAAACACCACACACACCAGCACCACCCAGAACGCACATGTCACATGACAGCCCTGCCACAGTCATGTCCCCAACCGGCAATTCACTGTTGCCAACCTGACGTCACACAAGTGACCCGAACATGTCAGTGATGTCACGTCAAATTAGGACACACCCCTGTGTGCAAAACATGGCAAAGCACACAGCGGCGGCAACATCACCCAGCAGAATATGGACCCCGTCGGCAAAAGGTATGCCAGTACCACACAGAAACACCGATACCACCCTGCACCCAATACCAAGACATGCAATACGTAACATCAAAGATCCCGGGGACAGACAACAGGTGGCTCCAAGCATAACACAAGGCTCAACGTATAGCGGAAACGCAGCCTGCCGCCCACACACGGGAGAGGAGACAGCACTGAATGACCTTCCATTCCCACTCTGAAACCACATCCCGACTAAACAAGCCGGGAGAAAACAGTCATCGTACCAAAAAAGCCCAACACAGGCATGCAGAGGGAAGCAGCCACAGGGCAGATAGCGCATAACACCAAAGAACATTCAGAACGGAAAAAAGAAATGATAACACTCCCCCATGTGGTTCACATGCAAGTTATCTGGAAGGAGTCAGACACCACTAACCTTGACCATTCAGAGAAGCATGTGGGATGAGGGCCTGTGTCCTCCGCACAAGCTAACATAACACAAGTCCTGCCTCCCTACGACCATTACAGAATTCCCAGCAACGTCGGAGGTTGCACTCTGCAGACTGCACAGACAGCCGGAGCACGCCATCACATCGCCCTGCAGCAAAATGGCACTTGCACCACACCTACCCAACTACGCCGGACAGATTAAGCTGTACAAACATAACCTGATACAGATATTGGGATGTGACAATCTGGCCTTGCTGAACGTAAGTTACCGACTAACTTACTGCATCGCATTGTTCAGCTGCGTCATCCCCGTCTTCTACTGTCGGAGTTGTCCCTTCCACTATCCTGTGGATTTATGTCTCTCCAACCCGGCATGTCCAAGGGCGGACCTGCTACAACTATTCAACCCCTGGACGTCCACGACAGGGTCTGTTCAGCTTATGGGGGCATGGCGTATGTGGCTACTATCGGACCCACACTGCAATGGGACCACTGTGCCTCCACACGACGGATTATGGATCACAGTTACATCGAATGTCATCCAACATGTCCCATCATGCTCCTACAAGGGACAACTCATGACCAACACCTTGACAGCCACCATCCGCTACATTGGATGGCATCCATGTTTACCACCAATGCCATGGAAGCCCTGCTGGAAGGTATCGCATACCTGACAACCTGTCAATTCGTCGGCCCCGACGCTATACCCCAATTGAACAATGATGTCCCACACAGTACCCATGCTTGGCTTCCGCACGGACTGGGCAGTTACCAGTACAACAACTATACCATACAACCTGCAACTGACACCACACCATCAACTACACTGCCATGACATCGTATATTTCCGGGACATGCACTCTGTGCCTCATCACATCCAGTAACTCTGCATGAACAGGGGGAGGCAGAGGCATGGGATTTGTGCATGGCAACCACATGGACAGAACTGCACGTACAACCATGCCATAATATGGATCCTGCGCCCATGAACACATGCACCGGTCAGTGGACAGTAAACGTCAGGCTGTAGTATGTGAGAGCCGTTACCTCACCTCCCCTGAACTTCCGTGCCAGGACCTTTGCATGGACAACAAGTGCATCCATCAACAACATGACCCCAGTGACTGTGACATGTCCAGTAGCCACCACATCGCAACAACAAGTGGGACGCCGTTGCATGCACGTAAGCCCATGCCCTGATGTCACCTCCACGCATGTGTGTATGAGTAACTATAGCAGCAAACCTGTAACATGGAACTGAGATGCACTGTGCCCATGATGACAAGCGGACTGGTAGGCTAAATGTATACTGTCTGTGTCAAAGTCAGCAGCACCTCAGTAAGTAGCAAATGTACATTAGCACAGCAACGGCTAAGCAGTCATAACTCTGAAGCCCACATCCCACAGTCAACAACTAATCACATGTACCCCTACACCCTATGCTATGTGTAATCATGCTGAGTATATCCTCCACATGCATTTCGCTGCCAGTAGTGTCCACTATACTGCATCACAGAGGACATAAGTCCCAATACACGGCTTGAAGCAAAAATGTGTCTCTGCCGATTCATTTCACAAGTACGAATGAGAGAGGATGAGAGTGTGTGAAGTACACGGCAGTCGTGAGATGACCATGTAGTCCACTGTCATTGAATGTCAACGCAAATGAGTAGCACAACTGTGGAAGACACACATGTGTTATGTGAAGCGGGAGTTACGTATGGCTCAGGTGGGTGGGTGTGACGGGTAGGTGCGCACATGCAATGTTGAAACACGCTGTGTTGGGAGAATTCAGGAACAGTACATTGGCGCTCCCTGGGAATTTGTAAAGACCACCTGTCTGGGGATGAATGTGAACTCGTGTGTGCACAACAGGCGGGCACACGATCAATGCTGCATCAAGTGTAGACGTCAGCCCACCCTCCGTGGACATGCTGGATACTGCTGTGCGTCCGCCAGGCCCTTGCCAAGGCACCCACATCCCCTGTCGACCAGGTGTATCCCCAACAATGTCCACCTGCACAGGCAATCCAGGACACGGGATGGCAGTGGAGCATGGTGGGTGAGAGGTCATGGCGCGTACCTCCTGGTCACATCACGCAGGCAACACATCCTCAATGTGTAGTATGGCACAAGTCAAATGGAAGTGGTGGGGACGCACACATCACGAGCAGGAGTGACGTCACGGAAGGTGGCTCGCACCATCCCACCCATTGCCTAGATTCCCACACACGTTACATGCCATTGCAACAGAGAAGCCAGCGCATGCACAAGCAGCCCCAAGCTCGCCCCAGAGAGGCCAAAGAGTGAATGTGTGGGTCCATGAGCACCAGTTGGACGCGGCCTGGCCCGCTAGGGCAGCTACAGCCTCTGTGTGTTGCAGGTGGTGTATCCGGACTGCGGAGCCTGTCATGCATTGTCAATGTTGCCCGGGTCTCGAGTCGGGGCACCACGCAGGTGGACGGTGTCCCGCCACTTATTATACCGCGAGACAGACCACTTGTTCAACTGGACCCACACATACACTCCTTGGCCTCTCTGGGGCGAGCTTGGAGCTGCTTGTGCATGCGCTAGCATCTCAGGTGCAAATGCATATTGGGGTGAGTGAGGGGAGTCCATGAGGACAGTGTAAAAGTTGACTGTTTGACTCTCAGTTAGTTTAAGGAATGACCCTGATGTGGTCAGAAAAAGACGTGTCTTGTGTGTATTGCAACAAGTAGATAAGCCGATGACCATCCCATGTCTTGCATGCAGCCCTGCACCTAGCCCCGCCCACTCGACACATCAAAATGAGTACCAGCACCACATTCTTCCCATTCGAAGCACTGACTGGGGGTGACAACCATTGGACAGTCTTGTGTAGTCCACCCACGCGTACATGTGGGCCCTCCATGATCCATGTCACCTGCGGCAAAGTGATGTCATGGGCAATGACGGTAGTGAGCAGAGCTGTCTGCCCCACGCACAGATGGTGCATCAGCTCAACAGACCCAGCACTGAGTGCAGCAGGGGTCACATGTGCAGGGGCAGCTGTGCCTGGTGTGAAGGCACATGCATATAGACAGCACATCGACCAATGTGTAGTCTGCCCACATCTACTGTCCATTGTCAGGCGGACCTAGAAAAAGATCACAAGGCAACACATCTGTGTGGGTGTACCCACTGTGACCAACACTGCGCAACCATCAACGTACTCGCCCTGTGCATGGCCCACCCCGCAACAGAGGTCACATTCAGTGCCACTATCTCACACACACATCCCAATCACGAGGCATGGTGTGTCCAATCGACAGGACTGAGTTAGCGCCCATCCGGAGGGTCCTGAACAAGAGACACATGTAACCCACTAGGCAGTCTGTGTTGTCACCTACTGGCATTGTGCAGTCAATGTGCAGGCCAGGCCTGCTGGGACTGAGAAGGGCAGCATGGCCCCAGCCTGACATTCACACGACCAACAAGTGCACTGAGACCTGCATTGCCAATTGTCTGGGTCACTGGATGTCTGACATGAAGTTGCCATGTACCACCACTCGGGAGGGACAGACAGGTCAAAGTGCCCGAGAGCTCACATACCCATGCCACCTGCAGTCAGCATGGTGAGCAGTGCATGTTTGAACACCACAGGCTCTGATTCATAGTGCTGCGGATCAACGACATGTGTGTCCCCCACATGCACTCCCACACACACTGCAGTTGTCTCTCACACACAAATTCCGCAAGGTATAGCCATGTGCAGTGTGCGTGGAGCTCGGAATCCAGGATCTCCAGCTCCTCGCTGGTGAGTGGACCTGGACATGTCCTCAGCATCATCGACGTGTAGGTGGAGAGGTGGCAGCAGCAGGTGTTGTCGAGGGTGCCAGGCTGCAGTTCCAGGTAGCTGTGGTTATGCCTGTCCCACTCACACACACATATAACCCCCTGGGGCAGTTTCAGTGGGTCCAAGCTGCTGCAATTCGTGTACCATGTCTGGCAGCTTCAATTGCAGACGTTGGCCTGCTCCCAGCTGGCCCGGGACGCCTACCTCCATAGTGGAACACGCAGGGTGCAACCGCGAGGGTCATTGGAGTTGGCCGTAAGGGCCTGGACCATGGCGGGTACAGTCTGCTGATGCCATGTGCACCACACAGTATAATGTGCGCACTGCATCTGCAGGTGTGGCCATGATTTGTGTGTGGGTGCAGGTCCACAATGGACGGGGCCACAACTTGCTGTGTGCATAGGCAGGGACGGCCAGTGGCCAGCCTCCACATGTCTGTTGGAATATCACCATGTACACATTGGCATGGGTGCATGGGATATGCATATGCACACACATGCCATCTTTCACTATGTACATCTGCCACTTGGCACGTGCAACATTACGTGTCACTTGTGATGTGTATTTGCAAGCACACAGCCGTGTTGGCATGGGGCTGTCAATGTGTACACCTGTCAATGTTCCTGGAGGTGTGATCCGTACAGTGCTGTACATAGGGTGCAGTAGTGACATCAATGACTGTCTCATATCCCCTCGTGCCACAGGTCCCACTTGTTTTGGCCGCTCAGCCTGTGTCCATAGCGTTGTTGGTGTGTGCCATACTCATCCAGCCTCAGAAGCAGTGTGATGCACAGCAGCTAGTCATGTTGCCGTGGTGTTGCCGCTTGCCGAATATGCAGTCTGTTACCATCAGCATGCCTTACAAGTGATTGAGGCCTACATCCCCATGTGCATGCACATAGCAGTGGTGTGTGTCACTGCCCATTGCTATTGGTAGGGGACTTGTGTAAGTGTACTGTGGCTGTGCTGTCCCTACTTGTCAGCTCTTTTGTGATTCAATTGCTTGCTCAGTCATGTTTGTTTTGTGTATGTGAATATGCCATGTGGCGTGTTGCTTTGACATGTGTCCACTTCCATCTTTCCTAGGCGGATACCAAACATTCATCGCCCCTACCAATTGCTGTCAGACATGGAGGATGTGGAGGTCATCCGTAAATATCGTCTGGACCGACCCACCCTGCATCGTCTATGTGCCTTGTTGGAACCCCACCTCCGTCCTCGCAGGGTGTATCCAACAGCATTCACCCCCACGGCTAAGGTGATGGCTGCACTGCATTTCTTCGCCACTGGGTCATTCCAACACACAGTGGGCAGTGGAGGTGGGATGTCCCAGCCCATGTTCAGCATGGTGCTCAGGGATGTACTGTCAGCTATGATGCTGTACAGGAACAGATACATCCGCTTCCCCAGGGCTCGTGAATTGGCGGCAGTGAAGGGTGCTTTCTATGCCCTTGGATGGATCCCCACGTCGTTGGTGCAATAGATTGCACCCATGTTGGCCTTGTTGCACCACAGGCCACTGAGCACCTCTACCGCAACCGAAAGCACACGCACTCCCTGAATGTGCAAGTGGTGTGCCTTGCGGACATGGTGATTTCACACGTGTGTGCGAAGTTCCCAGGATCGGCCCATGACGCGCACATCATGCGCAACAGCATCTTACCACGTCTGATGACCAATCTGCAACCGGACCGTGGCTGGATTGTCGGTGAGTATGTGGAGTAGTGTAGCGTGCTGGCTGTGCGATGCTGTCTTGTGTCCAGTTGGAATTGCAACGGTTCTCTGTGTCCCTCACACCCAGGTGACTCTGCTTACCCGAATGGGCCCTGGCTGCTCAGCCCATTGCGACGTCCTGGGAGCCCAGCTGATGTCCGCTACAATGAGGCACATGGGAGGACCAGACGTGTGGTTGAGCGGACCTTTGGCCTCCTCAAGTCCAGGTTCAGATGCCTGGACCGCACCGGGGGTGCACTGGCGTACTCCCACAGAAGGTGTGCCAGATAATAGTGGCTTGCTGCATGCTACACAATCTGGCTATTCGCAAGCAGATCCCCCTAATTGTGGATGACGGAGATCAACCAGGGCCCCAGCCTGCAGACCAGGACAGCTCGAGTGAAGAGGACAGTGGAGAGGAGGAAGCTGTGAATGTGCGTCAGCAGCTCATCGCCCGCTACTTCACTTGACGGTGAGTGTCCATGTACGACGGCTGATGTAGCTGTAGTTGTGCAGGTGTATGTGTGCTCTGTCATGGGGGCCTTTTGTTCACTGAGTGCTGTGTGTCAATGGTCCATGTCCAGGTTGGTATGCCACTGACAGTGGCTGTAGCATTGTGCCCTGTTGCTCTGTGAGATGTGTGTACATTGCTTGTAGTTGGTGACAAGTACTGTGTGATGAGTGTGTGACACACTCATTGAATGTTCTCTTGTTCTGTTTTTCACCCCTAGGTCCCTACAGCCTCTCCTGTCCCATCGACATACCACACAGCAGATGCATTTCTGCTCATGGTGGCGAATGCACATTGTTGAATAAACCCAGGACACATAAAGCAGATTGTGATCAAGGTGTATTTATTTACAGCGGTGACATGTGATTGTGTGCAAGGTGATGACAAATGTGGTGCATGCTGTGACAATGAGTTGACGGTCATGGCTGCATGATGGTCAAGGTGTACCCATGTAGTTCTATGTCCACAGTCCAACAGACACATGCCATTCACATGGCAGTGTGGGGTAGGATCGTAGTACAAGTCAATGCAGTAGGTGGTCAAGGTGGCTGGCTGACTCACTGGCGTTTGGTGCGTGCGAAGTCCTCTCTGGACACCTGTTTCCTCTTTGGACGGCCCCTTCCACGTTTGGTAGGGGGGGGTGTGTTGAAGTGCCGCTGGTGGTGGCTGAGGAGTGCTCACTCGCTGTGGACGCAGGGGAACGTGATGCTGCACGACCCTGCGCCACAGCAGGTGGTGGCGGAGGTGGTGTTGCTGGCCTTGCTTGTGCCCTCACCACCACCACCAGCTGGCCCATGAGGTCCACAAGTTGGTCCATACGGGTCACGAATTGGCCCATATGGGCGTCCATGGACCTCAACACCCCAAGGACCTCCTGCGTGTCGGAAGCCGACCTGGCCCATTGTCCTTGGGCCTCTTCATAGGCCCCAAGGACTCGGGCGATTTGCGGCAGGCCTTGGCTCCCAGGCTCAGATGGCATTGGCCTGGCCCTGCTCCTCCTACCAGTACTGCTGCCACCGACCTGCCCACTAGCCACATTGCTCACCACGGTCCTCGGTCTGGCTCCCAGGGTGGAGCCCGACGGCCGTGCCACCCCTTGCGCAGGGGCTGTGGCCAGGGATGGCGTGGTGGTGGTGGTTGCGGCGGGGGTGGTGGTTGCGGCAGTGGCCGTAACGAGCGTGGCAGCAGGGGTCTGTGACTAGTCAGCAGCCCTGGGTGATGTGTTGGTGGGTAGGAGGGGCCCTGGGGAGCGGGTGTGCCCTGCCACTCCAGATGGGCCTGCTGGGTGGTCCATGTCCGGAGAGGTGTCCAGCTCCTCTACATCCGTGAGTCCGGGTCGGGGGCTTGCGGACTGGCTGTGCTGGCTGCTGTCTCCCTCTCCAGCATCCAGCAGTTCGGCACCTGTGGGGAGAATGAGATGGGTCATTGTGTTGCACCTAGCAAAGTATGTATTGGTTGTCTGACATTCACAGTTTGTGCACTGTCGTGCACAGGTTTCCCAGAGGCGTGTGTGTGGATGTACGATGTGTGCATGCGTGGGCTAGGCAATGGAACTGTGTGATGTGGACATGTGGCATGGGAAGGATTAGCAATGCCGATGGGTGTGTGTTGCTCTGCTCCTACATTTTGTGGCTCGGGTGTATGCGGGCTCCAGGACCATCGACGATGTTGGGTTGCACAATGGTTTTGGGGGACAGATGGAACGCTTAGAAACGCTGATGCCAAAAGGGGGTACAGCCCCCTAAACGCTTTTGTGTTGGAATATGCTTTTGGGGTACATACTGTGAGTAATGGGTGCAGAACGTGACATGTGTTCTGGCAACATGACAGTGCATAGACGAAGGTGTGTGTCTGTCTCACATGCCCGGCATATCTGCTGACTGTTATCATTCATGGACATTACATTGGTAGCATTGTTGTGAGTTCGTGCTTGTTGTGTGCCACACGACGTATTGCAGATGGGCCAATTCCTTTGTGTGCGTGCTGCCCTCGTACATGTGCATCAATGCTGTGCTCTTGGGGTGTTGACTATATTATGTGTGTTGTTACTCGCAGTGTGACGTGGGCTTCAGTCACTGTAGGCACATGATTTGTCATGGGCAGGTATCTTTGCATGACTACTGTATGAGGGCCAGCTGTTCGGATGACATACCTTTCATGACACTGGGGCTGAGAGATGAGATGGATGATATGTTGAATGTGCATTGTGTGCCTGTGTGTTTCATGGGTCCAGTGGTGTTTGTGTGCAATATTGTGGTTCCAAGCTGTTACTTCTAGTACGGTCTGTCTTACATGGGCGTTGTTGTACGATGTGTGGGTGACAGGCAGTAAGGACTACATGGACAAGACTTCGATGGTGTTGCTGATGTGTGTGATGGGTGGCACAGTGCCTGCCGTGTGGGTCTGTACTCCAGTGGGACTTGTGCATGCAGACGTGGCTCCTTAGGTGTTGCTGTATCTGTGATGGGTCATGTGGGGTATGACTCTGTAATACATGTCCGTGTGCACATTGGTCTCATGATTGTGACTGGGAGCAGTGCTGCGTGTTCCTCTGCTACGTGACATGTCCCATGTGTCAGTCGTAGTACAGTCCTCATGCCTACAGACGCACCGCCCTGTACAGTTTCCCACCTACAGGTTGATTTTTGAGTGCGCAATGCAATGGATGCCACATGGTACTGGGAGGGTGGGGTGCTCCACCTTGCTGGTCTGTGGGAGTGGGGGCCTGGTGGGTGTTGTACTTCAGCTGTCCCCCTCCGACCCACTGACTATGTGTTCCGGCTACTTACCTGTTAGTTGTCGGTTACTGCAGCTGTGCCTGACACATGGGTGTGGGGTGTGCTCCACCTTGCTGGTCTGTGGGAGTGGGGGCCTGGTGGGTGTTGTACTTCAGCTGTCCCCCTCCGACCCACTGACTATGTGTTCCGGCTACTTACCTGTTAGTTGTCGGTTACTGCAGCTGTGCCTGACACATGGGTGTGGGGTGTGCTCCACCTTGCTGGTCTGTGGGAGTGGGGGCCTGGTGGGTGTTGTACTTCAGCTGTCCCCCCTCCGACCCACTGACTATGTGTTCCAGCTACTTACCTGTTAGTTGTCGGTTACTGCAGCTGTGCCTGACACATGGGTGTGGGGTGTGCTCCACCTTGCTGGTCTGTGAGAGTGGGGGCCTGGTGGGTGTTTTACTTCAGCTGTCCCCCCTCCGACCCACTGTATTTGTGTTCCGGCTACTTACCTGTTACTTGTCGGTTAGTGCAGCTATGGCTGAAACATGGGTGTGGGTGTGGGGGGTGCTCCTTCTGGCGCTTCTGGAGTACAAGGGGACCTGGTGGGAGTTGCTGTGCTGGCTGACTGTACACATGCCCCCATGGTTTTGTTAGTTGGTAGCTTTGGGCTGAGTGTGTGTGAGTGTCTGTTGCATGTGTGGGTGATGTCTTGTGTATTGTGTACTGGACATGGGGGTGTTTGTCCCTCGGAGCTATGGCATGGTGGTAGTGCATGTGATTACATAGCGGTGTGCTGGTATACGTTTGTTTGTACTTACCAGCCTCCACTCCCCTGGTAATCCGGTGAGGATCTCCGGATGTATGATGACTCGCACCTTCTCCTCCCACGCCTTGAAGGTCTTGTATAGCGCGGGATTACCTCCGCCAGTCCTGGCAGCCAGCTCACGATTCTTGGACTCCTTCTTCTTGACCACGCTTTTCAGGTCGTTCCACCTTTTGTTAATTTCGCCTCTGTTGCGTGGCATGTTCCCGACTGCATTGACCTGGTCTACGATCCTGCTCCACAACCGGTTTCTGGTGGATAGTGGTGTTTGTTGGACCTGGTTGCCATAGATTTGTGGGTGCACCTTGACGATCTCATCGACCATGACCGTCAACTCGGTGGAAGTGAACTTGGGCATTCTGTGTGGTGCCATGGTGTGTGTTTTGGTGTTTGTGGTGCTGGTGCGGTGTGTGGTGTGTGATGTGCAGGGGGTTTGTGTGGCCGGTGTTTGGTGGTGGTGGTGGTGATGGGTGTGATAGGTGCGTGTCTGTGGTGTGCTGCTGTCCTTTCTGTCTCGCTGTGTTGTGTGCTTTCGTCCTCAGTTTGTAATGTTGCAGGGGTTGTGGTCTGTGAAGGGGCTGGTTTTGTACTTACCTATGTGGGTGTGTCATGATGGTCTGTTGTTTTCAGGTGTGTTGTGGCTGGTGTTCTGGGATTTGTAGTTGATTTGTTTGTCCAGGGGGGTGTTTCCGGGATGTGTACTGTGTTTGGGTATTTGTGCGTGGGTTGCTGTGTGGACTTGTTGGCTATGTTGTGTGTGTTTGTTTTTGTCTGCGGATGATTTCTGTGCATGGACGTGGCTGCCAGTGCTTCCGCTGTGTCCATTTTCGTCACTGTTGTTTGCGCTGGCGGGCGGTGTATTTTCCGCGCTCATGTCGGTGCGATCCTAATTTCACGGGCGGTGTCTAGGTCATCAGGGCGGGCGGTTTTGGGTTGTCGTGCGTCTTTCCGTCCGTGGCGGGCGGATGGACTTAGACTCGGACATGGGCGGGCGGTATTTTTTGTTTATTTTCCGCCTCCGGCGGTTTTCGGTTCGAGGCATCGTAATTGCTCGGTCGGTATTCAGACGGTGTAGGCGGGCGGATTTTTAACACTGTAGTAGATGGCGGATTTTTTACCATCCGACATCGTAATGGACACCATATATTTTACATTTTTAATATAAATTTCGTTTTTTAAATTAATTTCTAATTTCTAAAAATTTTTAAATTAACATCTAAATTTACACTAATATTTTTAAATTACTCCCCACCCTTATCCCCTAATAACCCAACATCCCGCTCCTAAAAAACCCATATATTTTACACTTTTAATATAAATTTCGTTTTTAAATTAATTTCTAATTTCTAAAAATTTTAAATTAATATCTAAATTTACACTAATATTTTTAAAATACTCCCCACCCTTTACCCCTAATAACCAAACATCCCGCTCCTAAAACATATGTTACAATTTTTTTTTATACATTTTCACACTAATATTAAAACAATTTAAATAATACAAAATTAATAACAATACAAAATATTTAATTATTAACTAAAAAACAATATTTTACAGTTTCTATATTTTTGGTCGATATTTTTTACAACACTAACAATTCGATATTATCTACTTACGATATTACTTATTCGATATTTTATACTTCGATATTTTTAAAGAAAAAAAAAACGATATTTTTGATTACGATATTCATGTATTCAATATTATCTAACATTCGATATTACAACTTCGATATTACTACAATTCGATATTTACAATTCGATATTATGTCTATTCACCGTAATATTTATCACATGGGTAGTGTGAGAAAGTGGCTTGGTATATGCTGTCCACTAGTTAAAGTGGGCACCCTGTACCAATCCACACGACCCTTATAATGTATGAGGTCAAAGATAACTGTTATGAAAACTATCCCAGTGGTAGCTATGGAGAGCAGCCTTCAGGCTTAATCTTGAAGGAATGTAAAGCAGCTTGTTTTACCAGAATATAGCCTCCTGAATGACTAAATGAAGGAGAACCACAAAGTAGTTATATAAAATATGTATTTATTAATATAACACTCCCTACTATCCTCTACACGAGGATAGAACACAAAGCACACAATACTGGATCAATAGAACAGTTGTAAGTAGCACAATACACAGCGGGCTACAGGGGGAGACCGAACCATATACTTACTAAAATAGTGGTATAACAATCACGACTTGACTAGAC
Source organism: Calotriton arnoldi (assembly GCA_963921515.1). Taxonomy (NCBI): domain Eukaryota; kingdom Metazoa; phylum Chordata; class Amphibia; order Caudata; family Salamandridae; genus Calotriton; species Calotriton arnoldi. Next base: position 118,831 of record CAWUFW010004092.1, read on the forward strand.
ACAGTGCCTAGTGCACGTAGAGTCACTGAGACCCCAAGGAACCACACAAGGTGATGACACAGGAGACCCACGGAGGACGGGTACAGTGAGGAAACACAACTGCGTGCTCCGTACAACTCTATGGTAAAGTTGTGGTTGCAAAGTTAAAGTTTAAGGACCCTTCTAGGAGGACTTCGAGCAAACCCTTTGGAACTTAAGAGTTTAAAGAGCCACCCCACCCGTGGATACCGTTGTATCAGAGTTACCTATCCCAGGGAAGCCGAGGGCATAGGTCTGAAGTGGCGTCGGAACTCTTGTTCTCTATGGAAGGGAGTGAAGAAGCACAGCTGGCGTGAAGGTGAAAAGGGTCCGGTGGAATCCAAGCTTAGATTCTGGATGGAAGGAACCTGAAAGCAGAGGGGGATAGAGTCTGGGTCACTTCAGAGTGACCAGGGGCTCGGTAGACGAATGCCCACCGATGTCGGGTGCATCAGGTGCGAAAAGGGGATGCTTGACTCTGCAGCCATGAGGTCACAGAGGTGAGCTGTCCCACAAAGGATGCCGAGTGCTGAGGGGTCAGTGTCCGGCGGGATCACCAACAAGCCTTGGCAACAGCAACCCATGCAGGAAGGACAAACAGGTTACGGTGTGGACCAGCAAGGTCCAGGGGACTCTCCAAGCAAAGGAGAGACAGGGCACATCTGGAGCAACCAGGAAAGCCCAAGAACAATCAAGATGACCCTCAGGGGGACCCACAGGCCGAAGGACCAGGAGTCACGAGGGGACCTCGAGCAAGATTGCAAAGCACCAGCCCATGGAGCACTCGGTGTGAGAAGGCAGGAGTTCTTTGGTGCAAATGCTGCTCAGGGTCAGGACCACACGGGGTCCAATGCACAAGCTCAGAAATTTCCAACAAGCATGTGCACTTACAAATGGATGTGGTGCACAGGGGTTTGGGTTACGCAGTCCCCACGAGGGATACTGGCCTCAAACTCGGTGAGAGGGCAGATCGACCTCAGTGACCTTCAGGAACCCACCTCCTGTATTGCTAAAATCTTCAGAGTCCGCAGGAGCTCAGGAGAAGCTACCGGTCAGTTGCACTTTAGGTGCCTGCGAAGCAGGGGAGTGACTCCTTCACTCCAAGGGAGATTCTTCTGTTGTCTTAAGTGCCCCACAGGTCCTGCAAGGAGCCTATATGAAGTCACAGCACAAACAATGCTTCAGACAGAAAGGAGGACAAAGTCAATCCCAGTCGAGGTCCAACGAAGTTCAAGGTGTCCAGACGGTCAAAGGTCAGTGGTTTCTTCTTGTAGAATCTTGACCACGTAAAATATAATGTCCTGTAGCCAGGTAACCCATTTTATACCCACAGGAGAGGGTTGGACAGATTCAGGGGACCCTCCTAGGGGAGAGGCAGGACAGAGGGGTGGCAACACCCATGTCCTATGTCCAGTTTCGAGCCAGAGCAGGAGCCATGGCTCCCAGAACTGGTTTGAGCAGGACTATGCACAGGGACACCAAATGTGCCCCCAGTACACCCACCCAGCCCAATATACTAAACCTTGTCTGGGAGGTGGTCACACCTCCCTGTGACAGGAAGCCTATTGTGCTGCCTTCCTCTGCTCGAGCATGGCTCAGCAGCAGGAGGGCAGAAATGTGTCTCTGGCTGGCAGCATCCATTTTGTGATGTCCGGGTCGAGAAGGCTGGCACCGGGTAGACCGGTGACCCCATGAAGCTCCCTTCAGAAGGGTGGAATCATACCTCCACACCAGTTACTGGTGTGGAGGTATGATTCCAAGGTGTTTGATACCAAACACAATATGTTTCTATGCAGCCGTTTTTGAGATAGCATTTACCGCAAAGTTATAATGCACCTCTACCTATATGTCCGGCTGAGTCACAGACAACCCGGGAGAATGGTCTCCGAAGGCTGCAGAGGTGGTCTGCTCATGCAGGGTCACCCTCTCACATAAAACCCAGCACACTGCCATCAGGATTGATAAGGCTTGCTGTAGGGGTGATTTATAAGTTTTAAGTGTAGTGACCATTAGATATAGTGAACCTATATCTAAAGGTAAGTGGTGCAAGCACCATCTTACACAGGCTGCAGTAGTAGACCTAGAGTTCCATTTTGCATGGCATCTCATGGGTGGCATAATACATGCTTCAGCCCATGGGAGGCCTCTGGGGTACCTATGCCCTAGGTACATGGTGTACCATATACTAGGGACTTATAAGGGTATACCAGTATCCAATCTGGAGTTTACCAAAGTACATATATGTCAATTTAAGGGAGAAAGCAGATAGGCTGGCGTCCTGATTAGCAGGATCCCATCCAGACTAGTCAAAAACAGTGAGACATTAAGCAAAAAGTGGGGGTAACCATAAGAAGCAGATCCTACTTTCCTACACAGCCCCCTAAACGAAAGAACATTAAACTAACCTTGACCAGTTGAGTCTTCATGTTCTAATACCTTGAGAGTCCATCTGCATTGGCATGGTTACACCCAGGTTTATGTTCCACTGTATAGTCCATCCTCTGTAGGTAAATGGACCACCTCAAAAGTTTGCAGTTTTCACCCTTCATCTGTTTAAGCCATAAGAGGGGCTTATGGTCTGTCTGATCAATGAAGTGAGTGCCAAACAAGTATGGCCTCAGCTTCTTCAAGGCCCAAACCACAGCAAAGGCTTCCCTCTCAATAGCTGACCAATGTTTCTCTCTGCGGGGTCAGCCATCTGCTTATAAAAACTACTGGCTGATCCTGACCTTCTTCATTCAGTTGTGATAACACAGCCCCTAACCCCAACTCAGATGCATCAGTTTGAACAATGAATTGTTTGGAATAGTCAGGACTTTGCAGGATTGGAGCAGTGCACGTGGCCTGCTTCAGGTCATCAGATGCCTTTTGACAGCTAACTGTCCACTGAACTTTCTTAGGCATTCTTTTGGAAGTTAAATCATTCAAAGGGGTCACTATGGATCCATATCCTTTGACAAACCTCCTGTAGTACCCAGTCAGGCCCAAGAAAGCTCTGACCTGAGTCTGGGTGGTTGGAGCAAACCACTCCATTATGGTCTGGATTTTGCTCTGCAATGGTTGAACCTGTCCTCTACCCACAAGGTGGCCTAGGTATACAACCTTACTCTGCCCTATCTGGCACTTGGTGGACTTGATAGTGAGGCCTACCTTTTGCAGGGCCTCTAAAACATTTCTCAGGTGGACCAGGTGATCCTCCCAGGTGGAACTAAAGACAGCAATATCATCAAGATAAGCTGCACTATAGTCTTCCAGGCCTGTGAGAACTTTATTCACCAACCTTTGAAACGTGGCAGGTGCATTCTTCAAACCAAAGGGCATCACAATAAATTGCTAATGCCCACTAGGGGTTGAGAATGCTGTTTTGGCCTTAGCATCCTCACCTAGTCTGATTTGCCAGTAGCCAGCTGTGAGGTCAAATGTACTTAGAAACTTGGCTGAGGTCAAAGTATCAATCAGTTCATCTGCCCTAGGAATAGGATGAGCATCAGTCCTAGTGACTGCATTGAGACCCATGTAGTCTACACAAAACCTCATCTCTCTTTTACTACCCTGGGTGTGAGGTTTGGGTACTAGGACTACTGGACTAGCCCAAGGGCTAACTGAGGGTTCAATCACTCCCAATTCCAGCATCTTTTGGACCTCTGTCCTGATGCAGTCCCTGACATGGTCTGTAAATGTTGTTCTTTACAGGTAAGCTCTCCCTTGTGTCTTTTCATGGGTACACCAGGTGGTCTGACTGGGAGTCAGTGAGAACATGTGTCTGTACTGATTGAGGACTTTCCTCCAATCAGTCTGTTGCTGTTCAGTGAGGCTGCCTGACAAGGCTACACCATCTACTGAGCTATCATCAGGGCTCTGTGAGATCAGGTCAGGGAGTGGGTCACTCTCTTCCTCCTGTCCCTCATCAGTAGCCATGAGCAAGCCCATGTCTGCCCTGTCAACATATGTCTTGAGCCTGTTCACATCGAGCACCCTGTGGGGGCTCTTGGGAGTTCCAAGGTCCACCAGGTAGGTAACCTCTCCCTTCTGCTCAAGTATGGTATGAGGTCCACTCCACGTATCTTGGAGAGCTGCTAGGGCCACAGGCTCCAACAACCATACTTCTTTCCTGGCTGGTACACAGTCAAAACAGCCTTTTGGTCATGCCAAGCTTTCTGTAATTCTTGGCTAGCCTCAACGTTTTTGGATGCCTTCTTCATGTACTCAGCCATCCTGGACCGGAGACCAAGTACATAGTCCACTATGTCCTGTTTAGGTGGTTTGAGAGGTAACTCCCATCCCTCCTTCACTAGACACAAGGGACTCCTAACTGGGTGTTCAAATAGAAGTTCAAAAGGGCTGTAACCAAACAGAAGTTCAAAAGGGCTGTAACCAACCCCCTTCTGAGGAACCTCTCTGTAGGCAAATAGAAGGCAGGGCAACAGGACATCCCATCTTCGCCTATGCTTTTCTGGGAGGCCCATGATCATGCCCTTCAGGGGTTTGTTGAACCTTTCAACTAACCCATTGCAATGTGGGTGATAGGGTGTGGTGAATTTGAAATTCACTCCACACTCCTTCTACATAGCAGTGATATAACTTGACATGAAGTTTGCACATCTGTCAGTTAAGACCTCCTTAGGAAAACCCGCCCTTGCCACAACAGGAGCTGTGGTGGTCCTAAGGGGTATTGCTTCTGGATACCTAGTAGCATGGTCCACCACCACTAGTATAAATCTGTGCCCAGATGCAGTTGGAGGATCCATGGGACAAACAATGTCAATCCCAACACTCTCTCAAAGGGAACCCTCACCACAGGTAGTGGTATCAGGGGGGACTTTGTAGTACCAACTGCCTTACCAGTGGCTTGACAGGTACTACAGGAGTGACAAAGCTCCTTTGTGTCCTCTGACATATGAGGCCAGTGAAAGTGAGGGACAAGCCTGTCCCAGGTCTTACTTTGGCCTAAGTGTCCTGCTAAAGGGATATAATGTGCCAGTGACAATAGGAAACCCCCTAAACTTCAGAGGTATGACCAACCTCCTGGTGGCACCAGGCTTGGGGTCTCTACCCTCTGAGTAAAGGAGTCCATCATCCCATTAGATCCTGTGGGACCCACTGGCACTCCCAACAGCCTCAGCAGCAGCTTGCTGTCTGAGGGGTTCAAGAGAGGGGCTTAGATCTGCCCTGGAAGGGCCCCCTTTCCCCAAGAACTCAACCTGGTCAGGCTCAAGTTCCTCTGAGACAGTTCCTTCACAGGGACTGGGATCATCTTCCTCAGGAGACTGATCCTCACTCTGAGTCTGGGGGAAGACACTGCCTTACCCCTACTGCTTCTTCTCGAGATAGCATTCACTGCGAGGTTATAATGCACCTCTACCTGTTTGTCCGGCTGAGTCACAGACAACCCGGGAGAATAGTCTCCAAAGGCTGCAGAGGGGCTCTGCTCATGCAGGGGCACCCTCTCACATAAAACCCAGCACCCTGCCTTCAGGATTGATAAGGCCTGCTATAGGGGTGACTTATAAGTTTTAAGTGTAGTGACCATTAAATATAGTGAACCTATATCTAAAGGTAAGTGGTGCAAGCACCATCTTACACAGCCTGCAGTAGTAGACCTAGAGTTCCAATTTGCACGGCCTCTCATGGGTGGCATAATACATGCTTCAGCCCACGGGAGGCCTCTGGGGTACCTATAACCTGGCTACAAGTTGTACCATATACTAGGGACTAATAAGGGTATCCCAGTATCCAATCTGGAGTGTACCAAAGTACATGTATGTCAATGTAAGGGAGAAAGCAGATAGGCTGGTGTCCTGTTTAGCAGGATCCCTGCCAGACTAGTCAAAAACAGTGAAACATCAAGAAAAAAGTGGGGGTAACCATAAGAAGCAGATCCTACTTTCCTACAGGTAGGATAAGGCATAAATGCAATAATCAGAGTTGCATGTCAGATGTTTCGTTATTCTAAAGGGCTCTTGTACTGTAGGGAATTGGACCGGTTTCTCATTAACTATATTTACACGCTTTGCAATTGCCATATGTAAAAAACCCTGAATATTAGTTTTCACAGACTCTGACTCAATGTGTCCTGTAACGATGTACTCCTTCTGAAAGTTATCCTCGGCTTGCCATCAATATGCTTGCCTAAATGGCTGTTGGTCTGTTAAACTTGCCAATATTTTGTCAGTATGTTTTTTACTTCCCTTGTTTTGCTGTGATATGTACTAATGAACCTCTTTGTTTGTGAATCCTGTGTGGATTTCTGACGTGAAATCAAGAGATCCTCTCTGTTCACGGAATTGACCTTCCTACATGCACTGTTTATCGAGGATTTAGAGTAACCTCTTTCTAAGAACCTCCTGGTAATGACTGCCATCTCTTCCTGAAAGACCTGCTCAGAACTGCAATTTCGATTTGCTCCTAAGAGCTCTCCGAATGGAATGGTGTTCACCAGGTTCCTAGAGTGACTGCTGTTAGTATAGAGCAGACTATTACTGGCTGTTTTTTGTGATAGAGGCTACTCTCCAATCTGTTGTGTTTCACCTTCAGTTTAAGATCTTAAAAATTTGATCTCAGTAGGATGCACATAGCTTGTGAATATCAAATTGACGGTGTTATCATTAAGTCCCAGTACAAAATCCTGAGCAGATGTCTCACTGTTGTTCCAGATACAAAAAATATTGTCAATATAGCGAGCCCAGAGGGTGATGTTTTCATCAAATTGGCGGATGTTACTGACCACGTGCTTCTCCCACCAGCCCACGTAAAGACCTGCATAACTAGGGGCAAAGTAGGTACCCATCACCTCCCCTCGGTTTGCCGATATATCGTCCTGTCAAAGGTGAAAAAATTACAGGTTAGACATATCCAGATCATATCTAACACACCTCTGTGTTAAGAAGATAGGAAAGAGGTTGTGCTCGTAAAAAATATCTATATGCTCTGATTCCGGCATCATGTGGTATGCACGTATAAAGACTATTACCATCAAGTGACGTGAGCAAGAAACCTTCCTCCCATGTCATATCATTCATTATCCATAAAAATCCCCTTTGTCCATTATATAAGATGGAAGCATCTCTATAAAAGGTCACAGACAAAAACCTTGAAGAGTTTTCTGGGAGACGGCCTCTAGAGGAGACTATTGGTCTCTCTGGGAGATAAACTGGGTTTTTATGGAGTTTGGGTAAGAAGTAAAGTGCCCGTGTTTTGGGAAAATCACATCAGAGAAATACATATTCCTCCAACACTATCAACTTCTGTTCCCTCCACTCTACAAGTCTATCATAGAAATTCTGGGTGGTTCTATTCATGTGTACCCTATTGGAAACTTCATAATAGATGGTGTCCTACCCCTGCCTTTAGCCTTCTTTGAGGAACATCTCAATTGGCCAAATAACAACATTCCCTCCTTCATCTGATTTTTTATGACAGTTTTATCCTTATCTTGTAATTCCTTGATGGCTGTACAATTTTGTTTTTATCTAAACAAGTGTAAGAGGGGCCTTTCTTGTGTCTTAGCTTTTTGAAATCTTGGACGACTCCTCACTCAAATACCTTTATTGCGTCACAAGCAATCAATGGCAAAAAAGTGGATTTAGGCTTAAAGCCACTGGGGCAACTCAGATCAAGGTCAACATTAGTATTCATTGAATTAAGTACAGGATCAGCATAAGTGTTTTCCTGGTCATTCAGTTTACTTATGGTGTGTAATGTCTCTATATCATTTATCAACAATTTGGGAGGCCTACTTTCAATGTTATGGCACTAATGACATATCAAATAACATCACTGATGACATCATCCAGTAATTGTGAGTGTTTTCTAAAAGTTTCTGACTGTTAAAGATATAAACTAAGATACAACAAATCTTAAATTAATATACTTTGTGTACTACTAATGAGTGACACAATTTGTAAAACATATTATGTGAGTGGCTGTGTGACTGCGTATCTATGTGTGAGTAGGTGTCCTAGTGGTTCTATGGGTATGTGAGTGGTTGAATGGGTGAGTGAATGGCTGTATTGGTGTGTGAGTGAGTCTGTGAGTGGCTGTATGGGTAAGTGAGTAACTGTGTATGGCTGTGTGGGTGAGTGAGTGGGTGTGTCAGTGGTGTGTGGTTGAGTGAGTGGGTATGTGAGAAGCTGTACAGGTTAGTTACGGGCTGTGTAAGTGGCTGTATGGGTGAATAAGTGGGTGCATAAGTGGTGTCTAGGCGAGTGAGTAAATGTGAGAGTGACTATATGGGTGTGTCCTAGTATGAGTGACTGTATAAGTGAGTGAGTGGCTATGTCAGTGACTGTATGGGTGACTGACTCAATGTGAGAATGACTGTATGGGTGCATGAGTGGGTATGTAAGTACCTGTATGTCTGTATGACTGGATGTGTTAGTGGCTGTATTGGTGAGTGAGTGGGTGCATGAGTGTCAGTATGGGTGAGTTAGTGGCTGTATGAGTGGCTCTATGGATCAGTGAGTGGCTCTATAAGTGCTTGTATGGGTATGTGAATGGTTATCTGGGTGGTTGTGTGGGAGTGGGAGTGGGTATATGAGAGGTTCTATCAGGGTGTGAGTGGTTCTGTGAGGTCATTTGAGATGTCATCAGTGATGTCAGAAGTGATGTGACCAACCATTTCATGAGTGATGTAATATGTGAGATCTTGAGCAGTGAAGTGCAGGAGCGTAAGTTACCGTTAGCTCATGTAACAATAACTGCTGAATTTCACTGGTTTTGTACAAGTGAAATCTATAGCGTCCCTGTAACCTTTTGTTTTTTAATTGAATTTCAAAGGTTTTTTCATTTTTTTATTTCATATTACCTACTGGCGGTTGCCAGTAGGTAGTACTAGTTAATAGTTAAGACCATGTTTCCATAGGAAAAGCATTTTTGACAAGCCTACATCTTTGGCGCCGTTTGACAAATCTTCACCAAAATTTTCCCGGTGAATCTTGTTGCACATGGAAAGTTTTGGGGCGATCAGTCAAGCGGGGACCGAGAAAAGGGGGGGGCAAAAAAGTGTGTTTCCCGTGTTAATTCCCATAGGAGCTTTGAATTCAACTACAGCCCGAAACGCTTAACCGAATTACATTTAATTTGGCAGAAAGCTAGCTTTTGGTACGCAGATCGTGCTTTTTGTTATTTGGTGTAAATCCATTCTGTAGTTGTTGAGAAATTTAAGGGAAAGAAATAAGGATATCTGCAATTGTGTCTAATTTGCGAACAATAACAAACTTGGGTAGGGAAATGCCGAGCTCTGATTGGCTGCCAAACACTTTAACCAGGAAGTGTTGGTAGCCATCTTGGGACTTGGCTTCAGCCAAGTAACCAAAAAAACAGAAAAAACAGAAAAGGAGGCAGGGTAGAAATACCTTGATTCCCTCAACTTGGTCATGTGGTCCCAGAGGGACCAACCAGTCCAAACTTCTTGAACTTTTGGGAAAAAAAAGAAAACAAGTGCAGACTCCAGCGCTTGTTTTGATAAGGGCCCCCGGGTGGACCAAGTCCCAGGTGCATGTTATAGAAAAAGGAGCCAGCGCACAGGGCCACCCTCCTGAGGCTCTTTGAGCCCAAGGAACCACCACCTCCCCAGGGCTTTATTTACATTTTGGAGGAGGAAGTGCAGACACCCTCCGTAGACTCAGATGAGGCCCAGGGAACATCACCTCTCTGGGGATAATTTTATTAGGAGGTGAAGCCATGTGGACACCCTCCTTGGCTCCGGGACCACCACCTCCCTGGGGATACATATTAAATGCTTGGGGGGGCCTGGCGGTCCACCCCGAACCTTGGGGACCACCACCTCCCTGGTAATACAAAACCAGTGAAATTCCGCACTTATAGTTACCGGAGCTAACTATAACTTACGTACCCAACAATGCACTACTTATGACCTCACAGATTACATCACTCATGATGTCATAGTCAGTGACATCACTGATGACATCTCAAATTACATCACTGATTACATCATCCAGTGTGTGAAAGTGTTTCATAAATGTTTCTGAGACTTAAAGATATACAGTAAGCTACTGCATAAGTTAATTAAACATTCTTTCTAAACTAGTAATGAGTGATACTGTTTTAATATAAATCATGTTAGTGGGTGTGTGACTGTGTCAGTGTGGGAGTGGGAGTGGGTGTGTAAGTGTTGTATGTGTGTGAGTAGATGTGTGAGGGGATGTACATGTGAATAAGGGTGTGTGTGCATAGTTGTATGGGTGTGTGAGTAAATGTGTGAGTGGTTTTATTGATGATTGAGGTGATTGGCTGTATGGGTGAGTGAGTGGCTGCCCTAGTGGCTATATGGGTACAGGAGTGTGTGAGTGGCTGTTTGGGTTACTGAGTCGCTGTGTGAGGGACTCGATGGCTGGGTAAGTGGGTGTGTTATTGGCTGTGTGGGTAATTTAATTACAGTTTGAATGGATGTATGGGCAATTGAGCGTGTGAGAGTACTGTTTACACAGTAAGTGTCTGTGTGACAGGTTGTATAGTTGAGTGAGTAGGTGTGTAACTGCTTCTATGGATGTGTGAATAGGTATGTAAGTGGTTAACTTGAGTAATGAATGGATGTGTGGGCAGCTGTATGGGTGAGTGAGTGGTTGTATGAGTGGCTATATTATTAGTGAGTGGCTCCGTGAGCGGTGCTATGGGTGAGTGAAGGCTAGTTTGAGTGGCTGTATGGGTGAGTGAGTGGGTATATGAGTTGCTTTATGAGTTAGTGAGTGGGAGGGTGAATTGGCTGTGTTAGTGACTGTATGAGTGAGTGGGTGGGTGTGTGTCAGTCACTGAATGGGTTTGTGAATGGGTATGTGAGTGGTTGTGTGGGTGTATGAGTGGATTTATGAGAGGTTGTATAGGGTGTAAGTGGGTGAGGAAGTGCTTCTGTGGATGATGTAATCAGTGATGTCATCTGAAGTATAATCAGTGATGTCAACAGTGATGTCACTTACTATGGGGGTGATTATGAGTTTGACAGTCAATAGGACCACCAAACCTGCGGTAGCATTATGGATACAACCCCACCAGTGATCTGACCACCCTATTAAGAGTTTGATGGTCGGACTGCCGCAGGCCCACTGCAACTGTCAGGGAACCACTGTTCCTTGATGGTGTTACAGAGGTGTGAGGCAATAATATGCTGGTGTTGCCGTTGAGGCACGGCTAAGCATATTACAAGTTTCCTCACTGCCAGACATTTCATGGCAGTGAGCCCACCATGAAAATGTTTGCAGTAAGGGAACTCAGGGGGCCCTACAGAGCCCCCTGGTAATTCAGAACATGGGGGTGCATGCAGAGGGGCACATGGTGTGCTCCCCTGTCTGCATGCATGCCCAGTTCCTGAATGGCCTTAACAGTCTATGCCATCAGGAACTTGCTTTGATGTTTCCATTGCAGTGCCTTTTTCAAATGCACTGCCATGGGATCGTCAAAAGACCGCCCGCCAGACAGCAAGAAAAAACACAATCTGGCAGGTGGACAGCGGTGAGCTCTGGCGGTGTGGGAGAGTGGCAGCTTGGCGGCCCCACTCCCACCCTACCAACATCATAATCAGGACCCATGTCATGAGTGATGTAATATATGAGGTCATAAGCAGTGCACTGCAGGGGGCATAAGTTATAGTTAGCTCACATAACTATAACTGCTGAATTTCTATGGGACGCTCAGACCCCCAGACAATGGGGACCACCACCTCTCCGAGGCCAAATACATTCTTTAAAGTGGGAGGGGGTGGCCTCCCTCCAAGGCCACATATGGCCCCAGGAACTCCATCCCCCGGGACCAAGCCACTAATACATGGGTGCCCTGGCCCCACCGAGGGCCCACTGTGTTTCATTAAAGACTGCGAGGGGGAGCTGCAAGGCCCACAAGGCCTAGCCATCTCCCTGCCTTCTGTAGGACCCTGCATTGCTCCCGCACACAGGGAGCTGCTAAAAAAAGCAGCTCCCTGTGTGCAAGAGCAATTCTTTCCTCTGTTTCCCTGCCCGCAGTTAGACAGCTCCATCTTGCCGGAAGCAGAGTTCTGTTTGCTCTCATTTGGCAGTAGCTGTCAGCTCGAGGGTGGGCACTAACCCTGGGCGGTGAACTACGCTACGCTCGCGGAATTTGCGAAGTTACGGTAACTTCGCGATTCGCGTAGAACGCGAAGTTACCGTGCACTACGCAATTTGCAGCATAGCGTAGCTGTTTTTCTTCTTCGCGCGCTCAATATACGTTCTCGCGCGCGCGGTAACGACCTACCGTGATTCTGCGTTCGCCGACGCGACTTCCTATCCGTTCGCGGGCGCCACGATATTTGGAATCCGGCCGCACGATCCCGCGAGAGTGTGCGAACGCGAACACGTCATTCGGACGCGCGATCTGACTTCCGGCGGCAGTGTTGGTAAGATCGCGATCCCGAACACGAAGAAACTACAATCTGGCGAAGAATATATCTCAAGCATCATAAAACCTTCTCGAAAATAATGAATTAGTTCATTTTGCACAAAAACTCCTCAGGTTGTCATTTAGAGATGTAGTTTGGTGAGCAAGGAGTCCTTTTCTTTTTTTCCAAGAGGAAGGAAGTGCCCCTGATTCTCAAACTTCCTGTTCCTGTCCAGCAGGCTCCTCCCAGTGTTTTGTCCATGTGCTGTTCACTTTCATTTGGATTTGGAGCTGGAAGGATCACTTTTTGTGTCTGTCTGCTGCATCATATCATTGGATTGGATTTGAGGACTCTTGGATTCGAGATTTTACAAGTAAGTTGGAGAATTGGTGTACTTGTTTGTTTGATTGGGGCTTGTTTGTACCTACATTTTTTGGGGGATTTCCATAGTTTTTAAAATGTATTGTTGTGGCCTGTAGTTTCGGCAGGGGCCTAGTTGTTTTTCTTTGATTGGAATTTCAGCCAGTGGGCCCGGACTAGAGCCAGAGGTACCCATGGGTGCATGTTTCTGTGGTGTCTGTTGAATTTAAAGTTTAAACATCATGTAGGCCGGGCATCCATGGATGGCATTGGTTTGAATTGGTAAAAGTGGTTTTGGGGTGTATTTCAGTTTTGGGTGTTTGTTAAATAAATAGGCCTTTTCAGCCAGTAGGTAACCCTGGGCGTTCAGCTCACGGACTTTGGGCAAGTCCGCACTGCGCAACAACGCGGACTTACACTTTTTATCTTCTTCGCAGCTCAATGTACGTTTTGCGCGCGCGATAACGACTTTTGTGACGATCGCGATGCCGAACACGCAGAATTTACAATCTGGCGAAGAATATCTCTCGAGCATCATAAAACCTTCTCGAAAATGTTGATTTAGTTCATTTTGCACAAAAACTCCTCAGGTTGTCATTTAGATGTAGTTTGGTGAGCAAGGAGTCACTTTTTTTTGTTTTACAATTTTTTTCAAGAGGTAGCAAGTTGCCCAGAGTCTCCAACTGCCTGGTCCTGTCCTTTGTCTTCACTTTTTGTTATTTTGGGTGGCCTGGCCATGTGGGTGGTGGCCATTTTGTAAAGCCAGGCATTGTGCTTTTGCCATAGGCCTGCATTGTCTGTCTTGTGTTCCTTTTCTTGTTGTTCTGGGTGGCCTGGCCATGTGTTGGCGGCCATTTTGTGTGAACAGCCACTGTGCTTTTGCCATAGGCCTCCAAGCTTGCGGCCTAGTGTGCCAGTAGGCCCGGAGGTAGTCATCCTCATGGGTGCATAAAAACTGTTTCTGTGTTGTCTGTTGAATTGTAACATAATTTAGGCCATGGATGGCATTGGATTGATTTGCAAAATGTGGGTTTTGGGGTGGTATTTTATTTTTTGGGGTGTTTGTTAAATAAATAGGCCTTTTCAGCCAGTAGGTAACCCTGGGCGTTCAGCTCGCGGACTTTGGGCAAGTCCGCACTGCGCGACAACGCGGACTTACACTTTTTATCTTCTTCGCGCGCTCAATGTACGTTTCGCGCGCGATAACGACTTTTGTGATGATCGCGATGCCGAACACGCAGAATTTACAATCTGGCGAAGAATATCTCTCGAGCATCATAAAACCTTCTCGAAAATGTTGATTTAGTTCATTTTGCACAAAACTCCTCAGGTTGTCATTTAGATGTAGTTTGGTGAGCAAGGAGTCACTTTTTTTGTTTTAAAAATTTTTTCAAGAGGAAGGAAGTTGCCCAGAGTCTCCAACTGCCTGGTCCTGTCCTTTGTCTTCACTTTTTGTTATTTTGGGTGGCCTGGCCATGTGGGTGGCGGCCATTTTGTAAAGCCAGCCACTGTGCTTTTGCCATAGGCCTCCAAGCTTGCGGCCCAGTATGCCAGTAGGCCCAGAGGTAGTCACCATGGGTGCATAAAACTGTTTCTGTGTAGTCTGTGGAATTTTGACATCATTTAGACCATGGATGGCATTGAATTGATTCAATTGAATTGCGAAATGTGTTTTTTTTTGGAGGGTCTGACTATTTCACTTTTTGGGTGTGTTAAATAAATGCCTTTTTTGCGTGTGTACTGTGTAATTATAATTGTGTTGTTGTAGTGGTTGTCTAACTTTCAAAAGTGTTTTTAGCCATGTGGATTTTAGTTTTTGCATTAAACCTGTGTGTGTTTTATAAGGCATCCTTTGTCTGCCCATATATAGGCCTGCTTGAGTTCATTGTTTGCCGTGCCTTGTGCCTGTGAGTCACCATGTTTCTGGGGGCCATTTTGTTGTGGTAGTTATTAGTGTGCTGTTTTTGCCACATAGGCCTGCGTGTCTTTCCATTGTTCCTCTTGTCTTACTGCTTCCAAATCCATCCCCATTGCCAGCTGCAGCTCCCTGATGCTGCTATATAATACATCCCACGTGATGCACAAATTTAGGCCAAAAATGCTCCAGTACATTTTAGTTTTTGTTCTTTACTATTCTTATTCTTCCAGAGTGTACACTAGCACTACACAGTAGCCAGGAAAGCCCTGGCCTTGTTGTCAACGTCTCATAAATGGCTAGACTGTGTGTTGTTGTTCACAGAGTTTCTGACATTTAATAATTGAGGCCACCACACACTAAGTTCTATATTCTATTTGTTTGATTTGTGCTATGTTTGACTGATGTTCTGGCTTTTTGCTTTTAGGTGCACAAAGACTGAGGAGGAGGTGTGTCTCTCATCATTGCCCGTTGCACTTCCAGACAGACATCCTGCTGCTGTACACACAACACAACGTGACGTGTGACCTGACCAGACATCTCTGCAACTGAGTGCTGCTGACATCTGAAGAAGATGGGCCCAAAGAAAGCAGGTACTAGGTCCTCCAGTACCAAGAAAGTTGCTATTGAGAAGAAGAAGGAACAGAAGAAGGAAGTGACACTGAAGTCTGGTGTGCCGGCCAATACCTTTTTGGGAAAAAAATTGCGCCTGCAGCAGCGGTGTCCGGGGGGCAAGCTGGGGGCAGCACCTCCGCATCAGTGGACCCAACCCACCAACCCAGGCCCAAGCACATGAGTGTGGAAGAGGTAGCCAGCCTAATGGTGGAAAGCAGTGATGCTGAGCCTGAGATAAACTTATCGCTATCTCAAAGTAGTACCCAATCAACGCAGGAGGAAACACAGCAGATAAGTGGTCAACAACAACAGCCGCAACCACCGCCCGCAATAGTAGTTGTAGTTCCTCCTGAAGTAGGGGCAGTTCAGGAAATTGAGCCTCATGCAGAGGTAGAAGAAGAAGCCACTCATTCAGAAGATCCATTGTCTTCCAAATCCCCAGCAAGGAAAAGGAGGGGTAGTCCATCAAGTTCTTCGCCAAGCCCCCTTCTGATGATCTAGATGCCACTTGGAAGCCACAAACTGAGTCTGAGAGGGAGCCACGTTCCAAGACCAAGCTAGGGAAAAGGAAGGTTCCGGAAAGCCTTACACTTATGGAGGTCGATGTAGAACAGCAAGATGATGATGATGACGACGAGCCAGTCATCACGAACATCACTCCCGGCCCCGAGGAGATGGAGACCAACATTCTTACCCTATCCAAAATCGCTGCGAGGGATGTAGCACGCATACCTCCACAGGTAACACCAACACGACCTACAGCTTCCATATTTGCATTAGCAAAGGCCCGGCAGCGACCTACATCCAGCACAACCACCACCTCTGTAGGAGTAGGTAGTGGTACAACAGCACAGAGTCAAATTCAACACACACCCTACAGATCATCCGGCATTGGAAGTGGCACCTCCAGCAGGAGGCCAAAGTTAAGCTCCCCAGTTTGGGACTTCTTTACGGTTAGCGAAAAGGAGGAGAACATTGCTATATGCTCCATTTGTAATACCTCTGTTAGTCGTGGTAAGCTTGGTACAAACTATGGTACCGGAGGCCAAATGACCCATCTGAAAAAACACCACTTGATCAGCTGGGAGGACCACCTTCGCGACAGAAAAACTGCAACCATTGGTGTTGGTGGGGATAAAGGAGTAGAAGAAGAAGATCCGATCACGGTGGAAGAGGAAGGACAGGGAGACATTCTCTCTGGTAGTGGTACACAAACTCTCCCGGTCCCCAGCAGTGCAGTCTTAACGTTGCACACATCTTCAGCAACATCTCAGTGGCACAAGAGTAAGAGTCAGCCGGAGACACCAAGAAGTACCAGGTCCGCACTACCAAAAAGTGCGTTGAGCCTAAGAGAAAGGAAAACCATGCAGCCTACCATTATCAGCATGTTTGGGGGTGAGGGGCAGTACGAACGCAACCACCCAATAGCACGTTTGTACAATGCGAAGCTGGCTAAAATGTTAGCACTGGACCGTCTCCCTTTTTCTTTTGTTGAAGGGGTGGGTTTTGTGGAATTTGTGTCAACCATCAGCCCAAAATGGCATGTTCCCAGCCGCTACTATTTTGCCAGAGTTGCAGTTCCAGCACTACATCACGACGTGCTGGAATTGCTAGGAAAGGCCTTGAAGCAGAGTGCTGTTCACAGTATCCACCTGACTACAGACATGTGGACCAGTTGCCAAGCCACAGATTACATGTGCATCACTGCACACTGGATCTGTTTTGCGGGGGTTAGAGAACAGATATCTGCTGGTGTTGATACTGCAGAGATTTTTCATGCCACTCGCAAACATGCAACTGTAGCCATGTTTGCCATGGAGAAATCTCATACTGCTGCAAACATTTTGGAAGAGTTTAACACCAAGGTCTTTAAGTGGCTGCGCCCAAGAGGGCTTACGATTGGTTTTGTTGCCACGGACAACGGCAGTAATGTAGTTTTGGCCATGCGCAATGGTGGCTATTTCAGGGTCCCGTGTTTGGCACACTGCATTAACATTGTTGTTCAAGACTTTTTGAAAAATGAATCCAAAGTCAGCAACTTACTGGTCACCTGCAGAAGAATATGCACACATTTCAACCATTCTTTTAAAGCCCGGAAGCAGCTGAGGGTCATTCAACGTGAGCATAAAATGCCAGTCAAAGCGCTCATCCAGGAGGTGCCAACACGTTGGAACTCAACTTATTACATGCTTGATCGTCTGTTTGAACTGTACATACCACTCAATGCTTATGTCATGCAAAGATTAGGGGAACCTACTGTGAGAGGCATGACCGTTGAGATGGCTCAATGGGACCTCATTAAATGCCTGACTGAGATGCTACTTCCTTTTGAGATCTTCACACGTGAAGTCAGCAGGGAGGACTGTACTATGGGCCAAGCTATCCCATTGTTGCACATGCTAGAGCAACAGCTGAAGGATGTGTCTGAAACGTACGCAGGTGTGGATGACAAACAAGATGCATATCATTTGGCGGAGACCTTAGCCGCTCGCTTATCGGAAAATACAAGGATTAAAAATAAAATTTTGTCACAACCACATTACATTAGTGCCACAATTTTGGATCCACGGTACAAAGTATTTCTGAACAGCAAGGCAGTAATTCCTTTTTCGGAAGTGGATGTTGCCAACTACAAAACTTTGATAGCTAAGGAAGCCACTATTTTCGAAAGCGAACAGCTGTTAATTACAGGCCCCCACCCCAGGCCATAACCAGTACTACAGGGCATCCAGAGTCAAGTTCTACTTCGGAGCCTGAGGGCAGTGCATTTGCCTCCTAGCAGTCACCTACACCAACAATAACATCAAGAACAGGATCATCCACAGCACAATGTGCAACTGATTGGTTTCTACAGCAGGGGTATGGTAAGTCCAGTGCTGATGCAAAGGCAAAACAGGCCGAGCACATCGGAGCACCCCTGAACATTGAGCGGATGGTCCAGGCCTATCTGGATGACCCAACAGAGGTCTTCATGGATCGAAACCCATTGGTGTATTGATATGGGAAAAGAAGCCAATGGACAGTGCTCAGCAGGCTGGCTGTTGGACTTGGCCCTTTTTGCAGGGTCATCCCTAAACTTTTTGCCTTCCTCCTATATTTTTTCTGACCTGTTGTTGGCTGTTTTATGACTCTGGGCACTTTACCACTGCTGATCAGGGCTAAAGTGCATATGCTCTCCCCATTGTAAATTGTGTTATGGATTAGTGACTCCATGATTGGATGATTGGTTTACTTGTCAGTCCCTAGTACAGTGCACTGAGTGTGCTCAGGGCTTGTAAATCCAATGCCGCTGGTGGGCTTGCAGCACTGGTTGTGCCACCCTCAGAAGCGGCTTGTCAAATGTGCCTCAGGCCTGCCATTGCAGAGCCTGTGTGCAGCCTAGGGCTGCCATGTCGACTTGGTGAGTACACCCACTTACCAGTCCCTAAACCTTCCCTTTACTGCATGTTGGTCACCCCTAAAGTAGGCCCTAGGGCAGGGTGCATTGTAAGTATAAGGTAGGACATGCCCTGGTGTGTGTGGCATGTCCTAATAGTGAATTACAGCCATTTTCGTTTTTCACTATTGCAAGGCTACCTGCTCCCCATAGGCCAGAATGGGCAGACTGACTATTACACCTTATAGTCAGAACTGACCCAGGGAACATGGTAGAAAAACGAATTTAGTATGCCTGAACTCAGAATGATAAAATACATCTTTTAGTGAAGTTGGTTTTAACATTCTGTGTTTGAAAATACCACTTTTAGAAAGTGGGTATTTTCTTGCCTAAACTTCCAAGCCTGCCTCTGCTAGGTTGTGTATTCCTTGTCTGGAGATTGAGTGACAGGGGCTGGGGGTGGCTACAGGAGACAGGGTGAGTCAGCACAGGGCTGAATAGAAAGATCTGCATCCAGAGTGGAGGGAGGAGTTGCACCTGGGTCTGAATAGGGCTGTGCCTGCCTTCCACAATGCTGGCTCCACCTCCTGCCGGGCGGCTGAGCACCCTGCCCCACATTCTGAAAGGAAAGAAGGAGTCAGAAAAACAAAGTGCTCCAGGACTGACCAGAACTGGTTTTGACTAGGCAGAGGCCTCTCTGCCTTCAGAGAACAAAGAGAAACGGTGTATAAAAAGGGGACCCAGACCCCTAGGAAATTAGATCACTTTGGGAAACAAGAAGAAACCTTTGCTGAGGAGCGGAACCAAGAAGGAACTGAGGAGAAGACTATCCCTAAGCTAGAGGGATCTGCCTGCAGTGGTTGCCTGACTGCCAAAGGAAGGAGAAAGGACTTTGTGTGCACTTTTATTCAACTTGTAAAGTATCTCCAAGGGCTTGAGAAAAGAGCTTGCCTCCTGCTGAAGTCTCAGGGACAACAGACTTCAACCACCAGCTCCCCAAGAATCCTTTGGAAGTGCCTGCTGCTGTTTTGGGCCTTCTGAAGGGACTGTGTGTCGCAAGGAGCTGGAAGCGCGACTCAAGAGGAAGAAGCGTGTCGCCGCCGCTGCTGCTGCCGTCGCAACTCCGAAGGAGGGTGTCGCCGCTGTAGCTGTCGTATTGCACCGCATCGAGAGAAGCGTCCCGCAACGAAGAGGAAGCGTGTCGCCGTCGCTGCTGCTGCCGTCGCAACTCCGAAGGAGGGTGTCGCCGCTGTAGCTGTCGCATTGCACCGCATCAAGAGAAGAGTCTCGCATCGAGGAAGAAGCGTGTCGCCATCGCAGCCGCTGCCGTCGCAACTCCGAAGGAGGGTGTCGCCGCTGTAGCTGTCGCATTGCACCGCATCAAGAGAAGCGCCTCGCATCCACGGAGAAGCGTGCCGCCGTCGGAGCTGCTGCCGTCGCATCACGAAACAAGGGTGTCGCCGCTGCAGTTGTCGCATCGAGCGGAAGCGTCTCGCAACGTTGGAGAAGAGGGTCGCCGCCAAAGCCGCTGCCGCCGCATCACGGAACAAGGGTGTCGCCACTGTAGCTGACGCATCGAGTCGAGACTTCTCGCAACCTCGGAGAAGCGTGCCGCATCAGGAAGAACTTGACGTCTTTATTGCACCAGAACTTTGTCGCATTTCCATCGCTGCAACATTGCTTGTTGTGGAAGCGTCCCGCATCGTAAGGTACATTGACTTAAAGTGTCGCATCTTAAGAACTGAACTGAACTAAGCTAAAACTACCATTTTAAGTACAGTATTGTGGATTTTTGTCGTTTATGGTCTTGTGTTAAAACTATATAAAGAATACTTATTTTTGATATAAACCTTGTGTGGTGTCCATCTGTAGTGTGTCACTAGATTACTGTATGTGTTCACAAATGCTTTACACACTGCCTCTGAGATAAGCCTGTCTGCTCGTGCCAAGCTACCAAGGGGGTGAGCAGGGGTTATTTTAGGAGTGTACCCCTTTACCCTGACTAGAGGCGAGGGTCCCTATTTGTCACAAGTACCTACCTGTGCCAACTAGAGACCCCCAATTCTAACATTGGTGGTCAGCGGTGAGGATTCTGGACTTGCATTTGTGACTCATGTACAGTGATTGGTGAACACTACTAGTAAGTGCAGACCAAACGCGACCACATACTGTTTTTTTGTTTTATGGTGTCCTCCTGGAGGTATTTTTGATACCATGACTCTGGTTAGTTGTTGCAAAATGGAACTCAACTTCTGGCACATGTTTATCTACACAATGAAGGAGCTACGTGTGTTTTGCAAGGAAAGAGGGCTGCCTGTGAAGAGAAGGTCCAGGGAGGATCTAGAGGCATCCCTATTTCAGTATGAGTTACCCCGCTGGAAGGCAACACTACCAGTTGAGTCTGAGGAGGAGGAATTCTCTAAAAGTGAGGGAGAAACAGAAAAAGATAGCTGGCTTCTGGCTCATGAGCAGAAGCTGAAAGAGATTGATGAAGAGCTGAGAGAGATTGATGAGGCTCAGAGGGCCTTAGCCCAAGAAGAATAAATTTGGGCAGCTCAGGAAGTGAGCTTTGCTGAGTTGGAGGTGGAGTCCAGCTCAGATTGTGGCAGCAAAATTAAGTTATTCAGTGCTGAGAGAGTAGTGCACACACACAGAGATGTGGCGCCTGACTTGGAGGGGGTTAACACACACCAGGAGGTTCAAGGACATGAGGTAGCTCCAGTAGTGCGCAGTGTCCCTGAGAGGAATAGGGAAACTGACACAGGGACTCATGGTCCTAGTGGTGGGAGGGACACTCTACTGACTCTATATGGGAGGTGCAGGGAGAGGGGTTCCCCCACAGTTGAGGTCCTGGTATGTGAGTGTGAAGACCGCCCAGAAGAGTGTGGGTTGAATGACAGAGACAGTCAGATGCTGTCTTGCCAATCTCAGGAGAGTGGTGTGGGGTACGTGTGCGAGGCACTGGATGGTGAGGTGAAGGATAGTTTGGTTAACCCCTGTGGGGGACTGTGTGATCCAATTTTGGGAGAGCATATTGTAAGTCCCTGTTTTCCAGAGCTATGCCAACACCTGTTGCAGCGTGAGTTCTCTGACCTCAGGGAGCTCACATTGGAGGTAGACCTTTTGGTGGATTCCAGAGGGTCTGAAGAGGCACTGGGGAGTGACCCTAAAGGGAGTGGCTCAGGTATCTTCCATCCCAGCGTGGTGGAAGTGGCTCAGAGTAGCCCAGCTAGGTCCTGTTGTAGTGAGAGGGGTGTAGGGACTCACGTCCTGTCTCAGTGGAGAAGGAGTGAGTGTGGGGCTGCGTGTCCCAAGGTGCCCGAAACCCAGTCTCAGAGCCTGGATGGTTCTTTAAGGGAACACCAGGTAGGGAGCCTAGGCTGTCCTGAGGGGCCGCCTGTTGAGGAGGATCTCCTAGTGTCTAGAGAATCTGGAGCGTCTGTAAATGGAGCTCCAGTGTTTCTGGTATCTGGCAGTGCCGCTTCACTTGGGAGGGTGCAGAAGTCCAGAGTGAGGGGCGAGAGGGGGAGAAAGTCCCCAGTGGAAGAACCAGTGGGTCAGGGACCAGCCAGAAGGGCTGAGTCACCAGTGAATGACCATGGTGACACCACTTCTGCCCTGGGGGATCTTCACACGCTGTCAGATGGACAGGGGTCGGGAGATCTGCGCCAGGCAGACTGTCACACAACACATGAGAGATGTGTTACCCTCTGGGGGGGCATGCGTGCTCCCCAGGAAGTCCTGGTGCGCCAGGCAGATTCTTACACAACTCTAGAGGAGTGTGTTTCCCTTGGGGGGGGTTGGTGTACCCTCCCAGAAGTCCTGGGTTGCCAGGCACAGGTCCAGCCTAAGGGTACAGACCCTGGGTTGGAGGGCCAGGTTCAGGGTGTCCCCCTGACCTGGAGGAAGGGGCAGCTGCTAACAGTGCCCCTACCAGTTTGTCTTCTGGGGGCACCGCTCCAGGTGGGAGGATGCAGGACACCAGTAAGGGGGGCGGGGAGAGGACAGCCTCACCCCTGGCCTCTGCCCAGTCTAAGGGTACAGACCCTATGCTGGGATCCCAGTTGCAGGATAGAACCCCTGAACTGGTGGGCGAACTGTGCAGGACACCTGCCACAGGTGCCCTGACAATTCTGGAAGGGGTACCGCTCCTGATGGGAGGGGGCAGTACTCTGGAAGGGGGTGCAGAGGGAGGGAGTCCTCGCCTCTGACCCCGGTTCAACTGGAGGGTTTAGACCCTAGATTGGAGGACCAGGTTCAGGGTGTCCCCCCTGACCTGGACGCCCAGTTGCAGGATAGAACCCCTGAACTGGTGGGCAAATTGTGCAGGACACCTGCCACAGGTGCCCTGGCAATTCTGGAAGGGGGTACCGCTCCAGTTGGGAGGGTACAGAGCCCCAAGGAGGAGGACCGGGTGTGGGAAAGCCCACCCCAGTCTCCAGTCCAGCCGCCGGGTACAGGCCCGGGGCTGGTAGATCAGTGTCAGGATGTCCTACCTGACCTGACAGGAGGGAGAATGGACAAAGGGTGCCAAGCACCTGGGGCTACTGCCCCCCGCTCTCTGACGCCACAGAGGTTTGAGAGCCCTGAGAGGCATAAGGCCTGGGTCTCATCCCTGACTACTGTCAGTGGCCACTGTGATTTGCTGTCTGTCTGTTGGGACACACCTGTGAGCAAGTTAAGGTTAGATGCTGCACAGGTGGTGTCCACAGGTGAAGAGAAGGGTTCCCCATGGATTAGCTTGGTGGACCCTGAGAGTATGGACAGAGGGATTGAAATAGGTTCAGATTGGCGTAGAACTGGAATATGCCCCTGCTGTTGCGGGCCAGGTCCATGTTCTATCGCCCAAAGCAGAGAAGCCCATCAGGGTAGTGATTGGTCTCCCCTGCGTTTTGGCTGGAAGGGGGTTGTGTTGGACTTGGCCCTTTTTGCAGGGTCATCCCTAAACTTTTGCCTTCCTCCTATATTTTTCTGACCTGTTGTTGGCTGTTTTATGACTCTGGGCACTTTACCACTGCTGATCAGTGCTAAAGTGCATATGCTCTCCCCATTGTAAATTGTGTTATGGATTAGTGACTCCATGATTGGATGATTGGTTTACTTGTCAGTCCCTAGTACAGTGCACTGAGTGTGCCCAGGGCTTGTAAATCCAATGCCGCTGGTGGGCTTGCAGCACTGGTTGTGCCACCCTCAGAAGCGGCTTGTCAAATGTGCCTCAGGCCTGCCATTGCAGAGCCTGTGTGCAGCCTAGGGCTGCCATGTCGACTTGGTGAGTACACCCACTTACCAGTCCCTAAACCTTCCCTTTACTGCATGTTGGTCACCCCTAAAGTAGGCCCTAGGGCAGGGTGCATTGTAAGTATAAGGTAGGACATGCCCTGGTTTGTGTGGCATGTCCTAATAGTGAATTACAGCCATTTTCGTTTTTCACTATTGCAAGGCTACCTGCTCCCCATAGGCCAGAATGGGCAGACTGACTATTACACCTTATAGTCAGAACTGACCCAGGGAACATGATAGAAAAACGAATTTAGTATGCCTGAACTCAGAATGATAAAATACATCTTTTAGTGAAGTTGGTTTTAACATTCTGTGTTTGAAAATACCACTTTTAGAAAGTGGGTATTTTCTTGCCTAAACTTCCAAGCCTGCCTCTGCTAGGTTGTGTATTCCTTGTCTGGAGATTGAGTGACAGGGGCTGGGGGTGGCTACAGGGTGAGTCAGCACAGGGCTGAATAGAAAGATCTGCATCCAGAGTGGAGGGAGGAGTTGCACCTGGGTCTGAATAGGGCTGTGCCTGCCTTCCACAATGCTGGCTCCACCTCCTGCCGGGCGGCTGAGCACCCTGCCCCACATTCTGAAAGGAAAGAAGGAGTCAGAAAAACAAAGTGCTCCAGGACTGACCAGAACTGGTTTTGACTAGGCAGAGGCCTCTCTGCCTTCAGAGAACAAAGAGAAACTGTGTATAAAAGGGGACCCAGACCCCTAGGAAATTAGATCACTTTGGGAAACAAGAAGAAACCTTTGCTGAGGAGCGGAACCAAGAAGGAACTGAGGAGAAGACTATCCCTAAGCTAGAGGGATCTGCCTGCAGTGGTTGCCTGACTGCCAAAGGAAGGAGAAAGGACTTTGTGTGCACTTTTATTCAACTTGTAAAGTATCTCCAAGGGCTTGAGAAAAGAGCTTGCCTCCTGCTGAAGTCTCAGGGACAACAGACTTCAACCACCAGCTCCCCAAGAATCCTTTGGAAGTGCCTGCTGCTGTTTTGGGCCTTCTGAAGGGACTGCGTGTCGCAAGGAGCTGGAAGCGCGACTCAAGAGGAAGAAGCGTGTCGCCGTCGCTGCTGCTGCCGTCGCAACTCCGAAGGAGGGTGTCGCCGCTGTAGCTGTCGTATTGCACCGCATCGAGAGAAGCGTCCCGCAACGAAGAGGAAGCGTGTCGCCGTCGCTGCTGCTGCCGTCGCAACTCCGAAGGAGGGTGTCGCCGCTGTAGCTGTCGCATTGCACCGCATCAAGAGAAGAGTCTCGCATCGAGGAAGAAGCGTGTCGCCGTCGCAGCCGCTGCCGTCGCAACTCCGAAGGAGGGTGTCGCCGCTGTAGCTGTCGCATTGCACCGCATCAAGAGAAGCGCCTCGCATCCACGGAGAAGCGGGCCGCCGTCGGAGCTGCTGCCGTCGCATCACGAAACAAGGGTGTCGCCGCTGCAGTTGTCGCATCGAGCGGAAGCGTCTCGCAACGTTGGAGAAGAGGGTCGCCGCCAAAGCCGCTGCCGTCGCATCACGGAACAAGGGTGTCGCCACTGTAGCTGACGCATCGAGTCGAGACTTCTCGCAACCTCGGAGAAGCGTGCCGCATCAGGAAGAACTTGACGTCTTTATTGCACCAGAACTTTGTCGCATTTCCATCGCTGCAACATTGCTTGTTGTGGAAGCGTCCCGCATCGTAAGGTACATTGACTTAAAGTGTCGCATCTTAAGAACTGAACTGAACTAAGCTAAAACTACCATTTTAAGTACAGTATTGTGGATTTTTGTCGTTTATGGTCTTGTGTTAAAACTATATAAAGAATACTTATTTTTGATATAAACCTTGTGTGGTGTCCATCTGTAGTGTGTCACTAGATTACTGTATGTGTTCACAAATGCTTTACACACTGCCTCTGAGATAAGCCTGTCTGCTCGTGCCAAGCTACCAAGGGGGTGAGCAGGGGTTATTTTAGGAGTGTACCCCTTTACCCTGACTAGAGGCGAGGGTCCCTATTTGTCACAAGTACCTACCTGTGCCAACTAGAGACCCCCAATTCTAACACTGGCGATAAAGTATCTGGCTTCCCCTATCACAAGTGTCTCTTCTGAGCGTGTTTTCAGTGCTGCTGGTGCCATTGTAACTTCGAAAAGGACCAGTCTCTCGGCCCAAAGCGTGGAGAGGTTAACCATGATCAAAATGAATCAGCACTTTATACCACCGGATTACAAAATACGTGAATCACAGCAGGAAGAGGAGAGCGTAAATAGTGCGTTACAGGACCTACTTCTGTCCGAACCACCAGAGTTTGAGGACGAGCTCCTCTTCCCTGACAACTAGGCTTTCAAATTGTTACTTTCTTCCTTCCTTTATGTGTCTGTGTATCTGTCTTTCTGGTTCAAATCACAACAAATCCATCACCACCGTCTTCTCTTTTTATTTCCCTATTGGAGTTGGATGTCTGTGCATTTAACTGTCCACTCTTCAGAGTCCTGCTTCATCTTCCTGTCTCGCACAAGTACATTTCCATCAAGCCAGACATTAGTACAAGAAAGTTGCCTTTACCAGTCCTGCCTCCATAAGAAGTGAAACGTGACTATAGCTATCCTCCGTTTTGTTTTCGAGCCGAAACTCATCAGTGTCCGAAGGCTACAGCCTCAGCAGGCATCCAAAGGTCCTCACTGTCAGGACAGAAGGTACTTGGCAGAGAAAGACAAGAGACTCTTCGAAGAAACTTGCTGACATTTGTGCAAACTCAAATGACCATCAATGAGCGCTACCCAGGCCGTGGCCCATCATCACAGTGCTGACCATGGGAAGCAACTTAAACTGTGACAAAGTGCCACAGAAGAATAAGACGAAAACCGAAACAGCGACTAACACTCAAAATGAATGTGGACTGGAGTAATGATGAGGCCACTGCCCCGTAAAAAAAATAACAACTGTCAGAACTAGGCATCTGATGATCTGACAGCCAAAGAGAAGAGCAAGACAGGTAATGATGGAATGCATTGGATGCTTGCAGACTCTGAGCGATTGCTGTTGTTTGTTTTTGATGTTGTGCATGAAGTCGAACTCTACTCTACTAGTTAATCTACAAAGTGACTCAAGTCAGTGACAGTCAATGTTTCCCTTCTTGTTGTTTAATAACCAAATTGTACTCCTACTACTGCAGGTGCAGGCCAATATCTGTTGCAATTTTTTAATATGGAATATGGACTTAATCGGAGTCACTACAGACTGAGTTGTAGTTGGACAAAACGTACCACACCATGATGATGACCATACTATCTTTGCACGCAGTCATTCAGTTGGATCGGAGATGATTCAAGGAATAACTGCATTTCATGAAGTGGCATAAGGTAAACATAAACACAACAATTTCAACAAGAAAGTAAACACAGCAGACCTACATGTCCATGTAGTGGTGTGTAGTCGAGTGTAGTGATGTCTCACAGCGGCGCATTGATTTTGTCACTTAATTAGGAAAATGCTAAGTTGCTGTGTATGCCTTTTGTCTGGCTATGTCAAAAATTAAGGTAAATGGAGGTTGGGTCACGGGCTGGTGCTGTGGTGGGCCTGTTCTGTCCTGTTGTTGTTGTTGTAGCTTAATGCTGTAAACAGAATCTACACGATATATCCAAGCCGCCTCAGTCAGAAAGTGTTCTCTCTTCTCTTCTTGGACTCCACCGTAATTGATGTTTTTTTTATTCATTGATTTTTCAATACCCCTTTTGTTTTTCCATCTAGACGTTACAGGCCGGCCTTTACCCTGTGCTTGCTATACTGGGAGACACAACTCACATTTACCTTACCAATCGGCATCAGGAAGGCCACCAAGATTGATGTGCGGAGCGTCCATGGAAGATAGGACCAAGAGGAAGGACGAGATTCCACTCCACAATTTAAGCATGATAATACAGTAACTTTAGTATCATTCAACATTCATCTTTTAATTAATTTGAATCCTTTTTTCTCTTCAATCATTAGGACTGTGTGTTGTGTGTTGTTTGTTTGCTAATTGATCCCTACAACTGTGTTTTAATTGTCTTCGCTATCTTTACAAGTAAGCCCAGTACAACATGGAATTTGGGTCTCTGAGGGCATATTACAGGCAAGGCAAATTGCATAGAATATACTGCTGCCCTGTACTGCCTAATTGTCTAGTAGGAGTTATTAAGTACTACTCATTAACCATCGAGTTATCTTCATCATCATGCATGCATTTCCCTTTTCTCCCTTTATAGATTTTTTGTATAAGATCATGGTCGTCTGCCAAGATTGCGCTTTGCTTTTGTTGTCCATGCGTACTGTTTTTCATTCTCAAACCTTTCCCCAAACCCCCTTCCCATCCATTCATCAAACCCTAACCCTCTTCCCCGGGCTGTGATTTATATTGAGGTGTGATGTGACTACATAAAATGTACACCAATTGATCACACGCTTGCTGGGGCAGATGTGGTGAAAGCAACACTAATTCAATTGCAAGGCAGGGCGAGGAGCTTCTTCTGCTTGCCCACCCATGCTCAGTCTATGTGCAAGCCGTCACCGGCTAATAGTAGTACATCATAATTAATTGCCGTCATTGATTGGATTAATCATCAAACTCCTACCACACAGCAGTAAAGGTTACGAATTACGATTGTGTTAAGTTAAGTGACTCAATCGACACAACTACAGTTTGTAACTTCTTGTACTAGGCTGTCCCCGCCACCATTATGTTTAATTTGACTTTAGCAGTTGCAACTGCAATATTGTTTGTTTGGCAGTCTTCTTCTGTACTGTATTTTACTTCGTTCTACTACTCCTCCCACAGTCGCTCTCAGGAAAGTGACTGTCTCTTTTTTAATTTTTTAGCAAATGCTACTGCCAGTGTCTACTGTACTACTACCACCACAACCATGGCATCTTCTACATTCTCTCTGGAAACCATGCAGCCATCGCTGTGCCGAACGTAATCATCAATCACAGGTAAGATAAGTTTGGTGGGAGGTATAAATGGACTAGGAGGAGAGACTGACAGTACTAGTAGGACAAATAACTCAGTGAGGGGTACCGCATCTATCTGTTTGTGTTACATCATCGTCGGCAGATTATTTAAATCAAACACTGGCTGCGGCCCTGCAGCAGCAAGGAAACCAATGTGACGTTAATTCGTAAAACAGTAACCCCCACAAAACATTAACATTGTATGTTTAAGTATAAATATAATTTATTACCCTAACAAAAATAAACTATCCCACACCTGACCCACCCTTCTCCCTAACCCCAACAAATGTCCAAAACGAAAAAGTCCAAAGAATGTCCCGAAACCCCAACGCCCAATTCCCACCCACCAAAACAAGGAATAAAAAGGGGCAAATCAACAGGGTCCTCGATGTTAAATTCGGCGGGCTTTGAGGTGTTTGTCCACCATGATTTTGACCCGCTCCTCCATTTGCTCCTCTAGACGTGCCATCCGGAGGAGAATCTTCCTGCGAAATGCCCTGCAGTGGCATCCAGGGTGGGGGACAGCAGTGCTGGCTGCTAGCGAATTGCGGCGGCGGCGGGCAGCTACCAGACCGCGGCGCCGTACCGCTGGAGTTGTGGCCTGGCTGGGGCCCGGGGCATCGGACGAGGCTGCAGCTGCTGCTGCCGCATCCTCCTCCTCCGCCTGAGCCACCAGCCGCCGGTACTCCTGGCATATGGCCTCCAGTTTCCGGCGCCGGGCCCTGGCTGCCAACTCCTTCCGCGATGGTTTGTCTTGGGAAGGAGTACCATCTATATCAAGAAAGAAAAAAATATTGTTGTAACCAGTACTCTTAGCTAAACAGTAACACAAAATTAATTCAACACATAATGGCACAGTAGCACTAGCAAGAAGCACAGTACATAACATTTGTGGTAATAATCTATCTATCCTCCCACTTCCTCGGCCTCTAACATTTGTGGGAGTTTCAGGCATTATACTAGCACTATGGACTCCAACCAGTACACAGTACACCAGTGTTCTTCTTTTCTCTAGTTTAGCAAAATGACATAACCTGGTTGTAGCTGGCATTGCCAGCTCGGTCATCTATGCTTGCACCCAAGACAAACATACGAGTCATGACGCAGACTCACGTTAGTTGGATTTACTACTGTTTGCAGGTGGGGAAGCTCGTATTTTTCTATTACGGGTGGCACTGGCCATACTCTCTCTGTTACATGGAGGGCAATTGCTCAATTTCACAGTGCCTTGGCTACTACAAAAAGGCAGATTATATATCTGATCCAATGATCGTTGCTTTTATATGGGACAACGACATAAGGTCAGTAGCAGTCGGTGGTGGGACTCGGGGAGTTCGGCCGGGCGGTGACGTGGGTAGGGGAAGGATGGGGGTAGTAAACTATGGATTACGGCCAATTACAGGTAAGTAAACATATAAATAAATGAAACTAATTTTGTTGCGCACACTGCATCGCATTTGGCGGTGCAGTGCGCACAATGAAATTCGCTTTATTTATTTGTATGTTTACAGTAAAGTTACCTGTATTTGCCAGCGTAATACATTGTTTACTACTACCCCCACCCTGGCCCTCCCCACATCGGCTTTGCTACTCTGGTGCGGTTTCTTTTACATTCCCTAAAACTGTGCATCCCGTGACAGTCTCCACCTATGCTGTCTATGATGAATACATACAGGCATCCATCCATTCTAAGTAAATGTCAATCATTCTTCTTAATCTCTCCACCAACCTTACTTTGTTTCACCAACAACAACGCATGCGTCCACTCACTCCGTTGCTTGCCTTGGCTTTGAGTTTCACCCAAACACCGCTGATGATTCTTGCTATCCACAGTATCCACCCATACTGTGTCGCCCACCCAGGCAGGCATCCATTCTTCTTTCACCTTCCACCCATCCTTCAACAACACATGCATCTGATTCCTATCAGCCACCTATCCATGCTTCCAACGTATCCTTCTCTGCCAGTCATCCTATTAAATCTCGCCCGCCCTTCCTCCTTCAACCCTTCTTTCCCTTTTTGTTCAACACATCCATCAAGGTCATCTGATCTGACTTTTAGTCTCCTCCATAAAACTTTCACAGCTGAGTTGGAGTCAGATATAAGAGGCCATTGGTTAATCAAGTCACGCTGGTAATGCTATTGCTACTGCATTGCTCATGCTAAGTAAAGGGTGTCTTCTTTAACCGTTGTATAATGTTCACTACAACTTCATACCTAATAAGTCTCAACAACAGTACAGTGAGTGAAGTCCACACACCCTTCCAGCTAGTGCAATGTCAATAAGTCATGAATATAACTTACCACCGCCCGCCACCGCTGCTGGCTCCCCCCCTGTAGCTCCTGCAGGTGCCGCATCTTCTCCTGCCCCCTCCGGAAGGCTCAAATCGCCGGTGGCCCCGCCGCCACTGGTGGTTGCTAGTCCGCCTAGATAAAAACACGACACATTTTTAGATGCCTGTACACCTCCCCCTATTTATTCTTTTTATTAGCAAGATTGAAAAAAAGTTAATACATACATATTATTATAAATCACATTCAATAGTCCAAATCGGGTACTAGAGTACAGTCAGTAGACACTAGTAGTGTTATGGTCCCTAGGGTCATTATTATACTATACTCTACTCTTTGCAAAGTTAGCCTGAGCCATGCAACCATTTTCCGCTTCATGTCTTTTGCGCATGTTACCTCGCAGCTTGTTGCGCAGTAACAGTAAGACGCCTTTTTGAGCCCACATGAGCACATACAGCTACTGTCTGAGCGTTGCGTACAAGAGGTAAAAAAACAAGCCACTTTGTTATGGAGTTCAGTTAGTCCGTATTGCTTAGCCATAGGTAACATGTTACACTTTTTGGGCAGGACTGAGAAATGCTTGCATTATACTATATAACACGCACCATTTTTCTCAGGCAGAGGATTCCCTTCTACGAACCAGAGATTTGCAGAGCTTATGAATGATGCATGTAACCAGTAATTCTACGTTCTACGGTGAGGAGTCGCCCAGAATTCACACAGATCTTTTGTCTTATATATCATCAATGATCATGCACTTGTTGCAACACTGTTTATTGTTTTAATCTTATGCATTTTGCTGTTGGAGCTGGCTGGAGTACACTGAATTTTATAGAACAACATACATACAGAGCTTGTTAGTTGAAAATAAACCTTTTGAACTTACACATAGACTCTGTGGTATTTTGTGTGGTGGTGGTGGTGGACTTACACGAGTGAGTGAGCGAAAGGGTGTTATGTTCTGGGTTGTGTAATCATAATCATTGGGTATCTTCGGGTGGGGGTTCGGGGACCTAATGAGACACTATAGCTAGTCGTTCAGGGGATTGTGGGTTCACTTCTGACTGAGGTGTGAGGAACGTCCAAGTTCCAAACTCGCATCACCAACATACTATTTCATTGTGCATAGTTCTGCATGGGGCTGTGCAGAATCCAAGTAGTATGTACTATATCCTATCAAAAATAGTCAAATATCTGGTTGGGCATTTTGTTTGTGGTAATTGTCAAAGCCTCAAGATTAAGAAGCCTAGAAGAGGACAACCGAAAGGACTGGACTCAGTGGCTAGAGCTATTAGTATTGGTCAATCTGAGTTTTATTCAAAAACGTACAATAAAGAGTGGCAATGCAAACTGGGCAAGCTTAGCGACAGACTAATATTAGTAGTACAGAGTACAGACATTCATAGCAGAGGCAGTTAGAACTTAGAGGCAGGGATAACCAGAATTTAGAAACAGATAGTCAAGTCAAGATCAAAGAATCTTTTGTAAAAAATAGAATTAGGGAGTGGAACCAGAATTAATAGTTCTGAAAAAATAAGGTGCAGTAAAAGTTAGGGCAATATAATTGTTAATATTAACCACTGGAGGACTTACTGGGACCAGCAGCAGGGCCCTCGGTAGAGGAGCGGTCCTCTGGTGGTTGTCCCGCCGAATCGGACCCCGTCTTCTTGCCCCTGGGTGCTGCAGATCAGTGATCATGTAAGATATAATAAAGAAAAAGACAAACATTAATGATTGCTGTGAAACAAATAAATTATCTAAAAAACGCTCAAAAACGTTTTAGGAAACAAAAATTGCAATAAAATTGACCTATCTAATCCGATCGACTACTGCCTTGCGGGATTCACGGACAGTCTACTTATTTGGGAACACTAATTCAGTGTTCCATTCTGATTGATTCAAATAAAATCCAGAACACTAACTAAGCCTAAGTACCACCTGACCTAGCCCACCTATTCCAGGCGGGCCAATTGTTCATTAAGCCTGCATTTCCATTTTTTATTGACATCAAAAATGCATAGATGAGAAGGAGGACACATGCATAAAGTGCATAATGCATACACCAAATTGTTGGTTGGTTGCGTCTGATGTTCTGCAGCTGACTGACACTGCTAAGCTAAGCTTACCAGTACCACTCACTAAACAAACTACAAAAGGTTCTAAGGACTGGGGTAAGCAGCACTCAGTGACATCGGATGCGTCACGCAGACCGCTCAAAAATTATCAACTAATAGTAACTAAACCTAGTATCAAATGCATCCACCACTATTTGACAGGAGGACAAAGAAAGGACTACAGTCTCTCTAGCAATAGCATTACCTAACTGAAGTTCTCTAAAGTAAACTCTTACATAATGACAAGCGAGCGCAAAGTTGCAAAAAGTAAGAGTACCGCCCAGCACCTGTGTCCTACAATCACAGAAGATTTTGAAACGTAATTTACCTGCAATGTAAGCAGCAGTATTCTTGTTATTTGTAAAAAATATATACACAAATCACAATACTTATACTACTATATATATATTGGCTACTCACCAAGCCCCACGACCTCGA
The DNA here is from genome assembly GCA_963921515.1 of Calotriton arnoldi. Lineage (NCBI taxonomy): Eukaryota > Metazoa > Chordata > Amphibia > Caudata > Salamandridae > Calotriton > Calotriton arnoldi. Next base: position 152,537 of record CAWUFW010004092.1, read on the forward strand.
CACCTAGCAGGTCCAACAGGTCCTGCTCCCGGTCAAGGATGTCTGACCACCGGTGGGCCAGCTGGTTATGGGTGCGCTGGACCTCGGAGCAGCGAAACACTGCCCGACGCACCTTCGCCCACCGGCGGTGGCAGCTCCTGGGTCGGGTACCCGGAGCCTGGCCTGCCGCCTGCTGCCAAGGTCAAGGGGAGGTGGTGCTGAATAAAAAAACAAGGGCGGCCACCACCGCCTCATTAAACAGCTGGCGGGCTTGCACCCCTGCAGGGCGCAGTCTGCCGCAAGGCAGGCGGCGATTGGGCACACGCGCCTTGCCCTTTGAGCCGCTGCTGCTACCCTTCGCCATGGTTCTGGGGTGGGAGGAGGTGAAAAAGAAAAGTTAGAAGGGAAAAATAAAGTTAGGGGAAGAAGTAGGAGCTTAAAGAAGAAAGTTATATAAAACAGTCGAAAAGTAAAAAAACACAGTAAAAGTAGAAAAAATGCAAAATATAGACTTAAGCAGAAAGTGAGATAGATAAGAAATAAAGAAAAATTGAAAAACAGTGTAAAAACTAAGGATTGCAAAGATTGAGGGAGGATAGAAAAGCAGGCCCAGAACCATAGCATAGAGTGGTAAAACAAGATGGCCGCGCCCATCGCGACCGCGTGGGTAAGTTCGCGCGATATTTGTCCCCGAGCAAGCAAAAAACGTCGCAAACACGTACAACGCGTTCCCGAACAAGGAATGCGCATCGCGAGCACGCTATACGCGACCCGGAACAGGAAATAAGGGATCGCGAACGGGCGGGACAAGTGAAAAACAAAATGGCTGCGCCCATAGGTGACCGCATGGGTAAGTTCGCGCCCCCGAGCACGCAAACAGCGCCCCGAACAACCACAACGTGTTCCCGAGCAAGAAAAACGCATTGCGAACGGGCGCGGCAAGCAGCTACGCATGCTCGCGAAGCTACGCGTAGCTCGCGTAGAGCTCCGACGTCTTCGCGTAGCTTCGCGTAGCGCGACTACGCGAACTACGCCCAGGCTTAGTGGGCACCCCGGGAGAGAGCAGGAGCTGGCATTGGGATGTGGCAGTCCAAACGGCCATTAGTGACTCCAGAAGGAGGGGGTTTGCAACCCCCTCCTTTAATTTGCACGGGCCGGTCCCAGGGAGGTCGTGGTCCCTAGGGAGGCCATTTGCTGCATTTGTCCCGGGGAGGTGGTGGTCCGTGGGGCTCAGGGGGGGCGGCTGTTGGCCCCCTATTACTATTTATTTAGCCCTGGTAGGTGGTGGTCCCTTTGCATATGTAGGCCCCATGAGGGGAGGGGGTTCCGTGCAGCTACCCTCCTTTATTTTCCTTGACAAATTTGTGGAAAAATGTTGATCTTTTTTTAAAGTGTGCTTTCCTGCACTTGTATTTAACAAACCCCCTGGTGGGTGAGGTCCAGGGGGCATATTAAAAATATATTGTGGCCTTGTGCAGAGACTTGGCTGAAAAGTTGCCGTGCATGACAGTCAGCTGCAGTTTCTTTATTTGGGCATGGGGTCAGTGCCCCCCTGTTTATTTTGTTGCCCTTAGGCCTGCCGGGTCCAATATGAAATGTTTAAGCCGCAGTGTCAGCACTGAGCGCACTGCTTTCATTTTGGCATGACCCAGCCGGGCAGAGTTTGCTTTGCTTACTTTTGGAAATTGTCATGAGAGTGAGAGAGGGTGCGGGGGGACGTGGGTGTAGGGGTGGAGCTTGAATTAAATAATTGACACACAGGTTCAGGTGGGCCTGGGGTGAAGTGTGCATGTCAGGTTGGATGGGTGCCTTGCTTTGCTCAGCCCGACATGGGCACTCGAACCCTCATTGCTGCAGCAATGTTAGGAGCCAGGGGGATTACAGTCACAGCCCCCAAGCCTCCTAAGGAGCATTGGCAGCTCCTGACCGAGCCAATGAAGGTGCTGCTCGCATGTTGGTTACTAACATAAACAAGTGGGGAACAGCGTCATGACTGGCTCAGGAGACAGGGGCGGGGCTGAAGGCCCAAGCTGGTCACATCTTCCATGAATCGCCTCAAGGTCACGAGTGTTCTGCAATGCTGATAGTCACTCGTGGGAAGGTGCTGTGAGGAGGGGTGGTGAGTCACTGAGTCGTGCAAGGTGCCATGACAGCGCCTTTCACAGGCTGAGACATATGTTACTCCTCAGGCATAATCATCATTTTTGAAAACCCTCTTCCGACATATTCCTGATTTGGCTGTAATGGGAGTTGTGGCCAATTGGGGAATGAAAAGAAACGCAGGAAAAGCTTGGCCCCCAATTTTGTTTCCTTCCAGACGAGTCACCTGAACAGTCCATGCGGGAACAGCCCTCTCTCTATTGGTGAAAACACGCACAAGGAAGTGCAGAAGCACCTATCCCTGCAAGCAGTGGTCAAAGTGGGGGAAAAAAGTAGGGGAACTGTGGGCGGAGAATCAGAGGGCGGGAATAACCTGTGGATTGGGTCAGTGGGCGGAGTCAGAGATATGGCAGAAAGTGCAAAATATCCCAATTTTTAGTATTTCTTTCCCATTTCACTAACTGGTCACAGCTTATTATGTTATTTAATTTAACCAATGGATACACATGTTTATTTAAGGTTTAATATGAGTTATTGACATTAAAATACATTTACTAAGTGGGATACGTTTCCAATCACAGAATGTCCCAAATATCCTTAAAAGTGGAATCGCAAGCCATTTGTCTCTCAGCCGTGGAGTTTGTCATCAGCACTTCTCCTCCCTTTTTCCACAAGAGCAGTTCAAACATGAATGGCAAAATATCCTAGTTTGCAAATGTTTTCCACATAATTATGGCTCTGCCATATTTGCCACATAATACATCATCTGCTGCATATTCTGACGATTTTAACTAATAAATTGTTTATAGCTCAAACGGATCAAAAGTTACTAAAAAATGTGACTTGTTCTGCTGTGAAGTGGAAGGCCCTTTGCAAAGGTTGACTGGTCACCTTTCTCACTGCTGCAGTTGTATGTTCCACTGGTAATAATAAGGAAAAATCTTTGCAGAGACTGTTAGCATGTATAAAACTGTCAAAATAATAAAGTATCAGAAACTTTACAGCACCACTAATACCAGTGTAGGGTGTCAGAGCACTTTACCTCTCACATATTACACAGAGTCAATCAATCATTTGTGTGCAAATCACTGTATAGGAAATGTTACATAAGACAAAGGACTAAAAGGTGTAGGAGTCACATGACAACCATGCTAGTAGGCAGCATAGGTTAATAGTGATTGGTCTGGAGAAATACAAACTCAGAATTTAAAACTTAATACCATGTTTGGGGCTTCTCTTTAATAATCATTATTGATTTCTACCCAACTGAACCCTTTTTTGCAACATTAGGATAATCAAAGACTGAGGAAAAAACCATAACGCTCTAATTTATCCCTCGCAGTTTGCATGCAGCTCTTAGATGACAGTTAATAGCTCAATGTTCTATGTTAGAATTTTGAATTATAAACTGCAAGTAACAAAAGGATCTCACTGACAAAAGCAGTAACCCACTGACCTATTTACATTATGTGCACTTTGTGATCTGCATGGTACATGTTCTTAGCAGCAGGCACATTAACCCTTTGCGCTTCTTTTCCATGAGTCAAAACACTCACTAGACAAAACACCATCTCTCTCTACTAAGAACATTAATCACTGGAGTTATCAAATCTGGCTCCCCCTAGATATTATCCCGGACAAAATCGCAGCCTCCCTGTCTTGTCAACTGTCTCCATCCATAGAGTTTCTTCTCAATCTCTCCATGAGAGAGGGTCGTCTTCCTTTGGAATGGAAAGCAGCACAGGTTATGCCTGTCCCCTGGCTGATCTCTCCAATTTCCGTCCCATCTCGTTACTCCCCTCCTGAGCAAACTACTAGAAAAACACTTCAACAAACATCTGTCTGACCATGTCGAACTCACTGGCAGCCTAGATTCTTCCCAGTCAGGATTTAGGCCCAAATACAGCACAGAATCAGCCCTGCTAGCTGTCACGGATAACATCAGGATGACCTTAGACAGGGGCCAATCAACGATTCTGGTGCTGTTGGACATTTCTGCCGCGTTCGACACGGTCTCACATCAGATATTGCTCAGGAGACTGGAGGAGATTGGACCCAGAGACTCTGTCCTCCAGTGGATGACGAGCTTTCTATCCACACAGTCAAAGAGAAACAGGCTATCAGTCAAATCATTAACAATCAGGACATCGTATGCTGTAAAGCTGACAAGGGCGGTGCACTTGTTGTAATGGACTCTGCGTTTTATCACCAAAGTGTTCATGACCATGTATATAACACAGATCTTTATATGAAACTACATATGAATCCCACCGAAAAATTTGCAAAGATCTTGAAGGTCATCATAGAAAACGCATGTAACAATGGAGTCATCACAGAGAAAGACAAAAAATTCCTGATACAGGAATACCCAAAAAGTCCCAGTTTACACATGCTTCCAAAGATTCATAAGAACTTACATAAACCTCCTTTTCGTCCAATTGTTTCAACCAAGAGATCCATTCATGAACCAACGGGCAAATATCTAGATAGACACCTTCAACCAATCGTCAAAAAAATGACAACGTATTTACGCGATACGACGGATTTTTTAACAAACTCAGTGACATAACTTTGAATTCAAACATGTTAATCACTTTGTGCACAATAGATGTATGTGCACTTTACACATCTATACCCCACAATAGGGGATTGAAGCTCTTGAATCATTTTTGATTAACCATGACATCAAGCAGGAACTGAAAATCTTCCTGTTAGAATTACTACAATACACACTGTACCATAGCTACTTTCAGTGGAAGGACGAATTTTTCCTACAATTAGCCAGCACTTCTATGGGCAATTGCACAGCTCCCAGCTACGCAAACCTGTTCATGTATCGTCTGCAACTGGATAACATTTTGAATAATCCCAGATGGCACAACAAGATTTTCAAATATTGGCGGTACATTGACGACATTTTCCTGATGTGGAAGGGTCCACCAGATGAAATAAGAGAATTCATGGATTTTGCCAACGCCATAGACGATCACGTTCAATTTACCCACTCAATGAGCACGGAAAGCATTACATTCCTTGACGTCGTGGTCACACTCAAAGATAATAGGATTGTAACTGACGTATTCACTAAAACTACTGACAGAAACAATTCCTTACATTTTGACAGCTGTCACCCAGTATCCCTAAAGAAACACTTGCCATACTCGCAACTACTCAGGATGAAACGGATTTCTTCTCAACCTGAGTTATACACCATCAACCAAGAAAAAATCTTTAACAGGTTTAAAGAAAGAAAATATCCCGACACTGTTCTGAAGAAAGCAACTGAGAGGGCAGCGACTAAAGATAGGATGGACTTATTGATTCCACATCGAAGAGAAACCAACAGTAATAGACCGGTTTTTGTCTCAAAGTTCTCCACTAGAAGTTACCAAATGAAAAAGATTATCCTGAGCAACTGGTCTATGATCAAACATGAACCTGATTTTAAAGGAATTTTCAACAGCACACAGCTGTTTGCCTATCAACGTGCGAGAAATATCAAAGATCTACTGGAAGGCACACCATTCAATAAAGGAATCACGTACAAAGGGACCATACCATGCTTGAATTGTGGACATTGTAATAACATCATTCGGGGCACCAACATAAGCCATCCCAATACAGGCGTCAATATTAAATTGTTTACCAACGCTACATGTGACACAAAAAACTTGATCTACTTATTGAAATGCCTGTGCGGGCTTCCATATGTAGGAAAGACTGAGCGCAAAATAAAAGTACGGTTAACGGAACACAAAAGTACAATTAGAAATCACGTGATGAAAGCTCCCGTAGCAGCTCATTTTTCCACCTACAGACACAACGTTAGCCAATTACGTTTTTTGATTTTGGAGACAGTTCCTGTGAAAGAGGGTGTTGACAACAAGAATAAACTGTCTCAATGCGAAATGTACTGGATAAAAAAATTGGATTCATGCCACCCAAAGGGACTCAATGAACGTTTGGAGTACAGTTGCTTCATATAATTTATAGTCATCAGTTATGCAAGATCTTCATGTTTCTGTTTATAATTGCACTTTTGACGCACAGAGTATTTATACATTATTCAATCTTCACTATTCATTACTATGACGGCTAGATTTCTAACCGATGAACAGCATTATCTACCATGTATGTATATGTTTTTACATCGCTTATTTTCACTCTGTCTTGTTTTGTTTCATTTTGCGATATATGGTTGTAGTCTTTTGTTTCTTTTCATACTCAGTTACCCAACTGTGTATGAAATACACACTACAAGATGGCTGACTCCGGTAGACGCGCATCACAACCCCTTTTCAGTGTTTATTATAACCCTCATTTCCGGTAAACTTTCACTCGCGTTCCATTAAGAAGAAGTACTGGTTTGTTCACACTACTAACTTGAAAGACACGCGACACGCACGATCGTTTTCAATATCGGAAAACGGTAAGAGATTATACTGTTCGTAATACGCGGGTATCACCGCTGTGTTCTTACCGACAGGGTTTACGGGTGTTACCAGCATGTTGACGTTGATTGTCATCACCTTGTAATAATCTTGCAGTTTGTGGTGACTCCACAAACTGTTTTATGCCAACACAGTACGGCCATGTTCACCGTTTCTTCACCGGAGTATATTACTAACACACCATCGCTAAGATTGCATATGATTCTATCATCGATGTTTGTCGGTTTCCACACTGGACTTATTCCGTGTGAGTAACATAATATTCGATCACGTATATCGTTCTTTTTTTTGTCACACAATTCACACACTTTGGGTTATTTCAAGATAGCACATTGGCGTCTATCACAACTTATCATAGGAATGCATCATCATTATCCCACTGGTCATTATAATCACGTTTCTTTACACCACACTGAATGCACCTTGTCATAGTAGCATGAACACTCCCTTCACTTTCCCTAGTATGAGATTTTCGCACCGACTATCAGCACCTAACCGTGGACCGCTAGACCACCTTGGATTTTAACAGTTTATACTTTGCTTTCTTAGATTTCGACGTTTCCCCTGATGAAGGGCTCAGTCCCGAAATGCATAGGGAATTGCATGCCATAATCAAACGGATTTCTTATTTGACCTATGCACGGATATTCATCTAAAAGATGAACAGTTAAATACTATAGATGCTACTGAAACCATTGTGACGCAACAATGATGATGTTAAAAACGGAATAAACTTCATTTTCAAAGGATTTACAAGACTTGTGAATATCTCCTACAATTAAAAGGGTGTAAGATTTCTAGAGACATTTGCCTCAAAGGAGTGCTGGTTGGGATACCGTTTTTGATTTAACGGCACCACGTGTATTTGAGCTTTCTATCCTCCCGTTCCCAGACCATCAATATCGGCCCTTATCATTCGACGTCTATGAAACTGACCAAGGGAGTACCTCAGGGCTCCTGTTTGAGCCCCACCTTGTTTATTATCTATGTTGCTCCCTTGGCCAATCTCCTTCGGACCTATGGTTTCATTCCTATTTCATACGCCGACGATACGCAGCTGCTATTTCCTTTTAGCAAATTCACCCCATCTGTTCAGTCGGCATTCTCCTCTGGTATGAGGGCTATTTCCAATTGGATGAGATGTAATTTCCTCCAATTGAATGTCGGGAAGACTGAGATCTTGCTCTTTGGAGAGGCCCCCTTACTGTGGACTCCTGAATGGTGGGCGGCAGACCTTGGTGCTCCCCCCGCCCCCAAGTCCCTTGTTAAGAACCTAGGCATTCGCCTGGACCAGGCTCTCACCTTGAAGGAGCAAGCTGCTCAGACAGCTGCCTCCTGCTTTCATATGCTGGGCCTATTATGCCGAGTTTTTCCCCTGCTTCTTGACTCAACTCGGAAAACCCTGATGCAGGCACTTATACTGAGACGTCTGGACTACTGCAATGGCCTCCTAGTCACAGCCAATGAGTCCTCGCTTTGTAGATTGCAGGTGGTCCAGAACACCACGGCGCGACTGGTCTTGAACGCTCCCCCCAGGACCGCTTCCCGCTCTCTTCTCTGTCAGCTCCATTGGCTCCCAGTACACGAGCGTGTTAAGTTTAAAGTTTGCTGTACCGTTCACAAAGCCTTATACAACCTTGGCCCGCCTATCTTGCCGAGAAATTCACGCCATACATGCCCTCCAAGTCCCTCCGCTCAAGAACCAAATGCCTTCTTGTGGTCCCCCGAGTTAGGAAAGCCAGGCTGGGTGGGAAGGCACTCTCCCACCTTGGCCCTCTTTACAGGAATCAGCTCCCCATTCACTTGAGACAATGCCCCGACCACCTCCAATTCAGAAAGCAACTTAAGACCATCCTATTCTGACTCTGCTTCTGATTCTGTTCATCAGCTTTTCTTCTTGCATGTCCGAAGCGCAGAGATACCTTTCGGGGGTCGATTCAGGCGCTATATAAATAAATAAATAAAGGTGAAGCACATGTCACTGGTAATTCCAACAGATAGCGCCAGAGGCCTTCTGGTCATCTGTGTGTCATACCAATGTGCCGTTCATGCTAGGGGGGCCTCACTCACATCCGGGAATCTTTCTAGGGCCTCAGGCCTCAGCGTTGCCCCCCCTGACACTCACCTGGCTCACTGTGGGATCCGTAGCACCTCCTGCGAGGCTTACATGATTTGTAAAATAATTTTACAACTCGCAACCATTGCGGGAGGCACTACGAAAGTAAACCCAAAGTAGTAGAAACAACGCTCAAAGCAGAGGCAGTCAGTGCGAGTAATTCTGTGCCTTCTATCAGTCATGTGCTTGGCTTTGAGCTTGTATCTGAATGGGGTTTGTCAAGATGATGGAGGGCTCAAAACCTTGAGAAAAGCAGTGTGTGTCACGTTTCATTCAGTAATTTCATTAGTGAGTGTCCACACTAGCTAGGGGTTTCCATAGTTTGCTACCCGAGGTCTGGTGAGAATCAACAAGTTATTTCCAGAAGACTCCTGAAAATTGCTACAAGAAAAGCTGAAACAAACATTAGAAATGCAATAGGTCTCGCCTTTGGGACTGTATAAGTATTTAACCCCACAGAAGAGATACAACAGGTCTTGCAGACAGCGCAAGCGCTGTTAGAGGCTCAACCTAGAAACAATGATGTAAGGATACTCCTGATGGGCATACCTTGATGTAACGACTCCCAATGTACAGGTTGGTGAAGTAAGAACAGACAGGGCCTTGGGCACAAACACAGAGAGGAATAAGCAAAGGTGAACCAAAGAGCTTAAAGCTCTCCAGCCCAAGAATCTTTCAAATATGAAATGAAAAACTCCATTCATTGAAGGAGTGCCAAGATAAGGGGACTCTGATGTTTATGGTAGAAAGCAAAGGGGTGACTGGGAGCAGAGCAGAGCAGCACATTGCTCCTGACTGCCCACCTCCCATCTGTGCTGATGCTAAAACAGTGGCACGTGCGTGCCCTGCTGCAGCTGAACTTGATAAAGACTCGATAAAGAGCCCTGGCTCCCTGCAGCTGGATAAACAAGTGATGGCAGGTGCTTGAAAGTTAGGCACTCTTTCTGTGGAAGCACACATGTCTGGCCAAATCAAAAGCTGTACTCAGGTCACCCAACATCCGGGTGGATCCAAAGTCCCTCCCTGTAGTTCTGTTTTTGATTACATCACCCACCGCTACAGGCAGGCCTAAACAGGTGGAAATGTACTTTCCCCCAGTCTGCCCCATCTCCCGTTTCGCCCCTTTTCTATTTTAACGCTTTTGGCCCGTTGACCTTGTATGCATGCTGAACTGCTGTTGTGCTGTATGTGTTCAATGTGTGAGGGAGGCTTGCACTGCTAGTGACACATGACAAAAAAACCTCTCTACAAAAAAAAGCAAATACTACTGGCTTTGTAAATGCTTATGTTTGATAAGCAGCTGACTCAGCAACACCGGGTGTGCGGTGCAATGAAACGTAGACATCTCTGCCTCCGCCCCAGTGCACTTGGTTATTCCCCGACAATAGGTTTGAACCACTCGTCACACACAAGGGAACAGTCTGGGGTTTGTAGATCAAAAAACATAGTGCCAAGATTTTCAGATTGTTGGACTTGGCCCTTTTTGGCTAAAGTTCCCAAAACTTTTTGCTTTCCCCCAGACCTTTTTTTCTGACATGGTGTTGCCAACTTAGATGCATTGAGCACTTTGCCACTGCTGATCAGTGTCAAAGTGCAAGTGCTCCCTGTATAAAGTGTAATGGTAATTGGTTGTCCATGATTGGTATGTTTGCCTTACTAGTAAAGTCCCTAGTAAAGTGCACTATGTGTGGCAGGGCTAGTAATACAAATGCTAATAGTGGGCCTACAGCACTAATTGTGCCACCCACACAAGTAGCCTTAAAGAGGGAACTCGGGCCTGCCATTGCAGTGCCTGCACGCAGTTTGTTAAACTGCCATGTTGTTCTGACAAGTGCACCCACTTGCCAGACCTTACCCTTCCCTCTCTATGCACATCAGACACCCCTATGGTAGGTCCAAGGTACCCCCTGGGCAGGGTGCAGTGCATGTGAAAGGTAGGACATGTACTAAGGTATGTACCATGTCCTGACAGTGAAATAATCTCCATTTCCTTTTTCACTGTGGAAAGGCCATCTTGCCCATAGGATAGAATGGGGAGGCTGTGTAATATATTTTCCAGCCTATCTTCCCAGAGGCTTAAGATGGAGAGGTGAAGTTTAGTGTGCCTGAATTCACAATGTAATAACACATCTTTTTATGAAGGTGGTTTTTGCATTGTGTTTAGAAGCCACTCTTTTAGAAGTGGCTGGGTTTTTGTGCTCTAACATTTCTGTGTGTCTCTGCCTGGTTGTGGATTGACTGTCTGGATTTGAAAGCGATAGGATTGGGGAATGTCTTGACCCAGGGGAGGAGGTGAGACAGCAACAGGCTGACCTGCATCTGTAGTGTAGGGGGAGGAGTAGCCCCTTGAGGTGAAGAGGCCTGAGTTGCTGCCATAAAACAATGGTCCCTTCTCCTGCTGAGTGATTGAGAATCCAGACCCCCACTAATCAAAGGAAGAAGATGTCACTGGCAGGGAGGCACCCAGAACTGGTTTGAACAGGGGTCAGTGCCCCCCTAAACACAAAGGGGCCGATTCCGATGTCGGCCGGAAGCACACCTAACAGTATTCGTCCGGAAAAAATACCAGCCGAACGCGTGTTTTCCGACCGACTCGAACACTCTACCGAACGAACAAGTACGATGCGCATAACAGCCCAGATTCCGAGCGAGCCGTACTTACCCAATCCAGCTCCTATTCTCCGCCCGAGCCGGATCCGTAAACGCCGAATCGAGTTGCACGGAATCAAATACACAGCACCTTCCGGCCGGACTAGTACGATGCGTCTTCCTTACGCGCCGAACTCGTCGCTGCGTTCGGCACGTTTCAGCATCTGGGAGAGCCGTACATAAGCTCCGTTTCGAGTCACAAAACGATCCACGGCTACGAGACGAACAAGCCAGCGACGAGTACGAGTCGAACACACGAGAAACCCGAACGAGACGACCCAACCATGAATCCCATCGCGCAGGTCCTATCAATACTCTACATCGATTACCGGGACCGGTTCGGACGCGTACGGCGCAGACGGTGAGTCAAACACCAACAATACTAACTAACTACACGTACCCAAAATATGTCACACACACATAGGGATGCACAAATGATGTACACTACCAACAGCACAATCATAGGGGTGGGATGACCATCACCAATGCCATACACACCCATAGGGGCCTGGATGCCTGCCACCACCACCACCCCTACTCAGGGAGGCCTGGATGCCTATCACTACCACCATCCCCACTCATTGGGGGCTGGATGCCTATCACTACTACCATCCCCACTCATGGGGGGCTGGATGCCTGCCACTACCACCACCCCTACTCAGGGGGCTGGATGCCCATCACTACTACCCTCCCCACTCATTGGGGGCTGGATGGACATCACTACTACCATCCCCACTCATGGGGGCTGGATGCCTGCCACTACCACCACCCCTACTCACGGGGGCCTGGATGCCTATCACTACTACCATCCCCACTCATGGGGGGCTGGATGCCTGCCACTACCACCACCCCTACTCAGGGGGCCTGGATGCCTATCACTACTACCATCCCCACTCATGGGGGGCTGGATGCCTATCACTACCACCACCCCTACTCAGGGGGGCCTGGATGCCTATCACTACCACCATCCCCACTCATGGGGGGCTGGATGCCTATCACTACTACCATCCAACTCATGGGGGGCTGGATGCCTGCCACTACCACCACCCCTACTCAGGGGGCCTGGATGCCTATCACTACTACCATCCCCACTCATGGGGGGCTGGATGCCTGCCACTACCACCACCCCTACTCAGGGGGGCCTGGATGCCTATCACTACTACCATCCCCACTCATGGGGGGCTAGATGCCTATCACTACCACCACCCCTACTCAGGGGGGCCTGGATGCCTATCACTACCACCATCCCCACTCATGGGGGGCTGGATGCCTATCACTACTACCATCCCCACTCATGGGGGGCTGGATGCCTGCCACTACCACCACCCCTACTCAAGGGGGCCTGGATGCCTATCACTACTACCATCCCCACTCATGGGGGGCTGGATGCCTGCCACTACCACCACCCCTACTCAGGGGGGCCTGGATGCCTATCACTACTACTATCCCCACTCATGGGGGGCTGGATGCCTATCACTACCACCACACCTACTCAGGGGGGCCTGGATGCCTATCACTACTACCATCCCCACTCATGGGGGGGCTGGATGCCTGCCACTACCACCACCCCTACTCTGGGGGGGCTGGACGCCTATCACTACCACCACCCCTACTCAGGGGGGCCTGGATGCCTATCACTACTACCATCCCCACTCATGGGGGGCTGGATGCCTGCCACTACCACCACCTCTACTCAGGGGGGGCTGAATGCCTATTACTACTACCATCCCCACTCATGGGGGGCTGGATGCCTATCACTACCACCACCCCTACTCAGGGAGGCCTGGATGCCTATCACTACCACCATCCCCACTCATGGGGGGCTGGATGCCTATCACTACTACCATCCCCACTCATGGGGGGCTGGATGCCTGCCACTACCACCACCCATACTCAGGGGGGCTGGATGCCTATCACTACTACCATCCCCACTCATGGGGGCTGGATGCCTATCACTACTACCATCCCCACTCATGGGGGCTGGATGCCTGCCACTACCACCACCCCTACTCAGGGGGCCTGGATGCCTGCCACTACCACCACCCCTTCTCAGGGGGCCTGGATGCCTATCACTACTACCATCCCCACTCATGGGGGGCTGAATGCCTGCCACTACCACCACCCCTACTCAGGGGGCCTGGAAGCCTATCACTACTACCATCCCCACTCATGGGGGGCTGGATGCCTATCACTACCACCACCCCTACTCAGGGGGGCCTGGATGCCTATCACTACCACCATCCCCACTCATGGGGGGCTGGATGCCTATCACTACTACCATCCCACTCATGGGGGGCTGGATGCCTATCACTACTACCATCCCCACTCATGGGGGGCTGGATGCCTGCCACTACCACCACCCCTACTCAGGGGGGCCTGGATGCCTATCACTACTACCATCCCCACTCATGGGGGGCTGGATGCCTATCACTACCACCACCCCTACTCAGGGGGGCCTGGATGCCTATCACTACCACCATCCCCACTCATGGGGGGCTGGATGCCTATCACTACTACCATCCCCACTCACGGGGGGCTGGATGCCTGCCACTACCACCACCCCTACTCAAGGGGGCCTGGATCCCTATCACTACTACCATCCCCACTCATGGGGGGCTGGATGCCTGCCACTACCACCACCCCTACTCAGGGGGGCCTGGATGCCTATCACTACTACCATCCCCACTCATGGGTGGCTGGATGCCTATCACTACCACCACCCCTACTCAGGGGGCCTGGATGCCTATCACTACTACCATCCCCACTCATGGGGGGCTGGATGCCTGCCACTACCACCACCCCTACTCAGGGGGGCTGGATGCCTATCACTACCACCACCCCTACTCAGGGGGCCTGGATGCCTATCACTACTACCATCCCCACTCATGGGGGGCTGGATGCCTGCCACTACCACCACCCCTACTCAGGGGGCCTGGATGCCTATCACTACTACCATCCCCACTCATGGGGGGCTGGATGCCTATCACTACCACCACCCCTACTCAGGGGGGCCTGGATGCCTATCACTACCACCATCCCCACTCATGGGGGGCTGGATGCCTATCACTACAACCATCCCCACTCATGGGGGCTGGATGCCTGCCACTACCACCACCCCTACTCAGGGGGCCTGGATGCCTATCACTACTACCATCCCCACTCATGGGGGCTGGATGCCTGCCACTACCACCACCCCTACTCAGGGGGCCTGGATGCCTATCACTACTACCATCCCCACTCATGGGGGGCTGGATGCCTATCACTACCACCACCCCTACTCAGGGGGTCTGGATGCCTATCACTACTACCATCCCCACTCATGGGGGCTGGATGCCTGCCACTACCACCACCCCTACTCAGGGGGGCTGGATGCCTATCACTACCACTACCCCTACTCAGGGGGGCCTGGATGCCTACCACTACTACCATCCCCACTCATGGGGGCTGGATGCCTGCCACTACCACCACCCCTACTCAGGGGGTTGGATGCCTATCACTACTACCATCCCCACTCATGGGGGCTGGATGCCTATCACTACCACCACCCCTACTCAGGGGGCCTGGATGCCTATCACTACTACCATCCCCACTCATGGGGGGCTGGATGCCTGCCACTACCACCACCCCTACTCAGGGGGGGCTGGATGCCTATCACTACCACCACCCCTACTCAGGGGGGCCTGGATGCCTATCACTACCACCATCCCCACTCATGGGGGCTGGATGCCTATCACTACTACCATCCCCACTCATGGGGGCTGGATGCCTATCACTACTACCATCCCCACTCATGGGGGCTGGATGCCTGCCACTACCACCACCCCTACTCAGGGGGCTGGATGCCTATCACTACTACCATCCCCACTCATGGGGGGCTGGATGCCCTATCACTACCACCACCCCTACTCAGGGGGCCTGGATGCCTATCACTACCACCATCCCCACTCATGGGGGGCTGGATGCCTGCCACTACCACCACCCCTACTCATAGGACGGGTAATGCATGACACAACCAGCATACACCCACATAAGGAATAACAGAAATTTACATCCACCCAAACACCATGACAAGCGTGTGTAGTCTATTTCAAATGCCTACAACACTGAACATGACAATGAACATACAATGTGACCCACTATCACATGTGTCACACATAAATGTGTGTGGCCTCCACAATACAAGCCGACCATGGCCACTGTGGCAAGTGCCGACTCATGGA
This sequence comes from Calotriton arnoldi, assembly GCA_963921515.1. NCBI lineage: Eukaryota > Metazoa > Chordata > Amphibia > Caudata > Salamandridae > Calotriton > Calotriton arnoldi. The sequence goes on from CAWUFW010004092.1 coordinate 168,052, forward strand.
CCAAACCGGAAGAGGGTAGCGGTCTAGAGTCGGCAGGGGAGAACCAGGAAGGAACCCTGACGTCATTGGCGGTGGACGGGTCCAAAGACGGAGAGCCGGAACTCGAGGTGTGGAAGGTCGAGGCGGAGAATGCGAGGAGAGAGCAGAGGAACAAGAGGGATGAACCGAAGAAGGAAGATGCGGATGGAGAAGGCGAGAGAGCGAGAGCCAAGAGAGAGTGTTGTTTACCGTGACCAAGCCTGGCGGCCCACAGGAGAGAGAGGACGCCCCGGGTCCCTACGCCACGGCCCCGGACACGGGCCATGGTTCAAGGCAAGTACCATTGCGAGGGTCATTTTGGTGGGGATGGTGGGGAGACACGGGGAACTAGCTCACGTGAGTGTTATTTTGATTCTCTACACCGCGTCAGTTTCCCTCACGTTTCCCCTCCCTCACTGCCCATTTCTTGTGGTGACAGTAGCACACAAGGAGGAGCATTGGAATCCCATAGTAATCCCTGGTCGTATTTGTTTTCTTTTCTTTCGTTCCTAACGGGACCTGAGGAGGTGACTGGGTCGACCTAAACGCCACGAGACCAAGGGCCTGAAGAAGAAGACCAAGAGGGACTGTGGACTCCCCTGTCCTGTGAAATCTCTCAGTTTGGAAAGACTTTTGAGTTTGTTGACATTATTTGTTTCTGATTATTCCTGAAGTAAGGAACACTTTAAGAGAAAATAAACCCCTTTCAAACTTACCTGGCGTGTCCCGTGGTCCCTTCTGCCGCACCCCCACACCCCCAATATAGAAGCTTACGGGGCAAGTGGATTGTGCCATTGTGTAAACTGATTGGACCTGGACACTACCTGGAGGTTATGAGAATCTTAACTACCGACACTTGCAGGATGGTTGTTTTTGGTTTGGCCAGATTGTGGCATGCATTATGGATCTAACGTTTTAAATGTATTACATAGCTTTTTAATTTTTGCATATCAAACCTTGGTCCACCTTACAGAAAAAGTTTTTTTAACCTTGCATCATTTTAATCACTGTTGTATATTGCACTCTGTAAATCGCCACTTTTATTGCTTGTACTGTTTTTTATATTGTATGGCACTTTGCACTTTATAAGATCCTTGTGATCGAAAATAAAGTTTATGATGATGATGGTTCAAATACCATGTAATTTAAATCCTACTGCTTCTGTGGAGTAAGGAGATTGTCATGATATACGCTATGCAAATTTGTATTATACATGTGTCAGTAAAACAGGAGGAGTTGCCCAATATATGGTAATGTATTATGCAATTTGGAGTGTTTCAGCTATATGAACTGGCAGAATTCAGTAACCCCTGTTGTGGCATGTTGGAGGACTGGTGAGGTAGCGCACTGTTATCTGCAGACTGCGTGTTTTCCTTTGAAAGAACCACTAAATTTACATAAACAGACAGTTTTATTGGTATAAATAGAGTGTGCAAAAATTAATGTGTAAAATCAGGCTTCAAAGAATGATTATCACTTGCACATCTCCTTGTCTTGATTTCTTTTGTTCCTATTGGAATGTTGTGTCCATCAACCTTGTTTTCACCACACTTCACAATTATATAAAACAAGCATTTGCAATGCAATCGGTCTCGCCTTTGGGACCTTATATGTATTTACCTATGCAAAACATTAGCCTGGGTGCTGAAAAATCTACTGTTCTTTAACATGGAGGGACAATAAGCACCTAAGTGTGTGATATGCCAGGTATGGGAACACACGGAGAGAAATATTGCCTTTCAGCAGCAAATGGTTTAGTCCAAAGCTCTGTTTTTAAAATAAAATCAGGGCCTTCGGTGGTCATATCACTGAAAATACAAGACTTGAAAAAAATATTATTGTCTCCGGGTGCTCATGGAAGACAATTTCTATGGACTGGAATGAAGAGAATGCTAAAGTGATTCTGGTATTTTACTGACCTCTGCTGGTCGTTTTCTATCAAGAAAGTTTAATAGAGGCAGTTGCCAGAAAAATAAAAAAATAAAAGTCCCTCAGCAGAAAGCAATTCTGGCATTTTACTGACCTCTACTGGTCGTTTTCTATCTAGACAGTTAAATAGAGGCAGTTGAACAAGCAGAAAGCAATTCTCTTATTTTACTGACCTCTACTGGTTGTTTTCTATCAAGACAGTTAAATAGAGGCAGTTGAACAGAAACAAAAATGTCCCTAAGTGGAAGCAGACAAGTCCTAGGTCTGATCTCCAGAGCTCACAAAGTACATACACATATAAGTATCCACTAAAGTATATACATGAGGTCTCGAATGCTCGACCTAAAAATGGTAATGCATGAAAATTCCCTGGAAAAGGTAGGTGGTGCTTCTCACTGTGGAAGCCCTGATATACACTTAACCCTTGTGGTCAGAGAACATTGTGAAGTTTTATAAATATATTAGATGGCAGTAGAACAGGTATACAACGTGTTAGATGAGGGAACCACTACCATGGTGTCTGGCTGAGATTTGGCATGAAGTCTTTAGGCCATGTCTCTACCAGTCCCACACATCGCCAAAAAGGGAGGTTATTCAGGGAATCCCATATACCTTCTACCCCTTTGCTTAGGGAGAGGTGTGGTGCAGCAGCCAGAGCGGCTGACTCTGGAGCACAGGGCTCAAGGTTCGATCCCTGGCGACAGCTCAGCTCAGCACCTTGTGACTCTGAGTAATAGCTCACCTAATCTGTCCGATGGCCCCCAGCGCCTTGAGACCCCTGGGGGTGATTAGTTCACAATTTTCATGGTTTCAGATGTAAAGATTGAACTGTGGGTGGGTTTAAATGTAATAAATAGTCTTACATAGCTCTAGCAAGAACGCAGTGGAACATTAAAAAATATACTGCTCGTTTTAAAGTGAGCAAATCAATCCCAGGGCTATACTGTATGCTGTAGAGTGAGCAAATCAACCTCAGGGCTATACTCCATGCTTTAGAATGAGCAAACCAACCTCAGGGCTGTGCTGCATGCTTTAGAGTGAGCAAACCAATCCCAGGGCTATACTGTAGGCTGTAGAGTGAGCAAACCAATCTCAGGGCTATACTCCACGCTTTAGAATGAGCAAACCAATCTCAGGTCTATACTGCACACTTTAGAGTCAGCAAACCAATCTCAGGACTATACTGCACGCTTTAGAGTGTGCAAACCAATCCCAGGGCTATACTCCACGCTTTAGAATGAGCAAACCAATCTCAGGTCTATACTGCACATTTTAGAGTGAGGAAACCAATCTCAGGGCTATACTGCATGCTTTAGAGTGAGCAAACCAATCTCAGGGCTATACTGCATGCTTTGGAGTGAGCAAACAAGCATCAGGGCTTTATTGTGCGCTTTAGAGTGAGCAAACCAACCTCAGGGCTGTGCTGCATGCTTTGGAGTGAGCAAACCAACATCAGGGCTATACTGCACATTTTAGAGTGAGCAAACCAACCTCAAGGCTATACTGCACGCTTTAGAGTGCGCAAACCAACCTCAAGGCTATACTGCACATTTTAGAGTGAGGAAACCAATCTCAGGGCTACACTGCATGCTTTAGAGTGAGCAAACCAATCTCAGGGCTATACTGCATGCTTTAGAGTGAGCAAACCAATCTCAGGGCTTTATTGTGCGCTTTAGAGTGAGCAAACCAACCTCAGGGCTGTGCTGCATGCTTTGGAGTGAGCAAACCAACATCAGGGCTATACTGCATGCTTTAGAGTGAGCAAACCAATCTCAGGGCTATACTGCATGCTTTAGAGTGAGCAATCCAATCTCAGGGCTTTATTGTGCACTTTAGAGTGAGCAAACCAACCTCAGGGCTGTGCTGCATGCTTTGGAGTGAGCAAACCAACATCAGGGCTATACTGCATGCTTTAGAGTGAGCAAACCAATCTCAGGGCTTTATTGTGTGCTTTAGAGTGAGCAAACCAACCTCAGGGCTGTGCTGCATGCTTTGGAGTGAGCAAACCAACCTCAGGGCTGTGCTTCATGCTTTGGAGTGAGCAAAGGAACGTCAGGGTTATACTGCATGCTTTAGAGTGAGCAAACCAATCTCAGGTCTATACTGCATGCTTTGGAGTGAGCAAACCAACATCAGGGCTATACTGCACGCTTTAGAGTGAGCAAACCAACCTCAATGCTATACTGCACGCTTTAGAGTGAGCAAACCAACCTCAAGGCTAAACTGCATGCTTTAGAGTGAGCAAACCAATCTCAGGGCTATACTGCATGCTTTAGAGTGAGCAAACCAATCTCAGGGCTTTATTGTGCACTTTAAAGTGAGCAAACCAACATCAGGGCTACAACTGCATGCTTTGGAGTGACCAAACCAACATCAGGGCTATACTGCATGCTTTGGAGTGAGCAAACCAACATCAGGGCTATACTGCATGCTTTGGAGTGAACAAACCAACATCAGGGCTATACTGCATGCTTTAGAGTGAGCAAACCAATCTCAGGGCTTTATTGTGCACTTTAAAGTGAGCAAACCAACATCAGGGCTACACTGCATGCTTTGGAGTGAGCAAACCAACATCAGGGCTATACTGCATGCTTTAGAGTGAGCAAACCAATCTCAGGGCTTTATTGTGCACTTTAAAGTGAGCAAACCAACATCAGGGCTACACTGCATGCTTTGGAGTGAGCAAACAAACCTCAAGGCTATACTGCACGCTTTAGAGTGTGCAAACCAATCTCAAGGCTATACTGCAGATTTTAAAGTGAGGAAACCAATCTCAGGGCTATACTGCACGCTTTAGAGTGAGCAAACCAACCTCAAGGCTAAACTGCATGCTTTAGAGTGAGCAAACCAACCTCAGGGCTATACTGCATGCTTTGGAGTGAGCAAACCAACCTCAAGGCTAAACTGCATGCTTTAGAGTGAGCAAACCAATCTCAGGGCTATACTGCATGCTTTAGAGTGAGCAAACCAATCTCAGGGCTTTATTGTGCACTTTAAAGTGAGCAAACCAACATCAGGGCTACACTGCATGCTTTGGAGTGAGCAAACCAACATCAGGGCTATACTGCATGCTTTGGAGTGAGCAAACCAACCTCAAGGCTATACTGCGCGCTTTAGAGTGAGCAAACCAACCTCAGGGCTATACTGCACACTTTAGAGTGAGCATACCAGTCCCAGGGCTATACTGCAAGCTTTAGAGTGAGCAAACCAATCTCAGGTCTATACTGCACATTTTAGAGTGAGGAAACCAACCTTAAGGCTATACTGCATGCTTTAGAGTGAGCAAACCAATCTCAGGTCTATACTGCATGGTTTAGAGTGTGCAAACCAATCTCAGGGCTATACTGCACATTTTAGAGTGAGGAAACCAACCTTTTTTTAATTTTTTTTTTATTATATATACCCAGATATTTACACACAATTCCACATATTATTACATTTTTCAGAGTAAACAAATTATTACATTAAAATAACCATATCCATATATATACGCTCAGCAGTAATATTTGATGTAAAAAAAAAAATAATACAGCAAAATCCTAGTTAAGATACACCTAGGCCTGCACTGAAATAATGTATCAATCAAAAAGTCAAGAACGCTAGAATAAATATTATAGGTTACAAACCGCGAGTGCAGAAGGTGCAGAATAAACATATTAACATGCCCCAGCCTCAGTTTACACCTCTATTCCGCTACTGCTATTATTTACTTGGCTTCTCGAGCCCTTCCTCCAACTATCTAAGGGTGACCATATTGCCTGCCCAAGTTTTCTTGCCCCCCTCCCCTTGCAGGTGTAAAGCGCAATCTCTTGATTGTAGACTCCCATAAGCCGCGCTAGCCACAATGAAAAGGTAGGAGGATCCGAGTCTTTCCATCTTGCGGCTATTAATAATCTTAGAACTGCTGTACACATGAATAAAAAGTAATTTTCTGCGGTGTTCAAGCCAGCACTACTGTCATAACCCGTTAACAACAGTGTAGAGGATAGGTTAATGTTCCTTCCTAGCAGCTTCTCACAAAAATTAATCACCTCCTTCTTTACGAGAAGCAATCTATCACAATCAGAGAACATGTGAACTAGCGTTGCTGGTCCTTGACCGCACCTTGGACATCTATCATTTTCCTCATACCCCAACTAAACAGTTTAGCTGGGGTGAAATAGAGGTTAAATAACGTCTTGTAGTGCTGAGCCTTGAGACTTGTTGAGTGGAGAATTTTGCCTGCTATTAGCAGGGACATACAGACATCTACATCCGGATCATGTAATTTCCCTGCCCATCCTGATTCAATTGCCTCGAGATCATCCTGGATACTTTTGAGAAAGAGGCCATAAATATTCCTGATCCTATTACCGCTCCCAGCTACTAGCTCTATGAATGGAATTTTTCCCCCGGGGATATCGTTGATCCTTGACCAATAAAGTACTCATGGATTTGAACATATTTAAAATAGTGCCTGGGCGAAATTCCATACTCCTGCTGTAAAGCATTAAACGTGCGTAACTGACCTGCTTCAAACAGGTCGCCTACCCTTGTTAAACCTAGTTGCTCCCATTGCCTACCCATCACGTCATTAAAGGAATGTGGAAGATCTTGTGCATGCCACAGTGAAGTATAGTAATTTATTTTGGGAATTGTCATAGCCTTCTGCACCTTTTTCCATACTTCCCAGGCGCTATACATAACCTTTGATCGAAGCTTCTTAAAGTAACTTGGTTTGGTCTGACGCATGAGCACCCCTTTAGCACCCTTCCCAATAATGAGTTCAAATATAGTCGGAATCTTATCCTCCTCCATATCTTGGCTCAGAGGGGAGCTGAATAGAGTCGACATCTGGTGGAGTAGACATGCCCAGTGATAGAATCCAATATTAGGAATTGCTAGCCCAACCTGAGACTGCGGAAGTGACATGTATTTTAAAGAGCGTCTGACTTTCCCATACTGCCAAATAAACCTTGAAAAGATACCTTCCAGCATTTTTAGGATTTCTAAATCTATCATAAATGGGATAGAGCGAAAGAGGTGCAACATTTTCGGCAGCATCGTCATTTTAAGGACATTTCCCCTTCCAACTACTGACAAATGCAGTCTATCTATTCTTCTCAAATCCGCAGAAATAGTCTTAATCATTGGATCGAAATTGGTTTTTAGTACTGTGTTAATTGCTGAACTAATACTTACCCCAAGATATGTAGCATTCTGTACACACCTTGGGTCATTAAAATCTAAATTGTTTGTACAGACGATGAGAGTCTTGTCTACATTTAGGGAGTAGCCTGATAGCTGCCCAAATTCCTTTGCAATAGCAGTGGCCTCTTTAATCGCATTAGCAGGATCCGTTGTTAAAATGGCAACATCGTCTGCATATGCCAATATCTTGGTTTCAAAACCACTGGAAACTACAGGTTTGATTATCTGGCTCCTTATAAGTTTTTCAATCAGGGGGTTTATATATAGGGCAAACAATAAGGGGGAGCAGGGGCAACCCTGTCTCGTCCCCCTTGATATAGCAATATTATCTGAAGTCTCCCCCATCATACGAAGACGGGCCCTGGGATTAACATACATTGCCCTTATTGCCCTAACAATTCTTGTTCCAAAACCTTTCTGCTCTAACAACCTCCATAAAAAACCCCATGCCACCCGGTCAAACGCCTTTTCCGCGTCGAGGAGGATCATGGCCATCCGCCCCCCCGTTGCAGCCTGGATATTGAATAATGTTAACACCCGTCTGATATGATCGGTCGTGCCCCTGCCGGGGATGAACCCGTGTTGCCAGGGCGAAACCAGGCGGCCAATGATCCTCCCCAATCTGTTAGCCAATATCTTGGAATATAGTTTGGTGTCTGAATTGATCAGGGATATGGGCCTGTAGGATGATGGATTATCCAGTGGTTTACCTTTTTTGTGAAAGATAATGATATTGGTCTCCCTCCAAGATTCTGGTACCTGTCCACTGTGTTGTATCCCTAAAAATAGATCTAAAAGTAAGGGGGCTATAACCATCTGAATCTGCTTGTAAAGCTCTAAAGGGATGCTGTCAGGCCCGGCTGCCTTCCCTGATGGTAGCTCCTGCAGCCCTGCTAACACCTCCTCCAACGTGAAGTCCCTATCCAACTCCTCTTTAGTCTGGCTGTCCAGTAAAGGCCCTAACTCAGATACTACGATGCTTGATATACCTACTTGGGTTGTCCCTCCCTCTTCTTTATAGAAAGACTGATAATACTCCTGAAATATCCCAAGAATATCCTTAGTCTCCGTATAGGTCTGCCCCTCCTTCCTAATAACTGCTATCCGATTTTTCACATTCTCCTGCCTGGTACGCAGTGCCAACAGTTTCCCTACTTGTTCACCAGTCTCATAAAATTTGCTGTGTTGTGACTGATATATTTCTGCCGATTTCTGTGCGAGCCAGCTATTTATTTCTGCTATTGTGTACTTTAAAGTGAGCAAACGAACATCAGGGCTATACTGCACGCTTTAGAGTGAGCAAACCAACCTCAAGGCTATACTGCATGCTTTAGAGTGAGCAAACCAATCCCAGGGCTATACTGTATGCTGTAGAGTGAGCAAACCAATCTCAGGGCTATACTGCGCGCTTTAGAATGAGCAAACCAATCTTAGGGCTATATTACATGCTTTTGAGTAGCAAGCCAATCTCAGGGCTATACTGCACGCTTTAGAGTGTGCAAACCAATCTCAGAGCTATACAACACCCTCTAGAGTGAGCAAACCAATCCCAGGGCTATACTGCACACTTTAAAGTGAGCAAACCAATCTTAGGGCTATCCTGCATGCATTAGAGTGAGCAAACAAATCTCACTACTATCCTGCACGCTCTAGAGTGAGTAACCAATCCCAGGGCTATACTGCACACTTTAGAGTGAGCAAACCAATCTTAGGGCTATCCTGCATGCATTAGAGTGAGCAAACAAATCTCAGTACTATCCTGCACGCTCTACAGTGAGCAAACCAATCCCAGGGCTATACTGCACACTTTAGAGTGAGCAAACCATTCTCAGTACTATCCTGCACGCTCTAGAGTGAGTAGACCAATCCCAGGGCTAAACTGCACACTTTAGAGTGCGCAAACCAATCTCAGTACTATCCTGCACGCTCTAGAGTGAGCAAACCAATCCCTGGGCTATACTGCACACTTTAGAGTGAGCAAACCAATCTCAGTACTATCCTGCATGCTTTAGAGTGAGCAAACCAATCTTAGGGCTATCCTGCATGCATTAGAGTGAGCAAACCAATCTTAGGGCTATACTGCATGCTTTAGAGTGAGCAAACCAATCTCAGGTCTATACTGCACATTTTAGAGTGAGGAAACCAATCTCAGGGCTATACTGCGTGCTTTAGAGTGAGCACACCAATCTCAGGGCTATACTGCATGCTTTAGAGTGAGCAAACCAATCTCAGGGATATACTGCACATTTTAGAGTGAGGAAACCAATCTCAGGGCTATATTGCATGCTTTAGAGTGAGCAAACCAATCTCAGGGCTATACTGCATGCTTTAGAGTGAGCAAACCAATCTCAGGGCTTTATTGTGCACTTTAGAGTGGGAAAACCAACCTCAGGGCTGTGCTGCATGCTTTGGAGTGAGCAAACCAACATCAGGGCTATACTGCACATTTTAGAGTGAGGAAACCATTCTCAGGGCTATACTGCGTGCTTTAGAGTGAGCAAACCAATCTCAGGGCTATACTGCATGCTTTAGAGTTAGCGAACCAATCTCAGGGCTATACTGCATGCTTTAGAGTGAGCGAACCAATCTCAGGGCTTTATTGTGCGCTTTAGAGTGAGCAAACAAACCTCAGGGCTGTGCTGCATGCTTTGGAGTGAGCAAACCAACATCAGGGCTATACTGCATGCTTTAGAGTGAGCAAACCAATCTCAGGGCTATACTGCATGCTTTAAAGTGAGTAAACCAATCTCAGGGCTTTATTGTGCGCTTTAGAGTGAGCAAACCAACCTCAGGGCTGTGCTGCATGCTTTGGAGTGAGCAAACCAACATCAGGGCTATACTGCATGCTTTAGAGTGAGCATACCAATCTCAGGGCTATACTGCATGCTTTAGAGTGAACAAACCAATCTCAGGGCTATACTGCATGCTTTAGAGTGAGCAAACCAATATCAGGGCTTTATTGTGCACTTTAAAGTGATCAAACCAACATCAGGGCTACACTGCATGCTTTTGAGTGAGCAAACCAACATCAGGGCTATACTGCATGCTTTGGAATGAGCAAACCAATCTCAGGGCTTTTTTGTGCACTTTAAAGTGAGCAAACCAACATCAGGGCTACACTGCATGCTTTGGAGTGAGCAAACCAACATCAGGGCTAAACTGCACGCTTTAGAGTGAGCAAACCAACCTCAAGGCTATACTGCACGCTTTAGAGTGCGCAAACCAACCTCAAGGCTATACTGCACATTTTAGAGTGAGAAAACCAATCTCAGGGCTATACTGCACGCTTTCGGGTGAGCAAACCAGTCCCAGGGCTATACTGCATGCTTTAGAGTGAGAAAACCAATCTCAGGTCTATACTGCACATTTTAGAGTGAGGAAACCAAACTCAAGGCTATACTGCGTGCTTTAGAGTGAGCAAACCAATCTCAGGGCTATACTGCACATTTTAGAGTGAGGAAACCAACCTCAAGGCTATACTGCGTGCTTTAGAGTGAGCAAACCAATCTCAGGGCTCTATTGTGTACTTTAAAGTGAGCAAACGAACATCAGGGCTATACTGCATGCTTTAGAGTGAGCAAACCAACCTCAAGGCTATACTGCATGCTTTAGAGTAAGCAAACCAATCCCAGGGCTATACTGTATGCTTTAGAGTGAGCAAACCAATCTCAGGGCTATACTGCACACTATAGAGTGAGCAAACCAACCTTAGGGCTATCCTGCATGCATTAGAGTGAGCAAACACATCTCAGTACTATCCTGCATGCTCTAGAGTGAGCAAACCAATCCCAGGGCTATACTGCACCCTTTAGAGTGAGCAAACCAATCTCAGTACTATCCTGCACGCTCTAGAGTGAGCAAACCAATCTCAGGGTTATACTGCACACTTTAGACTGAGCAACCCAATCTTAGGGCTATCCTGCATGCATGAGAGTGAGCGAACCAATCTCAGGGCTTTATTGTGCACTTTAAAGTGAGCAAACCAACATCAGGGCTACACTGCATGCTTTGGAGTGAGCAAACCAACATCAGGGCTATACTGCGTGCTTTAGAGTAAGCAAACCAATCTCAGGGCTATACTGCATGCTTTAGAGTGAGAGAACCAATCTCAGAGCTTTATTGTACGCTTTAGAGTGAGCAAACAAACCTCAGGGCTGTGTTGCATGCTTTGGAGTGAGCAAACCAACATCAGGGCTATACTGCATGCTTTAGAGTGAGCAAACCAATCTCAGGGCTATACTGCATGCTTTAGAGTGAGCAAACCAATCTCAGGGCTATACTGCATGCTTTAGAGTAAGCAAACCAATTTCAGGGCTTTATTGTGCACTTTAAAGTGAGTAAACCAACATCAGGGCTACACTGCATGCTTTTGAGTGAGCAAACCAACATCAGGGCTATACTGCATGCTTTGGAATGAGCAAACCAATCTCAGGGCTTTATTGTGCACTTTAAAGTGAGCAAACCAACATCAGGGCTACACTGCATGCTTTGGAGTGAGCAAACCAACATCAGGGCTATACTGCACACTTTAGAGTGCGCAAACCAACCTCAAGGCTATACTGCACATTTTAGAGTGAGGAAACCAATCTCAAGGCTATACTGCACGCTTTAGAGTGAGCAAACCAGTCCCAGGGCTATACTGCATGCTTTAGGGTGAGCAAACCAATCTCAGGTCTATACTGCACGCTTTAGAGTGAGCAAACCAGTCCCAGGGCTATACTGCATGCTTTAGAGTGAGCAAACCAATCTCAGTACTATCCTGCACGCTCTAGAGTGAGCGAACCAATCTCAGAGCTTTATTGTACGCTTTAGAGTGAGCAAACAAACCTCAGGGCTGTGTTGCATGCTTTGGAGTGAGCAAACAAACATCAGGGCTATACTGCATGATTTAGAGTGAGCAAACCAATCTCAGGGCTATACTGCATGCTTTAGAGTGAGCAAACCAATCTCAGGGCTATACTGCATGCTTTAGAGTAAGCAAACCAATCTCAGGGCTTTATTGTGCACTTTAAAGTGAGTAAACCAACATCAGGGCTACACTGCATGCTTTTGAGTGAGCAAACCAACATCAGGGCTATACTGCATGCTTTGGAATGAGCAAACCAATCTCAGGGCTTTATTGTGCACTTTAAAGTGAGCAAACCAACATCAGGGCTACACTGCATGCTTTGGAGTGAGCAAACCAACATCAGGGCTATACTGCACGCTTTAGAGTGAGCAAACCAACCTCAAGGCTATACTGCACGCTTTAGAGTGCGCAAACCAACCTCAAGGCTATACTGCACATTTTAGAGTGAGGAAACCAATCTCAGGGCTATTCTGCACGCTTTAGAGTGAGCAAACCAGTCCCAGGGCTATACTGCATGCTTTAGGGTGAGCAAACCAATCTCAGGGCTATACTGCACGCTTTAGAGTGAGCAAACCAGTCCCAGGGCTATACTGCATGCTTTAGAGTGAGCAAACCAATCTCAGGTCTATACTGCACATTTTAGAGTGAGGAAACCAACCTCAAGGCTATACTGCGTGCTTTAGAGTGAGCAAACCAATCTCAGGTCTATACTGCATGCTTTAGAGTGTGCAACCCAATCTCAGGGCTATACTGCACTTTTTAGAGTGAGGAAACCAACCTCAAGGCTATACAGCGTGCTTTAGAGTGAGCAAACCAATATCAGGGCTTTATTGTGTACTTTAAAGTGAGCAAACGAACATCGGGGCTATACTGAATGCTTTAGAGTGAGCAAACCAACCTCAAGGCTATACTGCATGCTTTAGAGTGAGCAAACCAATCCCAGGGCTATACTGTATGCTGCAGAGTGAGCAAACCAATCTCAGGGCTATACTGCGCGCTCTAGCGTGAGCAAACCAATCTTAGGGCTATATTGCATGCTTTGGAGTAGCAAGCCAATCTCAGGGCCATACTGCATGCTTTAGAGTGTGCAAACCAATCTCAGAGCTATACTACACGCTCTAGAGTGAGCAAACCAATCTCAGGGCTATACTGCACACTTTAGAGTGAGCAAACCAATCTTAGGGCTATTCTGCATGCATTAGAGTGAGCAAATAAATCTCAGTACTATCCTGCATGCTCTAGAGTGAGCAAACCAATCCCAGGGCTATACTGCACACTTTAGAGTGAGCAAACCAATCTCAGTACTATCCTGCACGCTCTAGAGTGAGCAAACCAATCCCAGGGCTATATTACACACTTTAGAGTGAGCAAACCAATCTTGGGGCTATCCTGCATGCATTAGAGTGAGCAAACCAATCTCAGGGCTTAATTGTGCACTTTAAAGTGAGAAAACCAACATCAGGGCTACACTGCATGCTTTGGAGTGAGCAAACTAACATCAGGGCTATACTGCATGCTTTGGAGTGAGCAAACCAATCTCAGGGCTTTATTGTGCACTTTAAAGTGAGCAAACCAACATCAGGGCTACACTGCATGCTTTGGAGTGAGCAAACCAACATCAGGGCTATACTGCACGCTTTAGAGTGAGCAAACCAACCTCAAGGCTATACTGCGCGCTTTAGAGTGAGCAGACCAACCTCAAGGCTATACTGCACATTTTAGAGTGAGGAAACCAATCTCAGGGCTATACTGCATGCTTTAGAGTGAGCAAACCAGTCCCAGGGCTATACTGTATGCTTTAGGGTGAGCAAACCAATCTCAGGTCTATACTGCACATTTTAGCGTGAGAAAACCAACCTCAAGGCTATACTGCGTGCTTTAGAGTGAGCAAACCAATCTCAGGTCTATACTGCGTGCTTTAGAGTGTGCAAACCAATCTCAGGGCTATACTGCACATTTTAGAGTGAGGAAACCAACCTCAAGGCTATACTGCGTGCTTTAGAGTGAGCAAAACAATCTCAGGGCTTTATTGTGTACTTTAAAATGAGCAAACAAACATCAAGGCTATACTGCATGCTTTAGAGTGAGCAAACCAATCCCAGGGCTATACTGTATGCTGTAGAGTGAGCAAACCAATCACAGGGCTAAACTGCGTGCTTTAGAATGAGAAAACCAATCTTAGGGCTATATTACATGCTTTGGAGTAGCAAGCCAATCTCAGGGCTATACTGTATGCTTTAGAGTGTGCAAACCAATCTCAGAGCTATACTACACACACTAGAGTGAGCAAACCAATCTCAGGGCTATACTGCACACTTTAGAGTGAGCAAACCAATCTTAGGGCTATCCTGCAAGCATTAGAGTGAGCAAACAAATTTCAGTACTATCCTGCACGCTCTAGAGTGAGCAATCCAATCCCAGGGCTATACTTCACACTTTAGAGTGAGCAAATCAATCTCAGTACTATCCTGCACGCTCTAGAGTGAGCAAACTAATCCCAGGGCTATACTGCACACTTTAGAGTGAGCAAATCAATCTTAGGGCTATCCTGCATGCATTAGAGTGAGAAAACAAATCAAAGTACTATCCTGCACGCTCTAGAGTGAGCAAACCAATCCCAGGGCTATACTGCATGCTTTATAGTGAGCAAACCAATCTTAGGGCTATCCTGCATGCATTAGAGTGAGCAAACAAATCTCAGTACTATCCTGCACGCTCTAGAGTGAGCAAACCAATCCCAGGGCTATACTGCACACTTTAGAGTGAGCAAACCAATCTCAGTACTATCCTGCATGCTCTAGAGTGAGCAAACCACTCCAAGGGCTATAGTGCACACTTTAGAGTGAGCAAACCAATCTCAGTACTATCCTGCATTAAATCAATCAATCAATCAGAGGTTTATAAAGCGCGCTACTCACCCGTGAGGGTCTCAAGGCGCTGAGGGGGGGGGGGGGAAGCAGGTCCGGGTCAGTCGAAAAGCCAGGTCTAGAGGTCCTTCCTGAACGTGTGAAGCATTTGGCAGTATCTGATGTTGACCGGGAGCTCGTTCCAGGTCTTGGCTGCGATGTAGGAGAAAGCTCTCCCGCCGGTTCTGTTTCTGCGGATGCGGGGGACCTCTGCCAGGGCGAGGTCGGAGGAGTGGAGGTTCCTCTTGGGTATGTGGAAACATACTCGGTCATTGAAGTATTTGGGGCCAATGTTGTTGAGGGATTTGTAGGCGTAGGTGAGGAGTTTGAAGGTGACTCTCTTCTCGACGGGGAGCCAGTGGAGGCTTCTTAGGTGTTGGGTCATATGCTCATGGCTCGGAGTCCCTAGGATGAGCCTGGCAGCTGCATTCTGGATGGTTTGGAGTTTGCGTAGAAGAGCTTTGTTGATTCCGGCGTAGAGGGCGTTGCCGTAGTCTATTCTACTGGTTATTAGGGCGTGGGTGACGGTCTTTCTGCAGTCGGGGGGATCCATTTGAAGGTCTTACGGAGGATGCGGAGGCAGTTGAAACTGGTGGACGTGACGGCGTTGATCTGGCGGTTCATGGAGAGGGAGGAGTCGAGGATTATACCACGGTTCCGGGCGTGGTCTGTCGGGGTGGGTGTGCTCCTGAGAGCGGGGGGCCACCAGGTGCTGTCCCATGCTGAGGTGCAGTATCCAAGGATGAGGACCTCGGTCTTCTCAGAGTTGTGCTTTAGGAAGCTATCCTTCATCCAGGCTGCTACGTTTCTCATTCCTTCCTGGAATCTGAAATGAAATATGAAATTTGTACTTGTAAAGCGCACCCATACCCCCAAAGGGGTGTCCAGGCGCTGTACGCATACCGCTGTGGAACCCTTCCTGGCTTTTCCCTGTGAAATGTCCACTCCTGGGCACCCCCAGGGTGAAGCCAGGCATCCCAGCGCTGTTGGGGCCGTTGTGGAGATTAAGCAAGCTATTGCCCAGAGTTGCAGAGTGGGACCCATGATTAGAATAGGCACCGAGGCGAGAATTATCAGGTCCGAGGAAATTGAGCCCAAGACCCGCCGAGGCGGGAATTGAACCCTGGTCCCGGGCCAGATCTCTGCATCAGGGTCTGCCGCTCTAACCATTGAGCCACGCTTCTCCATCTGGTGTCTTCTGGGTTCTTGGTGAGGGAGAGGATGAGCTGGGTGTCGTCGTCGTAGGATACAATGCTGAGCCCGTGCTGTCTGACGATGGAGGCGATGGGGGCCATGTAAATGTTGAAGAGCGTCGGGCTAAGTGATGATCCCTGGGGTACTCCGCAGATGATGTCAGTGGGGTCGGAGAGGATGGGCGGGAGTCTGATCCTCTGGGTTCTGCCGGAGAGGAAGGATTGGATCCAGTCGAGGGCGGATCCCTGTATTCCTGAGTTGTGGAGTCTGGCAGCTAGCGTGCAATGTGAAACGGTGTTGAAGGCTGCGGAGAGGTCTAGGAGGATGAGGGCTGCGGTGTATCCCTGGTCTAGCAGCATGCGGATGTCGTCGGTGGCGGCAAGGAGGGCGGTTTCGGTGCTGTGGTTGCTGCGGAAGCCAGACTGGGATGCATCTAGGATGGAGTTCTCTTCAATGAAGGCGGTCAGCTGGGCGTTCACGAGTCTTTCGTTGACTTTGGCTGTGAAGGGGAGGAGAGCGATGGGCCGGTAGTTCTTCAGGTCAGTTGGGTCGGCCGTAGGTTTCTTGAGGAGGGGTTTCATCTCCGCATGCTTCCAGTCATCTGGGCAGATGCCGGATCTGAGGGAGGAGTTAATTGTCCGTTCTAGTTCGGGTGCGATGACAGCGGTGGCCCTGTGGAAGATGTGAGGGGGGCAGGGGTCGGTTCGGGCTCCTGAGTGCGTCTTCTTCACGGTTGAGGTGATGAGCTCGACGGACGCGGGGGCCCAGGTGGTGATGGTAGGCTTCTCGGAGGTAGTGGGAGGTGTGGTGCTGTCTTCTGCTAGCTCATTGAAGTTGTTGTAGTGTGAGAGTCAGCAAACCAATCCCAGGGCTATACTGCACACTTTAGAGTGAGCAAACCAATCTCAGTACTATCCTGCATGCATTACAGTGAGCAAACCAATCTCAGGGCTTTATTGTGCACTTTAAAGTGGGCAAACCAACATCAGGGCTACACTGCATGCTTTGGAGTGAGCAAACAAATCTCAGTACTATCCTGCACGCTCTAGAGTCAGCAAACCAATCCCAGGGCTATACTGCATGCTTTAGAGTGAGCAAACCAATCTTAGTGCTATCCTGCATTCATTAGAGTGAGCAAACAAATCTCAGTACTATCCTGCACGCTCTAGAGTGAGCAAACCAATCCCAGGGCTATACTGCATGCTTTAGAGTGAGCAAACCAATCTTAGGGCTATCCTGCATGCATTAGAGTGAGCAAACAAATCTCAGTACTATCCTGCATGCTCTATAGTGAGAAAACTAATCCCAGGGCTATACTGCACACTTTAGAGTGAGAAAACCAATCTCAGTACTATCCTGCACGCTCTAGAGTGAGCAAACCAATCCCAGGGCTATACTGCATGCTTTAGAGTGAGCAAACCAATCTTAGGGCTATCCTGCATGCATTAGAGTGAGCAAACAAATCTCAGTACTATCCTGCACGCTCTATAGTGAGAAAACTAATCCCAGGGCTATACTGCACACTTTAGAGTGAGAAAACCAATCTCAGTACTATCCTGCATGCTCTAGAGTGAGAAAACCAATCCCAGGGCTATACTGCACACTTTAGAGTGAGCAAACCAATCTTAGGGCTATCCTGCATGCATTAGTGTGAGCAAACAAATCTCAGTACTATCCTGCACGCTCTATAGTGAGCAAACCAATCTCAGTACTATCCTGCATGCTCTAGAGTGAGAAAACGAATCCCACGGCTATACTGCACACTTTAGAGTGAGCAAACCAATCTCAGTGCTATCCTGCATGCTCTAGAGTGAGCAAACCAATCCCAGGGCTATACTGCACACTTTAGAGTGAGCAAACCAATCTTAGGGCTATCCTGCATGCATTAGAGTGAGCAAACAAATCTCAGTATTATCCTGAACGCTCTAGAGTGAGCAAACCAATCCCAGGGCTTTACTGCATGCTTTAGAGTGAGCAAACCAATCTTAGGGCTATCCTGCATGCATTAGAGTGAGCAAACAAATCTCAGTACTATCCTGTACGCTCTAGAGTGAGCAAACCAATCCCAGGGCTATACTGCAAAACTTTATAGTGAGCAAACCAATCTCAGTACTATCCTGCACACTCTATATTGAGCAAACCAATCCCAGGGCTACACTGCACACTTTAGAGTGAGCAAACCAATCTCAGTACTATCCTGCTTGCTTTAGAGAGAGCAAACCAATCCCAGGGCTATACTGCACACTTTAGAGTGAGCAAACCAATCTCAGTACTATCCTGCACACTCTAGAGTGAGCAAACCAATACCAGGGCTATACTGCACACTTTAGAGTGAGCAAACAAATCTCAGTACTATCCTGCACACTTTAGAGTGAGCAAACCAATCTCAGTACTATCCTGCACGCTTTAGAGTGAGCAAACCAATCTTAGGGCTATCCTGCATGCATTAGAGTGAGCAAACCAATCTTAGGGCTATCCTACATGCTTTAGAGTGAGCAAACCAATCTCAGGTCTATACTGCACATTTTAGAGTGAGCAAACCAATCTCAGTACTATCCTGCACGCTTTAGAGTGAGCAAACCAATCTTAGGGCTATCCTGCATGCATTAGAGTGAGCAAACCAATCCCAGGGCTATACTGCACACTTTAGAGTGAGCAAACCAATCTTAGGACTATCCTGCATGCATTAGAGTGAGCAAACCAATCTTAGGGCTATCCTGCATGCATTAGAGTGAGCAAACCAATCTCAGGGCGCAATGGATAGTAAAGGGTACTATGAGAGTTACAAATAATGTGTACAGAATGTACTGTGGACAGTGGCAAGGACTGGTGAGAAAACAGGTGAGGAGAAAGATGAAAAGGTGAAGGGAAGAAAAATGACAGAGATGTGGCTTAAAAGAGACAATTCTCAGGCAGAAGATGCTAAAAATGAGGCACTAGTATTTTTGAAAGTGGAATGTTTTGAGTTATATTTGAATGGATTGACAGATTGTGGCTTTGCTTAAAGAGCCAGCCTGTGTGCGTAGGAGGAAGGGGTATATAGAGGCAGCACTTGGTTATTTTTTATTATATTAAGGGAAGCTCATTTGTGGTCAGTCAACTACTGGGTAACTATTGAAATCAGTGAAACACTGATACCCAAAGAGAATGCCAGGAGTACTCAAGCAAACCTAGGACACTGGAAGATTGTCTGGAGTTTGCCAATATGTAGCATATACCAATGCCGAATTATCACCAAATTATTTTTTTCTCCACAGGTTAAATATTTTTTCTCCACGGTGAGACAGGTTGCCGTTTGCTTCCACAAAATGCAGGGGCTTCTGTCCCCATTCCCAACCTGCAAAAACACCTTCTGCTTCCTTTCACAGTTGCAAATTTGCATGTGTTTGCAGAGTGGTGAGCTATTTGCAATAGACATGTAAATACCCACAAGCAAATGAGTTTGTGGGAGGTTGCCTAGACAAACACACACACACACACACACACACACAAACCTAATGAACATGTTTTATACCCCATCATTTTTCATTCATAGGATTCCTAGTAATACGTTTGGAAGAAAGCAATGCTTTTACTGAAACAATGCTCCACTTTAGAAGAATTCGAATGCTGCTGGCTGAGTGATAACAGCCAGGGAGATTGTGACACACACACAATGGATGCCCTAAAGGATGCTGGTTGTCCTGCCAGAAAACTCTGCTATCAATGCATTTTTGTGTTGGAGGCGGCGTTCCTCTCCCACGTGCTCTCAGCACAGTTGATAAATGTAACCCCTGGCATGCAGTGTAAGTATTGTAACAAGCTGTCGATAACCCCAATCGGTGTTTCCTCCCCTCTAGGCACACAGCCCACTCTCTGATCCCTCAAAGGGTTTCTTTTGAGACCGAGAACAGGCGCAGGAACAGAAAAAATAAAAAAGTTTTTCACCTTCTCTGCCTTCTTCCTAGATCCACACCCCCTCAGGTGGCATTTCAAGGTGACAGAGTTTAAAAAGAAGCACTGAAAACACACACAATAGGTCTTGGTGTGAATTACTGTGAAACATACAATTTGTTGTACTGGTTGTGTAAATGAGTAGGGGCAGAGCCATTCCAGAAGGTTAACTGTGCTGAGATTACACTAAACTGTGCAAGAGAATAAAAGGAACCTTGTCTGATAATGTGTAAAGTATTGTTAGTTTAAATATTATTTAACAAGAATTACAAAGTGGACTTTCGCTCGGAGGTATCAATGCATTACACAAAAGAAGTCAATAGATCCAGCTTTCATGTGCTAATGCATGCAAAACAAGTAGATAGTAACCTGACCCACGAGGAATGCAGCTGCCACCCTGCGCGCCGCTGCTCGCTCCCGCAGGTAAAACGCCATGGGATTGAACAAAAGAGGTGGCACATGCACCCGCCTTTAGCCATTTGCGTGCTTTCATTATTGAAAGACACACGCATAAGCCAACACAATGCGTGGGGAGTCAGACCCACACAGAGCAGTTACAAGAAGCCTCGCAGAACAGCGGATCTGCGCTGCGATAGGCTCGACCTAAAAAAGGTGAATCATTTGTGCTTTGCTGAGTGCTCATATGATTTGGAATGTGTACATAATTTATTTCCTGATATTTAAATGCTGTTGTGTGTTTTTTTTTTATGTTTGAAAAGCTTTATTTTGAAAAAGGCAAGAAATACAAGACCAGCAAACAGATTAAACATAGTAAAATAAAAACGCAATAGAAGAATTGGCTAGTGTATGAAGAGAAACGAAAGCTGTTTAACATTTTCTTTTTAAGGGGATGGGGAAGAGTGGAGAGAAATCTTACACATTGGTATAATGAGATAATGCATATTTACAAAGGAATGTGATTAGAATGTCAATTAATAAATAGGAGCAATAAGCCAACCAGGGTAAAAAAGCAGAGAACAGAGGAAATAAACATTCAAGGAGGTTTAAAATTTTCAGAATTTAAACGGGATTTATCAGCTAAAGTTAAATTATCTAGATGAATCGTAAGAGGCAACCAGAAAAGGTCTCTATTAGCCATTGATTTACATGAGGAGGCGAAAGCAATGTCAAGTCGATGAAAATGGCAAAGACTATTCCACCAGTGCTGGATCGAGAGGTTTATAAGAGTTTTCCAGTTCAGAGAAATGTGTTGGAAAGCTAGGGAAATCATAAGGTCAAAAAGACCATGACTATGAGAGGGAAGGTCTAAAGAATCAGATAGACTGCCATAGAAGAGAAGAGGAATGGAATAGGGGATAGAAAGATGGAACAGACGAGAAATGTAGGACCAGACTTTCTCCCAAAAGGTAGAAACCGAGGGACAGAGAAAGAAAAGATTAATAAGATCAGCAGCTGAAGAGCCACAGGTCCAACAGTTAGAGACAGTGGAGTGAGAAAATTTAGCAATAGAGACAGGGGTGAGATAAAGTTTATGATAAAGAAAAACATAGATTGAGTAAGAGAAGCAGATCGAGAGATTTTAAGAGAACGGGACCAAAGTTTGTCCCAAAAGGAGATGGTCCATTCGCATCCCAGGTCAGATTCCCAAGAAAGTTCCAGTTTGTTTTTGTACGTTCTAAATTAGGAGCGGAAAAATATTTATAGATAAGAGATGCTTTAGGTAGAGAAAGGAGTATCTTAAGAAGAGAATTTTGAACTACAGGAAGAGATGAAGAGGGGAGAGAATAGTAAGTGTCTAGAATAATTGTCGTAAGAGTAATGAATTTCTGTAAGAAGGATCGAGGACAATGAAATAAGAGTTGGAATTGGGGAAGGAACATGGAGATAACCCATCAAATAGGTCTTTAACCCAAATTATACCCTTTAATCTCCAAGATTTCCAAAAATGGTCCTGTTGTTAATGAGAATAAGGGAATTGTGCCATATTGGAGACTCTAGAAAAGATTCTCTAGAAATGGGGTTAGAATGTAGCAAGGGTCTCAAAAGGGAGCAAGTGTGTTTAAACAAGGGAAGAGAGGTAAAAGGATTTTTGGCCGAAAAAACCATAACTTCCTTGAGAGAGAAGGGTAATAATAAAGTTTGTTCAATAAACAGCCAGAGGGGAGTGAAGGGGGAGAGCTCGGAAAGGAGCCACTTCGATGCCTGCCGCAGGGAGAATGACTTATGATATAGACGAAAGTCAGGGAAGTTTACACCACCATTAGACTTTGGTGCGCGGAGAGAAGATAAAGAGATCCTAGCCTTCTTGTTCTTCCAGAGAAACTTAGAAAGGCAAGAATCAATCTGCTTAAAATAATAGGAGGGAATATGGACGGGGAGCATAGAAAGAGCATAAATCAGTATGGGGGTGATCATCATTTTGATTGAATCTAAACGACCCCACCAAGAGAGAAAAAGAGGGTTCCAAGAGGAAAGTAATTTGTCAATTCGAGATATAACGGCAGACATATTTAATTTAACGGAAGTCGCGATAGAATTGGAGAACGACATACCTAAATATTTGATTTTTGAGTTATTCCACGCGAAACCAGTAGAAGAAAAAGAGTGGGGTAGACAAAATTTAGTAAGAGGAAGAATTTCAGTTTTATCTGAATTAATTTTATAACCAGACACAAGGGAAAAGGAAGTGAATTGATGTAATAAAGGAGGAATAGAAGTTTCAGGTGCAGAAATAAAGAGTAGAATATCATCCGCATAGGCGGAAAGTTTCAGGTGGTGATCCCCATAAGAGAATCCTGAAATGGAATCGTTATTACGAATTGAAGATAGGAACGGCTCGAGAGCCAAGATAAAGAGAAGAGGAGAGAGAGGGCAGCCTTGGCGGACACCGCGTTGAAGAGAAAAATAAGAAGAGGTACAGCCATTAACTAATACTGAAGCTCTAGGGGCAGAATATAATAATGAAATAAGAGAAATTAACTTGGGACCAAAACCGTGCCATTTCAAAGATGCAAACAAAAAGGACCAATCAACTCTGTCGAAAGCTTTTTTGGCATCGACAGAAATGGCCGCCAAAGAATCGGAGAGGAAGGAAATTTTGTTCAAGACATTAAGAAAAAGACGAGAATTATCTGAAGTCAATCTACCCTTGACAAAGCTGCACTGCTCCTTACCAATCAATTGAGGCATAAGAGGGTCTAGGCGTAAAGCAAGTGTTTTGGCAAACAGTTTATAATCGACATTAACTAATGAAATTGGGCGGTAGTTTTTACAAAACATAGGATCTCGATCTTCTTTATGTATAAGACAGATTGTGGCTTCCTGAAAAGTGCCTTCCGTCTTACCAGCTAAAAAAATGAATGGAAAAGATTAAAGAGCTTAGGAAGTAATAGGTTAGAAAAGTGGAGGTAAAATTCAACAGAGAATCCATCTGGACCAGGAGTCTTACCCTTCTTTAGAGAATGTAAGGCAGTGGATAATTCATTAAGGGATAAATCTGATTCAAGGTTCGAGAGATTGAGGTGAGAATTAGACGGAGTTGGAAGATTATTAAGGTATGTTTGGATAAGGGAGGAAGATGGAGGAGATTCTGGAGTGTAAAGGTCTTCATAAAAACGTTTAAACTCATTAAGAATATCCTGGTCTTTGTAGATGAGAGAACCATCTAAAGAGTAAATAGATTCAATCAAAGTACGATCTTTGCGCACTTTAAGGTAATTCGCAAGAAGTTTTCCTGCTTTATTACGACCACCATAGTAGCGAGCGCTACTGCGGAGAAGTATTGAGGATTCATTATCGGTCGAAGTCTTATTGAAAGCTAATTTGGCTCGTATCAAATCTGTTGGTATAGTGTCCATGGAAGAAGTATAAAATGTATGTTCTAAATTCTTAATATGTGCTAAGGAGGCTTTTTGTTGTTGAAGGAAACGCTTCTTTTTTTTGGATACAAAATCTATAGTAAAGCCTCTCGCAGTAGCTTTAAAGGAATCCCATAGTATATGAGGAGGGGTATCAGGGTCACTGTTAAGGTAAAAAAATTCCTTGGCAAAAGAATGAAAAGAGGAAGAGAAAAAGGGGTCAGAAAGAAGGTGATTATTAAAACGCCAATGGGAGGACCTGGGACACGGAGGGAGCAAGTCGAGATCTGTCACAATTGGGGCATGATCAGAGATGACAATAGGTTCAATAGAGGAGGATATCAGATTTTGAGAGAGAGATTGAGAAAGAAAAATATAATCTAAACGGGAAAGAGAGTTATGAGGAGGAGAGAAAAAGAGAAGTCTAAAGTATCAGGATGGGAGAGTCTCCAAGAATCAACGAAGTGTGTCTGAGAGATAGTGTTAAGAAAATGTTTATGAGTTTTGTGGGGGATGAAGCGAACTTGAGATTGGCGGTCAAGGAAGGGATCGACTATTTGGTTGCAGTCACCTCCTAGTATAAAGAGATCATCTCTGAACTGTATACATTTCTGTGTAATCAGAGGCCAAAAAGTGCAATCAGGCTGTGTAGGACCATATATATTAAAAACAGTTAAAGGAACATTATTGATCAACAATTTAACCAACAGCCATCTACCCTCTGTATCAGTTTCTTGTGATATAACTTTACAATTCAAGTTCTTATGGCATAATAATATAACACCGTTTTTCTTATTAGTGGTAGGTGAGAATAAAACTGAGCCCACCCAACCTCTTTTTAATTTTAACGCCTCAGTATCTGTAAAATGGGTTTCCTGTAAGAGAGCTAAATCCAGGTTATAAGAGGCAAGATGAGAGAGTATTCTCTGTCTTTTAATCGGATTAACAAAACCTTTCACATTCCAGGAGATAACGCTGAATGTAAAAACATTGAACGAACATAAAACACAAAATATGCATCACCAAAGTCATGAAAGATGAAAGAGGGAGGGAAACAAGATAACCAATAGGAAAATGGAGAATGTAAGACCAAAGAAGGAGAAAGAGGATTAGAGACAATAGGAAGGGGGGAGAGGAAGGAAGGAGAGAAGAAGAATAAAAGAAGACAGTACATGTCAAACGACGACTGTAATACGTACCTTAAGGAACAAGGGACAAGAATGAGATGCGGCAAGGGACAACGGAAACAGCACACCCAACAGGGGGCAACACACCACACCAGGACATCTATACAATAAACTCGATCAGGAGCGGGAGTATGGAATAGGGATAAAATCTAGTAATTACGGTGAACCTGTAAATATAAATAAAGATGCATATAACAGAAAGGGAACAGATAATGAAATTAATTAAGCCATTACAGACCAGAAATAGAGTAAGGAGGAGAAGAAGTAGGAATAGGAATATTTAGGAAGGCGATAAAACAAATAATGAATGAGATGGTGACGGACAGAAATAATAATAGTATGAACAGCAAGGGGATCAGATAGTATAGCAAAGTGTTTAATAATAACAGAAATAAGAATGGAGAACATGAAAGAGAGTAGGATAAAGCCAACAATGTACCTGTAAAGGAAACAAATGTTTATGTATAATAACATTAGGGGAGAGGAGGAGGTAATAAAGAATTAGAATAACAACTTCAATATAATATCACAATGAGAAAAATATAAAAGTCAAGATCCAGAGGAGGAAGGGGTAGTTTCCATTGATGTAGAAGAATGGGACTGGATGAATCTGCGGAGATCAGCTGGATCTTCAAACGTGGAAGAAAGTCCAGATAAACAATCCATATCTTGCACCTAAGGAGCGAAGAGCAGGGCGAAGATCCAGAAATTCCTTTCGACGTTTGGCAGTCACTGAAGAAAGATCTTGGGAAATAAATACCTTGGTGTCGTGCCAGGATAGATTTTTTTTGGGCTTTAGCAGCATTAAGAACCAACAGAAGATCAGTGAATTGTAGAAATAAGATAATTATTCCACGAGGGTTGGAAGGAGCAGATGAGGAAGAAAGACGAGGACCCAGTCTATGGGCTCGTTGTAGGTTCAGTTTAGTTGTAGCAGGGAGGCCCAGAAACTGGGGTAGAAAAGATGCAAAGTACGTGACGGGGTCATCACCTTCAAGGCCCTCAGGAAGGCCATAAATGCGTAAGTTATTGCGACGGTTCCTATTTTCCAAATCCTCAGTCGCTTTCTTCAGATGTAAGATTTCCTTCTCCAGCGAGGATATTTTAGAAGATGAGGCTTGTACCTCAGTAAGATGATGTTCCACCACAGTAATACGGGACTCCATAGAAGACCATTTATCGTCTAACGATTGTAAACAACAGTTTGTTTCCTCAATAAAAGGACGGAGAGCGCGTAACTCCTCCCAGACCATGTCCAATGATACCGGAGAAGAAGACTTAGGTGGTGAAGGAGGATCTTGCTTAAGCCTCTTGCCGGTGGTTGAAGATAACGGTGCTTTAGATGCCATAATGATGGGATTTTTGTGAGAGTGGAGCAGTTCTCCTGTGGCGAAAGTCCAGATAAACAAGAGAATTTGTTGAAAGTAGAAACGTTGGCTCCAAAAGAGTTAGGATCATGCACTTCCACTGTTCTGGTGTGATGGAGTAAACGTCTACTCCTACCCATGAAGTGAGGTAAGGAGAACGCAGAAAAATGGTGACGTTACACAGGAGAAACAGCAAAGTACTTCAGAAGAGACACCCAAATCGATGAAAATGCAAGTTTTCCCCCGGATAATGATAGTCGGGGGGGGGGAAATGCATAAAATTTGTAGAAAATGTCAAGAAAAATGCATGAAGGGCGTCAATTAAAGAAGTATGAGGAGAAATCCCGCATAAAGTAGAAACAAAATGGCGGCTGTCAATAATGCAAAACAGTCACCTGTATAAAGTTATTTCAGCAAATTATTGACCATCTCTGTAAAAGGCATCCCTGGAAAGCGCCAACCTTCCGATTTAATATTCTGCCATTATAATGCCAAAACGAGCAGTGAAACCGCTCCGAAATTGCGTTAAAAGTCCGGTGTGAAACGGAGCTCCGACGCTAGGCGGACATTTTAAGTCGTGGTGCGCGCGACCCTCTCGCTGTTGTGTGTTTTAAAAAATAAATAATATTAAAAACTGATCTACTTTCGCCTTTCCTCTCCTGTACCCTCAGCAGGTTTGCAAATCCTCTCACGTTGCAGTCAGAGATATGGGGTACACACCAGTTTCCAAAAAGGGAGCAATTTGCCAAGAGTCGTAGCCTTACATTTGACATTTGTCTTTGAAGTTGCAGCAGATGTGACAGCATACAAGTAAAATGTGAGAACATCTTTATTGCTCATTCATCTTTTGTACCCTAGCATTTTGGGGGTACTGCAGCAACCCTCTTCCTCTTGTTAAATTGCAGACAATTGCTTGGCATGTCGGCACGAGACAGGCTACAGCCGATGGCTGCCATGCGCCACGCTAGATCGCTGTTTGTGTTTTAATGATGCACAGAATGTGTGGGAGCTTTTGACATGTTTTCCACATGTGTTACATTTGATCACCTGTGTAGGAGATTTAAAACAACATTCCTTTCACTCCCTCACTCCCTCCCTCATTTCACAGTCATCAGAAACGCTTCCTTTGCAAAGGATAGGGGTGGGGAGCTGCAACCACAGAACTGTAACTAATATTGGTATTTAGCAAGTAGTCAGCTCCGGTTTCATGAAATAGTGTTTTTTATGTTTGGGAGAATATGCCACTATTAATTTCCCGATGAATGACTGGGAATAATCAGACCCTCCAGGATTTTGCGTTTTTATGATTTGCCCCAAAAATCATAAAATCAGCATTTTTGTCAAAAGAAACATGGGCCCTCCCTGTTCCCACACTTTTTATAATGCACTTTGACCACTGCTTCGGGCACAGAGTGAAACAAGCACCACCTGCACAGACCTGCTTTCAAACAACAGAGCTCTGGAGCTAAGATCCCTGGATGAGCAACTCTCTGAGAGCCTTAAAGCTGTCAGAGCTATGCTGCCCTAATATAACCGAGAGGAGTGGAGCTGTAAAGCACCAGAAGCAGAGCAGCAAAGCTCTCGGAGCCCAGTAGATACCCAAAGCTGTTGGAGCCACAGGGCTCATGAGTTATACATCCAACATGAGGAGTTTGCAGTAAATGTCATTTCACCTGTTAAGATAGTTACTGCTGAGTACAAAGTAGAAGCAGTTCAGGAAGGAGTTCAGTCCTGATGTTACCCAGAGGTTTATTGGCTGGGCAATACCTTCACGTTATTAATATCTTATTCCATATCAGTGACACTTTCAAAGAGATTGACTCATATGAATCTGGAGGCGTGGCTTGACACCGTCCCAAGATGGCCGCACCCTGACGAGCTCCATTGTGGCTGCAGAGAAGAGTCAGCCAGACATTGCATGCAGGTAGATGATTACTCCCAATTTCACAGAAATGTAACTTCCACAAAATTCCCGCTTTGTGCAGGTTCGTTCGTCTGACTACTGCAGGAACTTTATCTCTTCAGATACGGTGGGTGCGCTGACTGAGATGTTGCACCCGCTATTTTGAGTTGTTCTGAAGCGCTCTCTCGGGATCCAAATACCTCAGAAATGATCTACATTTGCTTTTAACGCTGCTTGGCCACATGTTTTATTGGAAATCTCCTAATGCATTTCTTTTATACTGTATGTACAAACAGTAATACTTTATTTTGGCTACATGAAACTTCTTCACATTAATTTCTTCTTCATAGTGCAATGTATGTTCAACAAAGTAACAATATTCATATCACAGCATTATAAAGTGGTCATTTCTTCCCCTTTTGCCTTATGGGAAGAACCAGGGGTTGGAGGTACCGCTCGTCTACTGGATCGACTTCCTCAAGTGATTTCTTAACAGACACTGCCAACTCATTTTCAGTGCTTGTTAACAATATGGAGGGCAACATTCAGCATTCTGCCTCTTCATCCACGTCATCATGTACTGGAACCATCACTACTAATGTCAAAATGGCTTCCAAACAAAACTCAAATGTTACTCAAGCTACCAAATGAGTTAAAAAAGACCCTCCATCTCCCATCAAATCGTCCAATATTATCTCAATGGAACTTTTGCTTGAGGAGATTTGAGCGCTTAAGCCCTATATGAGGATGCTAATAATAAATTGCAAATATTGAATACTAACTGGTCACTCATGGATAATAGAGTCACTCATGTTGAACAAAGGGTTAATGACCATTAAGATACTATGCACACTTTTCAAAATCTACAATCTGAGGTGCAACAATTAAAAAAACATGCGGATGATTTGGAAAACAGGTAGTGAAAAGTACTGACCCCATTTCATTCTTTCTCCACAAGATTTTAGACTTTCCAGCTTCTCCACTATTGAACATATAACATGCGCACAGAATGGGTCACTTTACTGGAGATCCTTTGTCATCTCAAAAGCCGAGGGGAGTCATTCTCTGCTTCTTAAAATACGTAAAACTTCTTCAGGTTATCAAAGCTGCTAAAGCCAAAGGACGAATATCCTGGTCTGGATCACAATTGAGCTTTGCTCGAGACTTTGCCAAGGCTACGGCAGATAGTAGAAAAAGATTCTGAGACATGAGACCCTCTCTTCGATTTTGAATGCAAGATTTGGTCTTTTCCATCTTGGTCTGTTTAAAATGACTTATAAGAACAAAACGACAACATATGAAGACCCTTCAGTATTGCAGCGTTTCATATACAACTGCAGAAGAGAAAATATGGATACCTCAAAATTTTCTTCAACTTGACTTTTATTGTTCAATGTGTTTTTTTGTTTAAGAGATTTCTTCTGATAAACTAGTTCTACATTACAACCTATATGTTATGTTTCATGTCTCCTCTTTCATTGTGTAGACTGTTCCTGCTAATTCTTATTTGTTCCTTTTGTTTCAGGTACTGTTTTTACATATGACTTGGAGATTACAAAAGAAACAATTGATGGACGGAATGCTGAACAATGCAAACATTCACCCCATTCACAAGGATCTGGGTTTAATCCATCATTCTTTTGCTCACCACGCCACCCCAGTTTGGACACAGCCATATGCAAATCAGTCTTGATCCTGTTCCTTAGGGGAACAGTCCAGCCCAAATTGCCAAGACAGGTCCTCCCTGGACTGGAAACAAGCATCCTGGGACTACTTTCGGGGCATCACCCCTCATCAGTCAGGCTAGTTTGAATCCAGTGGCGCAGTGAGCACGGGACCCACATCTGGGCATACCCTTCCCACTTAGGGCGACAAATGGCATGGGGAGCAAAAAAAACGATGGTTTTAGGCCAAGATCTCTGTACTGGGGTGAATGCATGACATTGTTCTCCATTCTGTCCATCAATTGTTCTTTTTGCATTTGTCACCCTGAGTGGGACGTGTATGCCCAGACTTTGGTCCTGTGTTCTCCATGCAACTGGAGTCAAGGTAGCCTGGCTGATGAGGGGTGAAACCCCAAAACCGGTCCTAAGATGCTTATTTCCTGTCCAGGGAGGACTTGGCCTGGCAGTTCGGGCTGGACTGTTCCCATTGGGCGCAGGGTCAAGACTGATTTGCATATGGCTGGGTTCAAACTGGAATGGCATGGGGAGCAAAAAAAAGATGGATTTAGGCCCAGATCTCTGTACTGGGGTGAATGTTTGACATTGATCAGCATTCTGTCCATCAATTGTTCTTTTTTCATTCGGAGATTACGTCATTATTGTTTTTATGAAGTCTGGTTCTCACCCTGTCGGCTGCGTCATGGTTCCAGTCGCATCATCTTCCTTATGTGGCATCACCGCCCTCAACTATTTCTGTTTATTTAGATATGTTTTTCTGTTATTTTGTCGTCTATATTTTCTGCCCTTATCTTATCCCTATCCTTTTCTGGCCTATCTCTTCTCTCTTTTCTTTCCTTCTTTCTGCTTCCTATATAACTCAGTAATCTTTTACTTGTATCCGCACTTACTTTTGTATCTCAATGCTTATTTATTCCTGCCTCTTTCCATTCTATTAATATTCAAGTTCATTGTTGAATTACACTGTTTCATATCAAAAGTTGTATATTTTGCCATTATTCCTCAGCGGAAAAATGGCATGTTCTTATTTTATACTGTCTTATTTGCTTTTCTCTACTGTTAATTATATTGTTATCATTCTTATTTACAAAAGTACAGAGTATGTTTGTAACATTCAGTTGGTAAAATATGTTAAGATTAATGTCAATTGTTATTTATGACTTTACGCATAATTACTTGGAATGTTAAGGTGTTAGGATCGCCCATTAAGTGACAAAGAGTACTTTCCCAGTTAGCTAAATGAAATGTGGATGTTGCTTTATTACAAGAAACACGGGGATAAAGATGTTCAATAACTTGTCCGCAATTGGGTGGGTTATGCTTTCTCATCACTGGGAATGGGTGAACGTAATGGCATTGTTGTCTTTTGTAACAAAACTTTGATGTTAAGCTCTTGTCACAAGAACCTGATTCAGGTAGCCGGTGGCTTTAATTAAATTTAACAATCAATAAAATTCCAGTAACAATTTTTAATGTTTATGCTCCCACACATACTGCTAAATCCTTCTGCCCATCATTACATATAAGTTGATGAAAATTACTGATGAATATTTAATTGTTGGGGGGATTGTAATCTAGTAATGGACCCTTTTTAGATTGTTCCTCCTCCCAAACTACATTTGTTCCCTCCTCCATGCATAAATAGTTCACTGCAGCCATCAAACAACGAGCCCTTATAGACTCATGGCGTCTCAGTAATCCATGCCTGCAAGAATATACTTTCTTCTCCCCTGTCCATTTATCACAATCCAGAATTGATTATCTTTTTGTTTCTAAAGCTCTTACTCCAGACATATTACATGCAGATATCAGAACCATCTTAATTTTGGATCATGCCCTAGTTACTTTGGACTTAGAATTTCTTACCATCACTCTTAATATACCCCTTTTATTAGATAATAAATTCACTCAATATTTTCAAACATTTATCCATGAATATGTCCTTCTTAATGAATCTCTGGATATTTCCTTTCAAACTGCTCGGGAATCTTTTAAAGCTGCTTCAAGAATCTTCTATCTTATGTCTCTAGTAAAAAGAAGGCAGCTGCAAAAAAGCCTTAGACGTTGTGAAACATATTACATCATTAGAACATTCCTATTTTACATTTAAATGTAAGTCAAATTTAGATGAGAGCTAAATTTCAATTTAATAAACTTTCTACGGAGAATGCAGCTTCTTACCTACACAAAACAAGTGCTAAATACTATAGGGACCAAAATCAAGTGGGTAAACCCTCAAATTATCTTAAAGTAAAAAAAGAACTGACTAAAATTGAAACAATACTACATTATGCAATGACTCCAGTATTTAAACATAATGATATTTTAGCAGAATTTTCAGAATATTACAAAACTCTGTACTCCAGAAAATGCTGTATGGTTTTGTGGAGCACATGTCTGCCCCAGCAATGGGGCGTCCCAGCACTAGTCTCAGAAAAACCAACCGCAGATGATGACCAGACAGAAAGAGACCCCATGGAGTGCTTAGATGGAAAATAGCCAGGCCTTCAGGGATTTCCTGTAGTTCTGAATACTTCTCAGAGGTAAAGGAAGTGCGTTCCAAAGGGCAGGAGCTTTAGCGTGAAAGGAATGGCCACCCGCTCCTACTCTTCTAACACGTGACACACAAGCCAGGTTAAGTTCGGCTGAGCGCAGAGGGTGTGGGGATAAGTACGGAGACAGCAAATTTAACAAAATGGGTACCCCCTGGGAGGAAAAGATCTTGTGGGCTGTGCACACACTCATTTTAAAATCAATCATTACCTATCCTCCATTCATAAAGATTGCGATCCACATAGAGACTTCTATTCTCTCGAAACTGATAGCTCTCTTCATTAACTCTATTAAAAAAGTTAAAGCTCTTGGGCCAGAAACTTCCCTATTGAATTTTATATTCATTTTTCTAAAGTCTAATGCCAAATTACATAAGCTTTTCACGTTCTTTACCAATACCAAATTGGCTTCTGGCATTTTTCAAGACGATTTATTTTGTCTTATATCCAAAGAGAATAAGGACCCTAAATTGTGTAAAAATGATCATCCAATTACCCTTGTCAATGCTGACTATAACATTTTTGCTAAAATCCCTGACATTTGTTTAGATCCTTTCCTTCCCAGTTTAATTGCTAAAGAGCAATTTGGTTTTGTCAAAGGAAGACATCTCTCAGATAAAACCAGAATATTCTTTAATATTTGGAGCAAATCCAACACCTATTCGCATTCATTAGCAGTGAGATCTTTAGATGCACGAAGGCCTTTTGACTGGGTTCATTGGAATTTACTTTTTCTCTACCCTTTCTTGGTTTGGATTTGGTCAAAACTTCATTAATTTAATTTCTCTCTTATATTCCTCTCCTAAAGCATCAGTTTCTGTTAACAGTTTGATTTCTCCATCTTTTTCTTTACACAGAGGAGTTAGGCAGGGATGTCCTCTTCCCCACTTCTCTTTATTCTTGAACTTGATATCTTTTTGGCTCACACTCACCAAAAATGCTGACACACAGGGTTTCAAATATGGTGATAAACACATCAAGTGTTCAGTTTATGCTGATGACATTCTTTTATACATATCCTCCCCTCTTTCCTCCCTGAAACCTTTCCTGAACAAGGTCTCTGATTTTGTAGCACTTTTGCTAATAAGTGTGAAATTCTTCCACTCAATAAATGGTGTTTTAAGCATGACTTTTCATGCTTACAATTTCTTTGGAGACGACTTAAAATAAAATAGTTAGGTCTTTGGATCACTTCTTCTGTTAATGATACTGTATCTATTAATACCATTACTATTATTTGAACTCAGACTAAGCTCACATCGCAATGGATTCCATTGTTCCTCTCATGGTGGGGTAGATTGAAATGTATTAAAATTATATTAGTTCCCATTATATCGTTCTAGCTATCTGCAATTACAATCAATATCCCACGTTAAGTATTTTCTTATGGAATAATAAAAACTTTGTATGTCTCTCAGCAAACTTCATTTGTTACTGGCATGCGCACGTTGTTGTAAAACATGACTTCATTGGACTCTTATACAACTCGTGCCATGCAGGGGGCGCTACATAAACTGTGGAGTTGAAGAAAGGCAGCAATCGCCAGAGAGACCATCTTGGGGGGTTACCAAAATCTTCAACAGCTGCTGCTTCCTGTTCAAGGCACAGTAGTAGTGATACTGCTCTGCTTGTCTGCAAATAACAAATCCTTTTTTTTTTACATGTGACAACCTCAATGTTTCCAGTTGCTGGGCTGGATTGAACTTAAGATTAAACAAATTGGAGCATTGTGTCCGTCCGTCCCATGATCAGCTCTCATTCCCTCTTTTTAGCAAACTCACGCATATAAACTACCAAAAGTACTTTAAAACAGCTATTGGTGCGAGATCAGTTCCATTACTCTTTTCTGCCCAGAGACAGTAAATGACATGTCTCGATGTCTGTCCTGACCTTATGATGACTGCAGGCCGGGCTTCTCACCGTTGAGCAAAGAAATGCCGGAGACCCAGGTAGGCTATGTAAGCTCTAAAATAATTGCCAAGATTAGCGCAAAAAATAATAACAGGGCATTTTTCAAATGAGATGCAAGCATCCATTTGTAAAATTTGTGTCAACAGTTTTGGAATTCTAGTGACAGTGTGATTAATTTTCAAATGAGTTGATTGTGTTTCACTTTCAAAATGCATGCAGTTCCATTTGCCATCACTGGATGCAGTCAGATGCACCCTCTCAGTGCGTTTCAGTGTTTTCACCTTTAGGAAAAGTGGTTTAGACTTGTAATAAAGATTATTGGTCTTTTGTTAAAACAATGCTGTTCGTCTGATTGTTGGGGTAGCAGCTCCTTGTCAAAATATCACAAATGTCTAGACGCTAACAAGATCCATTCTGAGACATTTTATATTTACATTGGGAAAAATGCTTTTCCACGTGTTCGCACTCTGCTGACTTCTGCAAATGAATTGCTTGGTTTTCTGCAGAGCTGCCATAGACACACCTGAAACAATGAGTTGCAGGGAGTTACAGATGCACCCGGAGCAATGGAAGGAAGGAACTGGGCCGTTCTTGTCCTGCGGTTGTCTTTGGTTAGTATCAGTGTCATTGTGTGAATGCCTGTAGTGTGTTATGACAGTGTATGGTGCATATCTTTGTCTGAAGGGTGTTGTGTGTGTGTCTGGGTGTGCATCAGACATGTTTATGGGCTTGGCAAAGTAATCAAACTATATGGCATTTGAACGACAGATATGGGTTTCTGTAATAGTGTGCAGTTGATGGGTGTATTTGGAAGGAATGTTGTGCCTTTCTGTGGGGAATTATTTTGTTGGCTTGGAATAGTGTCTAGCAGCACAGTTGGGATGTACAGGTGCATCTATTGCCATTATGGGGTTGTCTGGGATGTTGAGGCTATGTGAGGGACAATTTGAGGGCACTCTGGGTCAGTTGTGACGGTATCTTGAGTGGGTAGCGGTGGTGCCTTGAAGTGCAAGAGTGCCTGAGGGGTGTTTTGATCATGTCAGAGTTTGCCTTTTGAATGCAGGATTTCTTTAGTGCACCTCAGGGTAATTTTCTAGCATTATTGGGGCACAGAGAAGGTGTCTGAGGGCATTGATAACATGTATAAAGGAATTAAACATGAATGGCCCTGCACTCAAAACAACAAATAAACAATTAGTGAAGGCAAATTATTGTCCATAATCAAGCACAAAGGAATCGGTTGGTGTCTTCCCAAATGAGAAAAGCAATAGGTGTTTTGATTGTAGAAATACAGCACACAATGGACAAGACTGCTGACGCGTTTCGTCCTCATAAGGACTTCTTCAGGGCTTAATAGGTCAATGACATTGCTCAGAAGTTCATAGAGGTGTAACTCTTGTGTGAACAGTCAGATTGAGATTACAAAACGTAAAAAGATAGTAATTCTCCTAAAGTGAAGTAATGATGTCCGGATCCCAAGTACAAGGAAGGAAACACAATGTATCTGTCTCCACAAGTGATACAGCCTGCAGGATAAGTGTGCCCCGTGTGTCTAAAGCGGTGTCTGAAAATAAGATCGGACATATGATCCTGGCCAGGGTGTTGTGCAGGTTGGTTGTCTCTGGAGGGACATTTGAGACAGTCCGTATGACTTTTATATTTGCTTTGGGAAAGTGACTGGGGGAATGGGAGAGGCCTGTTTTCAATCATTGATTTTATACTAATAACATCCAGACACGCATCTCATGTTACGAATTTTTTAACACATGAGATATCTCTTAGTGATCATTTTCCGTTGAGTCTTGATTTGACACTTTTTACACAAATATATAGTTGTAATTATGCTTCTCCTGATCTAGTTGAGAATATTGAATTGAATAGACAGAATGGATATACCCTAAGATGGAGAAACATCGATACCGGTGCATTTATTAAACAACTGGGGTTGAATTGTAAGACAACGATTTTTAACTGTTTAAGAGATAGTGCCCTTGATCATGAAGTAATAACGAATTTCCTAGAAATCAGTAATTACATAAAGAAGTCTCTTATGGTTGATAATAAAAAGAAACAATTCACCCATAAGGAAGGATGGTTCGATTCAAGTTGCACTATGGCTCATAAGAAATTGAAGAAACAGTTACACGCACCTATTAAGAATACGGGGATGATTAGAGTGGCTAGGAATGAATATAAAGCAGCACTAAGAAGGAGAAAGATGGTTTTGAAAAGGGACACTTGGCTGAACCTAATGGAGGCTTCAGAAATGCGTGATTCGGCGGCTTTTTGGAAAATGGTTAATTCACCTTTCCTTACAGACGACACTAAAGCAACAATAGAAATTGCCATCACAGAACCAGAATGGATAACACACTACTCTAAGTTGCACGAAAATGTAGTAGATTGCACTGTAATAACTCAAGATTTGACCCTTACTGTACCCCCGACGATCACGACCGAATCACATCTTGTTTTTAAATTATGTGAAGTTACTAAGGCTATAGAGATGAGTGCTGGAGGAAAAGAAGCAGGACCAGACGGGATCCCTGTGGATCTTTTTAAAGCTAATTTAGATTTATGGGGACCCCTGCTGACACAAGTATTTAATGCCTGCATGAGAGAAGGGACATTTTTAATTACATGGGCCGAATCAGTGATAGTGCCCATTTTTAAAAAAGGCAATAGGGTTGACCCAGCTTGCTACCGTCCCATCTCACTCCTGGATTCTACAATAAAGATTATAGGTCGAGTTTTATTGGATAGGTTGCAGGTGTGGACAGATGAGCATAACATTTTAAGCGATCTCCAATATGGTTTTAGGAAGGGTATGGGTACTATTGAGCAAGGGTTAAATTTACATATCATTCTGGAAAAATATACGAAAGCTAAGGGGGGGCGAATTTTTATGGTTTTCGTTGATCTAACTGCGGCTTTTGATTCTGTTGTTCATCATAAGCTATGGGAAATTTTAGAGAATCTAGGAATAGATATTTTAATTATTAATTTTTTGAGGCAGCTATATTTAGGGGCTAGCGCAAAGGTCCGGTACGGAAGGTGTGGTGAATGCACTAAACCTTTCCGCGTACAAAGAGGAGTGAGACAGGGATGTGTCCTAGCCCCTTTCCTCTTTACATTGTACATTAACAAGTTAGAGGCGGTATTGGTTGAGAACTGTAATGATTTACCTCTCGTAGGGGGCGACCCATCCCCGCACTTTTATATGCGGACGTTGCGGTTTTAATGGCCCGAACCCCGCTTGCGCTCCAAAAGGTTGCCAATATTTTTTCAGATTTTATGTCTAATTTGGGGCTCAACGTTAATTGCTCTAAAACTTTTTCTATGGGCTGTGGTAAGGGTACTAAAAACAGGGCGGGCCCCATTTTTATCTACACAAAACCTATTATTAGTGTTAAAGATTTTTCATATTTGGGGATTCTTTTTAGCGATTCTGGATCTTGGACCCAGGCTTTTTGCACAAGACGGCTTTTGTTTTCCAAATCAGTAAAGGCATTGATCAATTTTAGCCAAAAGCTGGGCAAACGGCCACCATGTGAACTTCTGCAAATTTATAGGGCTAAATGCACATCTGTTGCCATTTATGGTGCAGGCATATGGGGATATTCTGATGTGAGTGCTCTACAGATTATAGAGAACCATTTTCTTAAGTTTATTTTGGCTGTTCCGGATAGTATGGCAAATTATATATGCCATGTTGAGCTAGGCATACCATACTTAGAGGATTTGATCAGGTTACAGCCAGTTTTATTATGGTTCAAAATCTGGACGGTTGATGAAATTACATTTAATCGCTCTATTTTAAATGATGCTTTGAGATTAGATGGGGTTAGCTGCTTTAGATGGATTCAATACGTTAAAACGTTTTTAAGTAGTATTGGTCACTCAGAATATTTTAATGATCCTTCATCAATGTGCGGTGAGTCACGGAATGATTTTAAAATTAAATGTTTACATTTTTTGCACGAGAAGAGGGCTTTAAATGAGGCTAAAAAATCCACTGTATCAGCACATCAACTTACACTTTCTAGTGTGGGAATGCAACCATATTTGAATCTAACTATGAGTGACTATGAGCGTTTTTTATTAACTCGATTTAAACTAAACATTTGACATCGTTTAGTTACTTACCCAGACATGAATGATTGGTCTAAAGAATTGATGAAATGCCCTTGTGATGAGACTTCCGCACAATCTACAATACATATTATGTTCTTCTGTAAATATTACAGTAAACCCAGGAAAAGATGGATTATTCCTGTTTTACACAAGTTTGCTATAAAACAATGCCGTCCTGCGTTATTAGCTTTGCAACTTTTAGATGTTGTGTTTGTTATTGCTGCAGTGTCCGCTTTTAAAAAAAATGTACTTAAGTGTCGTACATCTATTGTTTTATGAAATTTTGTAATTTAGAATATATTAATATAGTTTTTATCAGATGTAATATTGTGCTTTTATGGTTGCTTGTGACTGGTAACCGAATAAAGAATATATTTGACTGGGGGAATGGCTAAGGAATGAATGCGCATTTTGAGGCTTTACTACAGGCTTGTGATTGTGCCTTGTGGAGTTTAGAGGGTATTTGTGTGCATTGTCAGGTTTTCTTAGGGAGGTGTTGATTTCCGTCCATGGCATTGTGAGGGTCTTCATGGTACTGAAGGATATTAGAGGGACAGTGTGAAGGTGTTTGGAATGCGTTTGAGGGTGTCCAGTTGAGTATGTTTCGGAAACAAATGTAGCTGTCTATGTGTTATGCAGCTGGTAGGTGTATCTGGAGAAGTTAAGTGGCTGTATGCATGGAATTTTGCTGCTGTCTTTGAGCACAGAGAGGATATTAGTGGGTATAGGAAGAATGTATAGGGGCATTTTCATAATTACTTTTTGCATTGTGTGAAGTGTATATCGGTGCCCCAGAAGTATTTTGAGGCAATTTAGGGATATTGTGTGAAAGTCTGGACTGCTTTGGGGGTGTTTGGTTGCTTGAATATGTCTTTGGGATGTTTTAAGATTGTTATATGGCATTATTTCCTGGATAATACTATGTTCTCCAGCTAGATAATTATGCTGCAATAAGAGATCTTAATTGTGCTGACGGTATGGATCAAGGGCTCTGCAGCAGATATGGTGATGGACCAGTTCTTTATTGGGTCAGGTTGCAACTAATTAAGGTAAGACCTTCACTAACAGACACCTACAATGCTTCCCTTTTCCCTGGCTGGCCTCCAGACTATCATCATAACCTTTACGACTCATACATAATTTCCCTAGGCACCAATTCCAGTCAGGTTGTTGTGTGTGATTGGTGGCATGTTTGGATTTTTGTGTAAGGGATTGATTATGCAGGTGGACATTTGATGGCACCCACCCAGATTGGTGTTGTTAGGTTATCTGGGGAGAGCTGGTGGCATAATGGCAGGTGAAAACATTTTCAAGTTAAGTCATGCACCACTCTAATTAACCAGCTCCTGTCCTCAACTCTCATCTTCATATAGTAGCCTAAACAGTCTTACTGCTCTATCTGTGTCTTTTACTCACTATTATCATTTTCATTCTTGGGCTCTGGATTAGTTAGATGGCGGGAGGACCTTGTTTTCAAAAGTTGGTTTCCACCTCTCGGAATCAGATTCTTTGAGGTGGGAAGATCACTTGACTCATGTGGTGGCTGTAATGGAGCAGGAGAAAGAGAGATAAAAAGCAAGGCTGGCAGTAACTGCGCCTCTTTTACTGCACGACTTGCCTCTTGTAAGCATGTTGCAGGGATTCTGCCCAAGAACAGAACTATGCTTAGGAATATGGAACCTTAGTGCATAGGGACTGAGTCATCCTACCACCTTAGTACCCATGAGCCCAGGATCGACTAGCTATAGAGTCTCACTTGCCCTCCTACTCACTCACAGAGGAGCAAGTGATTAGACACCCCAGAACACAACACTCCCAAATCTCTCAGGACTCGCGGTTGCAAGCCACACCCTTTCGCTCGCACTTGTAACTGTCCACAATAAGATCTGACAGAGACACAGAACAGTTTAAAATATGTATTTCAACTAACATGCTCTAAAATGCAGTATACGTGCCACAACAAGCAGGAGAATGCATAATACAAATACAGTCAGCATTGCAGCTAATCCATAAAACATAAAGGGAGATTTCATCATGAAAAGGCAATAGAGCCTAACCTCCCTCCCCTGGCTAAGAAGCTATATTATTATATATTAAAAGATCTCTGGGTTTTGTCAACAGACCTCATACCTCAGACTTTAGATGGCAGTTCTATATCATAGGTGCTGTCTCGCTCTTCTCCCTGGAAAGGTCCCTCTCCAAGTGTGTGTTCCCTATGCATGTATCCCCATAATACCAAGGTACGATTTTCAAACAACAGCTGCATTGGTATGTTTTGTCTAGGTTCTAGGGCCTGACCAGAACGGAATAACAAGGGGCATTGTTTATTGACCTTGCTCAAAATGTTCAGATGAAATCCCAGGAACTGGCAAAGAATACATACAGCAAGCAGTTCTCATTTGAAAAGTCTTTGCAAAAATAAAGCCATGTAGTAACGTGCACAAAGCCACATACTGTCTGCAGAGCTCATGCTAACTTAGAAAAAACGACAATGTCTCCATAGACCACGTGACACCCTCCCCTTGGCCAGGTCAGTAGTTCCAGGGCAAAACAGAGGACAGAGGTAAGCAGGGGCAAAGTCGGCTGAACCAAGGCTAAATTTGTTTGCATGGAGAAGAACCCAAAAGAAAAAAATAATATTTTTGTGGAGAACGAACAATGAGAACACAAGGCTTGCGCAGTGTATCTCAGTTCACATCTAATGTGCATCTTCGGAACCAAAAACATCACGGGGAAAATGGAATGCCATGCGCTCCAATAGGCCATCCAAACATTCCATTGTAAAAAGGTATGCCATCCAATTGAGCAAATCGAACAAACAGACATGCTCCTCATATCCAGAAGCTGCTAGGAGCATTTCAGGGCAACCTGCGTTAAATTTGATGAAACTTTGATCCAAGAGATGATGTGCACGAGCACAGGTGTTCAGGCCTGCTGACACTCCAAGTGTAGGATCATACACAAAGCGTCTACCCATAGAACAGCCCTGGTCATGGGCCATCAACGGACCCATCAACAGTTCATAATCCAGAGCATGGTGTGAGGTTTTGGAGAGGCATACATCCAGTGCCCATTGAAAGGGCACTGGAGGCAGTAGAACACAGGTTGCACGCAGGTGAAGTAGGCATAACGGAAGGTGAGCCAATAGTCAATGTTAAGCGCAGTGAAACGCATTAAACCAAAAGGTTGGCGCATGTGTTCACGGTACAGCTGCAATTAGTCCTGGCTTGACAGCACCACAGATCGAGCAGCCATTATGGAGCAGTAATAGAAATACCAGTATGCCACAAACCAAGAGGAGCAGCAAAGGAAACCCTCCGAAGGCGCTAGAAAAAATAGAATGAATAAAGGCCGGGATTACACCAAAAATAGTCTAAAATGACAAGACAAGGCCGGATCCCACAAGTTTAAAAAAGTGGGCCTGGCCCTCGGTATCGGACTCGTTAAATATTTGGTAAATTAATTCCCCAAAATGTAGGGGGAGATTTGTGTTTAAAAGTAAGTGAATCTCACTTGCGGTTCTCGCCACCAGCAATTCGAAGGTCTCACGGGCTGAAATAAGAGCGACTTCTTGTTGAAACAATAGTGCTTTGAGTCTGCTTAGCTTATTGAAATCTGTTTTCAAAGTTGGAATGGAAGGCCACAACGAACTATCTACAGTCCTGTGTGGCGGTGGAAAAAGAACATTGCTGCAACATGTAACACACTAAGAAACTGTTACTAAATATGGCATGCCTGCCAGTAACTGGGGTGGTGGAGTGAGCTAAAGAATGATGATGGATTAAACCCAGATCAGTTG
The DNA here is from genome assembly GCA_963921515.1 of Calotriton arnoldi. Classification (NCBI taxonomy): domain Eukaryota; kingdom Metazoa; phylum Chordata; class Amphibia; order Caudata; family Salamandridae; genus Calotriton; species Calotriton arnoldi. The sequence continues at coordinate 210,424 of CAWUFW010004092.1, forward strand.
ACTGGGGGTGAGTGTTTAATTAGCTCAAGCGCTCCGTCCATAATCCCCTTTGGTATCGCTTTGTTCGCCCTAAGTTGGCAGAGTATGCCCAGACATGGGTCCCTTGCTCACTTTGCCACTGGATTCAAGATAGCCTGGCTGAAGAGGGTTATGAACCCGAAACCGGTCCCCGGATGCTTGTTTCCGGTCCAGGTAAGACATGGCTTGGCAGTTCGGGCTGGACTGTTCCTATGAGGCACAAGGTCAGACTGATTTGCATATGGCCATGTCTGAACTGGGGTGGTGGAGTGAGCTAAAGAATGATGATGGATTAAACCCAGATCAGTTGACTGGGGGTGAGTGTTTGATTAGCTCAAGCGCTCCGTCCATCATCCCCTTTGGTATCGCTTTGTTCGCCCTAAGTTGGCAGGGTATGCCCAGACGTGGGTCCCTTGCTCACTTTGCCATTGGATTCAAGATAGCCTGGCTGATGAGGGTTATGAACCCGAAACCGGTCCCAGGATGCTTGTTTCCGGTCCAGGGAAGACATGGCTTGGCAGTTCGAGCTGGACTGTTCCTATGAGGCACAGGGTCAGACTGATTTGCATATGGCCATGTCTGAACTGGGGTGGTGGAGTGAGCTAAAGAATGATGATGGATTAAACCCAGATCAGTTGACTGGGGGTGAGTGTTTGATTAGCTCAAGCGCTCCGTCCATCATCCCCTTTGGTATCGCTTTGTTCGCCCTAAGTTGGCAGGGTATGCCCAGACGTGGGTCCCTTGCTCACTTTGCCACTGGATTCAAGATAGCCTGGCTTATGTGGGTTATGAACCCAAAACCGGTCCCAGGATGCTTGTTTTCGGTACAGGGGAGACATGGTTTGGCAATTCGGGCTGGACTGTTCCTATGAGGCACAGGGTCAGACTGATTTGCATATGGCCATGTCTGAACTGGGGTGGTGGAGTGAGCTAAAGAATGATGATGGATTAAACCCAGATCAGTTGACTGGGGTGAGAGTTTGATTAGCTCAAACGCTCCGTCCATCATCCCCTTTGGTATCGCTTTGTTCGCCCTAAGTTTGCAGGGTATGCCCAGACGTGGGTCCCTTGCTCACTTTGCCACTGGATTCAAGATAGCCTGGCTGATGAGGGTTATGAACCCGAAACCGGTCCCAGGTTGCTTGTTTCCGGTCCAGGGAAGACATGGCTTGGCAGTTCGGGCTGGACTGTTCCTATGAGGCACAGGGTCAGACTGATTTGCATATGGCCATGTCTGAACTGGGGTGGTGGAGTGAGCTAAAGAATGATGATGGATTAAACCCAGATCAGTTGACTGGGGGTGAGAGTTTGATTAGCTCAGGCGCTCCGTCCGTCATCCCCTTTGGTATCGCTTTGTTCGCCCTAAGTTGGCAGGGTATGCCCAGACGTGGGTCCCTTGCTCACTTTGCCACTGGATTCAAGATAGCCTGGCTGATGAGGGTTATGAACCCGAAACCGGTCCCAGGATGCTTGTTTCCAGTCCAGGGAAGACATGGCTTGGCAGTTCGGGCTGGACTGTTCCTATGAGGCACAGGGTCAGACTGATTTGCATATGGCCATGTCTGAACTAGGTGGTGGAGTGAGCTAAAGAATGATGATGGATTAAACCCAGATCAGTTGACTGGGGGTGAGTGTTTGATTAGCTCAAGCGCTCCGTCCATCATCCCCTTTGGTATCGCTTTGTTCGCCCTAAGTTGGTCCCTTGCTCACTTTGCCACTGGATTCAAGATAGCCTGGCTGATGAGGGTTATGAACCCGAAACTGGTCCCAGGATGCTTGTTTCCGGTCCAGGGAAGACATGGCTTGGCAGTTCGGGCTGGACTGTTCCTATGAGGCACAGGGACAGACTGATTTGCATATGGCAATGTCTGAACTGGGGTGGTGGAGTGAGCTAAAGAATGATGATGGATTAAACCCAGATCAGTTTACTGGGGGTGAGTGTTTGATTAGCTCAAGCGCTCCGTCCATCATCCCCTTTGGTATCGCTTTGTTCGCCCTAAGTTGGCAGGGTATGCCCAGACGTGGGTCCCTTGCTCACTTTACCACTGGATTCAAGATAGCCTGGCTGATGAGGGTTATGAACCCGAAACCGGTCCCAGGATGCTTGTTTCCTGTCCAGGGAAGACATGGCTTGGCAGCTTGGGCTGGACTGTTCCTATGCGGCACAGGGTCAGACTGATTTGCATATGGCCATGTCTGAACTGGGGTGGTGGAGTGAGCTAAAGAATGATGATGGATTAAACCCAGATCAGTTGACTGGGGGTGAGTGTTTGATTAGCTCAAGCGCTCCGTCCATCATCCCCTTTGGTATCGCTTGTTCGCCCTAAGTTGGCAGGGTATGCCCAGACGTGGGTCCCTTGCTCACTTTGCCACTGGATTCAAGATAGCCTGGCTGATGAGGGTTATGAACCCGAAACCGGTCCCAGGATGCTTGTTTCCGGTCCAGGGAAGACATGGCTTGGCAGTTCGGGCTGGACTGTTCCTATGAGGCACAGGGTCAGACTGATTTGCATATGGCCATGTCTGAACTGGGGTGGTGGAGTGAGCTAAAGAATGATGATGGATTAAACCCAGATCAGTTGACTGGGGGTGAGTGTTTGATTAGCTCAAGCGCTCCGTCCATCATCCCCTTTGGTATCGCTTTGCCAGTAAACCACAGCAGTTCTGGTTATTTAAAACAAGATAACTGCCATTAGAAAGCAGAGTGGGGGTGGGAATAATAGCTGGTACCAGAGTTCCTTTTAAATAACAAGCCAAATTTGGGGCCGAGACATTGCAAGCGCCGTGAAGTTTAACTTGTTTACAGACAAGGGAGTGACCTACCTTAGAATCACAATCTTCACCAGTAAGGAAAACTTCCTTATCTGCTTGCTGGCAGCGAAATTCAAAAGGCAATTGCCATAATTCATGAATATAGCTACTGCCAAGCGATTCACATCTACCCACAGGATAATGTTTCATGCAGGCCGTGAATTGTAAAAGTGAGTTGGGCAATGAAATAACCCCATGTATTAACCACACAGAAGAATTAGTTTCTGCTACTGAAAACGGTAACTGTTCAAACTTTTCAATGTATAACATTGTGTATGCTGTGTCCTTCATTGACATAAGTTTCTGTTTATCCGTCAAATTAAATGGTAAAAACAGGGCGATAGCATTTAGATAATCCCATGGCACTTTCCCACTTTTAAGTGTTTGCAAAGTCCAACTAAATTGCATAACAGAGCATAACTGATTTTGACCATGATACAATACAGACACTTCATTCTGAACAATGTAGATTACAGACGATACAATATTATCTAAAGTATATATACGGAAAGAAAGTGTGTTAATACTGTTATCCACCACTGCTAGAACCTTTTCCAGATTGTCTTGATCAATTAGTCATAAGCGTACTGCAGCTTCCATCTGGGACAGTCTCCAAAAGTCATTATATGTAGCATATGCAAACGTTTTGTTCTAGGGGTTTTTGGACCTAAAAGTAAATCAGCCAGATAAATCTCACAGGACAGGAGAGAAAGGTGTTGTTTCACAGATGACAGTGTGGAATGTTCTAACCATTGTTGACACAATTTACCTACTGAATACGTAGTAACAGTGTGAGAATGCGGGAAACGGGGATCCGGTCGGCTTAACGTAAAGCCTGCAGAGGAATCAGAAAAGCATAACTGACAAGCATTAAGACTGGTTGGCCACTGTAACCAACACAAAGGATCAATATCAGAGGAATTAAGAGTACCATTTTGAAACATTTCAGCTAAGGTCTCTATTGTATAGTTTGTATGTGTCTGCCATGCATCATAGGCAGCCAAAAAAGGAATTGACGGAGTATTCACATTTTTTGCAGTGGCCAAACCAAAACATGTAGTTTGTTGAATCGTCTGATTCAAAAATATCAGTTGAGACGGTATCAAACATACAAAATGCAGTGACTCTATGCCCTGCACTTGCCAAACTTTGGTACCCCAAATAGATTTCTAATCGATTGTGTCTTTCCAATAATCATAACCCTTCAGTGACAAATCGGTTATGAATGACGACGATAGACCAATTTAGTATAGGTCAGCATGAATTTCGTGCTGGTAGTCAAATTTAATTTGTAAAAGTATGATCACGGGTCAGAAAGATTGTAACCATAAAAATATACAAATTTACTCTTTTGAGTGTGTGAGCTCCCCTGGAACGGTGTCGGGCAATGCGCCCAATGTGTGTAATTAAAAAATGGTCGCTGAGAGTTGTTTTTGTGTAAAAAATGATGGCCATAATGTTGATAACAGAATAAATCAGCATAATTTGCAGAATTTAAATACAGATCTTCAGTATCAAAACAGTATAATATTTTAAGTCTGAAAACAGGGAATAAACAGCATTCACATATCAGTCATCAGAGTGCATCCTAGGTGTAACAACATCACCCAAAGAAACTTGAAACAAGTATGGAATTTGTGAAGTTTCGTTCTGCCCGTAGATTTCGAATGGTACTTTATCCCAAACGATGCCATCAACAATGGGTAACGCTGAAATGTTAAGTGGGGATTGATCCCTTTTCATTTTGTGGGACGAAGTGTGAGGGGCCAGTACACCATTCACCAAGTGTGCAGCAGAGCACTCTGGTAAGTAATGGCCATTGATTAGGAGGAAAAAGACTATCACGAAACTAATTCACATAAAGAGGAGCACCATTGTAAGTACCACCCAGACATATGTCCATGGGGGAACAAGGTAAATTCTTTTAAACCAGGAGATGAAAACACAAATCCCTGTCAGGGGCTCTGCCACAGATGAAAAAGAGGAAGATGTATCCGAAGAAAAGTTATCTTGGTCAATATAATAACCACTTGAACCTAAACTAAATAATAGGGGTTGCTCTGCATTGGAATGTGGAAAAGTTGCACGGTCAGGAAAATCAACTGCAACTTCGAGCAGTGGGGATTCATATTCATTTGCCACATGGTAGATGTTGAAAGTAAAACTGGCAACAAGTCTATGGAAGACTCCCTCTCTGCTTCAGGTTGCAGAGAAGTGGCAGGGGAGAGAGCAGTCATTGGACGCAAGGAAACATCCCGTCGGGGAATGCTTGTAGACATACTATTGAGTATCAGCCATATGGTGTAACTTGATATGTTCAACGGAGATAAATCAATTTATTCTCCTTGCAACCAGGAAATGGAGGCAGAATCACAGTACGAGTACCCTTTAATCCAAGGACTGGGACCGGTGCACGGTATGATGGCCCAAACTCTTTTTTGTTCTCCACCTTTTCTAGGACCAGATCTCCAGCTTTAGGAAGCCAGCCTGTAACAGGAATCAGCACAGCTGCATCTGTGGAAGAGGGCAAAAGTCTTTTGTAGATCCTGTAACATAGCACAATGGTTATCTACGGCAAATGTTGCGACAGCCACCACAATGTCTAGACCATCAAGGTCTGGCACAAACATTTTAACGCCAAAGAGCATTTTGTATGGGGTTCGCCCACCCAGAGATCTTCTAGGGATATTATTAAGTGCATGCTGGACTCCATAAAGATGAGTCAGCCAACCCCTGCCAATTCCTAATACTCTAGCTGTTAAAGATTGTTTTAAGTCATGGTTCATCCGTTCCACAACAGAATTGCCCTCAGGCCTATATGGAGACGAGAATTGCACCTGCACCCCCAGAGACTTCATCACATCATGGTAAGCCTTAGTGGCAAAAGCCGGACCTTAGTCTGAATGGAAGGTGCCACAGGCAAATGTCCCTACAAAGACATGCAAATCTTTTATAACAGTCCAGGCATCAGCACTGCGTTGTGGCCAAACCCAAAAGAATCTCGTGCATGAATCCACTGCAACCAAGATATATTTAAAAGCAGTGTCAGACGTTAAAGGACCGCAGTGATCAAGATAAATACAGCCAAATGGCTGATTTGAAATGAAAAGTTGAGTATGTGGCGGTGTGAAGCAGTAGAAGGTTTTATTTGTTGACAAATGTCACAAGAAAGAATATATGTACGTGCTTGTTGATATAACCCACGCCACCAAAAACGTTGCTGCAAAAGGGAAATTGTCGCAGTTACTCCGGCATGGGCAGACGCCACTCCTTCATGAGCGAAAATTAACAAAGAAAGCCTGCGGTCCTCGTTGGGAATCAGCCGATCCCCAACAGATGGTATAGTTGCAAATGAATTTTGATCAGGTGTCAAATGTTATGTATAACGTGAAGGAAATCCTTGAGGGTACTCTGTTCCCTCCTTAGATGCAGCTATAGCTGACAGAATGTCATCATAAATTTTAGACATGGACCTTGTAACTGCTGCTACTGAACAAGTGGCTACTGCAGACTTGACTGCCTCATCAGCCAGAGAATTCCCAACAGTGTGTGCTCCCACACGCTGATCTCCTAATGTATGAATGACATGTGTGAATGGCCAATGTTCCTCAAGAGCAACCACTCTGACCCAAAGCTTTTTATGCTTGATTGTGCTACCCTTAGAGTCATGAAAATCATTTTGCGACCAAAAGAACAAGTTGTCATTGAAGGATTGTGCACAGTAAAAAGAATTGCACACTACTAATGTAGGGACCTCGGGATCAGCAAATTCTTGTGCTTAAACTAAAGCGCATAACTCAGCCAATTGGGCCTTACAATCCCCAAGGGATAGTGTGTGCACCAAAGAAGATTTGAAATCACCATCTACTATTGTGCCTGCCACAATTGCGCAGGCTGTTGAATAAGCATGCTTTGAACCAGTGGCAGGCTCTGCAGAACTATCAGTGTAAATAATGCATTTGTACTGATCAAGAGGAAGCAATGACAAAGAAGGAGAATGAACATGTTCATATTGTAAAAACTCTTGTGTTTGCCAAGAAGGGTCAAATATAAAATTTACATCAGCCAACGTCAATGAACCAGCCCATTGTATCCAACGTGGATGCAAAGCCTTAGAATTTGGAACACTCACCTTTGTGACAGTTTCTAAAGCAGGCACTGGCGAAACCATGAAAATGTGTTTCCCCTGGGCCAGAGATCGTTCCTTAAGAATGGCCATCTGTACCGCGGTCAAGGAAAACACTTCTCTGCAGCAGTATATAAATGCGAATTATAAGCAATGGGGACATTGTCCCCTTCATTGAAAGTCATATAGGTAAAACCTACCGCGCCGGGTACAATCCGTATGACCAAATTTGTAGTATTGTCTCTTGTTAACAAGAACTGGGTTGCAAGCAGATCAGACTGCAAAGACCGAAGTATAGCTGTATGTTCCGGAAGCCAACTGGAAGCAGAAAAGGATGGTTGCATCAACGCGTAGAGCGGTTTGATACGCTGGGCATAATCAGGAATGTAAGTCCTCCTGAAATTTAAAAAGCCCAGCAAAGAGTAGATGGAGGTTGCAGTTGAGCACATTTCTCCAGAAAGAGGGGGTCAACCCCCTACCCTCATTGTTAAGTTCATAACCAAGGAAGAGTTCAGACAAAAAGGCAATATGGGACTTGGCAAAATTGAATTTGTATCCCAAGTTTGCAAAATGTAAAATAATGTGGCCCACACGCATCAGATGTAGATTTAATTCATCATCCATCAAGTATATTTCATCGATGTAAGAGAATGCATCAGGCTCAATTTCATGTAAAATTGACACTATTCGTGCCTCAAAAGCACCTGGCCTATTCTTATAACCCTAAGGCAATCTCGCATATCTTTTATGATTGCCTAATGCGCTGAATGCTGTCAAGTCACGGCTTTCAAGAGCCAAATTGTGACAAAAAAATCCATTGGAAATATCCAAAGTCTTCTATTATTTTTTGCGGACAATGTTGTTAACCAACGCAGAGCTATGGGTGTTCTGTACCGCAAAGGTACAAACATGACTATTCAAATGTCTGTAATTCAAAAATATGCAATATTAACTGTCGGGTTTAAATATCGGAAAAAGAGGTTAATTCATCAATGAAACACAGGGTTCAATTACACCCTGATATTCCAACTGGATAAGAATTTCACTAACGGAAGCTTTAGCATCACGTTTAATAGGGTATTGGGGTTGCGGTGTAGAACGCAAAGGAATCACATGCTCTGTCTAATCCCTATCCCAACCTGCCTGGTTACGATACAATGCCGGAGCAAGGGCTAGTGCCCACTCCGATGCATAAGCAAGTTTAGCCTCTTCTGGGATTTATTGCGAAAAACTCAGGAGAATAACATCCTCCCCTTTAGAGACAGCAAGAACAAATGGGGGAGGCCAATCAACCTCCACCAACAAAATATCATAAGAATATGTAAGGTTATCCCAAAAAACTGCCTTAATAGTGCGTTTAATATCACCTTCAATTTGGAGGCCAATTTTCATAAAGCCTATCAGGAGGGGCAATACGAATGTCAGCTGTTTCCACGGTGATGAAAGTGTCAGTTGCTTTCGCCTCCAGACGCTGGAGGAATGTCTGCCGCACTATGGTAACCTCTGCCGCACTGTCGAGGAGAGTTTCTGCCCAACTCCTGTCAAGGAGCAGGGTCCTCAATGTCTGAGGCATACTTTGCAGTCAAAGCGGCAACGTTTTTCTTCTGAAATGGGGCATGATATTTAGGTGGTCCTTCCTGATGACTTTTATGTCAAACTGGCTCTGCGGGCCACGTCTCGTTTGCGTAGACCCGCCTTGTCTGCGATCCTCTCGCTCTACTCCGCTGAACTGTTGATCCAACGATTCCTGAAAGGAACGAGGAGAACAAGGATCAGGAACCTGGAACCTCTTGGGCGTCTTAATTTTAGAGTGGTCATGCAAATCATATCTACGTTCAGAAGCGTTGGGTGGAGGCGAACCAGCACGAGAACCAGGCTTTTGTTGTTGCTGCTGCATATTTTTATTCCAAGCCTTTTTAGGAAAGGCTGGACAACCCTCATTGTCAGGAGGGGTTCTACTTTGTGACTGTGTGAATGGTCGAACCCCCAAACTATTGCAACCTAAGGAGGAGTAAACCTCTGCAATAATAGTTGGCGACTGTCATTCCCGATCAATGTCCGCTACCGCCGCAAGGTGCTGACGCACCTGTAAGCAAACTGCTTGACCTTTAATGTTACCAGAATCATACCATAGACAACAGGGAACATACCCACTAACTTCATCCCCAAAATCCAGGGCTCGACCAGCCCTGTGTTCATCTTGTACCTTGTTCAGAACGCTCGGCAGAACGCTCATAGAGGGAGTGCCAAAGTACAGTGTATATACCGAAGCAAATACTGTCCCCCATGTTGTGCAGTCCGCCAAAGAGGAATAATACCACTCGGTAAACTCATGGTAAGAATCCTGTGTTTTTCAACAGGAGTAATATGTAGAAAAACAGCTTCAAGTTGCTCAAATTTTTGAGCGAGCCAAAACGGTAAGTCATCACAATTTTGAGGACGTTTACCCATCACGGAATTAATCATGACGGGATTAATCACAAGACCTCTGCCCTGTCCAGGTGCTGGATGAGCATCTCCAGCCGGAGCTGCTTGTAGTGCACAAGCCATTAATTGTATGACCCTTCTATGAAGAAGGACCAATTGAGTATAAAGTGTACATAGCTCTGCGAAAGTAACATTGAGATAATTAGGATGTGGAGTAAAACCTGCAAAAACAGGCCATTTGGCCCCATCGATAGACAAGGGGCACATTTCAACAGAAGAAACAGGGTGAGGAAGGGCGCCATTCAACAGAATCGAATGCTCCCAGGACGTTAACGGTACTTCAAATAATGCATAAGGCCTATACACTGCTGGAGGAGCTGCGGTTGTGTATGTATGAAACGTATTATCATTTGCATTCACCACAGGAAAAGTAACCGAAGAATAGAAGACTTCAAAGCGGTATGCGGGATCTGCTTCAACCACGAAAATAAAATCAGCTCCCGCATTGGGAACTCCGTGTTGATGCAATAAAGCTGTAACCGCTGCACGTTTAGGAGCCACAATAGCAACCGAGTTTGCCATATTGGAAATTAAAAATATAAACTAGCAAAATGGTAGCACCAAATGGAGTTAAAAAACCTTTTAAACTTCAAGCTTGAAACACCTATAGAAACAGGTATAACCTACAAATATAGGAGGCCCATCCCCCTCACCACGGACGTCTCCGTAAACCAGTGCGAGGGTATTGTGGACAAGCACAAGCGCTACTCAGGGGTCTCATGAATAAGTACCAGACCAGACGTTGGCGGTGCCATTTTGCAGGGATTCTGCCCAAGAACAGAACTATGCATAGGATTATGGTACCTTAGTGGAAAGGGACTGAATCATCCTAACACCTTAGTTCCCATGAGCCCAGGACCGACTAGCTATAGAGTCTCACTTGCCCTCTTACTCATTCACAGAGGAACAAGTAATTAGACACCCCAGAACACAACACTCCCGAATCTCTCAGGACTCACGGTTGCAGGACACACCCTTTCGCTCGCACTCTTGTACCTGTCCACAATAAGATCAATAGAGACACGGAACAGTTTAAAATATTTATTTCATCTAACATGCTCTAAAAAGCAGTATACGTGCCACAACAAGCAGGATATTGCATAATCCAAATACAGTCAGCATAGCAGCTAATCCATAAATCATAAAGGGAGATGTTATCATGAAAAGGCAATAGAGCCTAACCTCCCTCCCCTTGCTAAGAAGCAGTATTATTATATATTAGAAGATCTCTGTGTTTTGTCAGCAGACCTCATACCTCAGACTATAGATGGCAGTTCTATATCATAGGTGCTGTCTCGCTCTTCTCCCTGAAAAGGTCCCTCTCCAAGTGTGTGTTCCCTATGCGTGTATCCAAATAATACCAAGGTACAATTTTCAAACAACAGCTGAATTGGTATCTTTTGTCTAGGTGCTAGGGCCTGACCAGAACAGAATAACAAGGGGCATTGTTTATCGACCTTGCTCAAAATTTTCAGAATACATCCCAGGAACTGGCAAAGAATGCATACAACAAGAGGTTCTCATGTGAAAAGTATGAACAAAGTCTTTTAAAAAATAAAGCCATGTAGTAACGTGCACAAAGCACGTACTGTCTGCAGAACTCATGCTAACTTAGAGAAAACGACAATGTCCCCATAGGCCACATGGCAAGCAATTACTATAAGTACAAAGTGCGTGTTTACGCTGCGATTGCAGGTTTCCAAAACAAATAAATAAAAAGGCATTGTCATTTACAATGCTAATAGCTCGAACTCTCTCAAATGTGAGACCTATTACATTGCAAATGTTTGTTATTTATTGCATTAGTGTGTGCTTTTGTGTCTGTATAGTATATGTTTTTTAAACTTTTTTTGACTTTTATATTTTTGTATTTTTCCTTTACGTCCTCATTTATTCCCCCTTTTCTTCATTTTCCTATTTCTTTTCTTTTTTCCCTTGCCCAGTGCAATGGCAGAACAGCAGCAGTCCCCTACCTAGTGGACGGTGGCGCCACCTAGGAGTCCTGCCCCGCGCAATCTTGAAGTTGAGGTGGCAGCACTCATTTTTTTTGTGTGGCGCCACCTCCCGGCCTTGCTGGTGGCAGACGGCAGGCGTGGGTGCAGGTACCCCTGATGGAGGGCCGGCTGCATTGGGGGAGGGTGTCTAAGTGTGTGCGCGACTCCACCCAGGTCATGTGTACCCAGCAGCAGCTAAAGCATCGCTAGGTGGATATCCTGGACTGGAAGCAGGACCTGATCTACCTGCTAAGGGTCGAGATTACGGGGCTCAGTAAATAATTATTTGTTGAGTTTGTGTTCTACAATGCTAAAAAAATCTGAATAGCATGCTGCTCACACTCAGAGCCAAGTTACATTTAGTTTACATTGACAATATTAGGTGATCCAGTTTGAGCTAGGCAGGTGCTCGGCGCTACGTAATCATACTCATCGGTGCTCGCTTTGGCTGATAATTTAAGAAGCCATTGCATACTCCTTTGTCCTCCTGCCACCATAGCGAATTAGTGATATCAGTGAGTTAGCATTCTCTGTGACTTTATTTTATGTATCTTGTACAGTCCCAAGCAAAGCTCACAGTGATGTGTAGTATGCATGTATGCATTGCAAAAAAAGGGAGACTGAGTTGGTCCGTCAAGAGGGTTGAGAAATGAGAACAGAATCAAAGATCAATTATTCCAATACATTAGTTCCAAATTAAGTTTTTGTTAAGGAAATTTGGAATAGGGATTTTAGGATTAGTGTGGCTAACTCAATGATAGTCACTGGTATCAATACTAGTACTATAGGCATTTTAATTTAGAAAACTACAGTGTTACTGCATTTGACTGTCATAAAGATTTTGTGGCGATTAACTGTACCACTTGTCTATTTTTGTATTTTCTTTATGTCTTACATCAGCACCCAAGGGCAAGAAGAGAGGCAGCATGGGGTAGTTCCTGGAGGAGCTTGTGCGGAGGTGCCGACCACCAGCTCCACTGCCGAGGGCTCTGCTAACTCCAGTAAGTCCTATTAATTACTATTATCCCCTATCCACTTTTTGCTTAATTCTTGGTATACCTGCATTATCCTTTTTTTTCATATTTCTGTAGTTTTCTTCTCCTTTTTTAGTAATCTTTCCTATATATCTTGTGGTACTGTAAGACTACCATATGTCTTTCACTGACCATTATTCCACCCCTTCATTGCACTTCAATGACACAGACTCATCATCATAGGCTATAGCTCTCCCTCTCCATTTAGAAACATTTTTGGTTGGCTTAACTACCAGGCTTTTCTAACATTGTAAACCAAGAAAATGCCCAAAGTGGTATTTTTGATAGAAGATACTGCTAACCGAAGTGTAGAGATGTCTTGTGGTTGTATTTTTTTGTATTAAAATGATGAAGGGGAGGCATATCTGCCACTTAAAAAATGTGGAATGTTATTTTCTAAACAGACAGACCACCACCAGTGCCAGCTCAAGTTCTGCTGCTCGAGAAAAGTCGATTGGAGGAGGAGAAGCAGTGTCTGACCCGGACCCCAGTTCACCAGTTCACCAAGCCAGCCACAGTCTCTAGCCTCCAGCCTCCTGGCTATTACATCGCTGTCGCCATCACCAGCTGAGGTCCATAACTTCCACCGCTGCCAGTGCCCCCTTCCCACTCATTCCAGCGCCTCATCCTGCAGTGGATTGACCGTTTGGTGAGCTGTTGAGAGAGCCGTTTGTGGAGGATAGAGCAGAGTCTGGACCAGCTCCGGTCCAGAATTGACAATACCCTCTTCTGAGCCCTTTTTACATTTTTTTGATTTTGGTGCGAGGGACTGTTGTGGATGGAGAGGGTGGGAAGGGAGTTGGGCCAGGTGTTTCGGACTATTTCTTCTTTGGATATTGGTTGGAGATGGGTTGATTCGTTTGGGGAGAGGGGTGGGCCTGTTGTGGGTGGAGAGGGTGGGTTTTTTCTCGAATGTTTAAATATTTATCATATCATACTTTATGCCTGAAGTTGTTTTGTGTTTTACTTTTCCTTTGCACTGCTACCTTTCTGTGCAGACGCTTTTCAATCAATTTCTCAAAGCGTTTGCAAGTAACGAAGGAGGGAGGGTATGCTGTCATTCCATATATTGCCTACAGAAACATAGATTAACAATTTCTTATCTCATATGCTGTAGAAGTTCATTACGTACTAAGTAAAGTAATTAATTTCACCCCATAGTTCTCTTACCTGAATAGATGAAGTGATGGCAGGCAGCTGCTCCCTTTGTCAATCTTCCAACACCTTACTTGGGGGTTTCCCAAGGTGCTTCCTTTTTTGGTAGTGGTAGTGTGCTGACAGGGAAGGCACCTAGGTGATCTCCAACTGTAGGAATAATTAGAAGGATCTCAGGCAACTAAATTGAAAAAAAAACTGAGAGTTAGTAGATTACACATATATATTTATATTATAGCATTAGAAAGACTAAGGACAGACTACTACCACCATGACACATCAAACAATACCACATATTATAACAAAAACTAGCAATAGTAAATTATTCTGAGCAATGGTGAGCATGGAATTTAAAAACCAAAGTTATGAAATCATCAATTCTGCAAAAATGTACTGAAAAATATGGTTACGCATTTTATTTATGCATAACAAAGGCCCGAATTATGATGTTTTATTTTATTTACTGATTTTGTACAGCGCATAGCTGCCCCAGCGACGGGGCGTCCCAGCGCTACCCAAGAACACAGACAGGGGACAGAAGGGAGGTGTCAAATGAGCTAGGTCTTTATTGCTTTCCAGAACTCTAAATGGTTCTGCAGTTCTCTGATCCCAAAGGGAAGGGAGTTCCAAAGCCTAGCTGCCAACACCTTAAACGAACGGCCGCCTGCTTTGGCTCTGAAAACTTGGGGGATACAAACTAGCCTTTTATCTGTGGAGCGGAGAGATCGAGTTGGAATATACGGCACTAGCAAATTCGCTAAGACCTTCGGGGCTTGATGATTCAGAATTTTATGAGCAACACATAAGGTCTTAAACTGAATTCTTCTCTCAACCGGCAGCCAGTGAAGCCTGGACAGAGAGCTAGAAACTGAGCAGGATCTCGGAAGTGCCAGCAAAGTACGAGTAGCTGCATTTTGTACTCTTTGAAGTCGCCGGATACAAGATTTGTTAGCCCCTAAATACAGGGCGTTTCCATAGTCCAATCTTGACAGGATCGTAGCCTGCAGGATGGTCTGTCGGACAGAGGGGTTAAAGAAACCCAGCAAGGGTTTAAGACCTCTCAAAAGCCCACAGCATGTCCTAGCCACGGACTTGGCTTGGGAATCAAAGGACAAGCTGCTGTCAAACCAGAAACCCAAATTCTTAACCACCTCCTTTGGTATCGGGGCTGGTTTGAGTTCCTCCGGCCACCACTGCTCGGACCACAGATCCCTGTCTTTGCTTAACAGAAGCGGTTGACTGACATCCAGTTAGCAACTGCCTGCATATCGTCCTTAAATTTCACAAGATTTAGATTGCACTTCTTAGAGAAGGCAATCACTAGTTGGGTGTCGTCTGCGTAAGACACCAAAGACAGCCCTCTTCTCCTGGCTACCACTGCCAAAGGTTGAACGTAAATATTAAACAACAGGGGGCTCAGGATCGAGCCTTGAGATACCCCATGTTTAATGGCGTGCACCTGGGAGTGAAAAGGTGGCACCGTGACCTGGAAAGTTCTTCCCTCCAAAAAGGAGCGGAACCAGGTCAAAGCCAGACCCCCTATCCCAATTTCCTCCAGCCTGTGCAAAAGTATCGCATGAGACACCGTATCAAACGCGGCGCTTAGGTCAAGGAGAATCAGAGCCGCAGAACTACCTTCATCAAGACTGCCGCGGATCTCTTCAGTCACTGCCATCAGCGCGGATTCAGTGCTGTGACGGGACCTGAAACCATTTTGGGAGGCATACAGAATATCACTACGCTCTACAAACTCAGTGAGAATGGTATTAAATTAAGATTCAGTGGCTTTGGCTAAAAAAGGGAGCTGGGAGATGGGGTGATAATTGCCCGGGTCAGAAGGTGCAAGAGAAGGTTTCTTTAAAAGGGGAATAACTTTAGCATGCTTCCATGCCACAGGTAGAGACTCTGAAAACAAGGATAGATTGATCAGGTCCTGTGCCATAGGTAGAAGGACATTGTGCAGTTGGCAAAATTGAGCTGGTCTCAGGGGTCAACTGCAGAGCCAGATTTGATCTTTCCACATACAGATTCGGTCTCAGCCAGAGATAGTGGAGGAAAGGTGCAGAGTGAATTTTTGCCCACAGAGGGTCTTTTGACATCACAGTATTCTACCTCATCTAAGAAAGTACTAGGGGTAAAACTATCATACATTTTATCCACTTTATGCACAAAGTAATTAGCCAGCTCATCACATTGAGCGTTAGAAGTGACAGGAGAGTCAGCTTTCAACATAGAGCCTTTCATCACCTTAAGAAGCGAAAAAATAGTTTTAGATGGATTCTTACTTTCTAAAATTTCATTGGCAATGTACTCAGCTCTGGCTTTCCGAACTAATTTATGATATGTCTTAATAGAGTTACGATATTTGGTTTTGGATTCCTCATCATAAGATCGCCTCCAAACTTGTTCTAGTTGTTTACATTTAGTTTTTTCCTTACTCAAAGATTCATTAAAGAATGATTTTCTTACTTATGCGTGGTTGGGTAAGTGGGGCTGGTGTGAGCTATTGCTCATGTAAAGAAGATCTCACTGTGAGTTGGTGTCGCATTTAACCACATCTGCCCTACTTAGGGGTCGATTCCGATTCAGGCCGGAAATTTCTCCGACCGAGCCGGACCCGGAGAGATTTCCGACCGAATCGGACCCGTGCAGTCCGACCGAACGAGTACGATGCGTCCGTATGTTATCGGACTCGAGTCGGTCGGACTCCCATTGAAGTCAATGGGAGCCGGTCGTACAACGCGTACGCGGGCTCCCATTGACTCAATGGGTGCGAGTCGGACAAGTGCGCCCCCTACAGCGGGTACGCGGCGAGCGACTCGCGCCGTACACGCACAGGTAGGGGGACCCATGGGTCCCCCTGTGTGCGACTCGCGCGGCTACGCGTACAGGGGGTCCGACACGGACCCCCAAAGTACAGCTCCGACAGCTCTTTCGAGCCGGAGTGCGCGGCTCGGTCGGACTGCTCGCGGCGCGCATCGTACTTACCCGGCTGGGGAACGTCTCCATTGCGCGGTGCGAGTCGAGTCCGAGCGAGTCGGTCGGAGCGGTTCGAGCCGGGAGCGAGTCGGTCGGAGCGGTCGGGACGCCCGGACGAGTCGGTCGGCGAATTCGCATCGTACTCGCTCGGCCGGACCCGCGTACGGTTCGGTCGGGAAACAGGGCTCCGAATCGGATCCGGTAAAGCCGAATCCGATTCGGAGCCCTACCGGCCGAGATCGGAATCGGCCCCTTAGTGTGACATCTATTTGGTGTAAATTGGGACACCTCCCAAAAAAATCACACAGCCTGGGGGAAGAGGGCTAGGGGTTTGATGAATGGATGGGAAAGTGGATTTGGAGAAAGGTGTGACAAAAACAAACACAACACAAGTAAAATATTCATCAGGGTGATGAGCAGCACATAGTCATCATCAAACTGTTGTGGAAGGAAACAAAGGAATGAGTATGACACAGTACAGTTAAATGCATTGCAGACAGCCCTTCTGCCCAAGACACAAATTATTAAATATCTAAATGTTCAGTCTTCTAGATTTGAAAAGATCAAATTATGGAGGAGTGAATTGAACCCACCCAGTTAAAAAAATATGACTGTTAAAACAAAAATGATACTGTATTGCAAAATTAGACGGTGCATCTGCATTCTCCTCGGGAATGTCCATCACTCTTGGGTGCCTTTGTGGACCAGTCTTGTAGGTAAGCGGGAGTGTTGAGCTCAGCTTTTGCCTTTCGTTTGTGCAAAAAAGGAGTAGACCTGCAGATTTTAAAATGGAAACTGTATTGTAGAGTCAAGGAGAAGGACAGAAGGAAGGTAAGCTTCATGAGGAGTGAACCAAGAATACTCAGAGGCAGAGCAAAAAACAAGAAGACTCGGAGTTTCACTTTTGCCACCAGTGCAACACACATACACAGCAGCATTTCCCAAATCATTGCACCTCTCTCCATTCCACATAGCTGAGTACTAGGCCTCAGAGTCATGGTTTCCCTTTGAAATTAATAACTTCCTTCTTCTAGCTGTTGATGAGAGAGTCCCGCCCTCAGTTCTTCCATCCTCTTCCTGACTCCAAGTAAATCTGTCCCCGGCCCGAGCAAAATAAACGAGTAGTGCACTCCTGTTGAAGAACAAGCAGAGAAACAGAATTGCAGTATTTGTATAGATCTGTGTTTGTTAACTAAATTGACTGGTCTCTAAAGAAACTGAAAAAGGCCAATTTCCTTCAGGAAAAATGATAACCCATCAGGCACCAAACATTACAGTTCATTAAAATCAAGTTTACTCTTAATTGAACACCCTCCTTCAATGGCTGCCACCACATAAATCATCACTCACAATCACTCACTCATTGTTGTAGTTATCTCTTCCAATTCAAGCATGGGTAGGTTAGGTAGTAGTTACACAATTGTGTCTTTGACGCAGGCAACACATTGGTATTTGGTATTGGCACTCCTGTAAATCAATGATCTTCTGGGGCAGCCCTGCTAAGAGATGCAAAAAAAAGGATAGGCATGCGAGGGAGGCAGGCATTGTCTCCAATGTGATGAAGAAATTGTGGAGGCTTCTTCACTGCACACTGGTCCAACCCCAATCCGGCCATAAATGTGACTAGAAAATGGTGGGGCAGCATAAATATGACACAAACATAATGTTCTACTAGCTACTTATTTATGTGCAAAGAAAGAAGCTCAACAAGAAATAATTTAAACTGTCTATGGTGGCACTGGCATACTCAGATTGGGAAGTAAAGTTTGCCCTCAAACTCAGGTGGTTCACACAGAAGTTGGAACAACTATCACACTTGGTTCTGACCAATCATCCACCTCCTGTGCTGTTTCAAGAAGTGGTATGAAATGTTGGCTCATTTTGATCAAGGTGAATCCCTCCACATTTTGAGTCAAAAGGCTGATCCTTCTGACTGTAAAAAATGCATCAGCTGTACTGGACACACGCTCATCAGACAAACAGCCTACAGGACAAGCCAGATACTTTATTGCCAGCATGCTGAGCTCTGGCCATTGGCGGATCTTCCCACACCAATACATCAATGGGTTTTAAACTGCATAGAGCTCTTTTGGATCATCCAAATAGTCCTGCAACATCCTCTGAATGGTCATTGAACCTTCAAATTGCTCAACCACTTTTGCCTTTGCCTCTGCACTGGACATAAGACCTGCCACTTGAAACTAAGCCAATACAGAGGTTGAGTCCGATTCTTCTGTTGCTGTTGTTGCCAGTATTCTTGTTGCTGGTGTTGGCTGCTGCGAGACAAGATTGCCCTCTCTGGAAGTTGAAGGCAGCACCCCAGAACTGCAGAGTGAGACTCTAAGTTCCAGATGTTCCTCTTCCAGGTCTTCGTCTTGGTCAACAATCCACCTCCTGTATTTTCAACCCCTTCTGAAAAAGGAACGAGACTGGGCAGAATTATTATGTACTATGTTTCAAGTAGTGTGGCACAGATGTACTCTTTGGATGAAATGATGTCGTTTTGCAGCCTTGCATTAAAAGCCAAGCAAAAGATTAAGCTCTAAACAAAGGCATGCGCTTCTGGGTTTTCGTTCACACGTGCAAGTCAATCAATCAATCATTCATTTGTAGTGCACGGCAAATCACCTGTGAGGATCTCGAGGCGCTGGAGTTGTAGTAGCTACTTGGAGGTTGTTTGTTTAAACAACCAGGGGGCTTATTTACACGCTTCTTGAACCGCCAGTGTATCACTTTTTTGACACACCAGAGGCGCAAAATGAAGGGCCATATTTACAAGGCCATGCAAAGCCACCCTTAATGGCTTTTCATGGCCTTATAAATATGGCCCCCTTTCACGCATTAGTCTGCGTGAAAGGGGCGTTCCATGGGTGTTGCTGTGGGTGTTCCCGTGCAACACCCATAGAATCTGACGCTGGACAGATTTACAAGGTTTTGTAAATCATTCAAATTTGTGCCTTAATGGACCTTGCCACATTTAGGAAACTTTTGAAAACACAGCTTTTTATACAGGCTTATTGCTAAGTGAGGTGGAAGTTGACTGGTTACCTAGTGCCAAGAGACCGTCTGGTGGATGTGCGCTTTACAACTGTGCAATAACATAACATAAAAATGAGTCAGATTCCTATGCCTCTCCAGGGGTGGCATAAGGGAGGTGCAACGAGGAGAAATACCTATATTTTGCCTCTTTTTCCATTTCCTATGATGCACAGGACTGTTTTTGTGCAGGAAGGTGTCCCTTACTGCAATAAAACAATCATCCCAGTAACACAGGCACACTTGCACCATCCTGCAAGGGTGCCTGAGTTGGCGCATGGCAGCCCATTGTGCGCCAGCACAGGGGAAAAAGACAAGAATGCACCATATCTCATAGATACGGCGCATTCCTGCCCTTTTCTTTTGATACAGGGCAGCGCATCAACACCTTGTAAATGAGGCCCCAGGTCCTTAGATCTCTTCTGGATTGTTCAAGTGATGGTGTGGTCCTGAGGTGCAGGATGAGGTTGTTCATAGCCCTAGCTGCCAGGTGTGAGAATGAGAGTCCTCTGCTGTTGGCTAATTGGATCCGTGGTGTGTCTGCAATGGAAAGGAAGTTGGTGTTCTCAAAGATGAGGACTTCTGTTTTTTCCCATTTGAGTTTAAGACAGTTGCACTTCATCCAGTCCGCAACGTTCATCTTGCATCTGCGGAAGATAGCTTTTGTGGAGGAGGGGCTACGGACAGAGAGAGAATGAGCTGTGAGTTGTGGGCATAGGAGATGAGGGTGAGTCTATGTGATCTGACGGTGTCTGACAGAGGTATTTTATAGGTGTTGAAGAGGGTTGGGATGAGGAAAAACCCTTGCGGACCCCGCAGACGCTTCTTTGGCTCTGAGGTGAATGGTGGGGGAGTGATCTTTTGGGTTCTGCCAGTGAGGTACAGGGCATCCAATTTGAGGGCAATTCCTTGAATCTTGATGTGGTGGAGTCTGTTGATCAGGAAGTGGTGAGAGATGGTGCCAAGTCCTGGAGGATGAGGGCTGCTGTTTCCACGTGGCCAGGAGGGCTCTGATGTCGTTGGTGGCTGCGTTCAGGGCTGACTCGGTGCTGTAGTTTGTTCGGAATTTGGATTTGGAGGGGTCCATGAGGTTGTGGTGTTCTAGGTGTTTGGTGAGTTGCTGGCTGATCTCTTTCTCAAGGACTTTTGCTGGGTAGGGTAGTAGTGAGAAGGGCAGTTTTTTCTTCAGATCGGCTGGGTCGGTGGATGGTTTTTTCAGGAGTGGCCACACTTCAGTGTGTTTCCATTCCTCAGGGAAAGAGGCCCCAGTGATGGATGTGTTCAGGACCTTCCTTAGTTTGTCACTGATTGTCCTGCTTCCAATGCTAAACATGTGGTGGGGGATGGGTCAGTGGAACAGGGGTTCCCAGTGGGTGAGCGGGTGTTCACCATTTGTGTTTGTGGGTGTGAGCCAGTTGATACTGTCTGTGGTGGAGTGTTGCCTTTCAAAGTTTTCGTAGATGGACGATATATTGTTGTGGAAGATGTCCGCAAGGTTTTTGCACAGTTCCTGGAAGGGAAGGATAATGTTCTCGATGGCTTCAAGATTGGTAAACTCCTTCATGATGCTGTGGCTTTCACTGGCTTTGATGCTGTCTGCCATGGTGTTCTTCTTGGTTTCTTTCAAGAGGTGGTGGTACTGGTTGAGAGCGGTCCTGTAGGTGGTGCAGTCTTCTGTTTTTTTTGCTGGGGCACCACTTCCTTTCGAGTTGTCGGCAGTTGCATTTGGAGGATTGCAGTTCCTCAGTGAACATAGCTTGTTCTTTTCCTTTGCTCCTTGGCCTTGGTTGTCTTGGTGGGTACAATGGCGTTGGAACATTTTGTGATCTACTGAGCGAAGTTCTTTGCTGCTTGTTCGGGGTTGTGTGTAGGGTCTAAGATGTGGAGCAGGGCGTGTCATTTCACTGGTCTCCTGATACCTTTTTCCAGTCTTCTCTTTGTGAATCTGAGGGGGCCGGCACTCGGGTAGTTGAGTCCTCAGATGGTGAAATGTACGCTGTGGTTGTAGGACCAGGTGAGTGGTATGGTGTGGATGTATCTGATGTTAATATTGGAAAATACAATATCAATGTACACCATGATATATGTATATATAAAAACAAACTTGCATCTCCGTTGTTGAATTTACTCGATGTGACCCCCCCAATCCTGAGTCAGAAATACGTGGTTAGGCAGGCCCTGTGACCTAAGCCTGAAGCAACTGATTGACAGACCACAGGAGGGCGGGCACATAACCCTTTGACAAAAGCTTGAACAGGAAAACCCAGACACCACAAAAGTTCCAGGAGGTTGGCCCAAACAAATCACGTTTGGCCAGTGGGGCACGCATTCCCAAAAAGCCATAAAGTCAGATGCCACACTAAATTAGGAACACACAGCCAATCAGAACGCAGCATGCACATTACAAACACTGATCACGTGCTCCCCATGCCGGACATCTGGACACGTACGCACTGACCCTGCATTGTGCCCACACAGGGTCGAGGCCCACTTGCACTTCTAATCAGACAACTTGATTTATGGCCCTGTGTCTAGGCCCAAATTTTCTGTTACCGAAGGAATGCCTAAATTGGTTTATGATGCTTCATGTAATGAATAAAATGACTACCAAAACTAATGAGCTTTGAGACAGTCTTCAGACCCCGACTCTGTTGCCTGATCTCCCGGTCACTGTTTTTAATTAAACAACTGTTCCTGTTTTGCCAAACGCCTTTTGTCTTTAATTTTTTTCAAAGGTAAATTCATATTCGAGCAACATTTTGGAGAGCCAGCCAGGAAAGATGGGTTTTCCAGCCTGACTGCAGCCGAAGGAAAAGGTCCCCACCCGTATGGATTCACAGCTGTGCAACAAATTCGGTGAGCAGATGCCGCAATTGATTGTAAGTTCTGCTGAATCCGCTGGTTGGAGGTCTGTCCTGAAGCTTCCGTCAGTGGGTAAGAAACTACATCTGATCCTTAGTCCCAGCATTTGGCATATGACAAACTAGGAAAGGTGAGGATCATTTGTCGCTTGGACCGCTGGGAGTGACACAGAGAGTATGCTTGTCTCTGGGTGTGATGCAGGGGCTGCTTGGACCACTGGGCAAGACACAGAAGGTACGCATAGGCTCTGGGTGTGATATAGTGCCAGCATCTCAATCATGTTTTTTAGTCTAAAGGAGTTTTCTTAGCGCTATCAGAAGTGAGAGGTGCTACTCGCTTAGACCGCTGGGTGTGACCCAGCCGGTACGCATGACCCCTGGTTGTTATATAAACGGTCTAATTCAGGGAAAACTTTGGTTTTTTGAGAGAGTGAGATGTAGCTTGTGCTTGGTCAAAGAGGGCCTGTAGTTGTTGAGTTGCTCCTTCTTCTCTACGTAAATTGTTGCTATCTTTGTCCTCAATTCATTATTGACAGACTATCGGGCTCATTTAGTTCCATGTACCGCGCAGAGCCTTCTCTCGTCACTGGGCAGCATGCGCTAGGAGCAGGCTAAGATTATTTTTTGAGACAAAGTCAACATTTGTTCTGTCAGTTTTTATTCTCCCTCTCTCTTTTCTTTCACTCTCTCTCTCTTTCCCTTTCTTGTCTTGTTAACGACTTAATGTACATATGAAGACTTTACCATCCATGTAAACTGTTGTTCCATGTCTGCTTTTCCGCTGCTAAAGATTCAGGGCCATATGTATCAAAGTTTGTGTTTGCGATTCTCAAATAGCGAATTTTAGAGAATCGCTATTTGAGAATCGCAAACGAGATGTATGTAGGATTCGCAAGAAAATTTGCGAATCCTACATATTCCTTAATTGCGATTCGCAAATTGAGAATCGCAGTTAAGGAAACCCTCCCCATTCATTCCTATGGGCCTAGAGGCCCATAGGAATGAATGGGAGGACATTCTCAATTTGCGATTAGCAATTAGAGAATCGCAAATTGAGAATGCAATTTCAAGGTTGCAAGGGTGTCCTTTGGACACCCTGTTGCACCCCTGAAATGAGCATGGGTGCACATGTGGCGCACATACATGCCCTAAGGGCATGTATGTGCGCCACATGCTACTTTGAAAAATGCAAAAAATGCATTTCTCAAAGAAATCGCAAGTTACCACCATCCTGTAGTTGGTGGTAATTTGCGATTCCTTAAGCCATAATCGCACAACTTAGGTGCTTCATACATTTCATTTAAGGAATTGCAATTTGCTATTCCTTAAATGCATTCATAAAATAGAGAATCGCAATTTTGCGATTCTCTATTTTGCGAATGCCTTTTTGGATGATACATCCCAAAAGGCTTGTTCCCGTTCGCAAACGGGCCGATTCTGAGAATCGGCCCGTTTGCGAACGGGAAATGGGCTTGATACATATGGCCCCAAATGTCTTATCCATAAATTGCAGATGGTACAGAACGCAGTAGCTAGTCTGGTTCTACAACTTCCCAGTGGGAGCTGTGCTTCTGGCGCTCTCCATACTTTGCACTGGCTTCAATCCATTAAAGGATTTCGTTTAAACTACTCTTGTTCATCTATAGAGCATATACAAAAAAAGCCCAAATACCTTAGAGATCGGTTCTGCCACTATGCACCTCAGTGGAGCCTAAGATCATTTGCAGAGAACTTTCTAAGGCCTCCTTCTTGCCAACTAAAATCTCATGGTGGAAAGTCCTTTGCAGTATCATGGTCTAATGCATTTGAATTTTCTTCCTCATATCATGCGCTGTATTGAATCTGAAGCAAATTTTAAAAAGAAACTAAAATCATTTTCAGCCTCAGGCTCTTTGTGCCCTTCGCTAACTTCGGACACCTGCATACCTTTCTGGATCTGTAGCAGTTTTCTAGCATAGCACCAGGATGCTCCTTGGTGTGACAGCTATGCTTTATCAATGCTTTCATTCATTCAAAAACGGGAGGGAAAGGGCAAGAGGTGGGAAAAATAGCGAGTGGTGAGGGGAGACTACCCAAAAGAAACAGATACAAAGTGACTAAGGACAACAGTAGCTGCAGCAGGAGAAGACAAAGCACTAATAAAGTGATACAAAGGCTACAGCTGTGAAAAAAGGCTACAGATACTAATAAGCAGCACAAAAGCAAATGCGGAGAGTAAGGCTGAAGATTCTAATACAGCAATACAGTAGCTGACACGGTGAGCAAAAGCTATATAAACTAATACAGCAATGCAAGGCTTAGGTGGGTGGTGAAAAAAGGCAACAGAAAAAAAGAGTGCTGGGCTTATGGTATACACAGCGAAGAGTAGAAGGGACATGAGTTCCAGAGGCGGGAGACCTGCAGAACGAGAGGCAGTGAAGGGACCATGATCAGGGATCTTGGTAAATCTGGAGCTTGGTAAATCTGGAGCAATGCAAGGCTCGGCTTATAATATACGCAGAGCAGAGCAGTAGGGACATGAGCTCCAGAGTCGGGAGATCTGCAGAACGAGTGGCAGTGGGGGGTCCATGAACAGGGATCTTGGTAAATCTGGAGCTTGGTAAATCTGGAGCCATGCAAGGCAGAGCAAGTCGCTGCTTTACGTTACTCTGCGTGGTGTGGGTGGTACATGGGTGGAGCATGGGTGTTCACACACATCCACCCATAAATTCTGAAGCATTCTCAGATTTACCAACACTGTAGGTGGGAATGTGTCAGAATTGTATGCCTTCCCACGAGAGGTGCCATGAGGAGAAAAATCTTGATTTCTCCTTGTTTCCTCATTCTAAGGGTGCTGCATTCTGCAGCACTCTTTAAAAAAGGAAAATTCCTATAAGTTTTTTTTTGTGGAGGGAGGGGCGCCTTCCTGAACAAAAACAATCCTGCCAACAATAGAGGCCCCCTTGATCCATGGCACACAAGTGGTACATCAGCGCTGGCTGTGGATTGTGAACCATCGCAGGTAGAGGACAGGAATGAGCCATATCTTTGTAGATATGGTGCATTTCTGCACTCTCCCTTCCATGAAGTTCCATACATCCGCTTGCCTTGCTGCTTTGTGTTTCATGAACAAATGCCAAACCTCCCTCCACAGACCCTACCTGTTTGGGACTCACTTCCAGGATCAAACCAACCACTAACATCTCCGGTGGCTCCTCTCCTTTCATCAGGGATTTTAGAAAGTGCCTCTTTTCTCCCCGTTTTCTGTGGACTGATGCTGCAGGTGTTTTGAGTGTGTGTACTTGGACACTGCTATTCAGTTCCAGTACATAGGCTCTGACCCGTAGAACATGAAGAAATTGCCTTCCTCCTCAATGACACATTTAACTTCCCTATAAGGCTATGGTATATGGAGTTCCTAAATGCACCCATTGAATGGAAAGTTAAAAGTCACCCATGGACAAAGGCACTGGGGAGGGGACTACTTACTACCCTGGCCAAACCTCTGGGTAGGCTCACAGGCTCTGCACAAGGGGAGAAGGGTTCCTTCAACTTGGAGTTAGGGAGTGAAAGGCTCAGTGGAATTGTTTGCAGTAGGTGACAGAGGAACTGCTGCAAACTGCTGTAAAGGTAAGAAGGGTTACCCTTGGTACCTTCTCTCTACTGGTTTAGGTAGCGACCAGGAGTCACCCCCACCCACAAGCTAGTACTAGGAATAACTTGTGCATCCCCTGGCAGCCACCACTGAATACTAATTGACTTTACCTGTGATTTGGGACCTGAGAGGATAGCTGAAGGGCTGTACCTGCTCCAACTTTTACCAAGTGGACTTTAGGTGGGTTTGCTGACCTCCTGTATAAGTTACAGGGCCACAACAACCTGCAAGAGGAGTTTCCTGAAGCACCCTGCAGAACATTACTAGCTCGGGCCTGGCCTTGACCATGCTGTTGGCCTGTGCTGGAGTGAGTCTTCACCAACAAGTGCTGTTCCTGAGGTCCTGGGACAAATGCCTGTGTCTAAAGGGACTTCTCTTAGCATCCCAGAGGACCAACCTGCCAAGTTGATTCGCCCCGTGCACATTAAGGCTCTCTGCTCAATGGCATGGCAACCCCAGGGGTTGAGTTCATATTTAAATGACTGAAACTTTTAACTGGAATTAACAAGATAGTGACCTAATTACTGGTGGGGGGCTTCCATCCACCACAATAATTCTCTTGCTCACAAGTTGTGTTTAGAAAAATGGTGGAATAAAGTACAAGAAATAGCTGACTGTGATTAGGAAGGAGGGTAGTCTGTGAATAAGATCACAGTGGGCAAATCTTACATTGTTATGAGTGAATTGTTGGATGTAGGCATTACATGGAAGAAGGTGTGATGTGTGCTCATAATATGATGGTACCCCTGTTTGAAAGGGTTTCTATTAGGAGTTGTGTTAAGGAAAATGGTCTAACAGAATTATACAATGGTAGATTGTGATTACATAAGGTTTGTAGTGAGTTGTGACAAACATAATTTAGCAAATTTGTGAATAGGTTGTGATTAGTGTAGAGAACTGGGGCAGAGAATAGGGGTATCAAAGTGTGGAGAAGGATACTTTGTTAGTGGTAGAGGGTTAGTATTTATACTTACCTGTCTCGAAGTCACCTGGAATTTCTATAATGCCTTCAGTGTGGGTAACACATTCTCCTCCTAGTTCATGAGGCTGGGAGATTTTGCAGAATCACCATCAATTGCCAGGGCAACTTGATGTGCCCTGGAAGCTAGCCAATGGGCTACCCCGTGCAGGTCATTCCACCACTTGCAGATGTCCTCCTGTGGGAGTCTGGTGTTGCAGACAACATTCACCTTATCCACTATTCTGTTGCACATTTGCCTTCTCTGGATCATGAATGTATCGACTAGGACTCCAAACAACTCTTGGTTGACCCTGATTGTCTCACCCCCTTAACAATGAACTCATTCTCAGAGAATCTTTGTGGTCTCCATCCAAACATTGTGAAAATAAAAGTTGACGTAGGTCTGCGGCTGATGTTTTGTGTCGTAAGTGGTATATGGTTTCTGTGCTTTAAGGAGTGTCATTTGTTGAGTGACCTCCAGGTGTTCAGTTCAGTTGATTCTGACAGGGCGTGTGTTGATGGACATCTGCTGTCAGACACCCCGTCCACCATTGCTGTCCTCTGTGTTGAAGGTCTCTCCATCCCACTCGGAAGGTGGACAACTCTACATGTGGTGGACAGGTGCCCGCCATACCAATGTGATGGAGTTGTATCCGTCAACGGTGGATGGGGGGGCCAGCGATCAGGAATGAGGATTAGGTGACGGACCATTGTTCATTATAACGCACAGCGGTCCATCAGGCCAAACTACAAGTACGGTGGACGGAGATCAGTCAGCCTGACGGACAGATCCGTCCCTCCTCTAAATCAGGAGCACAATACTAGATATTTGATATGTTCTTATTTCTGCAATATCTATGTTGAACCCTGTGGTCGATCCTTTGTAAGTCTTATGTGTGTTGTAATACTGTTTTATCTTAACCCCTTCGCTGCGTTCGTTGGCCAACGGCCATCGCGAGCACTACCTCCGTAGTGCTGCGCACGTCCGTTGGCCGACGCGGCCCCGCCCACTCCGCTAAACTGCTGCACCGCCGCGGAATTGCCGTTAAAATGAATGTGAAGTACACCTTTTGACATTGTTCGTGATTGTATTATGCATTTTCTTGCTCTGTTGGTCTATCCTGGAAGGCTCGGTCAGTTTACACACACACCAGTGCTGCAGATATGATTGCAATAGTCCTGCCTGTCAGTGCTTTAATGGTTAGAAACATAGGGCCTGATTCACAAAGGGTAACTTACACGTCAGTGTAAGTTTATGATTGTTTGCTATTCACAAAGATATGTTACGAGTAGTATCTTTACGACAGCAGAGCCTCTGCACATAAAAGATAGGACAGCCTGATCTTTTTATGGGCAGAGACTCAGAAGTAGTAAAGATACTACTCATAAAATAACTTTGTGAATAGCAAATAATCGTAAACGTACAGTAAAGTGTAAGTTACCCTTCATGTATCAGCCCATAGTCCTTCCATAAATCCGTGATAATGGTTGTACAATTCGACAATTTCTTTTTTGCCATATGCTCTACTTTGCAAACCTCAGAGATGTAAACCTCAAGAAACAAACATGTTTTAATGAGTGTCCCCTTCAGAATGGAATATTAAAATGGAATAATGGACTGTGCAGTTAGTCCATCAAAACAAACATGTTAGTGCTCTGGCCTGGAATCTATGTATAGGTTGAATTAGAAGTCTGTAATCATGATGCAATATTTCATCATATGGAGTTGGTCTCGTCTATAAGAAGAGGGCATGACCTGTAACATGTGCAGTCTTTCCCTGCTGCCCCATTTCACAGAATCTTATGTGTTGTTTCTGCAGCAAGAAGAAAGGTTTGTTCGCGAGCAGAAGTGCTGATGCTGTGAAGCCGGACTCCAGGTATGCCAGCAGTGTTCAGCCTGTGTGCTTTACTTGTGCTTGTTTAGTTGGGCTTTTTATTAGTGATAAGATGTGCTCTGCTTCGCAGCATCGAATTGCCTGCTTGGGACAGAGGAGGGAGAGGTAAACACATGAGAAGAAGATAATGTGGAATGTTTTAGAATAGTTTAAATAGCGAGGATTCTCATGTTTTTATCTGGTGCTATAGTATTTGTGAAACACCATTGGAAGCTGCAGTTAGAACTGTGCAAAGGTCGAGTGATCATCCGTACAGGGGACATTAGTGACTTTATGTGGGAACAAGGTGAGGTAAGAGAGTTCAAAGCACTAAGACAAGTTTCTGAGGCACCAACCGGATGATTCTGTGAGTAACAAGTTTATCACCAGAGACAGACAGCTGCACTGTGACCCAGAGTCCAGGGTAAGTGTTGGTCTTCTAGCGCCTCGAGGCTCTAACGGTTCAAGGTGCCGCTTGGGTGAAGCCAGAGATAGACAGCTGCACTGTGACCCAGAGTTCAGGGGAAGGGTTGTTCTTCTAGTGCCTCGAGGCTCTAACGGTTCAAGGTGCTGCTTGGGTGAAGCCAGAGATAGACAGCTGCACTGTGACCCAGAGTCCAGGGGAAGGGTTGGTCTTCTAGCGCCTCGAGGCTCTAATCATCAGAGGTGCAGCTTGTGTGAGGCCAGAGGTAGACAGCTGCACTGTGACCCAGAGTCCAGGGGAAGGGTTGTACTTCTAGCGCCTCGAGGCTCTAATCATCGGAGGTGCAGTTTGGGTGAAGCCAGAGATAGACAGCTGCACTGTGACCCAGAGTCCAGGGGAAGGGTTGTTCATCTAGCGCCTCGAGGCTCTAATCATCAGAGGTGCTGCTTGGGTGAAGCCAGAGATAGACAGCTGCACTGTGGCCCTTCAGAATCACCCTGTGTAAGAGTAGGAGCCGTCTCTATGTGACACTGTATTTTGTTGATTGAAGGGAGTCGGTGTTTCAGTTTTCAGGGTGAAGCAGAAGAAGAAGGCATCGAGGCAACGTCAGAGTTCACAGATCCACGTCACACTGCATGTGCATCAGTCTGCTTCTGTGGGACGTCATTCACACCCTGCACTCCATCACCAGCAGCAATGAAAGTCCCAGATATGAGCTGCTTTACAAGTGTGCTGTGGCAGGGTTTACTGCTGTTGTCACTGGTGCCTCAGTGTTCACTGTGGGAAGCTGTGACGCAAACATCTGGCTGTGCCCTGAACAGCAGCTTAGAGGACAGTTACTACAAGGAGGGAGACCTCATTCTCGGAGGGATTGTACATGTGTACATGAGTGATGCACCATTCATCCAGGATTACAGGATATACGCGGACCCATGGGATTGTCAACGGTAAGTTATTATGTGTTTAACTATTACAAAACGTGCACTACTCTAAATGCAAGTGTAGCCTGACTGCTGCAGCCTAAACCCTGCCATCACACCTGCCAATCAACCCTTCTGAGATGCATGAAGCCCCGCTTTTAACCACTAGGGGGCCTCAGGGCACAAGAACAAGTCAGGGATGGTGGGCTTCAACTAACTCTCCCCGGGTCAGTAAACTCCCCCCTCGTCATGATGCACCAACCTTCACACCTTTGAAAAACTGTAAATGAAGTTAGACCCATCAGGTCTCCTTCAGTGAGCACCATCTTGATCTGTTAAAGAAGGAAGTAAATATATGTTTAAAAGCATTTTATTGAGTTGTCAAAATGATTGCACCATGCTGGTGTGATGTGTGCTCTGGCTTTTTTATGTTTAAACAATGCTGCCTACAACACAGGCCATTTTATTTCAACTAAGTCACTGTAATCCAACCCATCACCCACGTGTGTGATCCGTAAGAGGAGTCTGTACCTACTCGCTCTATCGTACTCTCCCCTCTGTGTCCCGCAGGTGAACGCCCCAACAGTGCCACCTTATCAAATCCCTTAAGTGGTCCCCGAGCCCCAGCTGACTACATTTTCTCAAATTTCCGCTGACAGCCCTCCTCCCCCATTTGTAGTCCACCCTTTCCATCAGCTTACAATGTTCCATGAATGCCTCTCAAACTCGATACAGGGTGGACCCCGCCTCCCCATTTTTGGGCAATATCTCATTTGTCACCATACAGCCCAAGTTTATCAGAATCTTCTGGAATCATGACAGATCCGAGGGGCCCCATATGGCCAGCAACGCCAATCGAGGCTGCAATTCCGGCGATATACCTGGGGCCTCCTCTAGTGAACCCTCCACCCCCTCCCAGAAGACACATATTCGAGGCAGCTCCATAGTGTCTACAATCATGTGCCCTCCATCCCGCAGCCCCTGAGGATTGTCACGTATTTTTGCTGCTCAGATTAAAAGTCAGAGAAGTGTTTCTTCCACATAACATTTTACACTTCATGGAGTCTGGAGATTTGTCTGCAAGTGCAGGGAACCTCACAGGGTGCCATGTAGGAAGAACTAGAGAGACATGGAAGCAGCAGCTGAACAGATGCATTGTTTACCACACTCTTTAGTAAGTAAATAACCGCACAAGGTTCCATGTAGGAAGAACTAGAGAGACATGGAATCAGCAGCTAAACAGATGCATTGTTTACCACACTCTTTAGCAAGTAAATAACCTCACCAGGTTCCATGAGGGTAGAACTAGATAGACATGGAAGCAGCAGCCGTACAGATGCATTGTTTACCGCACTCTTTAGCAAGTAAATAACCTCACCAGGTTCCATGAGGGTATAACTAGAGAGACATAGAAGCAGCAGCTGAACAGATGCATTGTTAACCACACTCTTCAGCAAATAAGTAACCTCACCAGGCTCCATGTAGGAAGAACTAGAGAGACATGGAAGCAGCAGCTGAACAGATGCATTGTTTACCACACTCTTTAGTAAGTAAATAACCGCACAAGGTTCCATGTAGGAAGAACTAGAGAGACATGGAATCAGCAGCCGTACAGATGCATTGTTTACCGCACTCTTTAGCAAGTAAATAACCTCACCAGGTTCCATGCAGGAAGAGCTAGAGAGATATGGAATCAGCAGCTAAACAGATGCATTGTTTACCACACTCTTTAGCAAGGAAATAACCTCACAGGGTTCCATGCAGGAAGAACTAGAGAGACATGGAAGTAGCAGCCGTACAGATGCATTGTTTACCACACTCTTTAGCAAGTAAATAACCTCACAAGGTTCCATGTAGGAAGAGCTAGAGAGACATGGAAGCAGCAGCTGAACAGATGCGTTGTTTACCACACTCTTTAGTAAGTAAATAACCTCACCAGGTTCCATGTAGGAAGAACTAGAGAGACATGGAAGCAGTAGCTGGACAGATGCATTTTTAACCACACTATTTAGCAAGTAAATAACCTCACCAGGTTCCATGTAGGAAGAACTAGAGAGATATGGAAGCAGCAGCTAAACAGATGCATTGTTTACTGCACTCTTTAGTAAGTAAATAACCTCACAAGGTTCCATGTAGGAAGAACTAGAGCGACATGGAACCAGCAGCTGAACAGATGCATTGTTTACCACACTCTTTAGTAAGTAAATAACCTCACCAGGCTCCATGTAGGAAGAACTAGAGAGACATGGAAGCAGCAGCTAAACAGATGCATTGTTTACCACACTCTTTAGCAAGGAAATAACCTCACAAGGTTCCATGTAGGAAGAACTAGAGAGACATGGAAGCAGCAGCTGAACAGATGCATTGTTTACCACACTCTTTAGTAAGTAAATAACCGCACAAGGTTCCATGTAGGAAGAACTAGAGAGACATGGAATCAGCAGCCGTACAGATGCATTGTTTACCGCACTCTTTAGCAAGTAAATAACCTCACCAGGTTCCATGCAGGAAGAGCTAGAGAGATATGGAATCAGCAGCTAAACAGATGCATTGTTTACCACACTCTTTAGCAAGGAAATAACCTCACAGGGTTCCATGCAGGAAGAACTAGAGAGACATGGAAGTAGCAGCCGTACAGATGCATTGTTTACCACACTCTTTAGCAAGTAAATAACCTCACAAGGTTCCATGTAGGAAGAGCTAGAGAGACATGGAAGCAGCAGCTGAACAGATGCGTTGTTTACCACACTCTTTAGTAAGTAAATAACCTCACCAGGTTCCATGTAGGAAGAACTAGAGAGACATGGAAGCAGCAGCTGAACAGATGCATTTTTAACCACACTATTTAGCAAGTAAATAACCTCACCAGGTTCCATGTAGGAAGAACTAGAGAGATATGGAAGCAGCAGCTAAACAGATGCATTGTTTACCGCACTCTTTAGTAAGTAAATAACCTCACAAGGTTCCATGTAGGAAGAACTAGAGCGACATGGAACCAGCAGCTGAACAGATGCATTGTTTACCATACTCTTTAGTAAGTAAATAACCTCACCAGGCTCCATGTAGGAAGAACTAGAGAGACATGGAAACAGCAGCTGGACAGATGCATTGTTTACCGCACTCTTTAGCAAGTAAATAACCTCACAAGGTTCCATGTAGGAAGAACTAGAGAGACGTGGAAGCAGCAGCTGAAC
Source organism: Calotriton arnoldi (assembly GCA_963921515.1). NCBI lineage: Eukaryota > Metazoa > Chordata > Amphibia > Caudata > Salamandridae > Calotriton > Calotriton arnoldi. The sequence continues at coordinate 243,932 of CAWUFW010004092.1, forward strand.
AGATGCATTGTTTACCACACTCTTTAGCAACAAAAGGAGCTGAACATGAACAACCCAACTATTTCTCCACAGCCCATAATATCTGGTAAAGGTATAAAAGATAAGAGTGATCGAGTGTGGCAAGACTGATGCTCTCATTGCTTGAGAGACACTGCAAGATAGTGATTTAGTGTCATGCCCCAATGGAATGTGGGATATCTTTAGATGACTCACCATAAAAATATCCCAAAGTAATGAGGCAATACATCAGTTAATCATAATATAGGTAGTGTTCGGACCAGTTATTTATGGATGAAGGAAGAAATATGATTGGGAGTGTATCAAACTTTCACTCTTTAATTGGTTTTGTTTGCTCAGTTGTTTGTAAGAAAGACAATTCTCACATTATTTGAAGAAAAATATCATATATTAAATATTATTTTAATACAAAATACCAATACACCTGTATACATTGATTTCAGAGTTCAGAGTTCATATAGGGGCTCTGCAGTATCACCTGCAGGTGAGATATTCCCTGGCAGGTGTGACTGACTTTTAAAACCCACCAAAGCACACCTCTGTGGAAAGGGTAGGAGACATCGGCCAGTTCCGCTGTCTCTGAAAAGATGGCAGCTTTGTTTGTTGGCAAAAATTATGGGGACCCAGACTGGCGCTTTTACACAGCACAGAGGACATTGGGGGGAGTCGCTACAAGAGACACCTTTTATTTTTAGGCCTCACCTTAGCTAAGCGTGATATAGCACAACATTGAAAGGACCCGTCCCCACCCAGCATCACTAACTGGAAAAAGGCACTGGACAGATGCATGTCTGCAGAGGTTGTAGTGTTTCAGGCTAGGGGATGCCCACAGAAGCACGGAAAGATCTGGTCTTGGTGGGCCGCCTATAGAGGTATACATTTGCCCCCAATGCCGCAGTCTGCCGCTTGTGATCCTATTGAACAATTAGTGGTGAATAATATACCTGTTTAGTATATCGAGGCTAACTAACATAGCTGGGATCTTCCTTGGCATTTACATGTAATGTTTCTTAAGTATGTATGGTGCGCTTGGGGGGGTGGGTGTTTCATGTTTCCTTGGTCTGATGTTCTGCAGGCTATTGGGGGTTTGTATAATGTATCCAGAGATATCATTTTATGTGTTTCCACTGTATCTTTCTTGTTGGGCTTCGCCCATCTGGTACGCTGAAAATTTAATAAAATCTGTTGTTAAAAAAAAAAAATTATGGGGACACGCCCATTGTTTGAAGTTAGAAGCAACAAAGGAGTGACCTTAGTGTGAAAGTTCTTTCTACAAATATTCCTTTAAGGTTTCATGTTTACCTAATTTTAATCATGTCTCGTAGTACTGCAGGGGTGAAGTAAGATATATGAGGGTCACTGGATGTCACTGATGAATCCCAACTTTATCACATCCTTTTATAATCAATTTTGAATGCATGATTTATTTATTTTAAACACAATGTTATTGATTTCAAATAACAAAAAACAAAACAGTTAGCTGCCAGACATAGTATACCAGAGACAGACAAAGATCTATGCACTGTGGTAGTACACAGCAACACGTGACCAGGACACGGCACATCAGCAACAGACAAAGATCTATGCACCGTGGTAGTACACAGCAACACGTGACCAGGATACAGCACATCAGAAACTGACAAAGATCTATACATAGTAGCACAGAGTAAAGCAAGTAAAAGATGCATACATCTTTCAAAGTCGTGCAGCCCAAATGCATAACATATTACCAACAAACAACTACAAACAACACCCCCACCTTTAGTTACCCCTTACCAAGCTGTCCTTTGTAGAGTTCCATAATCCTCTCCCAAGCTGAGCCCCCCACTGTAGTTTCAAATCCCACCCAGAACCTCCCCGCAAAATCAATTACCTCCAGGCTTTGAATCCTCCTGCAAAAGCTGGGAGCTGTCAGAGGTATCTGAGCCAACATCTGGAGCCTGAAGGTTATCTACTAATTGTTCCTATGCCCTAGTCCTATCACTTGCTCCTGCCCTCTCTTTAGTTCATGAAACAGCACAGCACTCTCTATCCCTGCCCATTTAACCAGCACATATTGCCATTAAGCACCTGTGGTCCCCAGCAGATTTCCAATGCATTGTCAATTCTTGTTTTACAAGTATCAATACCAAATCAATAAATGTGATTGTGGTTTCATGCTTATTAGGGCATGGGTAACCCCCAAGAAGACAGGCCAGTGGTGTACTAGGGATCACCCATTGTGTGATATCATTAACACACCTCCTCCCAGAAACCCACTATAGAGGGGCAGGACGATACCATATGGAACTTTTCTGCTCCAACTCCCCACATATTGTACTTGCTGCAGCAGCAGCCGCATAGAACCTATTGATCTTACCAAGTGTCAGATTAGCACTATGCAAAAAAAATAAAAAATGAATCAATTTAACTCTGGCATTATGAGAGACAGTGGGTATGTGTGCTTCTCCCAATCAGTATCAGTAATCTCTAGCTCTAAATCCATCTCCAATTTAACTTTTAAATCTGAAAGGCTAATTAGCATGTTAGCTCATATAGACTGAATTAGTGACATGACCGTTTTTACACAACCCCTCATTGTACAAAGCAGTTGACAGACTATATGCGTTGCAGGTTCCAAGTCTCCATTTCCCCAATGTTACCTGATCATGACTACCATTGCCCAGTGCAACAAAAATTGTCCACCCGGTATTCTGAAATCCTCCACCAAGTCTTCAAATAAGCGCAACTCTCCGTCCTGATACAGATTTCCTATCCAATTTATCCCATAAGCAGTCTAGCCGACAATCCCCCCAAAGCGCCTTCACAGGCCACCATCTTCAACCACCTTAATGGCAGATCTTTTGAGTAGGGCTCAGGGATGCGAGTTTGCTGCAGACAACGTCGTCAGCAATGCTGTATCACCAGGAGCTCCTGAGATACAGCATGTAGTCGCCAACGGGGTACCAAGAGAACCTGTGATCAGTCCCTCAAGTCCGGAGTGTGAACTTATAATACCTGCTTCTGGATGCAACCTAAAATAAATCCACTGGCTGAACTTTTGAAGCTGTGCCGCCAAGTAATATGACTCAAAATCTGGACCTGCCAACCCACCTTCCACTACTGGGCTGCAACTTAGCAAGTGACACCCTATGTCTACCAGTTTCCCAGACCAGCTCCAATTCGAAGCGCTCCAACTGCTCCTACAAAATTACCATTCAATAAATCTTGGTAGTTATCATATATGTTAACTCCCAAATATCTCAGACATGTAGGAATCCAGGCAAGTCCAAGTTGGTTCTGGGGAGGAAAGTTATCCCCACAGAGTGTAAAAAGATGGGATTTCTGCCAATTAATGTAAAGGCCCGAGAATGCACCAAAGAACTCCAACAAATTTATTGCGTTGGATATGTCCACTCCAACTTTTCAGAAAAATAACAGCATATCATCAGCATATAATGCTGCATAATGAGATTCCCCACGAACCTCTAACCCACAATAAAATCCCCCCCTGCGCGAGCACCGCAGGCCAAAAGATCCATTGCAATGGCAAATAATAAAGGGGAGAGTGGACACTCCTGCCTAGTTCCACGTCCCACCTCATATGGATCAGATATATTTCTGCCAGAGCAAACCGTGCAGTGAGACCTGTGCAGAGAAGTCTGATCCAGTGAATAAATCCTGGTCCCAAACTCATTCGACCCATTACTCGAAATAGGAAGTCCCAACTCAGATTGTCAAAGGCCTTCTCTATATCTTTTGCCATAACAGCTGTTGTTCGTTTATCCAAGAAATCTTCATTGATAAGTGAAAGGAGTCCATGGATATTAAGTGCAGTATTGTGTCCAGGAATAAATCCTGTTTGATCTATGTGTATTAAAGTAGGCATGTGGGGCAGGAGATGGGTCACTAGAATTCTACTTAGACTCTTGTAATCCACATTAAGCATGAAAAAAGTTTACATCTATGGGAGGGCGACCTGGTTTCAATAATGAGATAACCAGAGCTTCATGTGTAGTTACAGGAAGATGGCCAGATTTTCTAGCTGCAGAGTAAAGTTCTACTAATTTCTGTGCCAAGGTGTTCTTATATGTGGCAAAGAACTCCACAGTTAGGCCGTCAGCTCCAGGAACCTTACCTCATGCCATACTTTTGATGGCAGTTCTTACCTCTTCTATAGTAATTTCATCCCCTAACCCATCTGCGTCTTCCTGTGGGAGAACCCGTAAGTGTCCCAGTGTCAAAAAGTCTTCAATAGTCTGAGGTGGTATCTTTGGTAATGGGGCATAGTGTGATGCATAATATTCCCAGAATATAGTATTGATGGTAGTCTGAGTATATAAAGATTCACCTCTGTCTGATTCTAGCTCTAAAATCATAGGCCCCCTATTTTTCACTTTAATGAGCCACGCTAATAAGGTATCCGCTTTATCGCACTCTGCGCGTGCACAAATCAGATACTTCCTGTAGTCAAAACAACGCAGTCTCTGAACTTGTGCTGCCAATAATTCCTTTGTCTCAAGCAATGGGTGCTTAAGGGTTGGATTTCCCGGTCTCCGTAGTTCAATTTCTCACAGTGCCCTTTCTTGGTTTTCCACCTCATGAACTGGTGTATGCTGCACCCCAACCACTTCTGCAATAATGTAACCTCTGATCACAGTTTTAAATGCATCCCACTCAATAAAAGGGGATGAAGCAGATCCAGTACTTTCTGCAAAACACACACTTAGGCCTCACCAATGTTTTTCTGGAAGACTGGGTCACCTAATGCCTCAACCCGTAATCACCAATCAGGGATGCAAGGGCACTCACATTCCCAATTTAAAGTGTGTAACACTGTATCATGAAATGAAGCAGTTCGGCACAAATAGTCTAGCCCGTGAACTGTTCCAGGAACAGTCTGGGTACATAAAAAGGTGTCAAGTCAAAGATGGAGCTTGTGCATGCCTTAGTAGAATGAGTAGTCTTGGGCCACAGGGTGAAGTCGCCTTGAAGAATCTACCAGTCCCCACTGTTGTTACCAACTAGAGAGGATGCGAGCCAACTGGGCTATTGGGGAATCTCCCAGGGCTGGGTGAGAATGATCAAGTGCAGGGTCTGCAAAACAGTTAAAATTCCCACCTATTAATATCGTCCGAGACAGGTAAGGTACCAAAACCCTAGAAAGCTCCTCAAAGAACCCACGCTGGTCTGTATTACGAGCATAGATTCCTGCTATTCTTAAGTTACGCCCAGCCAACCCCCTTGTAATAACCACGTAAGTATCCTCTGGGTCTACGATCTCAGTGGTTTTCTGGAAGCACACCCTCGGTCTTACCCATAGAAAAACTCCTCTGGCAAAGACTGAGTAAGTCGTAGCATACACCTGACCCCGCCACCTCTTATGGAGAGCCAATCCCTCAGTCCTAGTATGGTGGGTTTCCTGCAATAGGGCTATATGTTTTCCCCACCTCTTAAGATAGGAGTACACTTTATACCTCTTAGACTTGTAATTGAGACCCCGGATGTTCAAGGAGTTGAAGTTATACTTCACAGTGGATGCCATGTGGAGGTACCAAAGGGCGTGATCATTCCAGCTCACATGACATGGGCACTCTTTCTGTCAACACTATCCAAGAGCAGCAGGCAGGGGTAGCACTATAAAAAACCATAACAAAATATAACTAACCCACCTATCCATCCCCAGGACCAGATGCAAATGACTTCCCATCCAAACCAGTCTGAAACAGTCCAACCTATGTGCACGCATTACAAACACAACAACAACAAAGGGGGGCGCCTGTCGAGGCACTTCCCAGCTCTACAGCACACCATCTGCGGAATACAAACAGGTTATTTTTTTCAAAATTGGACCTAGCATGCAGAATACTCTTCTCATGCCAGTGTCCTGCAAGACAGTTGGGCCAGTATTACATTATTCATGTCAACGTACCATCCACTCGCATGAATAGCCAAACCAAAGTAGTTCTTTCAGAATATTTCATCACTTGCACCTGGAGTAATCTTTCGCAAAGATTCAGTAGATCCCAGAGATGAGACTGATGTTTGATCAGAATCCTGTTGCTCTCCTGCTCCATTGTCAGATGGTGGTGCGGAGCCCCCCTTACTCAAGGCAAAAAGAACAGTTGATGGACAGAATGCAGAACAATGTCATACATTCACCCCAATACAGAGATCTGGGCCTAAATCCATCGTTTGTTTGCTCACCATGCCATTCCAGTTTGCACCCAGCCATATACAAATCAGTCTTGACCCTGTGCCTCATGGGAACAGTCCAGCCCGAACTGCCAAGCCAGGTCCTCCCTGGACTGGAAACAAGCATTCTAGGACCAGTTTCGGGGTTTCACCCCCTCATCAGCCAGGATAGCTTGACTCCAGGGGCATGGAGAGCACAGGACCCAAGTCTGGGCATACCCGTCCCACTCGGGGTGACAAATGCAAAAAGTACAGTTGATGGACAGAATGCAGAGCAATGTCATACATTCACTCCAGTACAGAGATCTGGGCCTAAATCCATCGTTCTTTTGCTCACCATGCCATTCCAGTTTGAACCCAGCCATATGCAAATCAGTCTTGACCCTGTGCCTCAGGGGAACAGTCCTGCCAGAACTGCCAAGCCAAGTCCTCCCTGGACTGGAAACAAGCATCCTAGGACCGGTTTCAGGGTTTCACCCCCTCATCATCCAGGATAGCTTGACTTCAGTGGCATGGAGAGCACGGGACACACGTCTGGGCATACCCGTCCCACTCGGGGTGACAAATGCAAAAAGAACAGTTGATGGACAGAATGCAGAACAACGTCATACATTCACCCCAGTACAGAGATCTGGACCTAAATCCATCGTTTCTTTGCTCACCATGCCATTCCACTTTGAACCCAGCCATATGCAAATCAGTCTTGACCCTGTGCCTCATGGGAACAGTCCAGCCCGAACTGCCAAGCCAGGTCCTCCCTGGACTGGAAACAAGCATCCTAGGACCGGTCCCAGGATGCTTGTTTCCGGTCCAGGGAAGACATGGCTTGGTAGTTCGGGCTGGACTGTTCCCAGGAGGCACAGGGTCAAGACTGATTTGCATATAGCTGTGTCTGATCTGGGGTGGCAAAGTGAGCTAAAGAATGATGATGGATTCAACCCAGATCTGTTACTGGAGGTGAGTGTTTGAAAACTTTCAGCACTCCGTCCATCATCTGCTTGTGTTTGCTTTGTTCGCCCTAAGTTGGCAGGGTATGCCCAGACGTGGGTCTCTTGCTCACTTTGCCACTGGATTCAAGCTAGCCTGGCTGATGAAGGCTGTTATCCCGAAACCGGTTCCAGGATGCTTGTTTCCGGTCCAGGGAAGACATGACTTGGCAGTTCGGGCTGGACTGTTCCCATGAGGCCCAGGGTCAAGACTGATTTGCATATAGCTGTGTCTGAACTGGGGTGGCAAAGTGAGCTAAAGAATGATGATGGATTCAACCCAGATCTGTGACTGGGGGTGAGTGTTTGAAAAGTTTCAGCACTCCGTCCATCATCTCCTTGTGTTTGCTTTGTTCGCCCTAAGTTGGCAGGGTATGCCCAGACGTGGGTCCCTTGCTCACTTTGCCACTGGATTTAAGCTAGTCTGGCTGATGAGGGCTGTTAGCCCGAAACCGGTCCCAGGATGCTTGTTTTCGGTCCAGGGAAGACATGGCTTGGCAGTTCGGGCTGGACTGTTCCCATGAGGCACAGGGTCAAGACTGATTTGCATATAGCTGTGTCTGAACTGGGATGGCAAAGTGAGCTAAAGAATGATGATGAATTCAACCCAAATCTGTGACTGGGGATGAGTGTTTGAAAAGTTTGAGCACTCCGTCCATCATCTCCTTGTGTTTGCTTTGTTCCCCCTTACTCAAGGCAGCCACCGCCTCCACAACCTGCCTGAATTCACAACACTCTTGCAACTGGGATGGACGAGCCCTTTGGGTACTTTTGGCTTTTTTCAGAGGTGGTCACTGGCTTCGCCATCTATTTTTCAGTGTGAGGTCTTCTTTCTGTTGAGGGAGGTGATGTATCCATTCCCATAGTGACTGCGGCAACAAGAAGAAGGGTACTTCTTCTACCAAGGTCACCCTCAATCTGGCAGGGAACAACATAGTATACCTGAAGCCTAGCAGGCAAAGGCGTTTCATGCTACCGATTAACGAGACCCTTTGCTTCTGAACCTCTTGTGTGAAGTCGGGGAAGAACTTGCCCTGTGATTCTCAATCATAATGTCTCCAACGAGTCTGGCCTGAGTCAGGATGTGATCGTACAATACCTAATCTACGGCTGGATTGATTCTACATAAGCTGGCCTGTTACCATTGAACCTGCGATGTGACTGACTGTGTCCATCTCTACTATTCCAGACAAATACTACCACATAAATTCAAGGATTACAAAAAGGATCCCCAAATGATAAATTGGAGCAATGTGTTTAGAAGCCAGGCCAAGATTTAATTTCTACTCGGCCACAAAAATATCAAAATTTCCTCATGTTGATAGCCAACAACTGGCTGTGATAGGTTCCCGACCAGCAGAATTCTCTAAGCTCAAAGGGAGAGATGACACTGTAATGTTACCAGTTTGGATCCAATCAGAAGACCTAAAAAAGACAAGGGCACAAAAGCATCATTGCAAGTGGGTGAGGAAAAGGCCTGCTGCTGGTGTGTGTTGGGAGTAGGAGTAAAATGTATGTGGGACACAAAGTACAATGCAGGACTATGAGCCAAAGGCGCTGTTGGCAGTTTCTGAACCAGCAGATTTTAGAGACAAGTCTGTGGCAGGTAATCAGCATTCATTTTTTGTTGTGTCTCAGGAGCTGGTTGCTGCAGAATGTAGTAACTCATGTCCACTTGTTCTTCTTGGTAATCTTTAGCAAGAGGAATAATAATGTATTTAGATGTTTGCTTTGCACTACATACCTATCTTGAAATACGCTGCTAAGGTGCATGGGATGAAGGCTAGCTCACTATAACATTTGAGATTGCTTTGATTGTTGGATTAATGCTGTATTACAGTGTGTGACATCTGTCATAAACATTCTTGAGTCCTGCATGAATGATCAGAGAGGTGTTTCTACTCTAAAACATAACCAGTCAGTGATGCAACATCTTCCATATTGTACAGCTGGCAGTGACAATGGTGTGAAAACTCCCTCTGGCCTTGACCCTGCACCTGACCTGCCATGCTGGAAGAAAATGTTCAAAAATAAAGACCAAATTGGAATCCAAAACCGCTCAAGGGAAATACGGAGAATAAAAAACTTCAGGAAGAGCAGCTGGGGCAATAAAAGCAAAAAGTCAGGAAACTGAAAAAGCAATCCCATGTGATCAGGCTCCCAAACACACAACCTCATGTACATGTTGTGGAATGACTTTGCTGCCCATCGTGACATTTTGCAGTTTTTGTAGTTGACATTTGTTCTACATCGAGGGGAACCAACATTTCATGTCAATTTTGTGAAATTCTTGTAAATAATGATATCAACTTTCATCACTGTTACTTTCAATTATGGGTGGTATTTTTGTCAAGGGGAGGTAGACAGATCCTCTACGTGTGTTTTTTATTGACATTGTGGTGGCCTCAAAAATTGGGGTTTCCAGAGCAGAGAGATGATGCAATGTATGTAAAGTGCTTCATTTGGGGAGGTGCTGTAAGAGAGGTGATGCAATGTATGTGAAGTGCATCACATGGGGACTCACTGTGAGCAGAGAGTTAATGCCAAGTATGTTACAGTGCATCATGTGAGGAGTCTCTGTGTGCAGAGAGATGATGCAATATATGTAAAGTGCATCATGTGGGGACCCACTGCTCCATCTGGGTGGGTAAGAGCCATGCTTCTGGTCCTCCACCAAGCCTTTCAGAAGCTGCATATAACCTGGTGTAATTATCCTTCACCCAACTCTTCTCTTCCTGCTTTCTTCAGTGTGCTTGTCACCCCCATGGCATTAACTATGTCAAAGAGATGCTGGTACATTGCCTCCTTCTCTGCTGCACTGCAGGTGAGTGGAGGCAGAGTGAAGAATTAATCCCAGGGATCCACCACACAGCAGCCCGCAGTGAGGTTCATCCTCCAGTGTTGTTGCATCGTTTGTTTAAGATACCAGACATCTGTGCTGGTGAAGAGTAACAGCCCTGGGTTGAAAATAGTTCTATTTATGTGTCTGGGTGTGTTGATATCAAGCATTTATTCTGTTCCTCATGGTTATGTTATGTTATTGGTATTTCTAAAGCTCAAATGGTTACCCAAGGGTGTCCTGGCGCTAACTGCTTTCCTCTGGGCATTAAGATATAGACACGAGTTATAAGTTAAAAAACCATGTTTTCAGTTGCTTCCTAAAAAGTAGCAGATCAGTGGAGTTTCTCAAGTAAAAGGGGAGATCATTCCAGGCTCTTGCTGCACAAGCTATAAAGCTTCTTCCACCGCATGAAGCTTTTTTGTGGCTGGTACTGATACCAACTTTGCCCCCAAGGAGCATAGTGTTCTTATGGGTTGGTACCATTGCATACGCTGCTTAAGATATTCTGGGCAGTGCCCTGCAGAGCCTTGTACACTGTACACAGGGCCTTAAAGCGCACCCTTTTCCTCACAGGCAGCCAGTGGAGTTTTTTTTATTTCATTGGCAATAGGCATAAATTTGGGAGTGTTAGTAAGCAATCTAGCGGCTGCATTTTGCAGCAGTTGCAGCTTATTCATAGATCGTTCTTGCATGTTTAGGTAGAGACCATTACAGTAATCTAACCTAGACATGATGAGTGCCGTGACAACTGTCCACCTACTGTCTGCCGGCAAGAAGTGTAAAACATTTTTAATCATTCTGAGAGTGTAAAAGGTGATTGAAGCTACAGCATTTATCTGATCACTAAAGTTGAGCTTATCATCAACAATCACTCCCAGATTCTTTACCTTCCTGGTAGGTGTGGGGAGAGTGCCCAGAGTGTCTGGCCACCAACTTGGGGCCCAGAAGTTAGGGTCATTTCCAAATAAAATGACATCTGTCTTACTTGAGTTAAGTTTTAAACAGTTTTGCGTCATCCACCTCCCTACCGCCTCCATACAGTCGTGAAACCGACTACCTATGCTCGCTCTCTGGGCCAGGATGCAGAGCAACCACAATTTGTGTATCGTCTGCGTAGGAGGTAAGGTTGAAACCATAGGAACCAATTAAAGATGCCAAACAGGAGACATAAATATTAAAAAGTGTTGGGGTAAGGGAGGACCCTTGTGGCACTCCGCAGGGCAAGGAGAAGGGTCTGGAACAAAATTCATCCAATGCCACAATTTGAGACCTATCCGTTAGGAAGGATTTTATCAACTTCCAGGCCTTACCCTGGACCCCGCATATTGACAACCGGTCCATCAATAAATCATGATGGACCGTGTCAAAGGCCGCTGACAGATCTAACATAATCAGAGCGGCCTTACCTCCCCTATCCAAAACTTCTCTAATCTCTTCAGTGGATTTGATAAGAGCGGACTCTGTACTGTGGCCCTCTCAAAATCCATTTTGAGTTGGATGTAAGCCTTTTGTCTTGCCTAAAAAAGTAGTGAGTTGTCCATTCATAGCTTTTTCAACCAATTTAGCTGGCAACGGAAGGCGAGATATTGGGCGGAAATTGTTATGATCTTTAGGATCCAGGTTAGGCTTTTTTAATAGAGGGAGTATTGAGGCGATCTTCCACCGTTTAGGGAATTCCCCTACTTCAAACATTGAATAGAATAAGGAGCTAAGGGAACGGGCAACCAGTCCCGAAGCCCGTTTGATTACCGATACTGGGCAGGGATCATAGGGGGAGCCTGACCTTGCTGTCACCAAGAGCTTCTCTGTTTCCACAGAAGAAAGTGGCTCAAATTTATCAAAGACAACAAGTGGGGTAGAAGTGTTAGTACTTTCCTCCAAATGAGCCCCCATCCCCATCAAACTTGGGTGTTGGAAAGCCGAAAAAATAACATCAACCTTTTTTTGAAAAAACAAGGCAATATCCTCACATAGTTCCTGTGTTGATTCAATTTTTTTAGGACGAGGGGATGCCAAGCTAGACACTATACTGAAAAGTTCCTTGGCCGAGTTCCCTGCAAGACTGATGCGGTTTGAGAAGAAATCTTTTTTTGCATTACATATCATTTACTTATAAATTGCAAGACTTTGTTTGTAACTTTTTTTAGCAGCTTCCTCATAATCTCTCCTCCAAATCCGTTCAAGAGCTTTGCAGATGAGTTTCTGTTCCCTTAGATCCTCCGTATACCAGGGGGCCGTAGGCTGGGATCTTCTGGGGACCAGCACTTTTTCCGGGGCGAGATCGTTACATGCTGTTTCGATCCAATTGGTGTAGTGTGTGGTGGCCTCCTCTAATCCTGGGGGAAACTGGCCCACACTTACTAAAAGAGCATTAGTTAACACAGGACCCTCAATTTTATTCCAAGCCCTACTTTTACTTTTAATTTGACTCTTCGGCCCCTCCCTATCCTGACAGTGCACTGAACAAGCCAACTCAAATTGCACAGCGGAGTGGTCAGTCCAGGTAAGGGGCAGCACACCTATAAAATGGAGTTGTGAATGGTTTGAAAAAATTCCATCTATGGTGTGCTCTGCCTCATGAGTCGGGCCTATCACCCGTTGACTGAGGTCTGCACTCTTCATTAGGTCTAAAAGAGCCACTGTATCTGTTTCAGAGTGAACTTCTAGATGATAGTTGAAGTCACCCATGATGGTAAATGAGCCAGCACAGAGCCCCTCCTCCAGGAAGTCAATAGATGTTAAGAAGGAGCTTTTGGGGGGGGGCGTGGTTTGACGCGCAACCAAGATGGCCGCGTCTTTCTGAGCTCCGTCAGATCGCGGGTGCGACCGCTCGTCGGAACATGCTGCATCGGTGATTTTTCGATCACCATGCGGCGGATTTGAGTGGCGGAACACCTGGGGAAGCCTGCATACCATTTTCAGGCCGTTTGGAGTCCTTTTGGAGTTCTTTTCGCTTCGGCGACTTTCTCCTTAAGCTCGAGCTTCAAAATGGCGGCAGAAGTGAAAGTCCCTGCTGCTTCACGGATCACTTCGGTAGGTCATTGAACTACATCACGGCTTTTTCTGACCTTTTTCCCTTCATGTATGAGGTATTGCTTGGATATCCTTTATGCTTCACTATGTCATGCTCTGCTTTTCTTTAAAAGACGCTATGCTGAGGAGGCAATATCTTTTCACAAAATGGCAGCAATTATTTGAGTGCTGAGTGAATTACTTGCGACCTGCTTTCAGTTGGTTTTACCTCAATGGGGGTGACTACACATGTCAAATTGCTAGCTTTAAATTTTGCGACGCTTGAAGATCATATTTGCTCTGTCTGAGTGAGCAGTCTGTACCTCACACTATTTCCTGATACCAGTGGTTGCTTGTTTTTCTGTTGGCGATTCATTTGTCTGTGTGGGAATTTTAATTCTCCCCAAGTCTTCCTCTGTGCTTGCTCCTCCTTGCTGTGCTCTACAGTGGTGTGTTCTTCAATATACTTCACAGCACTTTCGCCTGTTCTACGACTTCTCCACATTTATACAGTCATTCTGTGAGGTGTTTTTTGTTGTTGGACACTTCAATGGCGGAGGGCATGGGTGTGACCCCCAAGGATAGAGATTCGAAAGGGAATCTGAAGCGGTCTAAACAGATTTCACCCACGCCCGACACTTCAGCGAGAGGCAATATGGATTCTGTTTCAGCATTAGATACTATTCTAACTAAACTTAATGCAGTTCATGACATAGCACAAAGCACCAAAACAAATACAGACTTACTTCAGGTTGAGGTGGCGGCTATCCGAAATGACCTCAAGAATCTCTCATTACGTGTCTCCAATGCAGAAACACGAATAAGTTCTGTGGAAGACTTCACGAATAAACAAGCTAAACAGGCTCAAAGTTTAGAGCGTTCCTTGGCCTCATTGAGAAGAGACCTGACTGAGCAGGAAGATAGGAACCGTAGAAGTAATCTTCGAATTTTTGGCCTACCGGAGGACTGTGAGAATTCTGCTCCTTCAATGTTGGATTTTTGCTTACATGGATCCCTACGGTCTTGAACATTTCATTTGTAAAAGACTTTGAAATAGAACGTGCTCATAGGGTTCCCACCTTTAAGCCTAAAACGTTAGCTTATCCAAGACCAGTGATTCTGAAACCTCTGCGTCACCAACATTCTGAGCAAATCCTAGCTCACATGAGGAAGATTAAATCATTACAGTGGGAGGGGCACAGAATATCAATATCACAGGATTTTGCTAGAGATACTGTCATTTGCCGTAAAGGTTTCTTGAATTTACGTAGAAGGCTAATTGATATGAGCATTCCATTTTCCTTTGCAGGTCCTTCGCGTTTCAAAATAACTTTTAGAGGTCGCTCTCAGATTTTTATGAACCTGCAGAGCTTTCCACTTTTTTGGATAACCAGTCTGAATCACAGATGGATCAGTTGGCTTCTGAAACGCTTCCTAGCACGTCTCATGGTTAATGTATCTCAATGTTGATAACCTGGATTCATTTGTCCTGTGCTTTTGCCATGATATACGGCCTTATCGTGCCTATGTGTTCCTTGCGGATATAATAAGATTCAGTAGTGTTGTTGTTAGTTCATTGTGGTTACTCTCTCTTGACTGATTTTTTCTTCACAGGTATTTTATCTGTTTTTTTTCTTCACAGGTCCTAAAATTGCTCATACCTCTAGGCAGGTTTCTTAAGAGTTATTTCTGTCTTGTGGACAGTGTTTAGGTACTGTCCTATTACATAATGAGGGTTATTATGTCTCTATTTTCTTCTCCTTAATCTCTTTTTCATCTCTTGTCATTTCTGGCTTACTCCAACTCTGTCTATGTTTTTCTATTTTCGTTCATCCCCCTCTGCTGTTCTGATGAATTTTTGTTGATTTGTACATCTAAATAGTTGTTTTTCTTTGGGTTCTCTTTCTTCCTATTACCATGTTATTGGTGTTCTGTCTTTTCCACCCTCTTTAATATCTTTTATATGCTTTTTATCCGTTTAGCTTGCACTTTCTCTTTTCTTCTTTTTCTGACTGTGCTGGTATCTAATCTTTTTTCGTGTGGTTATTATTCATTGGTATCTCCCTCTGTTTCCCTTTCTTCCTATATTCATCTATTTTGTGTTTGTATAATTTTTATAATGTGAATATATTCTCTTATTATCTACATATTTAGCTCATGAATTATTTTTTATTGATATTTCTAACACCTCACTTTATTAATTATTACATTATTTATGACTGTTTACCATGCCTTAGGCTCTTATCTATAATATCTAGTTCTGTTATTTAGGATGCCTTAATTTATTAATTATTACATCACTTATGACTATTTACCATGCCTTAGGCTCTTATCTATAATATCTAGTACTGTTATTTAGGATACCTTAATTTGATATTGCCTTAGCCTGGCATTCATACTATTTATTAGTTATTTATAATGCCTTATTGCTGTTTATGAGGCCTGAATTGATTATTGAACTGAATATTGCCTTAAATTGTTATTTATAATATCTATTACTGTTATTTATGATGCATTAATTATTGTTGCCTTAGCTTGATATTCATAATATTCATTATGGTTATTTATGATGCCTTAATTTAATATTGCCTTAGTCTAGTGCTCACAATATTTATTATTGTTATCTATGACTGGATTATTTACTTTTGCATTAATGTTCTGTTGCTCAATGATATATCAATTTTATTACTGAGCGGTCCACAATGTCTGTGTGCGCCTCTGTGGTTGCTCCTCTACGTTTTTTCCCCATGCAAATTGTCTGTTACAGACATCCCCTGGTGGGGGTTTTCTTGTTCTTATGCTCCTTCTCTTTTCTTTGGAGCATTTTTTCTCTCTCCTTTCTCCTTTCTAGCCTTTTCCTCTTCTATTTCTATCTTTTTTTCCCTGGGGACTCCTGCTTCGGCTCCTGCTTGTTATGTTGTCCTTGTAGTCCATCTATTCATGTGCTTGTCGATATGTTGTATAGTGCTCCCTTTCTCTTTTATCAGATACTATTATTTGTTTACTGGTGTGTCTCCTCATGTCTGGTCTAAATGTAGTATCTCTTAATGTCCGTGGATTGAATCATCCTGTTAAGAGGGCCAAGATACTAGACTACTGCAGAAGCCTATCTGGTGATGTTGTTCTTCTCCAAGAGACTAAGATAGCCTTTAAGGAAGCTTTGCTTCTAAGGAAACAGTGGGTTCTTGATGTTGCTTGCTCTGAAGCCTCCGGTAAGAAGAATGGGGTTGTAACCTTGATTTCTAAAAATTCTGGTCTGTCCATTGTCACGACGGAACATGATACGGTTGGCAGATGGTTGCTTTCTCGTTTGTCCAATGGCTCAGACGAATTATATGTTATGAATATTTATGCTCCCAACATTGATGATCAACTCTTTTGGCGTTCAATAACCAAAAAGCTCTCTGACATCCCTCAAAGTGCTAGAACCATTGTTGGAGGTGACTTTAATTTGCCTTTAGATCCTATTTTAGATAGACATTCTGCTTTTAAATTTCGCCCTCCTAGGTCACATAAACAAATGCTCAATATGTGCTCCTCTCATCAACTTGCTGATGTTTGGAGGTTACATAACCCGAAGGGTAGTGATTTCACGTTTTTTTCCTCTCCACATTCTAGTTTCTCACGTATTGACTATCTTTTAGTTGATGCTGCACTTCTAAAACACACTAGTAATGCTATAATTCACCCAATAGTTGTTTCCGATCATGCAGCCGTCTCTTTTACTCTTCTTAACTTGACGGATAAACAAGGCCCTCGTACTTGGCGTCTCAATACAGAGATTTTGGATGATAAGGATGAAGTTAAAGAATTATCTGTGGAGATTGACAATTTCTTCAATGATAATGAGTCTTCGGTTAACTCCCCAATTGTGTTATGGGATGCATTTAAATGCACTATTAGGGTCATATTATCAAAAAAATGTCAAAAAGGAATAGTGATATCAGAAAATCATTACAATCTTTAGGGGATGAGATCAAATGTAAAGAGATTTTATATAGAGGCTCTAATGATAAGTCTCTCTTGCAAGACATCAAGAATTTGAAATATACTTTTAACTCCATTGTTACTAAGAGAGCTTACCTTGGTGTACATGCTCAAAAGTCTAGACGCTTACTCTTACAGAATAGAGCTGGTAAGATGTTGGCTGCCACTTTAAAGTACCAAACTGATAATGTCAAAACTACTCAGATTTCTTATATTAATGACACTAAGGGCTCTAGGAAATTCCATACTCAAGAAATCCTACAAGTTTTTCGTGATTTTTACGAAAAACTTTACACTCCTAAGGATCAATGTGACTTATCTGGGTGTCAAAATTCTTGTCCTCGATTCCTACACATACTATTTCACAGTCGGAGATGAATGTTCTGGGGCAACCGATTGATTCTGAAGAGATAATTCAGGCCATTAGGTCGACTCAATCTGGGAAGGCTCCAGGGCCTGATGGTTACCCTATTGCTTTCTACAAGACTTTTTCATCATCAATAATAAAATATCTTAAGAACGTTCTCGATAACTTTGTAGTGTCTGGTAAAGTCTCTGGTTCAGCCGCTGAGGCTACTATTGTTGTGATTCCGAAAGAAGGGAAAGATCATTCTGACCCTAAAAATTTTCGTCCAATCTCGCTTCTGAATATGGAGGCTAAGATTTTTGCCAAAATCCTGGCTAAGCGATTAGAGGGCCATATCCCTAGCCTTATTCATAACTCCCAGACTGGCTTTGTAAAAGGAAGACTTGCTAGAGATAATATCCGAACCTTTTGCCATATATTGGAGAAAGCGAAACTTTCTGCCTTGCCATCAGCTGCGATTGCTCTTGATGCCGAAAAGGCTTTTGATAAAGTTTCTTGGCCTTTTTACACGCAGTACTCCATTCTCATAATTTAGGAGATTTTTTTATAAACATGGTAATGTCCCTTTATTCCCAACCTAAAGCCAACATCAGAGTTAATGGGGCTACGTCTTCCTTTTTCAACCTTCGTCAGGGAACTAGACAAGGGTGCCCGTTATCACCCCTTCTTTTCTATTGACCATAGACCCACTCCTTCGGTTACTCAACTCAAATGACAACATCAAAGGTTTCCAATTTGGTACACATACACTTAAAACGGCTGCGTATGCAGACGATGTTCTCATATTCTCTGAAGACATTGCTACTGCCATCCCTGCCATCTCTAATACCATTAAAGAATTTTCAATCGTTTCAGGGTACACTTTGAACAGAGACAAGACGGAGATGTTCCCTCTTAATGCGTTGTGCTTCCCTTCTCATATGGGTGAGGCTGGCTTTAAATGGCAATCGACTCGAATTAAATACTTAGGAATTTGGTTTTGCAATAACCTTGTAGATACTATTTCTTATAATGAATCTCACATTCTAGCTAAGATTAAAGATCTTTTGTCCTCTTGGTCTCCGAAATATATTTCCTGGTGGGGAAGGCTCCAAACTCTCAAGATGATGATAACGCCGATTATTAACTTCTTATCCTCAATGCTACCTGTGAGGCTGTCCTCATCCTTTTTCCGTGAGATTGACCTACTTACCTCAAAGTTTCTATGGGGTGATAAACGTGCTAGAATTGCATACAAACATCTTAGGAAGCCATCTGTCTTGGGTGGTTGTAATCTTCCAGATTGGAATTTGTATCAAATTGCTTTCTTATCGTCTCAGGGTGCTCTCTGGTTTTTATCGAATTCACACCATACTCCTATGTGGATTTGTATTGAACAAGTGTTGTGTTCTCCTCTCTCTACCCGTATAAGAACTTTATTGTTGGTTAATTAAAACCCTTACAATATAAAAACGCGAGCAACATATTCTTAGAAAAGACATTAATTAAAATTATTCAAATTACAATTAATATTTTACTTAAAACTGTGCTGAATTTCTCAGCAGTGATGATCGACTCGAGGGCCGGGTTCTGATCAACAGTTTATTGATGGTCGACAACTGTTACTGTGTCCAATGGTGGAATGTCGCGCTGCTTAGCAGCGCCAATGGCTTCCAGCAGATTTAACGCCTTGATAACAAATTTTGTTAACCCGATATTCAACTTCGTGTTGTCCGGGTTAAAGGCTGCTATTATGGCTTGACGGCATGATCGAATTCCAAGCCTTTTCCATTCTTCCCGCAGTAAAAATCGTCTAGAAGTAAGCATTGCTGGGCATAAACAAACTATATGTTCCATTCCTTCGGTGTGGTAGCCGCACAACCTGCATTGGGTATGATTGTCTTGGCGGCGCCATTCTGGGAGATTCTTTAGAAAAGGCCATTCACCCAACCTCAGGGCCAGGAACTTTCGTTTCAAATAAAGTGCGATCGTGCTTGATAAATAAAAGGGTACAACTCCTGGTTTAAAATTGGTGATCACTGCCCAAGCGTGTTTCCTTTTGACAGTATTGCCCTATCCGAGTGAAAGGACCACAACCTAACACTCTTCTTGATTACTGCTTTTAATGCTAGCTGGGAGGGGTTTGTTCCCCAGAATTCCTTAATACCAAGTAGTTGTAAACTATGGTTCAGGTGAAGCCGATATTTATGACTGGCATGACTTTTCTGGATTTCTTGCCAGAGTCTGGCCTCCAGGGAACCCTCCCGGGCATGACGCAGTCTATTGCAAAACTTTATAAATGCTCCAGCCTCAACGCCGTGATGGTCAAATAGACCAGGTTCAAGACGGACTTGTGCCGGCGATGCAGATTTGGGCAGGTGGAATGCACGTTTAAAGATTTTGATTGTTAGTTTATTTAAAAAAGTATTTGTGGTTCCCTTCATGATCTCGTGGCCATACGTCAATGAGTTAATTATCTTCGCCTTCATCACTTTCAACATTGGGATTAAACTGGGACCAAGTAATTTTTGGACAGTTTTGTAGCAGCAGCCTCTAATGCCAAGGCTTTGGTCCTCAGTACTTCTTTTTGCTTGACAAATGAGCTTCTGGTGTCAAGGAATATTCCCAGGTATTTGTAGTGAGGTGTTGAATCGATTTTTACGTTGTTAAAATGCCACCCTCCACGCGTCTTCTTTTGCTTCCCAAAAGTAATTGTTTTTGTTTTTGATAAATTCAGCTCTAGAAGGTTGTTTTTAGTGTAAGGGAGCAGTTCATCAAGTAGCCTCTGTAAGCCTACCTTCGTGTGACTAAGCAGCACCAGATCGTCGGCGTATAGGAGGTTACTGATACGTACTCCATCTAATTGAGGGGGATGGCAATTAACGCTGTCAAGGATTGGCGAAAGGTCCGATATGAACAAATTAAAAGGAGTGGAGCCAGCACGCACCCTTGTTTTACTCCGCTTCTGGTCTCGATCTTCCTAGAAACATGGGAACCTTCACCCAGCTTGATTCTTACCCATGTTTCGGAGTGGAGTTGAACTATTGCAGTTAGCAAAGATTGGGGAATGCCCCAGCCCTTTAATTTCTGCCACAGTAGGCCCCGGGGCACACGGTCGAAGGCTGCTTTAAAATCCACAAAGCAACAGTGCAGTTGGATTTGTTGAACTGTTGCTTTCCCTATTAAAACGGATAATGTTAGTAGATTGGTTATTGTGCCAGAATTGGCCACAAAACCCGTCTGATTGAAAGGGAGGCGCTTTGTTTCGTTTGCCCAAGTCTGCAGGTCTTCCAATAGGATACTGGCATAATATTTGGACTCCACATCTAGGAGTGCTATCATTCGATAGTTGCTGGGATCATTTCTCTTCCCACTTTTATAAATAGGGTGAATGATAGCACCTCTCCAGGACTCAGGAACTACGTTGTTTAACCAGCATTGAGAAAACAAGGGAACCAGATGGTCTGACCAAAATTCAGCTTCTGATTTGAACATTGCCTGGGGGAGACCGTTTGGCCCAGGTGCACCATCTGCCCTAGCTTTCTTTATTGAGCGTAGAATCTTATGTTTTAGTTCTTCGGGTGTCACTATTGTCACAGGGGATGAGTCGCTATTGTTCCCACTGGCCATGTTTGCAGGCTCTTTGAATGTGCTAATGGGTGGGGAGCTGGAGCGCAGCCATGTTTGTTTCGTAGCCTCCGGTGATAATAAATTTGCATTATTTATGTTTAGAAGGTTGGGGCAGTTTTCTTTGTTGGTAACGATATTGAAATGGGATGTTAAAAAGTGGGTCCATTCGTCAGCACTAATACTTGCACTGCCGTAGAAACTTCCACCTCGCTGTCCCCTATTTACCAGAGACCAGAATTGCTTTGAATTTGATTTCTTGCTTTCATAGAAGAGCTTCAGCCAAAATTGATCTGAGGCCTCTTGTTTTTCCCTGCGTACGGCAGACTTAAGGGCTGCTTGGGCTTGTTTATAGTTGGAAAATTTGGTTTTATTATCTGGGCTCTTCCTTGATTGCCGAAGGGCTCGATTTCTGCAAAGCTTTAGTTTTTTTATTACTGGTGAAATATGGAGTCGAAATACGTGTTGCCCAATTCTCCTCTTAAGTGGAGCTACTTCTAATAGACGATTGATAAAGCTAGCCCAGCTGCTAATAGCAGAGAAATCTGTGTCTGGTTGTTGGATTAACAATGCTCTGCATTTTTCCATCAAGAGAGGAGCCTCGTCGTCTGACCATTTCATTCGTTTTAAATTCTCTGTATGGCAGCCTGCATGGGTGTGAGCGAGCTCCTGATGACGTGGGGTTTTAACAAATATTGTTATTATTTGTGGCCGATGATCGCTTTCACCTTGAGGTGCAATGTAATAACTCTCTATCAAAGGGAGAATTTCAGTACTGCCTAGGGAAAAGTCCAGAAAAGAAAAAGTTCGGCCATCAGATCGTGTCCAGGCTGGTGGAATATCCGTATGGAAACGACCGTTCAATACGGTATAACCTACGCTACTTAGCTGGGTGACTGCGTACTCCCCCAATTTAGATGGTCTATTTCCTACGGGGATTACTTGTGTGGCAAGGTATGATGGAACCATTAGGGGAGCAATCTCTGGATCCTCAGAAGGGTTGCAGAAAAGGTTAGTGTTAAAATCTCCTGTAATTATACTTGGTATGCCGCCGTACTCGCTGAGCAGGTTGCACACGATGTTGGTCAGACAATCCAATTTGGATTTTTTCTCAGTGGTGCGCGGAGATATGTAAACATTAAGGAGAAGCAGCTGACTGGCGATCTGTCGACTTCCCAAAAGTATTCCGCTGAGCCAATCTTCATCAAATTTTAGCTGCTTGGTACACAGGGATAATTTGGTTGACACATAAATTGCCAGGCCGCCACTTGGCCTTCCGAACTTAAACTGTCTTGTTGCAAGGGACGCGAATTCTAGATAGCCTTCGATGGGTATATTGTCTTCTGCCCAGGTTTCCTGCAGTAGGACAATATCATGCTCCTTTAGAAAACCACTGGTGGCTGCTGATTGAATTTTTTGTCCTAGGCCGTTGATGTTCCAGGAACATATTGATATACCAGGGTTGAGGATATTTCAATCATTCCGGCTTCTAACTAAAGCCCCTGGAAGCCATGACCAGTCAACCGTATCGGGGTTTTGCTGGCTTGTCATGTGCTCCTGGGTTACTGTGAGGCGAGCGACTTCTTGCTGATTTTAATACTGAAAAAGGAATCAGGCTTGCACTGAGAATCTGAGCCTGATTGTTTTCCAAAATTGATGGGTAACAGGGGGCACTAAATGGTGATATTGTAATGCCCCAATTTTTAAATTGATCAACTTTTAACTGGACCAGTTCTCGAATTGCTGGGGTCGCCAGTGATAGTTTAGTTGTTTCGCCCGCTTTGGTTCCTAATGATGGAATGAATTCAATGGCGATTATGTCATTAGACTGCAGGGCGCTCAAGTCCGGTATTGATTTAAAAGTCTTAATATGTTTCCTCGATTTAAAATGTCATGGGGGCCTCTTGAGACATACTCTGGGGTTAGCAGTAGTATGGTGCCTGGGTTGATGATTGGCTGCTTGGAAACTTTATCGTCGATTGAAGACTTTATTTTTATAGAATTTTCAGTGAGAACCTGCATGGTCGTGCGTGTGACTGCCGATGAGAGAAACGGCTCACAATGGTTATTAATTGGTGGCAAAGCGAGAGATCTTTTATTCGTAGATGCCAACGTTTGACTAGTTGAGACGTTTGGAGGATTCTGATAGACAGACTGATTAACTGTGCGTTGCAAAGCGAAGTGATTGCACTCCGCTAATGATGGGCTGCTGAGGCAGGTGTCTAAAGGCAGCGTCAAAGGGTTTTCGATTCCCAATTGCATTGTAACTAGCGCAGAAGCAGCTGTTACGGATTTCCCAGATCCAGGTATTACTTGCGTGGAGCGCTCTAAAAGCGGCTGTCGGCCTTGAAACAGTCCCTCTTGGTGTGTATTCAGTTGCAAACGGTCATTATGGGGGTCAGGACTTGTACCGTTGAATTCAAGTTCGGGATTGCTCCTGAGATGGGCAGCAGCTCTTGTACTTGATCTGAGTTGATAATAACGGGGGATCTAGCGTTTTGTGCTTTAGTTTCTGTTATATATTTATTCCGACTCTTCCGTAGTCTTTTTTCTCCCTTTTAGACAACCTGTGTTTATTGTGTTGTTGAACTGATTTAGTGGGGGTTACTTTACAGTCTTCTAACACCATAAAATGCGGGGAGATGGACAAAGACTGGTCTTCCATAGCAGTGGGTCCCTCGGCTAGATTGAAAGGTGAGGGTGAGGATGGGGGACTGGTGGCCCTGCCGACGGTAGCTTCTTAATTTCTGTTATCACTGAAGAAAGAAATTGTGGAAGGGATGATAATGAATCGATAATGGGGGAACAGCAGCATACCGATTGGACCAATTTGGCTTGGGATTGGGCTTTTGTAATGAGCAGATTAAGTGCCTCTAGTTTTGGTCTATTCGGCGGTATACACTGCTAACGTATTCAAAAGATGCACCTGCAGGTCCATTTTATCAGAATGATAAGTTAAAGCGGCAACCGAGGTTTGAAGAGTCTGCAATAGCTGGGACCAGAGATCGTTGTGGTCAATTGTTGATGAAGTTTCATGGACAACAGATTTTTGCTGTTCATTTGAGAAGAACGAGAGATCTAGGGGGTAAGGATAATGTTCTCTCCCGAGCCCTCTTGATTACCCGTATGATCACCTAGGACGGCCGTTTCTGATTGACTTTCTAGGTCAGAATTTTTAAATTGAGGATGAAGATGGGACACTACTTGAGGGATCATAACGCTAACGCTCGTTTTTGAACTGTCAAATGAAGATGCCAATGAAAGTCTTGATGATAATGGAGAAAGCTGAATTGAAGTCCGTGCAGACTGGACGGTTGACAAACCAACATCTTTGAAAGTTGAAGCCTGGGTTAGGACCTGCTCTGTTTGAGTTAACTGTTGGACCAAAGGGGACAGTCCTGGGGCTTGAAATGATCGATTGCCTTCTAGGGCTACTGAAGTGGCCGAGTTGTGTGGTTCCATCGTTGCTATGGGACATGGCTGCGAGCAGATTTCACCTTCGTTGGCAGCTGCATGGATCATAGGCTGAATAAGAACTTGGTTCAGGGTAGCGACTGCTTTTGTGGAGGGAAAAACCTGAGGCGATGCCGCTAAACTAGGGTTTTTCTTCGGGGCTGCCGATGGAGCTAAGCTCCTAAAATAATCCCTTAATGAAAGTTGTTTTGTCGCTAGCTTTAAGGAAACTGTTGAACCTTGGTTTGGAACCTCATTTCTCCTATGTTCCTGCGCTGTAGCCATCCCCCCTGCAGCAGGATGCGACAGGTGAATTTTAGTAGGTTGTTCTTGCACTGTGGACTGCCGGGGTTTAGATTCGTGTCCTAAGTCAAGATCAGAAACTATATGTGGGTTTGCAGGTGATTGGAATTGAGATTGCCTAGAGGGTTCTGTCAATACTTCCAGACTATTGGGGGCCTTTTCTTTTGCGTGTTTTTTGTGTGGACTTTATTAGTACTTTCCTCACCCGCCCCGATCTCATACTTGAAGGACTCTTGCTGAAGGGAGGGGTACCACCGGCTTCCAAAAATTGGACCAAGTTTAACTTAAAAAAAGCTCCACACTTAATAAACTCACTGGACTTGAAAAAAGACTAAAACTGTTGGAATTACGAAGGGTGTTTACTAGATTGATTGACCTGCCTATTGCCGAATTAGATGGATTTTGGAAACTCAGATGCTGAATCGGCTGAGGGCAGGAAACACTTTCAATTTCCCTTGTT
Organism: Calotriton arnoldi; assembly: GCA_963921515.1. NCBI lineage: Eukaryota > Metazoa > Chordata > Amphibia > Caudata > Salamandridae > Calotriton > Calotriton arnoldi. The sequence continues at coordinate 269,140 of CAWUFW010004092.1, forward strand.
ATTCCCTAATTGTGCGCAGGCTCCGATATAAATAAGTGCTCTAAAACTGGAGGCTAGAGCGAATCAAAAGCTCCGTCTATGAGTCAGCACAAAGTGAGCTTAGGTGTAGCAACAACGTAGCAAAAAAAAAAAAAAAAGGGATAAGTGGGGATAATTGAGCCGCTCCGCTCCACTCCGCTGCGTGTGAGATGAAAAATAGAAAAAGTAGGAAAAGCTGGAGTAATTCGAATCAGTATTTCGTGTCGGTTTTTGAGTCCGTTTAATGTAGCACAGTTGCAGCAAATGTTTATCGCTATAGGCTGCAAGCTAAAGCGACAGAGCTGAAGCGTGGCTGAAGCGAGAGCAAGCATAGGTGCAGGTATTAAATTTGGTATTGGATTTGGCAAGCAGGGCTCACAAGGCTATTGCGGACGGCAGGCCGGACCTGATCTAACAGGCCACCTCCGCAAGTAGCCAGGGGCACTCACTTAGTGCGGCCGCCTGCTAAAGGGCAGCCGCGCTTGCCCTTTTCGATGGATTGTAGCGTTGTCCGGGCCGGGCTGTACAATCAATGGTGCGGTACGTTATTTTGCAGAAGATTTTGCAGGAGATGATGCCGGGCAAAGGGGGAGGGAGGCTGGGAGGCAAGGGAGGCTAAGGGTTAAGGGAGATAACAAGCTGCTCCCGTAGCATTCAGTATCAGACCTTGCCAAGCCCTGGTTCCAGTCCGAGCTTACTACCAGCCGCCTACCAGCCTACTACCGGCAACCTCACCGTCTCTCCGTCGCTCTTCGTCTCTCCACCACCACCGCTCCGTAGCTCCGTAGCTCCCCACTACGATCACCCTTCTTCTCGGCCGCTGGTCAATCAACCGATCAGTCGGCGCTCCGAGGCTCCGCTCCGAGGCTCCGAGGCTCCAAGGCTCCAAAGCTCCGATCAGTCGTCACTCCGCTCACTCGCCCAGCCTCACTCGCCCGTCATGTGATCCGTCACGTGAATGTATGTAATCATTTTAGAAACCGTGAATATCCTCTCTCTACCCCCTCTTTTCTCACTGCCTCTAAACTTGTGTTACCTCATTCAAGCCGTATTATTTCAGACACAATTAATGCTCTGAAACATATAGATAAAAAGGTTTCCAACCCCATTCATAAATCGAGATGGTCCTCATTATGGTATAATCCTAAAATTGTTACTGATATCGATCCTGCCACGATGTCTTCCTGGGCTAATAGAGGTCTTGCGTTGGTCAAACATCTTTATGATTCCAATCATGATCCTCTTCCCTTTTCTTCTTTGGCCAGTAAATATAATCTTAACAATATGGATTTCTATTATTTCTTAAAATTAAAGGTTGCCCTCTCTAAAGTGACCCTCTGTACAGATTCGGTTACTATTTCACTTCTGTCTATGTGGTCTCGTTCAGGTCATACTGCCTCGAAAATATACACATTTTTATCTGCGCCACTTCCTTCACAGGCTACTATTACACAAGATAAATGGTCACATCATTTTGATAGTGATATTTTTAAACATATCTCACAAGAGTCATGGCAGTTAATTGGGAAAGTTTCACTACGAAATAAGATTGCTCCTTCCCTTATGCAATCTAAATTCTTTTCGATGAATCTTCTGCATTGGACCCCTGCTCGTTTACATAAACTGAAGCTGAGGGATAGGGATCTTTGTTGGAATTGCAATTTGGTCCCAGGCACTTACCAACATATGTTTTTTGAATGCTCGTTACTACAACCCTTTTGGGATTTAGTTCAGAAACACTTATCACTAATTTTTGACATTCCAGTGGAACTTTCATTCCCTATGATCTTATTGGGACCATGGGCCGCATGTTCCCCTCTTCCTCTGGATGATACTGATATGCAGTTATTAGATCTTCTTATTTCAATTGCTGTCAAAATTATTTTAACTGAGTGGAAATCCTTTAATCTACTGTCCTATCATACTTGGTGGGCTTGGGTATCATTTCTTCGTGGGGCCCATACTTCGGTTGAAGAGAGACACTGTACTCCTTCCATTTCCAATACTATCTGGAGGTCACTGGATAAATGTATGGAATTGTCATCTCAGGGGTTGGTAGCCCAATATCCCTTTGTCTCTATTGCTTAATTTATTTTTCATACTGTTGCAGGTGTCCCCATCTACCCATCTATCCATTTTTCCATCTGTATTATCTATTTATCTATCTATCTACCCATTTATCTATCTATCTGTCGTCCCCTTTCTCTTTCTTTCTTTCTTTCCTTGTTCCTGCTTCTTATTTTCTCTTTCTATCCTTGCCTTGTTTCTTTCGCTTATCCTGGCATTTTCTTGGTATCTATGCAATACAACTAATTTTTTGTTATCAATCCAGTATAAGATACTCTTTTTATATGACATATTGAGCCGGTACTATGTGTGATTTCATTATTTTCTGACATAAATTTTACCTTTGTGTCTGTTTTTTCTTAAATGTCTTACTTATCTATTGACCATGTTGTTCTGTTGTATTGCATTTTATTACAATTATATGAACTCTTACTTTTTAAAACAATAAAGATATTGAACACAAAAAGAAGGAGCTTTTGGGGCCAGGGGGTCTATATAATAGAATACCCTTAAACGTAGAGTGATTAGTAAGGTTAAAACTAAAAGATAGTGCCTCACAGTCTGCGTTTGAGGCTATCTGAAAACCCGCCTTCAAGGAATCATGGTAGATAATCTCTAGGCCCCCACCTCTCCTGCCTGGCCTATTAAGGGTGTAGCAGATAAATCCGGGAGGTGTGGCTTTCACTATATCCGGCCCTGAAGCTTCATCAGTCCATGTTTCTGAAATGAAGGCCAGTTTGATGTTTTCTTCCTCTAAAAAGGAAGAAATGGTTGGCATCTTTCCAAAATCCATCACAGTCATGTTACACTGTTCACATTTATTTACAGTAATGTGGTCTTCTGCCAATCTACATTTCATTTTACCTTCATCTTTATGTGGAAATGTGCCTTTTAAGGGGCACACCGGTGCAGGGGTCACCCTTCTCTGTCCACGGGTCCTTAAACCAACAAAATAGAGATCAACACTGAAGCTGGAATTCAAAATAACAATTTTATTTATTTCTCATGAGTGGAACCACGTCCAACAACACTCTCAAGTGTTGCAGGAGGTGGCACATGGAATACAGAGACCATGGTGCTTATATACACCCTTTGTTGCAGAGTAAGCATGTAGTTACAAATAGAAGGTACAAGCATACACAAGAATAGTTACAGCCAAACATGGGCAGATGGGAAATCACTTAGTTAGCAAAGTGGGAGGGGGAACAGAACTGCTTACAGTTGCAAGACACAGTTGACAGTTATGTCTTTAGCCAGGTGCATTCTAGCAGCTACAGGCCTTTGCTCAGCACATTGCTTTTAGCTCAGTACAGAAGGAGTTAACTAGAGTTGATGACACAAGCAGAATAGAAGGGCAAGCAACAGTGAATACGCAAGAATTACATAGCTAACAAAATGGATGCCACAGCCAAAATGGCTGTAGCTTATGCTAAAGTAAAATATTACACATTTCCACAGACGACCCTTTTAGCATAAGCTGAAGACATTTTCTTATGCTTTAAAAGGGGTACAATAATCATCATGGGCGTCTATTAACATTAACTCATTAATTTCCTGTTCCATTGCTAAATGATGATTTACATTTTGGACCTTCGTTTTTGATGGCAAACAAGTAGTACAAGTAGAAATACAGAGGGAACAGAACATTGGCCCACATTGAATACACAAACAGCAAGAAAAGAGAATCGCAATAATACAAATGAGGCCGATAATATTTTCAAACCCCATACAGAAAATATGTTCCAGAACCATCCAGTCCATGTTCCTGAGTCTTGATGTATCTCAGTAGCTGTTTTGTGTAGTTTGGAAATAGACAACAGCACATGTCTGATGCAATGTCTAAATAAAAACATTATCTTGATAGACCTTCCGGTGTTCTTCTTTATGAGGGCTAGAGTACCAATGATATGTTCAGGTGGGGGGGGGGAATAGTACTTATCAAAGTGTGCACAATATATTTTTCTTGCAGAAAAAACAGTATTCCAAATACGAATATTAAAGCAATCACAATAATTGTCACAAAAACAATCTTTGTTTTGGGGGGCCAGAAGGACCAAACGGGGCCATGGAAATTAGGACAAGGAGCCGCAAAGGGCTGCTCCTCCTCAAAAATGGGACAACCAAAGGGGTGCATTGCTAACAAAAAAAAAAAATACTTGGGGAATTGAAGCCACTGTACAACCAGCCAGAGGGGAGTCTTCTCCCTGTGTCCGTCTGAGCCTCACAGGCAGGCTCTTATCGTTCATCAAGTATTGACTCTCCCACGGTGGAGCTGCACAACTTGCAACCCAGAAAAACAATCACGGCCCAGGCTTAAGGAAAAAGTCTTTCTTTCAGGATAGGGCAATCACTCTCAATGATCCTGTCCAGTGTCTTAGGTAGTGCACCAGTATTTTTCACTCTAATCTAACAGGCACCAAAGACATAGCACCTGTACCCGAAACTCTAGTCCTTCCCTAACTCCTGTGTTGCCCTGCTGACGCAGTGCCCTTTCGTCGGGGCCGCAGATTGTACCTAGTGTGCCCAGGCACCTCCTTATCAGCAAGCAAAGGTGCAGACTTGCATTCACTTGGGGACCGGGACTCAGAGGCCTGATGCACAGAAACTGGAGTATCTGAAGCAACCCTTGTTTCAGAGGGGGTCCCCTCAGGCAAAACCTCCTTGCTCTTGTTATCGGTCTGTGCCTCTCTTAGCTAGGCATCAAAAAAAGGAACAAAGCAAGGAATCAGCTCTCCGTCCTAATTTGTGACCCCGTCTATCACCCAAGAATTATGCGACAGTGGTAGGGGTACACGTTTCCTCCGGCCTTCCACCTTCACCGCTGTTATAGTGGCCAGCAACACCTGTGTTGGGTCCCTTCACCTCGGCTCCAAATTAGATTTGCACTTAATCCCTTGGTTGGATCTGATATCCTGGCCCCTCTGGCAATGGTTGTAGGGCAGCAGATATCTGTTAGTGAACAGGACGGAAATCTTTAAACACAAGATACAAATAATCAATCAAAAGAGGATATTCAATTTCAGAAACACCCCTATATTATTCATCTGAAGAACCTCAAAAAAAGGAATTTCAAAACAACTATTCTTTTAACAAACTTGTACTTAATAAGCCATAGAAATCACGATACAGCTTCTACTTTGTGAACCTTCACTATTGTGCAAAACTGCAGACACCTCTAAAATTATTTTCCTTGTATAAGAACAACCATGTTTTGCTCTTATGCCCATGCTCTCATATTATAGGTGTAGCGGGAAACTCTAAAACTATGAATATAACAGAGATCCATATTACATGAATAACTGAGAGATTAAACCTAACCTAATAGGTACATGAATTTTCCAGCAGAACTTGTTTGTGGCAGACAAGAGAACAAGCAAAGAACATTTTGTTCTTAAAAATGTGTGCTAAGGGCATATGGGCATCTTTCCTAGCATTGTGAACCATATGCATCATACTTTTCATGATCCGGGCCATGTAACATCATATTCAGGGGAGAAACCTATTCACCAGCTCTAGCAAGGGCTGTCAGCTCGATTACATAGACTAACTGATAAGGGACTCGTGATGCCTCTGCGACTTATGTAGTGCTGTAATAACAAACAATAATGGTGTTGCCACCTGGGAATTTGGAACAAAACCACCAACATATAGTTCCCCTTAAAGGTCAAATAAGGGAACATCAGTCTATTCTACCCATCCTTTCATCCTTATCCTTATCCAATTTCATCAGTTTACAGAAAGGAGGGGTAGTAACATGGCATATTTATTTATTCATTTTGTTAATTCTAACAATTTGTTCAGACATTATTACATAATAGCGAATTAGACATGCACTGGTGAGGTGCTGTGTCTCTATTTATCCAACAACATATTCACAGCATCCTGTGAAATGAATGACTAATGCGAGCCCAACCGATTGTCTCATGGCCATTACTAGACAGCTCAGACAGGCGAGAGAGAGAGAGAGAGAGAGAGTACACAACAACAAGCTGCCCTGCGTACTTTCCACGCAGAATAGCTCACAATAATACATATACCAAGCACAAAAACCAAAAAAACAGTGTGCTACTCAATTTTGCTTACCCTTAATTTGCCCAGGAGCTAGTCTCCTACCCCCCTTCGACAGAAGGTAACCTAAGCATGTGACCTCCTGTCAACAATACTTACCCCCTTTGGCAGCTGAACACAGACAGACTTGTAGGAGGTAAATAGCTAGGCGAAACCACACCAAGGAGGCCATGTCCAATACTATTGGACTGTACCACTTTGTAAATGTTTGCTGTACAAGCACATTGAGCTAACCAGAAAACATTAATCCAATGACCAACTACCAATTCCTTTAGCTATTGTGCTGTCTAACATGATGGCGCATTAATGCAAACTTTATTTTATTGCCTCCTCATCTGGCCCTGGCACAGCAACCTTAAATTGAAACCATTATTCTGTATGCATGGCAGAGCTGCTCTCTGTGTTAGGAGCTGCACATGGCCCACAGACGCTGCTGCCCTTTCTTCTGTCTTATGGCTTCATAGAACCTGCCCGGTCTTCTGTCAAAAATAATAAGCAGAGCCTCCCCTCTCTCTCTACACTCTTGCCCCCTCCTTCGGAATGTCTACCTAGGTCGAAGTGCCAGAGCAAGCCTGCCAGAAATAAACCCTCCTTCTTTTTCATAGAGGGGAGAGCACATTCCTACATGCACTTTTAAAATATGTGTCGTTTTAAGCACAGAGATACACAGCACTGTTTAATTTAAACGCGCATTCTTCTTCACATTTTTCAAAAGTTGCACTTTTCTTATGTCAAAACCAATGTACTTTGTTACTAGTATTTCAGATCAAACCATATTTTTATTTATGTATTATTATTTATTCATTCTTCAAAATTTAAAGTGTAATTCTTCCAATGGCATCTGCAGAACACAATGACGACAACAAACCAAATTGAGCTCATTCCAGACATTTTCAAGAAGGGGCCACATACTAATAACACACAACACAGCTTGCTGAGGCAAGACATCCTTACACAAAGAGCACAGTTGCTACTCACTCAAACAAGTACTTCACAAGCATCACCACCGGTGACAGTCCACAAACCTCATAGACACTCAAACACACAATCAAACCACAAATCAACACCAGGACAAAAACAAAAGGCAGCCCATAGACTGTACTCAAACCAAACCAATTGTAAATCATATTTACAAACAAAAGAGCTCTCAAAAGCAGTCCAGAGACTGCACCAAGACAAGTAAAACAGCCCAGAGACTGTTCCATGTTCAAGAAGTCAGGCTCTAGCCCCAGACCTTTTCCAAAATACCTTGAATTACCAGTTGGTCTGTCTTTACCAAATCATACTTATTCCAGAAGGCATGCCTGTTACAGGGGTCCGCAGACCCACCCAAAACAAGATAGGGTAAAACCCCTAAGCCTTTGCAAGAAGAGACCGAATTACCAATTGGCCTGGCGGAACACTCAAGAGCGCTCCGTATCACCACTTATGAATTTTACTAAGTGCAGGCATTTTCTTTCAAGTATATGTACTCATTCAAACAAATATCATAAGGAGAAAAATCCCCACATTCGTACACAATCAAACATATCTTGTCAACTCTTATGCTTAAACAAACACTGCTCTACATACTGAATCTTTTTTAAATCAAATGACCCATTCACAGACCATCGTAAAACAGGATCCTTTTTCGTATATTTGTTCCACAGTGTACTATACATTATGGAAGAAACACCATATTTAATGTACATATGCCTATTAGGTGTCCCCTCTGGGGGAGCCGGCTGACTTCTTTCTAAATCCATTTTGGTACCACCAAGACAGCAACACAACCTACGGAGTGTGCTAGGAGCAGGCATGCTACCAAATGTTTGTAAAATCTTACTTATCCCAGATATGTCAAAGTAGAGAAAAATCTCCACATTAAATGCCTTTATCTTTTGCAAGAGATAAACAAACAAACAAAACCAGAATCTTGGCCAAGCAAATCCAAAATCAAGAGTGCCGCTTCAGCGACCTTAGCAAACAGTAGTCTCCAACCTCCAACTGACAATCTCTTGGTCGACCTAATGGTCACTGCAAAACTTGCGCCAAAGGAAGTCTCAGTCGGGACCCGCCACCACCCGTAGGGTCAAATTGAAAAACCGTAAAAGTCACTTTGGCTGCAAAGACAAGGGTCTCCTCATGCAGGACGTCTCATCAGCAAGATTCCATTCCTCCGTCAAGACCACTCCTTCGGGCGACGGCGTCTCCGATGAGCCCCTCGAGTCGGGCGCCAAACTGTGGAAATGTGCCTTTTAAGGGGCACACCGGTGCAGGGGTCACACTTCTCTGTCCACTGGTCCTTAAACCAACAAAATAGAGATCAACACTGAAGCTGGAATTCAAAATAACAATTTTATCAATTTCTCATGAGTGGAACCACGTTCAACAACACTCTCAAGTGTTGCAGAAGGTGGCACATCGAATACAGAGACCATGGTGCTTATATACACCCTTTGTTACAGAGTAAGCATGTAGTTACAAACAGAAGGTACAAGCATACACAAGAATAGTTACAGCCAGACATGGGCGGATGGGAAATCACTTAGTTAGCAAAGTGGGAGGGGGAACAGAACTGCTTACAGTTGCAAGACACAGTTGAAAGTTATGTCTTTAGTCAGGTGCATTCTAGCAGCTACAGGCCTTTTCTCAGCAGATTGCTTTTAGCTCAGTACAGAAGGAGTTAACTAGAGTTGATGACACAAGCAGAATAGAAGGGCAAGCAACAGTGAAGACGGAAAAATTACATAGCTAACAAAATGGATGCCACAGCCAAAATGGCTGTAGCTTATGCTAACGTAAAATATTACACATTTCCACATTTATATATTATGGTCATATATTATATTATTTGTATCACCCATGCATAAGTTTATGGGAAATGTATAACATAAAGTGATTACATTTAGGCATGCAACATGCAGATTATGGTTTACGTATGCAATTTGAAAGTGGGGCATTGTAGGTATGTGCATGCATCATATTACATAATTTTTATTTTATTTTTTAATTAGGGAAACATGCATGTTAGAAATCGGCCTTTTCGCGTGGTCACCCAAGCTTTTTCACCTTTTGGTGGACCGTGGACCATATGTTATTGCTGGTTTTCAGAGTCGGCACACTGTGACACTGCTGTCCAGTAGCAGTGAATGTAACTTTCACAATTTCGCTGGGGCGGCTCCTTCATAGTGGTGGAGGAGAGTCGACCCACTGCCAGCAGATGATAAATAAAACGATAATAAAACATTGTTATTATCATTTTATTTATCTCTGCACTGCTTATGTTGGAGTGGGAGGGGCGGGGCCAGGCCATGACAGGCAGATGTGGTGGGCACTTATAAGTGCACATATCTGCTTGGCCGGCCGTACTGCCAAACAGACATGCGCTCTTATTTTTCTCCAACCGAGCTGTGTTGCACAGCTGGCTTGGAGAAATGCCACAGACTCCAATGCATTGTCTGAGCGGAAGCGAGGGTGCTCAGACCAATCCTGGTGCTGCTCTCATACTATGAGAGGAGCGTCTGGATTGAGTGGGGAGCCTGTGCTCTAAGGCTGTTGGATTTGGCCCTTTTTGCAGGATCATCCCTGAACCTTTTGTCTTCCTCCTGGTATTTTTTCTGACCTGGTGTTGGTGGTTTTAGGACTCTCGGCTCTTTATCACTGCTGTCCAGCGTTAACGTGCATGTGCTCTCTATGGTAAAAGTGGTAAGATTGGTCTACACCTCTTTGGCATATTTAATTTACCTATCAGTCCCTTGTAAAGTGGTATCTCATATACCCAGGGCCAGTAAATTAAATGCTACTGGTGGGCTTGCAGCGCTGCTTGCGCCACCCAGCAAAGTAGCCTTTCAAACCTGTTTCAGGCCTCTGCCATGGCAGGGACTGCGTGTGCAGTTTACTGCCGCTGTGACGTGGCACATAAAGTGGTTGCCACGTCTGTGACTCCCCTTTTACTACATATCAGCCACCCCAAAGGTAGGCCCTAGCTAGCCCTCTGGACAGGGTGCGATGTAGGTAAAAGGTAGGACATGTGCCTTAACCGTGTGGCATGTCCTGGTAGTGACAAACAGCTTATTTGGTTTCTCACTACTGTGAGGCTGCCCTCTCATAGGAATGAATTGAGGATTCCCTGATATGTGTTTCAGTGGTAATTCCTGACATGAGAGGAGTAGCGTTATCAAGTTTGGTATGTTTGGAATAGTGGTAATAAATGCTGCGTAATGGTGTTCGCAAATTTATTATCACTATTTTAGAAATGCCACTTTTAGAAATAGAAGTAGGCATTTCTGTGTGCTATGTGTCTTTGTGCCTGCCTGCTGTGTATTGCATGTCTGGCTCTGGATGACAGGGGCTGGGGAGGTGCAGTGGCTCCAGAGGGGCTGGGTGAGTCAGCGCTAGGCTACATAGGCCGTTCTGCATTTGTAGTAGTGGGAGGAGTAGCACCTGACCCTGAATAGGACTGTGCCTGCCTTCCACAATACTGGCTCCGTCCCCCTGTGGTGTGTCTGGGACCAGAGCCTGCACTAACAATGGGGACTGTTGTGCACTTGTTAAGGGATCACTGACAGAATATCGACAGTCAGAATATGGAGGTACAAAAATATCGACGCAAAAATATCGAAGTCCTATCTACATAATAGTAAGTACAAAAATTTAGAAAAAAAATATCGTTAAAAATATCGTTTTTTTAATGTATAAAAAATGATGTAAAATAAAGTAAATAATACATATAATTAAAAAACATAGTTAAAATTATTAAAAAATGTTTAAAATTATAAGTAATACATATAATGTAAAAATAAATTAAACATATATATGTATAAAATATAATATATATATACTTAATAATATTTATAAATAATTATTTTAATAACTTATAAATTGTTAAAAAACATATTAAAAATTATAAATACATATATATATATATATATATACATAGACCAATAATATAAATAAAAAATAAAAATATATATAACAAATTAAAATATTACAATATTTTTAAGCTTTTTAAAATAGATTTTATACTACATTAACTAAAACAGTGGAGAAAATATTGGATAGCGGAGGGGATAAAATTACTATTCCTAGTCCAGAGAGTGCAACAGTAGGGAAAGTGTTGGATAGCGTAGGGGTAAAAATTACTATTCCCACTCCAGTGAGTGCAACAGTAGGGAAAGTTTTGGATAGCGGAGGGTTAAAAATTACTATTCTCACTCCAGTGAGTGCAACAGTAGGGAAAGTATTGGATAGCGGAGATGTACAAATTACTATTCCCACTCCAGTGAGTGCAACAGTAGGGAAAGTGTTGGATAGCGGAGATGTAAAAATTACTATTCCCACTCCGGAGAGTGCAAGAGTAGGGAAAGAGTTGGATAGTGTAGGGGTAAAAATTACTATTCCCACTCCAGAGAGTGCAACAGTAGGGAAAGTGTTGGATAGTGTAGGGGTAAAAATTACTATTCCCACTCCAGTGAGTGCAACAGTAGTGAAAGTTTTGGATAGCGGAGGGGTAAAAATTACTATTCCCACTCCAGTGAGTGCAACAGTAGGGAAAGTGTTGGATAGCGAAAGGGTTAAAATTACTATTCCCACTCCAGTGAGTGCAACAGTAGGGAAAGTGTTGGATAGCGGAGGGGTAAAAATTACTATTCCTACTCCAGTGAGTGCAACAGTAGGGAAAGTGTTGGATAGCTTAGGGGTAAAAATTACTATTCGCACTCCAGTGAGTGCAACAGTAGGGAAAGTGTTGGCTAGCGTAGGGGTACAAATTACTATTCCCACTCCAGAGAGTGCAACAGTAGGGAAAGTGTTGGATAGCGTAGGGGTAAAAATTACTATTCCCACTCCAGGGAGTGCAACAGTAGGGAAAGTGTTGGATAGCGTAGGGGTAAAAATTACTATTCCCACTCCAGGGAGTGCACCAGTAGGGAAAGTGTTGGATAGCGGAGGTTTAAAAATGACTATTCCCACTCCAGTAAGTTCAACAGTAGGGAAAGTGTTGGATAGCAGAGGGTTAAAATTAACATACTTTTAAATTAAATAATTATAAAAATGTAATAACCAATTAATAATTATTCAATAATAAATTAATTATAAATACTAATGAATAAATATTAATAATTACTTTATTATAATTAAATTACCTCCTACCCTATTCCCCTATAAACCCACAACCCGCTCCTAAAAAAATAACACAATTAATACATTATCTATTAATTAATTAATATAAATTAATAACCAATTAATAACCAATTAATAATTAATTAATAATACATTAGTTAAAAATATTAATACATAACAAATAATAATTACTTTTTTATAATTAAATTACTTCCACCCTATTCCCTATACACCCACAACCCGCTCCTAAAAAATACAATTAATATAATTATCTATTAATTAATTAATATTAATTAATAACCAATTAATAATTAATTAATAATACATTAATTATAAATCATAATAAATAAAAATTAATAATTACTTTATTATAATTAAATTACTTCCCACCCTATTCCCCTATAAACCCACAACCCACTCTTAAAAAATAACACAATTAATAGAATTATCTATTAATTAATTAATATAAATTAATAACCAATTAATAATTAATTAATCATACATTAATTATAAATAATAATAAATAAGAATTAATATTTACTTTATTATATTTAAATTACCTCCTACCCAATTCCCCTATAAACCCACAACCCACCACAGAACTAAGGTGTCCATTACAATACCGGGCGGTATAAAATCCGCCATCCACCATAGCGGTAAAAATCCGCCCGCCTACACCCTCTGAATACCGACCGAGCAATCACGATGCCGCGACTCGAAAACCGCCAGCGGCGGAAAAAAAACACAAAAAATACCGCCCGCCCATGTCCGAGTCAAAGTCCATCCGTCCGCCACGGATGCAAATACGCACGACAACCCAAAACCGCCCGCCCTGACGACCGAGACACCGGCCGTGAAATTAGGATCGCACCGACATGAGCGCGGAAAATCCACAAATACACCGCCCGCCAGCGTAAACAACAGTGATGAAAATGGACACGGCGGAAGCCCTGGCGGCCACGTCCCTGCACAGTAATCATCCGCGGACCCAAACAAACACACACAACATGGCCAACAAGTCCACACAGCAACCCACGCACAAATACCCAAACACAGTACACATCCCGAAAACACACCCCCCCTGGACAAACAAATAAACTACAAATCCCAGAACACCAGCCACAACACACCTGAAAACAACAGACCATCATGACACACCCACATAGGTAAGTACAAAAGCAGCACCTTCACAGACCACAACCCCTTGCAACATTACAAACTGAGGACGACAGCACATACCACAGCGAGACACAAAGGACAGCAGCACACCACAGACACGCACCTATCACACCCATCACCACCACCACCACCAAACACCGGCCCCACAAACCCCCTGCACATCACACACCACACACCGCACCAGCACCACAAACACCAAAACACACACCATGGCATCACACAGAATGCCCAAGTTCACTTCCACTGAGCTGACGGTCATGGTCGACGAGATTGTCAAGGTGCACCCACAAATCTATGGGAACCAGGTCCAACAGACACCACTAGCCACCAGAAACCGGTTGTGGAGCAGGATCGTAGACCAGGTCAATGTAGTCGGGAAAGTGCCACGCAACAGAGGCGAAATCACCAAAAGGTGGAACGACCTGAAAAGCGTGGTCAAGAAGAAGGAGGCCAAAAATCGGCAGCTGGCTGCCAGGACTGGCGGAGGTAATCCCACGCTATTCAAGACCTTCAAGGCGTGGGAGGAGAAGGTGCGAGTCATCATACATCCGGAGATCCTCACCGGATTACCAGGGGGAGTGGAGGCTGGTAAGTACAAACAAACGTATACCAGCACACCGCTATGTACTCACATGCACTACCACAATGCCATAGCTCCGAGGGACAAACACCCCCATGTCCAGTACACAATACACAAGACAACACTCACACATGCAACAGACACACCACACACAGCCCAAACCTACCAACTAACAAAAACATGGGGGCATGTGTACAGTCAGCCAGCACCGCAACTACCACCAGGTCCCCCTGTACTCCAGAAGCGCCAGAAGGAGCACTCCCCACACCCATGTGTCAGCCATAGCTGCACTAACCAACAAGTAACAGGTAAGTAGCCGGAACACAAAGGCAGTGGGTCGGAGGGGGGACAGCTGAAGTAAAACACACACCAGGCCCCTAGTCCTACAGCGCAGCAAGGTGGAGCACACCCCACACCCATGTGTCAGCCATAGCTGCACTAACCGACAAGTAACATGTAAGTAGCCGGAACACAAAGGCAGTGGGTCGGAGGGGGGACAGCTGAAGTACAACACACACCAGGCCCCTAGTCCTACAGCGCAGCAAGGTGGAGCACACCCCACACCCATGTGTCAGCCATAGCTGCACTAACCGACAAGTAACAGGTAAGTAGCCGCAACACAAAGGCAGTGGGTCGGAGGGGGGACAGCTGAAGTACAACACACACCAGGCCCCTAGTCCTACAGCGCAGCAAGGTGGAGCACACCCCACACCCATGTGTCAGCCATAGCTGCACTAACCGACAAGTAACAGGTAAGTAGCCGCAACACAAAGGCAGTGGGTCGGAGGGGGGACAGCTGAAGTACAACACACACCAGGCCCCTAGTCCTACAGCGCAGCAAGGTGGAGCACACCCCACACCCATGTGTCAGCCATAGCTGCACTCACCGACAAGTAACAGGTAAGTAGCCACAACACAAAGGCAGTGGGTCGGAGGGGGGACAGCTGAAGTACAACACACACCAGGCCCCTAGTCCTACAGCGCAGTAAGGTGGAGCACACCCCACACCCATGTGTCAGCCATAGCTGCACTAACCGAAAAGTAACAGGTAAGTAGCCGAAACACAAAGGCAGTGGGTCGGAGGGGGGACAGCTGAAGTACAACACACACCAGGCCCCTAGTCCTACAGCGCAGCAAGGTGGAGCACACCCCACACCCATGTGTCAGCCATAGCTGCACTAACCGACAAGTAACAGGTAAGTAGCCGCAACACAAAGGCAGTGGGTCGGAGGGGGGACAGCTGAAGTACAACACACACCAGGCCCCTAGTCCTACAGCGCAGCAAGGTGGAGCACTCCCCACACCCATGTGTCAGCCACTGCAGTGCACACCTTCAGCCGACAGGTAGATATCTCACCCTACATGCAGGGGTTACTGTGGGTGGTAAGCCATCACCACAACTCACAACACCGCCCCCACTCCCACAGACCAGCAACATGGAGCACCCCTCCCTCCCATAACCATGTGGCATCCAGTGCATTGCGCACTCAAAAACAACCTGTAGGTGGAAAACTGTACAGGGCGGGGTGTCTGTAGGCATGAGGACTGTATTACGACTAACACATGGGACATGTCACGTAGCAGAGGAACACGCAGCACTGCTCCCTGTCACAATCATGTGACCAATGTGCACACGAACATGTATTACAGAGTCATACCCCACATGACCCATCACAAATGCAGCAACACCTAAGGAGCCACGTCTGCATGCACAAGTCCCACTGGAGTACAGACCCACACGCCGGGCACTGTGCCACTCATCACACACATCAGCAACACCATCGAAGTCTTGTCCATGTAGTTCTTACTGCCTGTTACCCACACATCGTACAACAACGCCCATGTAAGTCCAACCTGTCTAGAAGTAACAGCGTGGAACCACAATATTGCACATAAACACCACTGGACCCATGAAACACACAGGCACACAATGCACATTCAACATATCATCCATCTCATCTGTCAGCCCCAGTGTCATGAAAGATATGTCATCCGAACAGCTGGCCCTCATACAGTAGTTATGCAAAGATACCTGCCCATGACAAATAATGTGCCTGCAGTGACTGAAGCGCACGTCACACTGTGATAAACAACATACATAATATAGTCAACACCCCAAGAGCACTGCATTGATGCACATGGCCGAGGGCAGCACGCACACCAAGGATTTTGCCCATCTGCAATACGTCGTGTGGCACACAACAATCACGCACTCACAACAATGCGTCCAATGTAATGTCCATAAATGATAACAGTCAGCAGATATGCCGGGTATGTTAGACAGACACACACCTTTGTCTATGCACTGTCATGTTGCCAGAACACATGTCACGTTCTGCACCCATAACTCACAGTATATACCCCTGTTGGAACCGGAGTTACCGAGTCCGTTACGGTAGCATGGCGCAAAGCGGGGATAGGCACGCGAAGGCAATGTGTAAGGCAGTTGTGCAGCACACTCTTACTTTGACTCAGAACTGCGAAGCAATAACCAGACACCACACCAGGCTTGCGTAATTAAAAATCAAGTTCTTTTATATCAATCAAGGTTGCATCAGATTATTTCAATTTTACATTGCATTTCTTTAACTGGTGCACATTCTTCTAAAAAGACCCTCAACAGTGTAGGCCACTAAAAGGCCGCAGGAATCAGTTCCTAAAACACAGCACCAATAATGATTACCGGGTGCACTAATAACACAGGGCCTAGAACATGCAAAACACTTCAGGCATATTAAAATCCCTTGCAAAGGCACATACTTCAGGCCTAGATAATCATTGCAGCATGCGGGACAATATGCGGGATGAATTCCTAGAGGGAACCCCTCAACATGTCCAGCAAACTGGGGCTTCCCTAGGATGGGGGATTCCTATGTCTCTCAGGGGAAAGTGAGGGTTAACTTAGGCTTGGCCCCCTTTTCACCAGGTGCCTCGATTCATACAAAATGTCAGTGAGGGCTCTTCCCTCGTTAATCCCCTGTAACTTGTGGCCCCCGGCCCCCAGGGGCTTGATCTAGAGCCCTAGGGGCCTCCCGGGCTCACCTGTGGTGATGTGGCTGGTCGTTGTGCTGCTCGACGGACTCCCTCACGGGCCAGCCCTCTGTTGGACGGGGCGGGGCCCAGAGCGAGTCCCACGGCCCTCCGGCCGGCGTTGCCAAGCTTCACCGAGGCTGTGGAGCCTCTCGCTGCCTTATCGGGTCGTTGGGGGGCCGGTATTGCACTCCTCCGGCCCCCGTGGAGTCAGCGGTGAGTGAGGGTAAAGGGAGCGGGAGCCGGCAGTCCTTCCAGACGGCTCCTCGCTTCCCGCTTGTGCACACGGAGTTCTCCCTCCTCCGTACGTGCTGGGGGGGGCGGGCTCTCGACGCCGCCCAATCCCAGCGCGGCCTTGAGTTCTTCTGGGGGCTCCCGTTGGCAGTGGAGCCCCTCCGACGTCTTCCTGCTTGGCTCCGGCGGGGTCAATCACGTCGCGGCCTTCTTTGGTTGCCGGGCAACGCCTCTCACCTCCTTCTCCTCGGCTGCTGGCTCCGGCGGGGCCAATCACGTCGCGGCCTTTTCGGGGGCGCGACCTGTGACGCGGTCGGCGTCCCCGGCCCCACGGCAACGGCGTCCGCGGGCCTGGAGGCCGTGGTGGGCCTCAGCTCTCTTCACGCGGCCCTCCTGGGCTGCGGCGGTGTTTTTCTTGGCCGCGATTGCAGCGGTAGGGGTCTCGGGCCCGGCGGTGATCTCTGTGGGCTTCGGTGAGGGCGCGGACGGCGCACCTCACCACACTCACGACAGGGGGGGGGAGGTCTCCCTCACCTCAGCACATCTCTTCACACGGCGGCGGCCGCGGCGGCGATCCAGTCACAAGGTCAGTGACTGGGGGTCAAGTTCTCCCACGTGGAGTTGCAGCGCGGGGCGCGCTGACAGCCTTATTCACAGGGCTGTGTGGGAAGGGTTCTTGGGGGACAGTCCAGCTGTCGGTCTGGGTAGATAGGGGGGTGAAGGTCTAGCGCTTAGGACACAGCGCTTCGCCTCGTGATCCCCATTCGACGATTCAGCTTGGGTTCCAGTTACTCTTGGTTTCAGGCTCCTGCGAGGAGCTTCTTGTCAGAAAAGTTCTTCTTCTTATGAAAGGGGGGGGGGTTGTGAGTTGGTGGTTCTGGGAGTGCTTGATGTTCCTCCCAGCACGCTGAAGGTGGTTCCCTGGGTCCCCTCACACTGAGCAAGGTCAGTGGGTGGTGGGCGTTCCTCAGCTATCTTACTTCAGCAGGGCCTTAGCCCTGTCAGCAGCAGTAGTGTAGGTCTCCCCCCTAGGCCCTAAAGCCTATACTCCGGTGCAGGTTCTCCCAGGTTCAGCGGTGCCTCAACCTAACTGACTAAAAGGTTTTCCCTCCAAGCCTCTTATACCCCTAGGTCAGGTGACCCTCCTAAAGGCGGCAAAACGTAACTCCTCCCACAGCCCGGAAGGTTCTGGAACCTTCCACCTACCTAGCTATGTGGCCCAGAGGCGGGGACGGGATGGATACTGTATCCCTATGCCCCAGCCTGACTCTGGCTACTAGCGTGTATGTGTGGAAGGCCCTCTGCAGTAGCAGGGGCCTGTGGCAGCCATCTTTAGTGAGAGAGCACCTGCACCTCAGCACTGACCAGCAGTGGCAAGGCGCCCGGAGACCTAGGTCCAGTAAAAATATGGTGGCAAAAATGAGGCGCAAAAGGGAAAAAACAGGGCAAGACCACCCTAGGGCTGACAGGTCTAACAACCCCAAAACCATATTTCACCTCAAAAGCGTTGAGGGGGCTGTACCCCCTTTTGCCATCTGTGTTTCTAAGTGTTCCATTTGAACCCCTAAACTATATCTCACCTCAAAAGCGTTGAGGGGGCTGTACCCCCTTTTGCCATCTGCGCTTCTAAGCGTTCCATTTGAACCCCTAAACCATAATTCAACCCAAAAGCGTTAAGGGGGCTGTACCCCCTTTTGCCATCTGCGTTTCTAAGCGTTCCATTTGAACCCCAAAACCATATTTCACCTCAATATCGTCGATGGGTCTCGAGCCCGCATACACACGAGCCACAAAATGTAGGAGTATAGCAACACACACCCATCGGCATTGCTAATCCGTCCTTGGGGTGTTGAGGTCCATGGACGCCCATATGGGCCAATTCGTTACCCGTATGGACCAACTCGTGGACCTCATGGGCCAGCTGGTGGTGGTGGTGAGGGCACAAGCAAGGCCAGCAACACCACCTCCGCCACCACCTGCTGTGGCGCAGGGTCGTGCAGCATCGCGTTCCCCTGCGTCCACAGCGAGTGAGCACTCCTCAGCCACCACCAGCAGCCCACCAACCCACCCCCCCCCTTCCAAACGTGGAAGGGGCCGTCCGAAGAGGAAACAGGTATCCAGAGAGGACTTTGCACGCACCAAACGCCAGTGAGGCAGCCAGCCACCTTGACCACCTACTGCATTGACTTGTAATACGATCCTACCCCACACTGCCATGTGAATGGCATGTGTCTGTTGGACTGTGGACATAGAACTAAATGGGTACACCTTGAGCATCACGCAGCCATGACCGTCAACTCATTGTCACTGCACGCACCACTTTTGTCATCACCTTGCACACAAGAACATGTCACCGCTGAAAATAAATACACCTTGATCACAATCTGCTGTCTGTGCCCTGTGTTTATTCAACGATGTGCAACCGCCACCATGAGCAGAAATGCATCTGCTGTGTGGTATGTCGATGGGACAGGAGAGGCTGTAGGGACCTAGGGGTGAAAAACAGAACAAGAGTACATTCAATGAGTGTGTCACACACTCATCACACAGTACTTGTCACCAACTACAAGCAATGTACACACATCTCACAGAGCAACAGGGCACAATGCTACAGCCACTGTCAGTGGCATACTAACCTGGACATGGACCATTGACACACAGCACTCAGTGAACAAAAGGCCTCCGTGACAGAGCACACATACACCTGCACAACTACAGCTACATCAGCCGTCGTACATGGACACTCACCGTCAAGTGAAGTAGCGGGCGATGAGCTGCTGACGCACATTCACAGCTTCCTCCTCTCCACTGTCCTCGTCACTGGACCCGTCCTGGTCTGCAGGCTGGGGCCCTGGCTGATCACCGTCATCCACTATTAGGGGGATCTGCTTGCGAATAGCCAGATTGTGCAGCATGCAACAAGCCACTACTATCTGGCACACCTTCTGTGGGGAGTACGCCAGTGCGCTCCGGTGCGGTCCAGGCATCTAAACCTGGACTTGAGGAGGCCAAAGGTCCGCTCCACCACACGTCTGGTCCTCCCATGTGCCTCATTGTAGCGGTCATCAGCTGGGGTCCGAGGATGTCGTAATGGGCTGAGCAGCCAGGGCCCATTCGGGTAAGCAGAGTCACCTGGGTGTGAGGGACACAGAGAATCGTTGCAATTCCAACTGGACACAAGACAGCATCGCACACCCAGCACGCTACACGACTTCACATACTCACCAACAATCCAAGCACGGTCCGGTTGCAGATTGGTCATCAGACGTGGTAGGATGCTGTTGCGCATGATGTGCGAGTCATGGGCCGATCCTGGAAACTTCGCACAACTCCAATGACCCTCGCGGTTGCACCCTGCGTGTTCCACTATGGAGGTAAGCGTCCCGGGCCAGCTGGGAGCAGGCCATCGTCTGCAATTGAAGCTGGCAGACATGGTACACTAATTGCAGCAGCTTGGACCCACTGAAACTGCCCCAGGGGGCTATATGAGTGTGGGAGTGAGACCGGCATTACCACAGCTACCTGGGACTGCAGCCTGGCATCCCTCAACAACACCTGCTGCTGCAGCAGCTTGGACCCACTGAAACTGCCCCAGGGGGCTATATGAGTGTGGGAGTGAGACCGGCATTACCACAGCTACCTGGGACTGCAGCCTGGCATCCCTCAACAACACCTGCTGCTGCCACCTGTCCACCTTCACGTCGATGACGCTGAGGATATGTCCAGGTCCACTCACCAGCGAGGAGCTGGAGATCCTGAATTCCGAGCTCCACGCACACTGCACATGGGTATTCCTTTCGAAAGTTGTGTGTGAGAGACAACTGCAGTGTGTGTGGGAGTGCATGTGGGGGACACACATGTCGTTGATCCGCAGCACTATGAGTCAGAGCCTGTGGGGTTCAAACATGCACTGCTCACCATGGTGAGCTCTCGGGCGCTTTGACATGTCTGTCCCTCCAGAGTGGTGGTACATGGCAACTTCATGTCAGACATCCAGTGACACAGACAATTGGCAATGCAGGTCTCAGTGCACTTGTTGCTCGTGTGAATGTCAGGCTGGGGCCATGCTGCCCTTCTCAGTCCCAGCAGGCCTGGCCTGCACATTGACTGCACAATGCCAGTGGGTGACAACACAGACTGCCTAGTGGGTTACATGTGTCTCCTGTTCAGGACCCTCCGGATAAGCGCAAACTCAGCCCTGTCAATTGGACGCACCATGCCTCGTGATAGGGATGTGTGTGTGAGATAGTGGCACTGAATGTGACCTCCGTTGCGGGGTGGGCCATGCACAGGGCGAGTACGATGATGGTTGCGCAGTGTTGGTCACAGTGGGTACACCCACACAGATGTGTTGCCTTGTGCTCTTTTGCTAGGTCCGCCTGACAATGGACAGTAGATGTGGGCAGACTACACATTGCTCGATGTGCTGTCTATATGCATGTGCCTTCACACCAGGCACAGCTGCCCCTGCACATGTGACCCCTGCTGCCCTCAGTGCTGGGTCTGTTGAGCTGATGCGCCATCTGTGCGTGGGGCAGACAGCTCTCCTCACTTCCGTCATTGCCCATGACATCACTTTGCTGCAGGTGACAGGGATCATGGAGGGCCCACATGTACGCGTGGGTGGACAACACAAGACTGTCCGATGGTTGTCACACCCAGTCAGTGCTTTGAATGGGAAGGATGTGGTGCTGGTACTCATCTTAATGTGTCGAGTGGGCGGGGCTAGGTGCAGGGCTACATGGGAAGTTCATCGGCTTATCTACTAGTTGCAATACACACGAGACACGTCTTTTTATGACCACATCAGGGTCATTCCTTAAACTAACTGGAAGTCAAACAGTCATATTTTACCCTGTCCTCATGGCCTCCCCTCGCTCGCCCATATATGCGTTTGCACCTGAGAAGCCAGCGCATGCACAAGCAGCTCCAAGCTCGCCCCAGAGAGGCCAAGGAGTGTATGTGTGGGTCCATTTGAACAAGTAGTCTGTCTCGCGGTATGATCAGTGGCGGGATGCCGTCCACCTGCGTGGTGCCCCGACTCGAGACCCGGGCTACATTGTCAATGCATGACAGGCTCCGCAGTCCGGATACACCACCTGCAACACACAGAGGCTGTAGCTGCCCTAGCGGCCCAGGCCGCGTCCAACTGGAGCTCATGGACCCACACATTCACTCTTTGGCCTCTCTGGGGCGAGCTTGGAGCTGCTTGTGCACGCGCTGGCTTCTCTGTTGCAATGGCATGTAACGTGTGTGGGAAAATAGGCAATGAGTGAGATGGTGCGAGCCACCTTCCGTGACATCACTCCTGCTCGTGATGTGTGCGTCCCCCACTACTTCCATTTGACTTGTGCCATACTACATATTGAGGATGTGTTGCCTGCGTGATGTGACCAGGAGGAGCGCGCCATGACCTCTCACCCACCATGCTCCACTGCCATCCCGTGCCCTGGATTGCCTGTGCAGGTGGACAATGTTGGGGATACACCTGGTCGACAGGGGATGTGAGTGCCTTGGCAAGGGCATGGCGGACGCACAGCAGTATCCAGCATGTCCACAGAGGGTGGGCTGACGTCTACACCTGATGCAGCATTGATCGTGTGCCCGCCTGTTGTGCACACACGAGTTCACATTCAGCCCCAGACAGGTGGTCTGTATAAATTCCCAGGAGAGCGGTAATGTACTGCTCCGGAATCCTCCCAACACAGCGTGTTTCAACATTGCATGTGCGCACCTACCCGTCACACCCACCCAGCGTAACTCCCGCTTCACATGACACATGTGTGTCTTCCACAGTTGTGCTACTCTCTCAGGGGCGGACCTGCAACTGTCCCGTAGCGCACACACACCGCACCGAGTCGTACTGGCATCCTGTTAGATTGGTAGGCACACTAACACATCTCCTTCTGAGACAGTGGTGGCTGTGATGGATATTGTGACTGCCATGGCGGTGTTGGCTGGCCATGGCAGGGCACACTCACACACATTGCATCCGCAGCACTTCGTGTCACTACTCGGCACATCGAACTGGGCACTGTCCCTGGGGTTGATGAGTAATGGCGCCTGTCGATGTGAACTGTGACTGTATGCTGTTGCTCCTGTAGTCGGTTGTATCTGTGTAGTTGATGATTGGAGTTGTTGCAGTGTATGGTTGGTTAAGTGGGGCAGATGCCGTGTATGTGACCTCAGCAATTGCAATGTCCGGTCTCACATTCTAATGTGTTGTACACGTGGCAGGGACTTCACTTCTCTCAGACCCTGCTACTTGTGAGTGTGATGTATCTGCTTTCCGGTGCAACGTATTGACTGCATGTGATTGGTGTTATTCCTGTGTTCATGTATCCGTGTCATGTTTGCGTGCATGCATTGCACAGGGTTTGAGTGTAGCCACAGGTGGACTGGCAGCATGTGCGGAGTATGCGGGCATGTGTGAGCTTACTTGCTGTGTGGCCAGCAGTGTAGGTGTATGTTAGTCATGTGATGTGAATTGTGGCTGGGCACATGGCTTACTTTCAATGTGTGCATTTGGGAGGTGGTGGTGTGTGGTGTGTGATTGTGGTAGCGTTGGTGTGTATGTGTGTGTCGTGTCCATGTCGACTGCACACATATGTCACCCCGGGACATGGTGGATGTTTGTAACCGTGTTGAGGTCTTTGAATATGATGAGATGTGTGTGTTGTATGTTGCACAGTATGCGGTGTGTGGGTGTGTCCTTGCAGTTCCGGCTGACTCCTACTTGTTATGTTTCAGACGTTGTGTGTGTGACTGTCAATATTGTGTCTAGTCCAATTGTGCATGTCAGCATTTCAGCAGTTCTTACTCACTGTGCAGTGCTGCCCACCCACACTGATGTCATGTGTGTGTTTTGTCAGGCATTGCTGTGGCATGCTTTAGCGTGGCTCCCACTTTTGGTTGCTGAGTGTGTGGTCAGACTGTGTGGGTCATTGTAGACATGTGTAGGACTGTGGTTTGTAGTGAGCAGGCCGTCAGTGTTGATGTGATGATCTTTTGGGCAACTTCAGAGTGTGAGGAGTCCTGCTCCACGAGCTGTGGTATTTCCCTGTGGCCACTGTTGCGGCTACTCATTTGCGTTGACATCCAATGACAGTGGACTACATGGTCATCTCACGACTGCCGTGTACTTCACACACTCTCATCCTCTCTCATTCGTACTTGTGAAATGAATCAGCAGAGACACATATTTACTTCAAGCTATGTATTAGGACTTATGTCCTCTGTGATGCAGTATAGTGGACACTACTGGCAGCGAAATGCATGTGGAGGATATACTCAGCATGATTACACATAGCATAGGGTGTAGGGGTACATGTGATTAGTTGTTGACTGTGGGATGTGGGCTTCAGAGTTACAACTGCTTAGCCGTTGCTGTGCTAATGTACATTTGCTAATTACTGTGGAGCTGCTGACTTTGACACAGACAGTGTACATTTTGCCTACCAGACCGCTTGACATCATGGGCACAGTACATCTCAGTTCCATGTTACAGGTTTGCTGCTATAGTTACTCATACACACGTGCATGAGAGGTGACATCAGGGCATGGGCCTACGTGCATGCAACGGCGTCCCATTTGTTGTTGCAATGTGGTGGCTACTGGACATGACACAGTCACTGGGGTCATGTTGTTGGGGGATTCACTTGTTGTCCATGCAATAGTCCTGGCACGGAAGTTCAGAGGGAGGTGAGGTGACAGCTCTCACATACTACAGCTGACCGATTACTGTCCACTGACCGGTGCATATGTCCATGGGCGCAGGATACATATTATGGCATAGTTGTACGTGCAGTTATGTCCATGTGGTTGCCATACACAAATCCCATGCCTCTGCCTCCCCCTGTTCATGCAGAGTTTCTGGATGTGATGAGGAACATAGTGCATGTCCCGAAAATATCCGATATCATGGCAGTGTAGTTAATGGTGTGGTGTTAGTTGCAGGTTGTATGGTATAGTTGTTGTACTGGTAACTGCTCAGTCCGTGCGGAAGCAAAGCATGGGTACGGTGTAGGACATCATTGTTCAATTGGGGGTATTGCGTCGGGGCCCGACGAATTGACAGGTTGTCAGGTATGCGATACCTTCCAGCAGGGCTTCCATGGCATTGGTGGTATACATGGATGCCATCCAATGAAGCGGATGGTGGCTGTCAAGGTTTTGGTCGTAAGTTGTCCCTTGTAGGAGCCTGATGGGACATGTTGGATGACATTGGATGAAACTGTGATCCAGAGTACGTTGTGTGGAGGCACAGTGGTCCCATTGCAGTGTGGGTCCGATTGCAGCCACATACGCCATGCCCCCATAGGCTGAACAGATCCTGTCGTGGACGTCCAGGGGGTTGAACAGTTGTACCAGGTCCGCCATTGGACATGCCAGGTTGGAGAGACATAAATCCACAGGATAGTGGAAGGGACACCTCCTACAGTAGAAGACGGGGATGACGCAGCTGAACAATGCGATGCGGTAAGTTAGTCGGTAACTTACGTTCAGCAAAGCCAGATTTTCACATCCCAATATCTGTATCAGGTTATGTTTGTACAGCTTCATCTGTCCGGTGTAGTTGGGTAGGTGTGGTGCAAGTGCCATTTTGCTGCAGGGCGATGTGATGGCGTGCTCCGGCTGTCTGTGCAGTCTGCAGAGTGCAACCTCCGACGTTGCTGGGAATTCTGTAATGGTCGTAGGGAGGCAGGACTTGGGTTATAGTAGCTTGTGCGGAGGACACGGGCCCTTATCCCACATGCTTCTATGAATGGTCAAGGTCAGTGGTGTCTGACTCCTTCCAGATAACTAGCATGTGAACCACATGGGGGAGTGGTATTATTTCTTTTTCCGTTCGAAATGTTCTTTCGTGTTATGCGCTATCTGCCCAGTGGACGGTTCCCTCTGCATGCCTGTGTTGGGCTTTTTTGGGATAATGACTGTATTGTCCTGCTTGAATAGTTGAGCTGTGGTTTCGGTGTGGGTATGGAAGGCCATTCAGTGCTATCTCCTCTCCCGTGTGTGGACGGCACGCTGCGTTTCCGCTACACGTTGGGCCTTGTGTGTGGGTGTTATAATTGGAGCCACCTGTTGTCGGTCCCCGGGGTCTTTGATGTTACGTATTGCATGTCTTGGTATTGGGTGCAGGGTGGTATCGGTGTTTCTGTGTGGTACTGGCGTACCTTTTGCCGACGGGGTCCATATTCTGCTGGGTGATATTGCCGCCGCTGTGTGCTTCGCCGTGTTTTGCACACAGGGGTGTGTCCTAAATTGGCGTGACATCACTGACATGTTCGGGTCAGTTGTGTGACGTCAGGTTGGCAACAGTGAATTGCCGGTTGGGGACATGACTGTGGCAGGACTGTCGCGTGACATGTGCGTTCAGGGTGGGGCTGGTGTGTAGTGTTTGTTGTGCCCTGTGTTGTTTGTGTGCGGCGCATACATGGCGCTGCCGTTGGCCTCTGCGTTGTGCGCATGTGTGGCTGCGTCATCGCCGCTGCACTGCGGGGCCGTGACAGGGATGTTAGTTCCTGGTCCCAGGTGGTGTGTGCCCGTTTGTTGCGAGTTGTTTCAATTTGCCCGGTGTGACATTCGTGGGTGCAGTGGTGGATGTGTCGGGTCCCGGAAGGGGTGTCTGGGGGGGGGCATGTACAGTTTTTCAGCCCTTGCACTGTGTGCGGTGTTTGCGTGCCCTTGTTGTGTGTCTGCCTACCTGCGTCTCCGCGGTGCATTGACTCCTAGGTGCTGTATCAGGTAGAGGATGGGGAGGGCCTGCAGTGCTGGATTCATGCTCGGGGGGTCCGCCTCTTTGGTGTCATACTCACTCCACCACCCCAGTTCAGACACGGCCATATGCAAATCAGTCTGACCCTGTGCCTCATGGGAACAGTCCAGCCCAAACTGCCAAGCCATGTCTTCCCTGGACCGGAAACAAGCATCCTGGGACCGGTTTCGGGTTCATAACCCTCATCAGCCAGGCTATCTTGAATCCAGTGGTAAAGTGAGCAAAGGACCCTCGTCAGGGCATACCCTGCCAACTTAGGGCGAACAAAGCGATACCAAAGTGGATGATGGACAGAGCGTTTGAGCAAATCAAACACTCACCCCCAGTCAACTGATCTGGGTTTAATCCATCATCATTCTTTAGCTCACTCCACCACCCCAGTTCAGACATGGCCATATGCAAATCAGTAGCACAGCTAATGGGACACATCCAAAGAGAAGCTGCATGCGGTCACGGTACAGTTGCAACTGACCGGGGTCAGCCTGGATCACAGGATGGTCGGACATGGAATGAGAGCAATCTCAGAACCAGCGCTCAGCTGTACAGCCAAAGTAATGATCTGAAACCGCTACATGCAGTATGAAAATTGGAGGAATGACACCCGGTAGTACTCCAAAAATGGCATGAAACGAAGGGACAAGGCCAGAGCCCACAAGTTTGAAAAAGTGTGCAAAGTCCTTCAGTATCAGACGCTATCAATAATTTGTGTGTCAGTCCCCTGGAAAAAAGTGGGAGTGCCGTGTTCAGCAATGACTGAATCGCGCGGGATGGTCAAGGCACCTGGAATTCGAAGGTCTCCGGGATGATGAGAGAGCGACTACTTGTCTAAACAGAAGCCCATTGTGCCTGCACACTTATTCAAGTATGCTGTTGCTGTGGGAATGTGAGGCCACAAATGACTATCCACAATCACATATGGGGGAGTAAGGAGAACATTGCTACAGCAAGGAACACGTTGTGCAACAGTTCCTATATATGTGATGCCTGCCCTGTAACCGCAGCTGTTGGGCTCATTCTGGAGAATGTAACTTTAGTATTAAAATATATATTTAGCATGTGTTTGTTGTCAGAGACTAGTGTTCATGTGGGTAAACATGCATAAATCGCACATGTCACATGATAAGCCCTGTGCAACAGTTTTTGAGTGTGTGAATGTGACAATGTCAACATCATCCTCATGACAGGATGTGTTGTGATGCTGGCTCTTGTGGGCACACTGCTAAGGATTTCATTGTTCTGCGCTGTGTGACCTGTGACAACTTCCGTCATGTCCATGATGATGATGATCCAAATCATCTTCACCGAAAAGGAGCCTTTATGCTTTGGTATAATGGCACGTGCACATTGGCTTTTTGCCACTGCGTTCTTGGGTTTTGCTTTGCAGTTACATGTGACTTCATCAATGACACTGTGATTCATCTGAACTCTAAATGTGATTTTTTGTGTGTGCACTGGCTGAAAGTTATGCAGCTTGACAGAGTTGGCTCACAAGTGCGGGATGTGGTGGTCAGATAGCTCCCTGCTGTTTGGGAGGGAGACAGAGGGCCTTGTGGGAGTTGTGGCCTTGCTGTCAGGTCCCGACAACCCCCTCCCAAGTAAGATGGCTACCTACCTGTTAAGTGAAGCAGAGGAAGGAAATGCTAGCCTTATGAGACATTCATGATGATAGCGTGCATTGTACATGAGTTCGATTTTGTCTGGCAATTGAGTCTCACTTGTTGTGCACAACAGTACATTACATTACCGTGGAATGTGATCATTTTGTTTGTACTTATCAGCCTCCACTCCCCCCTTGATTCCTGTGAGACTCTCTGGATGCAGTATGGCAAGCACCTTCTACTCCCATTCAGTGAAGGTTAGTGGTGGTATGGGAGGGCCGCCACTAGTTCTTTGGGCCGCCTCGTTGTTCCTATGGGCCCGATGCTTGACCTGGGCCTTGAGGTGGACCCACCGCCTTTTGATGTGCATATGGTGGTCCCTACAGCATTGACCTTGTTGTATATCCTTGACCACATCTGGCTTTTGCGCACAAGTGGGGTGTGTTGGGCCAGGCTTCCTTGCAAATGTGGTTCTACCCTTATTATCTCGTCTACCATCACTTTCAACTCAGTATCGGTGAATTTGTGCATTTTCTGTTTGTCCATGGTACAAAGGTGAGAGAAGTGCAGGGTTCAGGGGGTGGTGGAGTTATGTGAACTGTGTCAGGTGTGTGGGTGGGAAGTGGTGTTGTGTGGAGATGGGGGTATGTGATGTTGTGCTGTGTGCGTAAATGGTTTCCTGTCTCTCTGTGTCAGCTTCTGGTGTGCAAAGGATGCTGGTCCAGGAAGGGGTTGGTTTTATGCTGTGATATGTGGGTGTGTCCACATGAGTGGTGTCCTCCAGGTGTTTCTTCCATGCTGGGCATGGCTTGCATTGCCAATGGACATTTGAGGTGTATCATTGTGGCATGTGTGATGTGTTTGAGGGCAGCGTCAAGGGCAGGCACACTTTGTGCATCGCTGCTCAGTTTGTTACTACCGCTATTCATTTGTTCTATGCGCGAGCAAGGTAATCGGTACGCAATGCTCCATCCTCCAGCTCCGCGGTTTCATCGTAATTGTCCATGCGGCCATTCCTCGGCAGGAGCGCCTTTTTAGTCCCTTGAACTGCTTACCTCATCCATCGCGGTCGGATTTGCAACTTTTTTGAGCATGGCGGACGGTCATTTGTGACTTCGGTCCACCGTGGTCGGGTTTTTTGTGCATTGCATCATGATTTGACCGACGGAGATGCCGAGGGTCATGCGTGTGGATTTTTGCAGAGAGAATTGCGGACTGAACCCTTTTCCGTACGTCATCGTAATGAGCCTCTAAATTCACACCCTGACACAATGCAACCATAAACAATGCAAGTCCTGGATAGAGGCTCTTTTAAAAGGTTATTGTGGTGGAGTTTACTGCTGTTGTCCTGGGTCTATCAGAATTCATCATGGAAACTAACACAGCAGATATCAGGATGTGTCCTTAGAAACAACTTTCAGCAGAGCTTCTCAAAAGGAAGGAGACTTTATGCTCAGTGGGATTGTGCATGTGCACTTGATGGATGCACATTTATTGACAATGAGTACACAAGACTCTGAGAGCCATGGTCAAGTAACCTGTAAGTTGGGCCATCTTTAACCTTTTACATAACAAGCCATGCATTAATCTGATTCTCTTTGAACCCTTCCTTTGTTTCCCTTTGTTAGAAATTATGGTTTATGGTTGGCTGAGGTATGCACCCTATCCAAGCAGTAACCACAATCTTAGTCAGGATACGTCACAACACAACCTAAATGATACTGTGCTCACCCTCTGGCAGCTTGACACAGAGCAGTTAGGCTTAACTTAAGAGGCAATGAGTAAAGTATTTGTGCAATACTTCATACAACAACACAGTGAAAACAGCACAAAAAAACTCCACACCAGGTTAGAAGAATCAATTATAATTTTATAAATAAAGCACGACCAAAACAACAAAAATCCATTAAGTAAAAGTCAAGATAAGAATTGTTAAAGATTAAATGCAAAACATAGCGCTTAAAAGCCAGTAGTGCCTAAAAGGTTAATAGGACATGCTGTACCAGGACAAAGTCAGGAGTTGAGGCTGACCGCAATGGAGCATGGGCCAGATATAGGACTCATGCAGGCCCCGGAGACAAAGTACCTTGATCCTGGTCGCAATAGCGAGAAGCATCAGTGACCCCCATGCAGTTGAGGTGTTGCACCAAATTTCTCCACACAACTGTGCTGATCTGTCAGGTCTGGGAGCGAAGCGTCGTTTCTGAAGTCTGGTGGTACCAAATGCGATGCGCCGGGTTTCTCCACTCTGTACAGGTGATGGGCTGATTGTCTCCACTCAGTGGGCGGGCAATATATCAGTTTCTAAGTGGTGATTCTGAGTGCACTGTGGCGGTCAGGTTGCTGCAACAGCGTCAATGCATTGATTCGGCTCTTGTAATGATATATCGGTTCTATTGAAGCAAACTCCTTGGTCCACTTTGAGGGTCCAGGACTAGGATGGCACCACTTGGCAGGACATATTCACAAGCAGATGAGCCCAACAGGTGAGCCAGGAGGGTTCTAAGTCTTTTGTGTCCCTGAGAGGCAACAGGAGCCAAGCCAGCAAGCCCTTGGAGTCACTCTGGGTTTAAGTGATGCAGGGCCAGTCCTTCTCTCCCAGGCAGGGGAACAATAGGGCAGTAAGGCAAAAACACAACAAGGTACAGTCCAGCAAAGCAACAGTCCAGCACAGAGGCAGTCCTTTCAGCAGCACAGCAGTTCTTATTCCTGGCAGAGTAGTCACAGTTAGAGAAGTGTATTGATTTGATAGTGTCAGAAGTCCAGTACTTATACCTAGTGGTGCCTTTGAAGTGGGGTAGACTTTAAAGAAAGCTGTGAAGTGCACATAGGCTCTCCCTTCGAGCCATGGATCCAACGTAATCTAGGGAGGTAATCAATCCTTTGTGTGGGGACAGGACACAAGCCCTTTCAGGTGTGAGTGTTAGCTCCAACCTCTCATCCTGCTCAGGATAGGCCATCTGTATGCAGATGACCACGCAGACACACCTACCCTTTCTTTGTGTGTGATTGTGTAGAGGGAATGCAGGAATCCAGCTGTCACCCACCCCAGACGTGTATTCCAGAGACAGGCAAAGGGCAGCAAATGGCCAAAGTAAGTAAATGCCGACTTGGCAAAGTGGTATTTGCTAATTTGGATTTTAAAATCCAACGTTACCATAAGCTGTTCTTTTGAAATATACTGTATTTAATACTTCTCAAAAAGGACTTACATCCCGCCTTCCTTTCTTATTGTTCCACATGTTAGTCACTTTACTTTTCCTCCTTTTTATTGGTTGTAGGCATTCTATTTCCTGTTCTTCCATGTATCTTTATCTTATAAGTCTCCCAAGGCCAAGTGCTCATTATCATCCACAGCTTGTCGCTTTGATGTGTGCAACTATTTTAATATACATGTGCACACTCATGAGCAGATTTACAAGCCTCTTGCACTGCCAGTACGTCACTTTTCATGACGCACTGGCAGTGCATTTCTCTGCCCATATTTACAAGGACAGGAAAAGCCAACCTGTGTGGCTTTTCCTGTCCATGTAAATACGGCCCCGTTACACGCAGCACTTTGCGTGAAAGGGGCGTTCCATGGGTGTTGCTGTGGGTGTTCCCATGCAACACCCATGGAACCAGACATTTCCAGATTTACGAGGAATCGTAAACCTGGAAATGCCTCAGTATGCTACGCCACCCTAGGGGTAGCGTAGCGAGGAGCAACAAGGAGAAATGTTTTCATTTCTCCTCATTTGTTTCCTCTTTCAATGTGTGCTGCATTCTACAGCACGCATTGAACGAGGTAAATGCCTGTAGTGATTATTTTCGTGCAGGAAGGTGCCCCTTCCTGCACAAAACAATCTCACCATGACGCAGGCATCCTTGCACCATGGTGCAAGGGTGCTTTCGCTGGTGCATGGCAGCTGTTTGTGCGCCAGCGAAGGGGAGAGCACAGGAATGGGACATATCATTGTAAATATGTTGCATTCCTGTGCTCTGAAAGTGCCACAGCGTGGCGCAGCCAAAGGGCTTGCGGTGCAGCGCTGCAGCACTTTCTTGTAAATCTGCCCCTCAGTTTTTATTGTTTTTGGTTAAGGCTGCACAGCGTTTACTGTTTACATTTTGTTATCTTTCCCTGGCTGCATGCATTTAGAGCACGGTTCTCAACATCATTTATCGTGTCCATTTATCAGCACACATTTTTTTTACATTCTTGCCTCCAACGCCTTGTTAGGTCGAGCCTAGCTAACATGTATGCGCTGCTCTGCGAGGCATGCTGTAGGCGCTTCTACAGGCTTTAGCCACTCCCTCGCTGCCCATTGGTTAAAATGTGTGTCATTCTGAAATGCTTTCTTCTATATGGTTGTTTGTGGCCTATTACTGTATCATTTCTCTAATGGCTTTATCTTTTATGTTTGAGCACCCTTTGCAGTTTGTACATTGGATTTTTAAGCACGGTGGCCGCCCACCTTTCTTTTCTATTTATTTACTTTTGTTGCATTTGCAGCACTCCACGTTTAGCTTCACCTGTTTAAAGCTAAAGCGTGGCATGCCACAAAGGGTAGAAAAGTAAATAAATAGAAAATAAAGGCGGGTGGCTGCCTTTACATCATTGCCAGATTTGCAGCTTCTACGTCGGCTTTGGATTTTAAAATTACAGCCGTCTGCCTTTTTTTTCTATTTATTTACTTTTGTACCATTGGTGGTACAGAACGCTTCGGCTTTAAACTTGTGAAGTTAAGCACAGCGTGCTGCAAATTCTACAAAAGTAAATAAATAGAAAAGAAAGGTGGGCGGCCACCATGTTTAAAGCAAAAGCCAACATACAACTGCAAACATTGATGGCTTTGACGCTTCTAAATCAGCACTAGTTTTAAACATGGCACTTGCCGACCTTGGTTTTTAGGTCTCGCCCTGAGCCAGCTCTTGCGCTGCTCTGGGCGAGACATTTAGTCAGTGGGGTTTTAGAAATGCGACCACAGCTTTTGGCTGGCCTAGAGCATGCGGGTACGCGCACAGTAACGCGCATTCCTTGCATGCTCCAGGCACCATCTGGCTTTCCTCTCACTTGCTCCTCCCCTCCCCCACCACAGAGCGCGTCTCGCGGCCGTGTCACTTTCACGGCCGCGCGTCACTTGCTCTCCTGCTCCTCCCCCTCCCCCACCACAGAGCGCGTCTCGCACGGCCGTGCGGCCAATGCTTGTTTGTATTGGAGACTCCTGCCACCACTTGTTTTCAATAGCCCTGACAAAAACATATTTCCCCAGTGAATGACCTTCCACATCTGTGCCCGCTGCATTGCTATAACGTAAGGACATTACATAAAATGCCATTTTAAGCATTCATTTTTATTAAATTAACGCACTTTGATCTCTTTTCACCTCCGTGGAAATACAAAAAATAAACACTACTCTAGTTCCAAGGTGGCCGCCCCATTTACAGCAGCACAAGGAAGCGCCGTCGGCTTGGTTTCCTGCCGCTTTCTGTCTCTACAGGTCGGGTCCTGGACAGGAGAAATAAAGTTCCATTTGTAAATCTTGCAGCTACCTCAAAATATGTTGTTGGTTGTGTGCTCTCACCTGCGCTGCCACAATGTTGCTATGCAGAGCCTGTATCACGCGGATAAGGTGGCTACAGTGGGCTCGCAGCCCGACCCTCGTGCCGAGCAGTACAAGGTAGGCCAGTCACCGGCGAGGGAGGTCACGGTCACGAGTGGTTGACCAGAAAATAGGATGAATTTGGTGTGAGCCTGATTTTAAAAAAATAAAGCTGTGTTAAGGGCTGATAGCGCTCATGTTATGTTAACTTGGCATCTAAATAACATCCAGGTTTCTGTAAACATTTAATATATATTGACATTTCTGACTATGTAGGACCAGGGCTTTAAGTGGGATGACGAAACTGTGGCGGTCTCAAAGGGGCGTGGCCGGTGTAATTAAGGCCGTGTTTTCAATTATCCTGCACAGATGCGTGCGCGAT
This sequence comes from Calotriton arnoldi, assembly GCA_963921515.1. Taxonomy (NCBI): domain Eukaryota; kingdom Metazoa; phylum Chordata; class Amphibia; order Caudata; family Salamandridae; genus Calotriton; species Calotriton arnoldi. The sequence continues at coordinate 303,758 of CAWUFW010004092.1, forward strand.
AATTGAAAACAAAATCGCTCGCTGTAGCGCACGCGCACCACTCGCAGGCTTGTTTTGAGAAGCCTTCTCAATTGAATCACGAGGGTGTGGGGAGGGAGGCAGGGTTTCAACACGCCCAGTTTCCCTAGCCCCTGGAATGTGGCACTTGCTCGGGTGATCGTGCCGTTGTAGTCTTCTTTCTACTTAAATTGGTGCTCTGTGGCAATAAATCCCCCAGGGGCGGCAGGGCTCTGTCTGTAGTGTGCACTGGGTACACGGCGGTTATAGTGCCGTGAGTAGAACCTTTCCCTTACGCCCCTTCTGGCCAATTCTTCAGCCCCTCTCTTACTCTTCCCTATTCTCGTCTGCCACATCCCCTCTTCCAACATCTTTCTTCTCCACTTTAACATTCCATGTCTTCCTGCTTCTCACTTCCCCGCGTGCTCCACCTCTACTGCACCTCACCTTCCTAGTTCCAATCCCCCGTCCACTCTTTCTTCTCCACACCCACTCTCTCGCCCATTCATTTCCTACCTCTACAATTAAATTCTCCCTTCTCCTTTCTTTCACCCCTCCCGCCCCACCCATTCCCATTCTCGTTCCCTTCTCTCTTCCGTTCCCATCCATGGCTCTCTCTTCCCTGCGTTCCTCGCCTCTGATCTCCTCCACACTTTCCTCATCCCCGACCCCTTCCTCTCCTGCTCCCTCCGTGTAACCTTTCCCCGTTTCCTCTCACCACTCATTTGTCCCCCCACCCCCACTCTCCTCGCCCCTCCCCTACAGCCCCATCTCCCACCCTACCGTCTCCAACCTCAACGCCTACAATCCATGTTTCCGTTCCTCTTTCTCTCCCCCTCCCACCCGCACCGCCTCTGCCTCTCTTCATTTCTCTCATCCCTATGCCTCCTTTCGTCCCTCCTCTCGACCCTGACCCCCACTGCCATCTCCTGCGGTAACATCCATTAATGCCATTTATCACCCACACCCACCACACCAAGCCTTCCATCCATGCATCCCTCCGACCACCTCACCCTACATACTCGTCCACCCATCCATTCATCCATCTCTGTCTCTTACTTTGTCCCCACTCCACCTCCACACACTGTTCTCTCAAGGTTTCTCCTTTCCGACGTCTCAACTTCTAAAATGTAATGAAAGTCCCTGCATGCACTTTGATAGAACCGAGATGGCTGGCTCTTTTAAAACGCGAAGTTCATTATGCTGAAGTGTGGATTGAAAACCACGTATTCTACATGGCTTTTGATGTAGGCAGTGAGATACATGAATCACAGGGCACACACTGGCGCGTGCGTTTGAGAGCTGGTGCAGCAACGTCGGGCTGGCACATGTGTCCAGGTTTTTATAGTGTGCTGAGGAAGGAAGCGTGTGGTCTGGTGTGTTCCTGAAGGCAAAGACAGGGTGTGTTCTCAAAGACAGCGCTACAACTTTTTGGAATTGCTCGGGAGGCGTCACTATGTCACTTAGCCTCGCACCGACCCCGGGTGAGCCTGTTCCCATAGTGCAAGTGATGGTGCACGTGGCAACTCTATTACGATGAGATTGTGTGTGGTAGTCTGGTCGGTAGCGCACTGACTGCTGAGGGGCTGGTGGTGGCCAGATGGTTTCCGACAGCAATGGCTCAGTAATGAATATTAAAATAGCAGCAGCTCCTAAGGGCAGTCACTTGTTTTCTTTGTGTGGCGAGCAGTGTCACTCTGCAACATCTTATGACATCTCTCTCTGTTTTCGAAATAAAGAAAAGAAGACAAAACTTAGTAAATCACAGAGTTTAATAAGCTCGTGCACACGCGGATGGTCAGTCAGTTTCGCAGAACTGTAAAGTGAACTTCAAATCACAATGCAACAGACAGTGGTTTATACACCCTTTTAAAGATAAACACGTCACGTGCATAAATACTGATAGAATGTTCGAGCACAGCATTATTGTACAAAAAACAAGCATTTGCAATGCAATAGGTCTTGCATTATTAAAGTTTGAGCTATTGGTGTTGCATTATCGCCTTTGGGACCTTATAAGTGTTTAGCAATGTAACAGTTAATGTTGTTGCACAAAGGATATTGTGCTGCATAACTAAATACTTATAAGGTCCCAAAAGCGAGACCTATTGGCTATGCCAATGCTTGTTTATATATTTACTTCTATAAAATTCGTGGCACGGCGTGCTTTAGCTTCACATGTTTAAAGCTAAGATGCAGCGTGCCACAAGTGCTCCAAAAGTCAATAAATAGAAAACAAAAGTGAGCAGCCAGCAGCACACAATGCTGCAGGGCTAAATACTCATACGGCCCCAAAGGAGAGACCAATTGCATTGCAACTGCTTGTTTTTACATTCATGCCTCCAATGCCTTGGAACTGATTATTGTGGGTCACCGCATGTCCGAGATGCTTCTCTTTAGGCTTTTTTCAATGTGCATTTCTGTTTCTTCTCGGGCGCCTTGTAGATGTGGTGAAGGGCTTACAATGAATCATTTCCAGGCATGTGGCTTTCTACCAGAACTGCTCAAGAATAAAATTGCAAATGTGGAGGGCCAGATTGTTAATGACATAATGGCAAAAAAAATAGCACTTTTTTTTTTGGAGCATTCTCTCAATTATTTTTGACCAAAGATTCATTTACTTTGCCTCTCGGTACTTTGGGATCACTTGCATTCCATTAAATATTTTCCCCAAAGTGCATTTCCCTTATTCCTTTGCATCCTTTTCTCCGCAAGCTGACACATTTTACGTGTGTGTAAAAAAACAAATGCTCAAATGCCTGGAGCCTGCCACAACCAGTGATGAAGTAAGGAAATAACAGAACCCGCAGAAGAACTGATTTGTATCTGACAGATGTTTTCCCCAATGGCTGCAGAGCTCAAGATCAAATAAATGTAGGCATCTGACTCCGGATACCCAGAAGGCTTCGCGCGAGGCTTTTCCTGTGATAAGCAACACACGACCGTGGGGTGCAGCCCTGTGCTCTCCAGCTGGTGTTGCAGGATTTCTGCCCTCATGTCGGGCTAAACTCATCTCATCCGGGCTGATGTCTGGCACAAGAAGGGATGTGTGAAAGCAAAGGTCAAACTATGACGTGCTGCTCACAGAGGGGGACGAAGAGGTGGGGGTCAGGGAAGGGAGTCAGCGGGTTGTGCTGGAGAATCAAATGAGTCCATCCAAGTGGTTGTAGTAATCTATCCACACACCTGTGTTTGTATACATAGATTAGTCACAAATTCCATATTATGTCATGTTATGTCAAAGATTTAAATAGCGCTCCTTCACTCATAGGGCTTCTTGGCACTAGGAAAAAAGATCCACTGAGTGACGGAAATGCAAACAGTTTACTAGGAGATGCCACAGGCTGGGTGCAAAGTCATGCAGAGCAGAGGCAATTACAGCCCTTACAATATATTTGACAAAGTCTGCTCTCAAATAAACAGGCAACATGCAAGATGTGACAATGAATATGTTCTGGTTTACTTAATTATTCTCATACAAACTACATTTAAGGTAGCCGAGTGGGTTCAGATGTGCTTGATGTGGCTGAAAGGCGATGCGGTCTGTAATGGGAGGTGGCTTCAGAAGAGTAACTGAGAATCATTTCAAAAGAGGTGTGACCTTTGTAACCAAGGACATGTCCACTCCTTCGCACAGATGGGAAAAGACAGTTTCTCCCACCCCCGCTTACAGTAACAGTTGATCACTTCTGTACCTGAACAAGCCCCAGGGTTCACATCACAAGCACAACTAAATGAACAACTCAATTGTAAGTGTCAAGGAATAAAAGATCTCTCTCTCTTTCTTTCACTCACTCTCTCTAACAGACCTTGCACCCCACCTGTAGACTCCTCTTATGGTTTTTAGGTCAAGCTTCAGCACGCACGCGCTGTCTGCAAGGCCTTTTGTAATCAATAATACAATGCTACCACCAGGCCTACATTCCACCTTTCTACCTAAGCTGGGTGCCTTTCTAGCGGATCTCCCGTCGGGTACTCTCCTCCTGGGAGGGGACACAAACGCTGCAATGAACCCATCCCTAGATCGATCTAACTCTCCAGCGGGTACACGGGATGAGCGAGGCCTGGCGGGCTTCATCGAGGCCCTCGGCATGTGCGACATATGGCGGGCTCACCACCCTCAGCTCAGGGAATACACGTTTTACTCGGCTAGGCACGGGTCCTTCTCCAGAATTGATCATTTTTTACCCGACTCACACATATGGGGGACTTCACGGATACCAGACACATGGCGCGTGGGATCTCAGACCACTCACCAGTATGCGTTACTCTCCGAGGCCCAGAGGTGCATAGGGCTGCATATCCGAGAATAGACCCCTGGCGTCTCCGAGATCCGGCCATCAGTGACAAGCTTTGCGAGGGGTCCCAGTTATACTTCGAGGAGAATCGGGGTTCTGTGGACTCCCAGGTCACTATATGGGAGGCGTACAAGGCAGTTCTGCGGGGACAGGCGCAAGCATTGATTGGGGGCAGAAAAAGAGGAATCCCTACAGATCCGACGGCTTGAGCAGGAGGTAGAGACACTAACCCGTGATCCCGCATTGACGGGGTCGGCGGAGCTGCGACACAACTTGGCTCTGAAGCAGAGGGACCTTAAGGCACTGGCGGAGGGAGAAGCGCGATCATATGCACTGGCCACGCAACATCGGTTGTACGACGTTGGGGATAAGGGGCTGAAGCTCCTAGCGTGGCTGGAGCGCCGAGACAGAGAGCGCTCCTGGGTAGTCGGGGTGCAAGATGAATCAGGGACCTTATGTTCCACCAGTGGGGAGATGGCCGAAGCGTTCGCGGCACACTTTGAGAGGGTTTATTCGCCGGTCTGCACGAGGACCGAATCGGACTGCGAGGAATTCCTGCGCGACTTCGCGCTGCCCATGCTGTCCTCGGAGGCAAGAGAGAGACTCGAGGCCGATATCACGGAGGAGGAACTAGGAATAGCTCTGAACGCTCTACAGTCCGGGAAAGCGGCCGGGCCCAACGGGCTCCCGATCGAGATTTACCAACGCCAGGCGGCGGTGATACGAGCTGCCCTACTGCGGATGTTCACCGAGGCACGCGAAGTGGGGCGGCTCCCCCGGACCAGAGGGAAGCCATGATAGTGACAATCCACAAAACAGGGAAGCCCCCAGACCGGTGTGACTCATACCGTCCGATCTCACTAATAAACGCGGAAGCTAAGGTCCTAGCCAAAGTCCTGGCAGAGCGGTTGGTGTCAGTTATAGCAGACCTAGTGCACATAGACCAATCCGGGTTCATGCCCCGGAGGAGCACCCGCCATAACCTACGAAGGCTGTACGGGGTACTCCACTTGACAGAAGGAGTCGGGTCCACCCAGGCGGCGGCGGTGGCCTTGGACGCCTCCATGGCCTTCGACAGTATTGAATGGCCGTACCTATTCATGGTCCTACAGCGGCTGGGATGTGGGCCGATTTTTTGTAGCTGGGTGAAATTGTTATATGTACTACCAGTGGCCAGGGTAAGAGTCAATGGGGCGGTGTCTAGATCCTTTCCCCTGAGGAGGGGCACTAGACAGGGTTGCCCCCTGTCCCCTCTCCTGTTTGCCCTAGCTCTGGAACCGCTAGCACACTGGATAAGGAGGGACCCCATGATATGGGGCATTGCTACACCGGGGGCTGGGAAGAGCGCGTGTCTCTATACGCGGACGATAAGGGGCTGAAGCTCCTAGCGTGGCTGGAGCGCCGAGACAGAGAGCGCTCCTGGGTAGTCGGGGTGCAAGATGAATCAGGGACCTTATGTTCCACCAGTGGGGAGATGGCCGAAGCGTTCGCGGCACACTTTGAGAGGGTTTATTCGCCGGTCTGCACGAGGACCGAATCGGACTGCGAGGAATTCCTGCGCGACTTCGCGCTGCCCATGCTGTCCTCGGAGGCAAGAGAGAGACTCGAGGCCGATATCACGGAGGAGGAACTAGGAATAGCTCTGAACGCTCTACAGTCCGGGAAAGCGGCCGGGCCCAACGGGCTCCCGATCGAGATTTACCAACGCCAGGCGGCGGTGATACGAGCTGCCCTACTGCGGATGTTCACCGAGGCACGCGAAGTGGGGCGGCTCCCCCGGACCAGAGGGAAGCCATGATAGTGACAATCCACAAAACAGGGAAGCCCCCAGACCGGTGTGACTCATACCGTCCGATCTCACTAATAAACGCGGAAGCTAAGGTCCTAGCCAAAGTCCTGGCAGAGCGGTTGGTGTCAGTTATAGCAGACCTAGTGCACATAGACCAATCCGGGTTCATGCCCCGGAGGAGCACCCGCCATAACCTACGAAGGCTGTACGGGGTACTCCACTTGACAGAAGGAGTCGGGTCCACCCAGGCGGCGGCGGTGGCCTTGGACGCCTCCATGGCCTTCGACAGTATTGAATGGCCGTACCTATTCATGGTCCTACAGCGGCTGGGATGTGGGCCGATTTTTTGTAGCTGGGTGAAATTGTTATATGTACTACCAGTGGCCAGGGTAAGAGTCAATGGGGCGGTGTCTAGATCCTTTCCCCTGAGGAGGGGCACTAGACAGGGTTGCCCCCTGTCCCCTCTCCTGTTTGCCCTAGCTCTGGAACCGCTAGCACACTGGATAAGGAGGGACCCCATGATATGGGGCATTGCTACACCGGGGGGCTGGGAAGAGCGCGTGTCTCTATACGCGGACGATATAGTACTGTACCTGGCTCGGCCGTACCAATCGCTGGCCCGTGTACTGCATATCTTCGAGTTGTTCGGCAGCTATTCCGGCTACACCATAAACTGGGCAAAGTCGGTGGTCTTTCCACTCTCTGGCCCTCCCCCGCGACTCCCATCTTGCTGCTCGTCTCCTATAGCTACCGGCGGGTTTAAATACTTGGGGATCCATGTAACCCGAAACAAGGCCGAGTTCCTGACTAAGAACCTTGAGCCCCAACTGTCTCGCCTAGACACAGATGTGAGCCACTGGCGATCCTTCCCGCTTACGCTTATGGGCCGCGCGGCTCTATTCAAAATGTTAACTCTGCCGAGACTGCTGTACATTTTACAAAACACACCATTCCCGGTCCCCCCGCACTCTTTTAAACGGATCGCACATGCAGTCCACACACTGCTGTGGGATGGAGGGTCCCCGCGAATTGCGCTTCACAAACTGCAAAGGGGGGTGTTCGATGGCGGCCTGGCAATCCCGGACGTAAAATTGTACTACTGGGCGTCGCAACTAAGGTTGTGAACGACTGGGTATATGCCGAAGGCGACGAGCCGGCATATCGGGTGGACAGGATGGTCATGACCGGCAGCAACTGTGAATCCCTTCTCTACGCTAGGAAGACATCGCTGGGATGGCCGGAGCACACTAGGGTGGTGGTGCAATGCTGGAAGGAGGCCAATAGATTCCTTGGGTGGGAAAGTAAGTTGACTGGTAAGACCCCGCTATGGTTGGGAGCCCAGCTCCGGGAGGTGACCGCCTTGACGGGTTTCGGGGGGTGGCGGTCAATAGGTATCGAGTATTTGGGAGACATCTGGAAGGGTGATTCCCCCCGCTCGTTCGAATACATGCAGAAGGAATATGATATGCACCAGTCACAACGATACCACTCCATCAGATTAGTCCACGCACTCAGGGTACACGTGCCGACGGGCGCATCCATACCGGAGTACTTCCCATTGGAGGACCGGTTACTGCTTGATCCTATTGAGGGGAAGCCCACATCCACGATCTACCGGAAGCTGCTTAATAACAGCCCAGACCCATTGATCTCTCTAAGAATATCGTGGGCTATTGACCTGGGCAGTATCACTGACGAAAATTGGCAAGAGGCGCTACAAAGTCCTAGAGAGGTAGCAATACGAGCCAGATTCCGACTGGTACAGTTGAAAATCCTGCACCGCACATACTATCCCCGCACACTCCTTCACAAATGGGGTAGAACTCAATCGGGGCTTTGCCTGAGGGGGTGCAACCAAGAGGGATCCTTCTTCCATATCCTGTGGGAATGCCCTGAGATAGCATCATTCTGGGCTGGGGTTACAGACACTCTGTCCAGAGTGATGGGGAAAGTGGTCCCAATCGACCCGAAGTGGCTGCATTTAATGATCAAGGGCGAAGAAGCCTGGCCCCGGTACGCGGAAATCTGGCTGGTCCTGGCGGCGGGGGTGGCAAAACGTAACATTGCCCGATGCTGGGGGAAGCAGGCACCCCCGCAATTAGAAGACTGGAAGCATGACTTAGACTGGTGCCAAAGGGCCAAAGCAGTTGTGTACAAAAGCAGGGGGTGTGGCAAAAAATGGGGAAAGGTCTGGGCGCCCTGGAAGCAATATAGAAATCCTGGGGCAACCGGAGATGAGTGAGAGGAAATGTCATTGGTTCTCCCCAGAGCGGGGCTCCCATGCTTTTACCCCCTGTGGATATATGTATTCGGCGTAATAATGAACTGTTACTGTAAATACATGTGGTATGGTCTCATGAGCTGTGTTAATAAAAAGAGTTTAAAAAAAAAATAATAATACAATGCTATTCCCTGATGCTACTTATCATTGGTTAAACTTCCGAGCGCCTCTTCTTTGCTGCCTCGTGATTGGTTCATGCAGCAATACATCACTTCCGTTTTGCCTCAAAGGAGCACCGGTCTAGTAAAGTGTCCTTACGTTTGCATTGCTTTTAAGTTAATTTGGGAGAACTATTTTTTTTTATTGTTGTGTCTGCCCATCGCTTTCCTCCGATTCTGTCTTCATGATCCTCACTCCAAGAACGCCAGTATGCCCTTCTTATGAGCGCCGATGCCTCCGGGCATGTCATTTAAAGCAGGAAGCACGCTGCACCGAGGTTTGCAAGATACTTCCAAAACCTCAGAAATGTTCCCGTAGGCTCCTGAAGTGGGTGCAGATCCTGTCACCAAATGTAGTAAGTGATCCCACAGTGATGATACGATGCTCCAGTTGTAGATTTCAAATTCCTTTGCGTGGTAAACAGAAGGAACCTACAGCCAGCACAGCCACCGCATCGGAGAACTAAAAGAAACAGACTCAGCCGATGTGCTGACTATATCAGGACATTCCTGACATTTTAAATAATAATAATACCTTAAGTGTTTCATCACATACAAAGAGCCGTCTCGCATGCTGGTGCACATTCATTTAAAACACAACCATTCCATACTGCGTCTCGAGCCAATTCTCAAACTCATACCATCTCTGGCTTAGAACAGCTCGAGACTAAAACACAGAATAGACACATTAAATATGCAACACCTAGACAGACGGCTGCACGTGGAGCACACCCCAGTTGGGGCAATTGACATCATCCGCATGCACAATGTAACTCAGTCTCCCCTGCCCCTGTGACCCTTTGTCCCCGCTCTCACAGGTAAGGTAAAGACAGCTGAATTCACCTCGCTGTTCTATGGATATCCCGCACTCTGGCGGGAAGTGCAGTGCTCATCATGAGGCAAGTCGAGCAGAGCCCAACTCGGTGATCCAATGGACCAGACGCAGTGGCCTGCAGAGGGGCGAGCGTTGTATCTCCTGTGGTCTGCGGGCCGTTCTGGTGCTTGGAGCAAGTATGGTTTATGCCTGTGCGGCTGAAAACCCCCAGCAGTGCAGCCGTCGACGATCTTGTGCTTGGAGCACACTCAGGGCATGCTAGTGAAACCGACCCCCCTCCCCCAGCACCATCATGTGCTTGGAGCACACTCAGGGCATGCTAGTGAAACTGACCCCCTCCCCCCACACCATAGTGTGCTTGGAGCACACTCGGGGCATGCTAGTGAAACAGACAGTGCTTAATTTGAGCCGGTGCTTTCCAGTGCAGAGCACCAGCACTTAATTGGTTTCCGGTGCTCGGCACCAGCACCTAATCATCAACACCACACTTAGGGCAGTCTGCCACAAGGTGGCGCTGCTCATGTAATTTAGAGATGAGCAGTATAGCAGTTGTTTAGGAAAATAATATACAATAAAAATTGCTAATACCTGCCATACCAGCCATTCCTTTAGCTTTGGGGACCTGGAATAATCTAAACTGTCGCATTTACATGTCAGAGAGATAGTCAGTAGTTGTTTTGGCAGCAATGACAAGGGTGATGGGTGGTGCAAGCTGCAGGGGCATCCTGGTCAGGGCCCTGGTACCTAATATTTTACAAATTAAGCACTGGAAACAGACCCCCCTCCCCCAGCACCATCATGTGCTTGGAGCACACTCAGGGCATGCTAGTGAAACCGACCCCCTTCCACAGCACCATCTCGTGCTTGGAGCACACTCGGGGCATGCTAGTGAAACCGAACCCCTCCCCCAGCATCATTGTGTGCATTGAGCACACTCGGGCATGCTAGTGAAACTGACCCCCTCTCACAGCACCATCTCGTGCTTGGAGCACATTCGGGGCATGCTAGTGAAACTGACCCCCTCCACCAGCACCATTGTGTGCTTGGAGCACTCTCACTTTAAGCTAGTGAAGCTGGATCCCCTCAGTGCAGCCAGCAAGCCATCTTGTGCTTGGAGCACACTCAGGGCATGCTAGTGAAACCGACCCCCTCCCCCAGCACCATCGTGTGCTTGGAGCAAACTCAGGGCATGCTAGTGAAACCACCCCCCCCCAGCACCATTGTGTGCTTAGAGCACTCTCAGGGCATGCTAGTGAAACCGGCCCCCTCCCCCAGCACCATCATGTGCTTGGAGCACACTCAGGGCATGCTAGTGAAACCGACTCCCTCCCCTAGCACCATTGTGTGCTTGGAGCACACTCAGGGCATGCTAGTGAAACTGACCCCCCAGCACCATTGTGTGCTTGGAGCACAGCCGGGTCAAGGCCTCAAGACCTGGATCTTCGACTGATCCGGAGCAGCTCCCCCCCGTGCCTTGAGACCCTCACGGGTGAGTAGCGTGCTTTACAAACCCCTGATTGATTGATTGATTGATTGATTGACGCTAGTGAAACCAACCACCTCCCCCAGCACCATCGTGTGCTTGGAGCACACTCAGGGCATGCTAGTAAAACTGACCACCTCCCCCAGCACCATATCATGCTTGAAGCACACTCAGGGTATGCTAGTGAAACTGACCCCCTCCCCCAGCACCATCTCGTGCTTGGAGCACACTCAGGGCATGCTAGTGAAACTGACCCCCTCCCCAGCACCATCTCGTGCTTGGAGCACACTCAGGGCATGCTAGTGAAACCAACCCCCTCCCCCAGCACCATTGTGTGCTTTGAGCATACTCAGGGCATGCTAGTATAACCAACCACCTCCCCCAGCACCATCGTGTGCTTGGAGCACTCTCACTTTAAGCTAGTGAAGCTGGATCCCCTCAGTGCAGCCAGCAAGCCAGTGTGTGCTTGGAGCACACTCAGGGCATGCTAGTGAAACCGACCCCCTCCCCCAGCACCATTGTGTGCTTGGAGCAAACTCAGGGCATGCTAGTGAAACCAACCCGCCCCCCCAGCACCATTGTGTGCTTAGAGCACTCTCAGGGCATGCTAGTGAAACCGACCACCTCCCCCAGCACCATTGTGTGCTTGAAGCACACTCGGGGCATGCTAGTGAAACCAACCCCCTCCCCCAGCACCATTGTGTGCTTGGAGCACACTAGGGGCATGCTAGTGAAACCAACCCCCTCCCCCATCACCATCTCGTGCTTGGAGCACACTCAGGGCATGCTAGTGAAAACGACTCCCTCCCCCAGCACCATTGTGTGCTTGGAGCACACTCAGGGCATGCTAATGAAACTGACCCCCTCCTCCAGCACCATTGTGTGCTTGGAGCACACTCAGGGCATCTTAGTGAAACCGACCCCCTCCCCCAGCACCATTGTGTGCTTGGAGCACACTCGGGGCATGCTAGTGAAACTGACCCTCCTCCCCCAGCACCATCGTGTGCTTGGAGCACACTTAGGGCATGCTAGTGAAACCGAGCCCCCAGCACCAGCGTGTGCTTGGAGCACACTTAGGGCATGCTAGTGAAACCGAGCCCCCAGCACCATCGTGTGCTTGGAGCACACTCAGGGCATGTTAGTGAGACCAACCCCCTCCCCCAGCACCATGGTGTGCTTGGAGCACTCTCATTTTAAGCTAGTGAAGCTGGATCCCCTCAGAGCAGCCAGCTGACCATCTTGTGCTTGGAGCACACATGAGCGTAATAAGCACTATATGAATGCAAGTACAATAATAGGGAGACAGCCTTGCTAAAGGGGGAGAAAAGAGCTCTGATAAACGCTATGATGAACGCCAGCAGCAGACAGCCCCTGTAAAACCAGACACTACTGGAATTACAGCTGGACACCTACTAATAATCAGTGTATTCTAATGACTGACTGCGCTGTACTCTGCAATCTCTAAGTAACAAGACCACTGTTCTCCCGCTGGCCCTTTAAATTCCGCAGTGCCTAATGCACGTCATGGCTGGATGGTAAAAGAGATGGAAGATACCAAAGCAACGGGAAAAGGGGGGATACCCTGGCCAGGGCACAATATCCAGATTATCTCCTCTGTGCCACTGTCCGTGTGCTCTTTAGTGCTGTCCTCTAAAGCCCTCGGCCTGTGTTTGTGGTAGCGGCCAATCCCCATTTTCCCACCCTCAACTATCAGGTAGGACTCGATGCACTCCATTCAGCAAACTTGTCTTTCTTTTCTGCGTAAGGCTATTAAGCACATTTTAAACCTGCTGGTGAGTGTTTTGGGAGCTACATAAGACCACATCTGGATAAAGTAAGCGTGATGGTGATGAAAAGGCACCCTTCAGCTTTAACTACGAAATGTAATTCAATCAATCATTCACTCGCTAATACTTTTCACTGCAAGGAAAGGCCAAATGTTCAAAGGTTTCAATATAATAGTCTCCAAAACAGTTTCCGCTTCCTGCAAATTTGGCGAATCTTGCCCACATCGCAGGTCAACTAGTGACACAGGGAGCCTCAGGCTGACAACATTGGAATAAGGGAAACCAAGCTCGAATGCCGGCCTCGGCTCAACACAGTGTGGTTCTGGACAAATCACTCCATCTCCCTGTGATCGAAAAAGGGAAACCACGAGTAACAGTCTAGTTCTGTTGTAAAGCGCCCTACTGCTCTTCGTAACAGGTTTGCGCTATAAAAACCTACAAAAAGATCACAGATCTCAGATATCCCCAAGTTTTAAGGTCAGACACCCCCTTGAATCACCTTGACATGTGTCGTGCCTCCCAGTTTTCCCGACAACAGCCCCCATCTTACAGAAAGACACTACAATATATTAGAACTCCCCCAAATTAATGTTTGAAAAGTCACAAAATGTCACAAGTATCCTTAAATATTTTTAAAACATGTAACTGTGTCTCTAAACTGCCTGAAATATATGTTCATGAGTAGCCCCACATCTCCCTGAAATGTATTGGCACCAGGCAGGCGAACTGATCCCTCTGGGTAAATTCAGTATACATTATGCAAAGAAGTTAGACCTGGCACCATTGGCGTGGGTCTCCCTTCCATCGTTCGCTTTTTGTCTCCTCTATGTTTGCTGGTGTTAGATGCTCTGGATGCTGTGTCACTGCCATTCAGTGCTACAGCGCGAATGCTCCCTATTGTAAATTGACTGGATGAATTGGTATTCCCATAATTGGCTCACTTGATTTACCTGTTAGTCCCTAGTATAGTGCACCGTGCATGCCCCAGGATGGTAGACAGAATGCTGCTGGTGGACCTGCAGTGCTGATTGCGCCACCCACATAAGCAGTGCATAAAGTGTGTCTCAGACCTGCCATCGCAGAGTCTGTGCGCAGTCCAGAACTGCCATTTGTTGACTGTGAAGTGAACCCGCTTCCCAGTCCCTCAACCTTCCCTTGGCATCATGTAAGTCATCCCTATGGCAGGGTGCGTTGTATGTGAAAGGTAGGACCTGCCTTGGTCTGTGTGGCATGTCCTGATAGTGAATTACACTCCATTTAGTTTTTCACTATTGCAAGGCTATCTATTCCCTTAGGCCAGAATGGGCAGTTTTGATTATTACATCCTATAATCCTAGCTGACCCAAGGAACATGTTTGGAAAGTCGAATTTAGTATGCCTGAGCTCAGAATATTAAAATACATCTTTTAGTGAGGATTATTTTTATATTCTGTGTTTGAAAATATCCCTTCTAGAAAGTAGGTATTTTCTTGCCTAAGTCGTCCAGTGTGATCTGCTGTTATGTGTATTGAATGTCTGGTCTTGGAGGGTCTGGGCAGGCTGAGCCCGACCTGGCTCGAATAGCGAGATCTGCAGCTGGAGTATGGGGAGGGGTGACCCTTTGATCTGAGCAGGGCTGGGCCTGGCAAGGTGAATGATGGCTCAAGCCCCCACTGTGCGTCTCATGGCAGGCCCCCTCTCCCTCAAAGGCAGGATGCAGCCTCGTAAATAAAGTGCTCCAGGACCACATCGTACTGGTTCTGGCTGGGTTCAGTGACTTGTGACTTTTGAGAACAAAGACTTGGGGGCTATAAAGATCTGGGCCGAAACCCCTATACTGTGTGTTACTTCTGGATGTCAAGACGAACCTCTGTCCGTGTAACTAGAGGGAAAGGACTTTGAAACTTTCATCCATCTTGCGGAAGCAACTACCCAAGGGCCTGATTTGAGCTTGCCTGCTGCCGAAGTCTCAGGGACATTAGACTTCACCCATCAGCCTTCTGAATCCCTATTGAGAGGGGTTCTACTCGCAGGTGAGGCCACTGTCGAGAATTCCAGAGTCTCTGGATCTACTGCGGGGAACGTGGGCTGAGAATCATCGCTATCGCTATTGTGGGCCGCTGCAGCTGAGGAGCTGTTGCCGCTGAGAGCCCGCATTTGTCTGTCCTACGAGAGTCATCGCTATTGCTATTGTGGGCCGCTGCAGCTGAGGAGCTGTTGCGGCTGAGAGCCCGCATTTGTCTGTCCTACGAGAGTCATCGCTATCGCTATTGGGGGCCGCTGCAGCTGAGGAGCTATTGCCGCTGAGAGCCCGCATTCAATCACCGTCACACCGAGTAATGGTTAAAGCGGCAATGCCCACAAGCTTGTATGCATTAGCAGGGGCAGATTATGGATGGATGTGAGATCTCTGAGTGTTTTCCTCAGTAGGCTTCTTATAGCAGACGTAGCCAATTACCAGTAAAAACTCACTCTGGCACTTCTACTTAAGAAAATTCTTAAGCAGCACAATCTTTTCAGTGAAACACGCAATGGTTTTTGTGAATTTTGCCTGCTCCTCCATTATGGGGAGAGGATGTGGCATAACTGCTGGAGCTGCAGACTGGGTTTGAATCTCGGCGTTGGCTCAACATCCTGTGATTTAGGGCAAATCACTTATTAATGTCCCTGCGCCTAAAACACAAAATTATATAACTAGAGCTCGTGTCAAGCACTCCATTACCTTTGGATCGAGTTCCGCTATACAAAGTTGCAATTTTTATTTTAATTATAGCACTGCTCAGAGCCTTTTCAAAAGGGAATGTCAGTATGCCACTCTAGAGAGTCTGAAATGTCAATCACTTTAATGTTGTGATGTCACAGATGTCTTCCAGGCACACTTAAATCCAGTGCTTTAAATTGAAATATAGAAGTGTAGGCACTCACTATTCAGAGTACCCGTTTGCTCCCTTGAAGTGCTGGTACTCTCCCATTAGATATATTGTGAGTGACAGTGCTGAGAATGGCAGGTAAACTCTCTTTCAAATTAAAGAAGTGCAGGTACTCAGTACCAGACAGTACCTGTCCATTTAAAGCCCTGCTTAAACCATGGGAGGGGTTAATAAATGCTCCAACTTCGAAGTTGCTGCAGACTGTACACAGCCACAAGGAGTGTCACTCGTCGGACCCCATAAGCACATCCGCCCCTCCTCACCCCGCCCCTACTTTGTAACCACAACAGAAGCAACGTGTAACCGGATCTGGGCCCGTGCAGTCTGCAGACTGTCACTCAAAGGAAGCCCGTCCCTTTAAACAGGGCCTCTGCCTCCCCAGCACCACAAAATGCTGCAACGGTTCTGAACTACGACACTGTAGTGTCGGACTGCGTTGTTTTAAGATTGTCCTCCACAATAAGATCCTGGACGGTGTGTTCATGGTATACCGAAACTTAACAAAATAAAAAATAAAGGGGCATATTAGCAAGACCGGCGATAAAATTATCGCCGTTTTAGCGGCAGGAAACTGCCGCTAAAGCGGCGATAATGGGCTTGGTAATATGCGTTATAGAATTCCAATAGAAGCCCAGGTTAGATGTCCTGCACATCTAACCTGGGCTTCTATTGGAATTCTATAACGCATATTAGCAAGCCCATTATCGCCGTTTTAGCGGCAGTTTCCTGCCGCTAAAACAGCGATAATTTTATCGCCGGTCTTGCTAATATGCCCCAAAGTCTCCCAAACAACTAGGTCAAATGCCTTCTCGGCGTCTAGTAGGAGGACCAGAGCTGGTATCTTCTGGGTCTCAAAATAATCAAGTGCTTCCGCTAGATAGTGCGTATTGGTGCCGAGCTGCCTCCCGGCGATAAAACCGTTTTGATCAGGATGGATCAGATGCGAGGCAATTCCATTAAATCGATTAGCTAGCAGTTTAGTAATTATTTTATAGTCAGAATTTAAAATCGTGATGGGGTGATAAGAATTGGGCTCTTCGCTATCCTTGCCTTTTTTTTAAAAACTGACAATATTCCCTTTTCTAAATGACAATGGTATTAACCCACCCTCTAGAATTGAGTTGGCAATCAACAAAAGATAATCCGAAATGGTGCTTGAAAAGATTTTAAAAAAATTCAGCAGGGAGGCCGTCCGGGCACAGGCTTTGCCATTCTGGAGATTTTTAATGACCTCCCCCATTTCTTCTTTTGTGAAAGGACTCGCCATACTCATTTTTTCGACATCTGAAAGTATGGGCAATTCATATCTCTGAAGAAAATTTCACAGGGATGTCATATCGATGGGCTGTTGTTGGCCGTATATGCTCCTATAGTGTTGTAACATTATGTCCCCTATAGCTCCGGGTCATCAGAGGAGGTACCGGTTATAGGACATCTCAGTGTGGTTATCTGATTAGTTACTGCCTGCCCCCTGGCCTGCCAAGTGAGAAACCTCCCGGTATAATTACTCTCTTCATAGACTTTTTGCCTATGGTGCTGATAGAAGGATTCACTTCTAACGTAATATTTTTCGCTAAGATCTCGTTTAGCCTGATCAAGCTGCCGTTGGTTAAAAGCAGAGGGGCTACTGAGAAATGTATCAAAGGACCTTTGCACTTTCTGCTCTAAGATCTGCTTTTCTTCCTTAACTTTCCTTGAATTATCGGCATCTTTTCCAATGGCTAGTCCCCGTACAAAAGCCTTAAGCGAGTCCCAGACCACATGCGGAGGTGCAGAACCATGATTTCGCTCAAGAAACTCTTTAATCTCAGTTTTAATAAAAAGCATCCAGTTCTCTTCTGATAGATATTGCCTATTTAGCATCCATCTTTTAGAAGTCATAGTGTATTTACCTAACTCTAACTCAAGAATGACCATTGCATGATCCGAAAATCCATTCTGAAGGATTCTCTGCTGGCTGAAAATCAGTCTCCTGGAAATAAGAAAAAAATCAATGCGTGACGAGGTACGAAATCTACCTGAAAAGTATAGGCAATCTTAGTTGGAAATACTGCCAAAGTAAAGCCATAGTTTTGTAAAACTCTTAAGGTTTTGGGTTTTAGCTGTTTTTTGGACATAGTTGAGGAGTCAATTTTAGGGTTCATTAGAAAATTAAAATCCCCCCCTAAGATCAATTCACCGGGTACTTGAATTAAAGATTGAAAAAACTCTTCATATGGCATAGGATTATCCTCTACTGGGGCATATATGCTGGAGAAAGTTAAGAGTCTACCCCCTAAGTTACAGGTGGCCCAACACCACCTTCCGCTCTGATCGTTTACAAAATTAACTACTTCAGCCTGAAGTTTTTGCTAAGGAAAATCGCCGTACCCTGATGAGATGCCGTGGAGTAGGAGAAGCCCAGGACCTAAACATTGGGAAATCTGCTAGTTTCCCCGCTGGTGTATGAGTCCCTTGTATTATAATGGCCGCTGGATTTTCTGTCTCAATCCATGCCTCAATGGCCCGCATTTTCTTATTATTATTGAGGCCGTTAACATTAAAAGAAACCACTTTCAAAATTTACTTTTTATCCATCAGCAGCCTGCAAGGTAATATCCGAGCAGCCTAACAACATAGACAGAAATGTGCTGGAAAACTACGACAACAGTCAATGGCCCCATCCGAGGTCTAGCAAAATGTGAGTCTATTAATAATGAATGGATGTGTCTGGATTTAAAAAATGGATTTCGTTTTTCCCCCAGGGTCCCTTTTCCACCCCCGTTGTTAAAGATTGCAGGAATCGCTGTTAGCATGAGCTGAAAGCCATTTTGTACTTGGCAGCCATTTTAGTTAGCCATGTGCTCGCCATGTGCTTTCTCCCTCTTCCAGAGTCTTGCACATGCTCAGAGAGGCCTAGCTGGTAGAATGCACCTGCTCCTAGTATAGAACTGTCAGGCTATTCTTACTCATGTAAGCAGTTTAGTCTCCCCTCCCACTTTGTGGAGCAAGCAAATTTTGTATGCCCATATTAGTCAATAAGCATGCTTGTATGTGCTAGGACCTCCCCTTGATTTTATGCTGACTATATAACAAATGCATATATAAGGACCCTGTTCTCTGCACTCATTAGAATGCCTCCTACTGTGGCCTGCGGGTACCGTAAGATGCAATCTCCCTCATCTGAGGTTAATAAAACATGTTTTTTTTGATATTACAGCTTCTGTGCCAATCTCTTCTTTGTTGGTCTTAAGGACCAGATGTATCAGTGAACCCTTAAGAGGATTTGTATTTCTACACCGTGACCCCACCCTCCTCCCGAAGCCACCATGAGCAGACCGCCGTCCCTGCTCACACCTGACAAGCTTTCCTCCCCTCCCCCCCCTGAATTCTGATCTCTAATGAGAAGCCTGGTTTAGGTTTCCAAAAGGCCTTTCAAAAAGACAGAAAGAGAAGAATAAAAAATACAATGATAGAGGAACGAAGATCTAAAAAAGAGAGCACAACAATAATAGTCAGAGTAAATGCAAAAAGAGGAACCGGAAATTGAAGAAAAGTAGAATGAATAGAATCAAGATGGATCTCATATGAGTCAGTGCTTTAGAAGTTTGCTGCTGCTTCTGTCTGTGACCTGTAGACCCTAGTCAGGTCAGCTGTGCCTTTCATATGAATGCAACTGATACCTGTAATGTATTAAAATATGTAAACATACTGCTGTTATGGATAGCACCTGGTGATGGCAAAATAACAATATTAAGAACAATGTGGCTCAGAGTTGCAAAGAGTTTGCGTCCGATTTGTACTACTTTTTTTAACACACCTGACTCAAAATACAGATTGCTATTTAAAACCAACGCAAATTGCACTTTGAAGTGAAAGGAAGGTTTAGACTTGTCAAAAGCCTGATGCCAGTTTTGCAATGCCACTGAAGTGGATGGCACAATAGAAACTGCAGTCCATAATGGCATTCAACTTCGAGGCCCAGGGTACACCTTGTGTCCTATACTAGGGACCTATAGGCAAGTTAGATAGGGGTAAGGTGCAAAGAGATGTACAGCTAGCAAAAACAGATAGGACAAAGATTTGGGAGTACAACAGCCATTTCCTACAGATGCCATAAGAAGAAACTTAGGAAGAAGGTATTGGAAACTGTGGCACAGGACTTGGGAAATGGTGATAGATACAGTATATAAGTGGTATCCAAATGAAAAGGCGTTTAGTCTTTGTGACCTATGTAAAGGCGGAGTGCAAGATTTAGAACATGTGTTATTAGCTTGCCCAAACGTGATAGTCGCAGAGGCTAGGAAAAGATTTTTAAAACCAATTAGAACAAAATGCAAAATTAACACTGTTCAGAATCTGATTCTTCTTTGTAAGGAACCGCCTAATGAACTCGTGTGTATTAATTTGCTTACATTTTTAAAATCATTTTTAACTTTGTATTAGAATGATAATTTTGCTATTTAAATGTAAATTTTATATGTAAAAAATTTGTTGTTCTCAGTTGAGAACTAAATCAAATAAACTTAAACTTGTTAAAAACTTGTGATAGATACAGGTGGGCTATTGGTCACTTGCCAGAAGACCTCTTCCATCAATTAAAGTAGATGGCTGTTAAATGTTAACAAAAAGGCCGTAATACCCCAACAAATGTATCAATTGTCATTAAGAATGGAAGTAAGGAAATCAACCTACCACTTGATGCAGCAGCAAATTGTTCTTGCTCCCCCCTTGAGCCTCATGTTTTCCATCCAAGCTCTAGAAAAGACACAATGAAGGAAATATTAATGTTAAAGTAAACACAGAAAGTGAGCTGGGGTAACTTAGCAGGCACTAAAATAGATAAAAGAAGAAGTTAGCAGAAGTTAGGAAAACATTTGGAAGAAAAGGAAACAATAGCAGGCAATGCTGTCTATAAAAAACAAGATCAATTATTTTTGAATCATTAAGAGTGAATAATAAACAAGAATTAGGAGAAGCAGAAGTTCCTTCTGACTTGGTGGCTGTGGCTTATGCCTCACTACTCTCACTGGCCTTGGCCTATTCTTCACTTGTTCTGAAATGAGAAAAGAGCGGTGAAGGAAAGGAAGATGGCGGACTGAAGCCGCCGCTGTGAAGCTCGCACACAGAGCTGCTCCCATTCCGTACCGAGGCGCTATGCATACCGGCACATATTAAGTGAAACAACGTGAGGATTACGGCGGAGATCAAGGAATATTGAAGAGAGGATGAAGAGGAATTTTTTTAAAGGAAGGAAGAAGAAGTAACATTGGCAGCTTACTTCCATGATGTTGACCGTTACTCGGGGCCGCCGTGGGTTTGGCTCTATGCCCGGCGAGGCCTGACGGATTCTCGGCATTCGTCGCTATGCTGGTTTTCCTGGGGCTGTCTGCTCTCGGAGTTGGAGTCACTCAATTCGGTTCAGCTGTGCTCGATGGGACCACCAAAGGCTAATATTAGCTCAAAGAGGCGGGTATGCTGGGTCACGCTCCGCTGCAGCGGCTGGAGAAACGTCTGGGCTATCTGGAATTGAGGCGAACACTCACCTTTGTCCGGCTAAAGGTAATCCAACACGGTCCACTTCCAGAGTTGGCCGTCCTATAATGAAGATATTATAATCTTGAAAAGCCTCTGAAGTAATAAATCCGGGGGGTGCACCTCTTTTCTACCAGAGACTGAAATGGTTAATGCACTGATGGGGGCAGTATTACCAGGAGCTGGGGATAATGTATTGGATAATGTATTGGAGAATGTTAAAACTATATCTGCTACAGGACCGCTGTTACCATTCTCCCAGTGTAAGGCTGTCAGTGTCGATGATACGCTGTCACTAGATACAGTAATCCCCTCGGGGGCACGGTTGCTGGGAGCAGCAAACTGACTGGGGATTTTTTCAAGATGCCACCTGCTAACCAAGTAGCTGCACAGTTGAATATCAGCTTGGCTCAGCAGGAGGAGGCGGTGTCTCAAGAGGATGCTATTACAGCGAACTCAACAAACCTGAGTTTTGATTTGGATACTGGGCCTTCACAAGTCAATATGGATAAGGAAGCAGCTTCTACTTTACAACAGTTAGAACCTCCTGCCAACTCCTCTCCCCTTACCAATGTTGTCTCGCCAGAGAGTAGTCCTGGGGAGGGGGAATTACATACTGCAAATATCGCTAATGGAGGTGGGGCTACTATGTCTATCAGTAATCAGGGGGGACAGGCAGAGCCCATTGAACTGCGGATTCATCCTTTAGATATAATAAATGCGGAGCTAAACCTAAGGTTCAGAGACTACACAAGAAAAAGGGAACTGACAAACAATCTGATCATAATTCTGGTAAATTAGCTTCTACTAGCAGCCCCCTTCGGAATTGAGTTACGAAGAAGGGAGAAGTCAATAACCTAATCTCACGGCTCTCGGGCTCAGCTACAGGCTTTCAGTCTAAGCAAACACCTCATGGTCCTTCGGTCATCGGGCAAGGAATGGCTACTTCTGAACAGAGGGAGCTCAGCATCAATGGCATGCATTACAAGCGCAGAGAGCAGAGGCTCAAGATTTCTATGCTCAAGCCAGGGCTGATAGCTCTGTAGTTAAACAATCCCTCTCTGAGGTAAAATAGCAAGTGGCCTCTCTCACATCTGATATCACAGAGCTGCAGCAAAGAGTTGCTGATACGGTGGATTCGGTGAGCAAGTTCCACAATATTCAGAATACCAAAATAAGAAACCTAACAGTTGGAGTAGGGATTCCACAGACAATGTATGAAAAACCATCTTTCCAGAAAGAAAAAACTTATTTTCTATAGTCCCCTCACCCACCAGGATGCCATGCCATGGCAGCAGGTACAATACTGAGAGGAGAGCTTTGATGAAGGTGCGACTTTAAGCCCCTCTACCCGGCAGAACATGAGGCAGTAGTTTGCCTGAACAGAAATACAGCATATCATTGAATTAACCGTATGTATTGTGTGTACTAGCTAGGTATTTTTAACTATTCTTTTCCACTCCACATCACTGCACCACAAATAAATTCAACAACTAAAGTGCTCCTACGTAGTCTGCAAGTCGCAGCACGCCTCAATCCGCTGCGGATTGCGAGGACCCCAATGATGAAGCATGCCACCTAGGGAAAACCCTAGTGGGTGAGGGGACTCTAGAAAATAATTTTTTCTTTCTGGAAAGAGGGTTTTTCATACATTGCCCATGGAATCCCTTCTCCCCAACGGTTAGGTTTCTTATTTCGGTATTCAAGAATTTTGTGGAACTATATTCAGTAAGGAGGGTGAACCTAACCTTAACCTCTACCTCCCCCCGTTTTTTGATTTGATTCAGTGAGCAAGACAGCTAAAATCTCAGAGGCACACAATACCCAGCTCAGGTCTATGCAAGAGAAGATTGAGGACTTGGAGAACCACCAACGGCAAAACAATCTCTGACTTTTTAGAGTCCCAGAAGGAGTGGAGGGCGCGGACTCTCCAACATATATTGTTCACCTCTTTCAAAAAATCTTTCCAGACTTGGCTGATTGGGACTGGGACAATCAAATTCAACGTGCACATAGACTGCCATTGGTCTCTAATAAACCTCCTGGACGCTTTCCTAGGCCTTTTCTAATTTGTTTTGGAAACTTTTTACTAAGGCAAGCAGTTTCCATCAAGGCTCGGCCTACCTCCCCTATCCGGCTTGACTCTTTTTCAGTATTTGTTAGATCAGACTTCTGTAAGGCCACAATAGACAGGCGATGGAAGCTACGCCAGTTTATTGATCTTTTAAAGGCTGAAGGAGCACAGGTGTACCTGCAGGAACCTGGACGCTTAAAAATTATTAAAGATGGCCATATGCGATTGGTGTACAGTGAGCAGGAGGCTCAAGATGTCTTGAATAGCTGGCGACAAGGGACTTCCAAATAATCAGAATTGATAACTGATAATTTCTTCCTGTTTTTCTCTCTCTTTTGTTTCTTCTTTCTTCTTTTTCCTTCTTCTTCTCTTTCTTTTCTGGTCCTTCTCTTTCTCTCCTTATCTAAATGTAGATTCCTTACTGTTGGTCTCTGTTTTTACATGGAAATCCCAGATGATGTATATTCTTCTTCTTTTGTGTGTTTTGTGAATTAGGTTAGATAACCGGCTCGGTGGCACTCTATTTGCGACCTTCCTCCAAGGCTGTCTTTTTGACAGCAATGAAGTGGGTGATTCCTTTCTGTAGATACAGGGTGGGTATTGGAGGGGGGGTATAGAATGTGGGGTGATGGGGATGCAGGTATGGGGTAAAAGCAAGGGCGGCATTGAATTGATATTTTTTGAGCTTGGGGAGAGCTGCTAACAGGTAGTACTACAGGAAAATGTAACACAGGTGAGGTTTTTTCAGCTATACTATGGGGATAATCAAATGTTTATGTTGGAATGTATCTGGGCTAAATGCTGGGCGTAAATGTCAACTGGTACGTGAGGAGTTAAAGATGTATCGACCCCATCTAAAAAATTTATCCGAAACTCACTCAGCATATTAAGACCGGGAATTGCTTAACCAGCTTGGATACAAAACTGTTGTATGTTCATCTCAAGCAGTTTCGATTAGGGGAGTTGCCATCTTAGCCAGTAAGACACTTGTATATAAAACTTCGCAAGTGATAGCTGACCCTAGGGGGAGATGGACTATTGCTCAACTTGAGATTTCTGGTAGTAAATATGTTTTTGTTGTCATCTATGGGCTTAATGTAGATGATCCGGAGGTGTTTAGTTCACTTATGCTGACCCTATTGGAACTCCAAGGGGCTTTGATAGTCATGGGTGATTTTAACTGCATTATGAACCGAAATATCGATTCCACCACCCAGCGGCTAACCCTAAGAATGCCGAAAGTACGGGCAGCAATTTTGGATCTTGCACGTCTATATAACATCCGGGATGCATGGAGGACTCTATATCCAAATCTCCAGGGGTTTACATATTATTCAGACCCGCATTGACAATACTCAAGGATAGATATGGCCTGGGTTAGAGATGTGGTACTGCGTACAGCTAAAATGGAAGTTTGCCCTAAGATTACGTCAGATCATAATCCCATTTTGTTATCAATTCAACTGTTACCGGCTAATAATTCAAGGCATTCTTTCTCTTTTCCACGCCACCTGTTGGCAGATGATGATTATATTTTACATATGGGGAAACTGTTAGAGGAATTTTAACATTTTAATATTAATACTGCAGCGTCTCAGGTGGTTTGGGATTCTATGAAGGCATTTATAAGGGGTATTACACAGCAATTCATATTGGCGAAAAATAAAACTAAGGAGGCTTCTCTTAAAGCAGCTTGTATAGCGCTAACTAACTTGGAAGTTTCCCATGCTATAGCCATTAGGCAACAAGATGGAGATCAGCCCCAGGCTTACATTAAAGTAATCGAAGCTAGAGAGTTGGTGGCGGGGATACTCAAGGAAAGAGTGGCTGGTGCTTATAATAGATGTGGCTCGACGCAATATGAATATAGCGAACAGGTGGGCAAGGTACTAGCTTATAAAATAGCTGACAATAAGGCTAAGAGTTCAATGATGGCAATTAAAGGTGCGGATAATGTTCTTTATACAGAAACTCATATGATTCTTGCACATTTTGCATCTTTTTACGAAGATCTCTATGCTCCATCAGATCCAATAGTAATAGAGGAGGTCTCTAGCTATTTAGCTAGGGCACGACTCCCCTCACTACTGTCTGAGGATGCTACCCAGCTTAGCTCAGAGATATCGTCAGAAGATATTTGGATGGCCCTCTCTTCACTTCCCTCGGGCAAAGCCTCGGGTGAAGATCAGATACCTGTTGAATTTTACAAAATTTTCAAGAATATTATAACCTCGCTTTTTATTAAGGTCATTATAGAAATTGGTGAATTGGGTATCATGCCATTATCATGTAATTCTACCAATATAGTTTTCTTTTTGAAGAACAGAAAGCCTCCAGAAGACTGTGGATCCTACCGCCCAATATCACTTATTAACGCTGATGCTAAAATATATGCTAACATTTTAGCTATTCACCTCGCTTTTTTGATGCCCAAATTGGTTTCTCGCAGACAGCGTGGCTTCATAGCAGGTCGAGATACATCGACTCGTATTAATACTGCTATAATGGCATTGGATTTAGCTAACCAAACTAATGTTAACTTGGGCATGATATTATTGGACACGGAGAAAGCCTTTGACCGGGTGGCATGGGGCTGTCTCTGGTCTACTCTTACTGCCTTTGGAATTACTGGCCGATTCTTGGAGTGGGTAAAGGCACTATACCACTCACCACAGGCCAAATTAAGTTACGCTGGTTCACAGTCTAGGCTTTTTCGTATAAATAGGGGCACGCGCCAGGGGTGTCCCCTTTACCCATTGTTATTTGCATTATATTTGGAACCTTTCATTCGGGTTTTGCTTGCAAATCAAAATATTTTACCATTATCTCCAGGACCTAATGAATTAAAAGTCAATGATTATGCAGATGACATTGCTATCTTTACGACGGACCCGGGCAAATCTTTAGAGTTAATTATTCAAAAAGCAGAACAATGTGGATATTTCTCCGGATATTAATTGAACACTAATAAAACTCAGGTTCCAATGAATTTTACATTGGATAGTCCTATTATGGGAACATGCCCTGACGCTACTTATCTAGGTGTTTGTATTACGCCTCAGATAGAAACTATAATTAAGCTAAATTATGATGTTTTACTGGGCAATGTCATTAAAAAACTCAAGAATTGGCATAAACTACGCATTAGTATAATGGGTAGATGTAATAAAATAAAATGATGATTCTTCCGAAATGTTTGTATATATTTCGTTCTATTCCTTTGCGAGTTTCTAATCTTTTTATCAAGATGCTGGACGGGGCAGCGAGCAGTTTTATATGGGGGTATAAACGTGCTCGCTGTGCAATTAAATCTCTTAAGTATCCATTTAACCAAGGCGGCCTCTCTCTTCCTGATTTTAAATTTTACTATTGGGCCTCTTTTGTGAATAGATTACGTAGCCTTCTATTTAATAGGGGCCAGGATTTCAATCATAAGCTTTTATTAGGCCAGGATAGTTGTAGGTTTCTTTACCGGATTCATGATCCGAACTACTTTAGAAGGGTGCGCTTCAAGACCCTTAGGGGGTTAGTCTCCATATGGCGAGAAATTGCTATTAGGTATTCTCTACCAATATATTTCAATACATTTCCTTTGTGGTATAATCCACTTCTTCCAGATATTTTCCATGATGGGGCAGCAAAACAATGGGTTAGATTTGGAGTGGATAAATTGGAAGACTTTTATGATTGCGATGGCTTCCGCACTTTTTAAAACTTGCAGGATACTTTTTGGATACCACGACAATATTATTATAAATATTCACAACTTAGAGATTCTTTTGCTAGATCACAGAGTCTTAACTCAGTAGAGACTCACCAATTATTGATATTTTTACATGAACCTCCCCAGAAGAAGACAATATTTGCGGCATATAGGCTTTTCTGCCAGGATAGACCTGATCCTTGCTTACAGTTAGCTGCAAAATGGAGCTCAAGTCTCGCGACGGAAGTAACCTCTACAATGCTGAAGGAAAGTTGAAAGTTGAGTTTATTGTATAGTTAATTAAAACCTTTACAATCATGCGTTAAAATTTCTCTCTAACTTTTTTGCGGCTTAAAATAAATCGTTGTTAAAACACAATAAAGTTCAATAATGTGTGAAAGAAAGAAAGAAGGAAAAAAAAAAGGAGTATGGTTAACTTAGAGAAAAGGTTTGAAAGGAGTAAAATCTAGTGCAAAGCTTTTAAAGTGCATTGTATACATAATTGACGTTACAAAGGTCCCCATTTGAAGAGGCTGCACAGTCCTTAATGTGTATGGTGTGCCAGTCTTAACGCTACTGAAGCTCTCATTTAGGATGGCGGTGCAGACCCCGTAGTCCGTTCCGTTATAATGCAGTCTGCGAGCTGGGTTGCCTGCTTTTTTATAATTGATTCTGCAGCAGTAAAGTATTTTACCAGGTGACAATTTAGTTGGATGTCCTCACCCGAAAAGGATGCTAGCACTGCTTGTCTGCAGGTTCGAATGCATTTCTTATTGAAGAAAGGTCTTAACAGGGTCCGTCGTTCCTGTTTTAATGCTGAAGGAGGCACTCTCAACGTTGAAAGATGCTGTTTGGTCTATTAATTTAAGGCTACAGCAATTTAGGAAAGTATGTTTTCTGTATTACACGCCAGATAAGATAGCTTGGTAGGGGCAAACAGGAATTCACTATTTAAGTAACAGGGTGAATTGTCCTAAATGTGGAGAGTATTGGGCTAATATCATTCATATGTTTATCACATGCCAACAGCTTAGGGATTTCTGGCACGAGGTTGTTTTGGTCTGTAAAAACCGTCTCAGCTTAGATATGACTTTTTCTAATGAAGAGATTATGATGGGTTACAAGAGGGATGCTAATCCGGCACGTTGCGCACTAATATCTATAATTATAGTTACTGCTAGATTGGCTATCTTTAGGGCCTGGATCTCCCCAAGACCTTGTAATGCAGTGGAGTGGTGGGCTATTGTTATGGAGGTTTTTGCACGAGAGAAGGCCTTGGCTAAGGCTAGAGGTCTAAAGTCGATACGGAGATTTAATGCCGTCTGGCATTGAATGAGCCAAGATTGATTGTTAAATTTTGTGGTATTTTAGTAAGCAATATTTTATTTCCTCTTTTTTTTCTTTCTTTATTTTGCTCTTCTCCCCCGGTGACAAGAATGTATTTGTATTGAAAATGTAATTTGTTGTTGTGTTTACTTTTTGTTTTGCCTCCTTTGCAAAAAGTAAAAAAAAAGTAAAGAGGAAGACACTTAGGGGTCGATTCCGATTCGGGCCGGAAATCTCTCCGACCGAGCCGGACCCGGAGAGATTTCCGACCGAATCGGACCCGTGCAGTCCGACCGAACGAGTCCGATGCATTCGTATGCCACCGGACACGAGTCGGTCGGACTCCCATTGAAGTCAATGGGAGCCGGTCGTACAACGCGTACGCGGGCTCCCATTGCCTCAATGGGTGCGAGGCGGACAAGGGCGCCCCTACAGCGAGTACGCCGCGAGCGCCTCGCGGCGTACACGCACAGGTAGGGGGACCCATGGGTCCCCCTGTGTGCGACTCGCGCGGCTACGTGTACAGGGGGGTCCGACACGGACCCCCAAAGTACGGCTCCGACAGCGAGTTCGAGTCGGACGGCGCGAGTCGGTCGGAGCGGTCGAGGTGCGCATCGTACTTACCCGGCCGGAAAACGTCTCCATTGCGCGGTGCGAATCGGGTCTGAGCGAGTCGGTCGGAGCGGTACGATCCGGGTACGAGTCGGTCGGAGCGGTCGGGTCGCCCGGACGAGTCGGTCGGCGAGTCGCATCGTACTCGCTCGGCCGGACCCGCGTACGATTCGGTCGGGAAAAAGGGCTCCGAATCGGATCCGGTAAAGCCGAATCCTATTCGGAGCCCTACCGGCCGAGATCGGAATCGGCCCCTTAGTAGTAGTACTGACTAAAATAGTATTAGGGCAGTCTGGGCAGAGGCACCACAAGCAAAGTTTATAAGTGTTGTGGGGGCTGCAGGGAGTACAGCAGCTCCTGTATACATACTTAAAAAGGAGTAGTTGCTATTGCTTTGCAGCTTGGGAAGGAAGCAACCCCTTGTGGTTGGCCTTACGGCTGCATTATGTGATTTGAAGTGTGTAAAAGGACTCTCACTCTTGTTTATTGTTGCTCTTTCTATAAATGCCTTGTTTAAATGTTTATTGACAACCATTACAGTAATGTCTTCACAAAACCAATAGGCCTGCCTTTTATATAGTAACAGTGATTTACATTGAAAAAAAAACGAGAAATTTACTGAAAAAAGTTAAGTGACAGTTATAGTTAGGTATTCAAACAAACCTTAGAAAATGTACTGAAAATACATTTTTTCTAAGTAACAAAACCACTGAAATATACCAGGTATATTAAGTAAGTATAACCTGTGCTCTAAAGTAACAATAACTCATGCCCTCACAATTCACTGCTAATTACCTCACATATTACAGGCACGATCTTTACCCTACCGTTTGGCACATGCCCTTCCCCCCCAAGCTACATCAGTCCCCAGGGTCCCCATCCACCATGGCCTTCTTTTTTTCAAAAGGGTTGTTGCGCACAGAGCCCCCCTGCCTGAGACTCAATGAGGACCCGGGGAGAACATATTTTAAAAAGGGGAGGTGGCACATGGCCACTCTCTCTGAGTCTCAATGAGGCCCCAGACACCCGATCTCCAGGGATACAATTTTAAAAAGGGGGAGAGAGCCCATACAGCCCTCCTCCCTAAGCCTCTTAAGGCCCAGATGCCATTGTATCAAAAATCGAAGGGGGCCACACAGCACCCCCTCATAGCCTCCGACGTTCCCAGGGACCTATCTCCTAGGGCCAATGCTTTATAGGAAGGCAAGGCAGGGAATCAAATGCCTACTACCACCAGGTGGGAGCAGACAAGTCCCTGCTCATGATCCTGCGGGCAAGGCAACTGTGACCCAGGAGTAGACTCCACAGGACACAGTTGGAGGAGCCAGGCCCCAGTGCCTTATGTGGCTTGGGGGTGTGGCCTCCCTCCTCTTTCTAGTAAGTCTAGGGGGCATATTCACAAGGACCTACCGCCGATTTATCTCCACCTTAACGCATCCAAAGTGGAGATAGATTCAACACCCCATTCACAAGCGGGTGCAAACTGCAGACATCCCCAGTATTCCTGCGATAACTGCCCCAAAATTTATCTCCATGGTGGTCACCACCAACTAACCCTAATGAGATGCAGAGTAGGCGTTCCCGTGCAAAAACACACAAACAAAACACAACACCACTTTCACAACAAACTGTGATGCGAACCAAAAACAGGCGATAAGCCGCGGTAGCACCAGTGATTTAACACCTGCCTCTTGCTGGTGTTAAGCAGGACGACTACCTGCAGCATGAAAGGGAGCCCAGCCAAGAGCCACACCCGAAGACCCACAGATGCCATGGAGACAATGATCATGCAGCTCGGATACCCATGAGGGCCACAACACCCACCGCCACCACCCCCTGCCCCCCCCGGACATACACATACCGTGTATGACACAAGAGCCACAAAAAGAGCATGATGACGCACATTATCAAAAAATAACACACATGTGTGGCCAGAAGAACGAGAAACAGTCACACAGCACTGAAGTAACAACCAAAAACTTTATTGAAACGCAACACAAAAAACCAATGCGGAAGACTCCTGTCATGTCCGTCCGGGACAATCACGACGTCACAGCCTGGAAAATAAAGCACAAAATCAGAACGTGTGCCATGCGCACATCAAAGGAGCAAGACACAGAGAAATAGAGAATGAAAGAAAGGCAGAGAGAGAAAGAGAGAGAAGGAAAGGAAGGGAGAGAGAGTGAGAGAGAGAGGGAAGGAAGGGAGAGAGAGTGAGAGAGAGAGGAAAGGGAGGGAGAGAGAGTGAGAGAGAGAGGGAAGGAAGGAAGGGAGAGAGAGAGACACCACTGCCCCTGTGCACCCAGGCCCCACTGTTCACCTGCTGCCACTGGTGTGTCTCCAACCACGTGCCGGGATACACTGCAAGCCACCAGTTCTGCAATCTGTAATCAAGGCCAGAGTCAATCATGGCAGAGTCCATCACACAGCACACGGCAACAACGCCTGTCCGTCCCTGCGCACGCATGAAGCCGCACCCTACCCCCTCCCGCAGACCAGCACTGGCTGTCCGCACTTGCGCACCCCGGGCCCACTGCTCACCTGCCGCCAATGTGGTGTCCACCAGTGGGCACACCACGTGCTCGTGCAAGCTCCAGGCCCCGGTCCCACCACCATGGCATGGTCCACATCATGCGGACCCGCCCCGCGGCCCAGCAGGTCCCATACATGACGCTGAGTCCTGAGGCATCAATGGCAGAGACCACAACAGTGCACACGTCATCATCTCAGGCTGCACACCCGCTCAGCTATTTCGGTGCCATTAACCCTGTGCAACCCCAGTCAGCGCCACGTGGTGGTAGGCCCGTGACGGGCGCAGGGCTTCGGGTGCCACTAACCCTGTGCAACACCAGTAAGCGCCACATAGTGGTAGGCCCGTGACGGGCGCAAGGCCTCGGGTGCGACCAACCCTGTGCGCCACAACTCATGGGCCCTTTATGATTGAGAACCGTGGAGCGTCCGTCATCCAGTCACCACCAGCAGTGGGGAATGTGAAGTTGTCGGCCCCTTATATTGACGGGGTCACATGGCCTGTGACGCCTGTGTCGGATGGGTGTGGTGTGTGTGCAGACCTGCCCTCAGGGAGTGGCCGTGACATGCTGACAACTAGACCAGTGACCTGCATACCACCAGCATGTATGCCTGCGACATGTAGCTATGTGGGCCCCACCTCGGAGCGTAAGCTGAGTGGTCTGGCCTGGCGTACGCTGGAACAGCGCAGGGCTTGCAACTATGACTCGGGCGGTCTGGGCGTGGTACAGTCCATGTCCGGACAAGGGAGTGACTTATGCGTGTGTCCCTGTTGTAGTGTCCACGGCAAGCGGAACACAATAGGCAATGTAGCACACTGTGACTGGCATCCCACTAGATGAGCATCATTGACGTAAGGGAAATCACTGTCCCTACATTCATCCACACATTCATACATGAATGATGAAAGCCATGACACAGCAGTGCGTTTCTGGATGTTTATTGCACATCCAGTGGAGTTTTGCGGCTGGAGCGGTACAGGGCCATGCCAAGCACGCCACACAATATGGGCCCATGAACGGCCAGCCAGAGTCCGTCCGGGGATGACAAGTACTGCGGTAGAGGAAGGGTACATTCCGCAGTCTGGTCGCTGTGTCATTGGTCATCAAACAGGATATGGCAGTCCATGTCGCGGTCCTAGGTGAGTGCAGAGGAGTGTATCAGGGGTCAGTGGCAGGTCATGGGGCAATGTGCGGCACCAAGCAGAAACAGGCAAGGTGGCGGACATGAATGCTAGGTCCTCCTTCTGAACTCAATCCCATCCACGTCCTCGTCCTCGGATGTGTACTCTGCCCCACCTGTGGGTGTTGCAGTACCGGCTGCGGCACTGTGTGCCACTGATACATCAGGGGCCGGAGGAGGATTGTCGGCCACACTGTGTGGCAGTGACACATCAGGTACCGGAGTGGATATGCCTGCTGCACTGGGAGGCACTGACACACCATGGGGCGGAGATGTGGATGGTGTAGGGGCAGCAGCATTCATCATCGCCACGCCTTGTGGCAGCAATGCCATGATGAGGATCTGCAGGGCCTGGTAGATCCCAGCTACATTTCGCTGATGTGCAGCGGTGGCTGCCATCCTTTCCGCCTCCATCCGCACCATGTCCTCCATGAGCCTCCGCATGTGTGCCAGCTCACGGCTGGGATCGCTGGAGCCACTCTGAGCGGAAAGGTGCTCTTGTCTCCGAGTCATGACTCCAGCGATGTCAGCCAGGGCTCTTTGGAGACAATGGAGCGGGCCGTGGGTGTCCATTATGGACTGGAGCTGGTCCCTGATGGGACCCAGACACCCATGGATGGCGTCCAGTTTGGTAGCCATGATGTCGAACCCCACCCGCACCTGCTCTGCCGTCTCCCTCTGGCCCTCCAGCACACGGCGTTGGAAGGCCATGTGTTGTTCCTGGGGGTCTTGGGAGGCATACCATCCCAACTCAGGGCCCGATTCACAAAACTAACTTAAGACAAAATCCTAAACCTACTACCATTTTGGTATTCACAGAAGGCACTTACTCATTTTGGTATTCACAGAAGGCACTTACTCATTTTGTGTAACTTACTCATTTTGAGTAACTTACTCCTTTTGTGTAACTTACTCATTTTGGTATTCACAGAAGGCACTTACTCATGATGAATAAGTGCCTTCTGTGAATACCAAAATGAGTAAGTTACACAAAATGAGTAAGTTACTCAAAATGAGTAAGTTACTCATTTTGGTATTCACAGAAGGCACTTACGCATCAATGAGTAAGTGCCTTCTGTGAATACCAAAATGAGTAAGTTACATAAAATGAGTAAGTTACTCAAAATGAGTAAGTTAAACAAAATGAGTAAGTAAGTGCCTTCTGTGAATACCAAAATGAGTAAGTGCCTTCTGTGAATACCAAAATGGTAGTAAGTTTAGGATTTTGTCTTAAGTTAGTTCTGTGAATCGGGCCCTGCGATCTTTATGTGGGTGTCTCCTGCTGGGTGATTTGTGGAGTGGGTGGGGTCTCCTCGATGCAGCTGGGCTGCCCTGGTCCTGGAGGTGATTGGTGGATGAGTTCAATGATGTCTTGGAGGGCTTGGGTGTCGATGCTGGTGGTGTCCTCCTCGTCATCAGTGAAGAGTGGCTGGGACTGCTCTGTAGGAGGTGTTGACGGTGCCCCTGCAATGTGAAGGGGAGATGGTGTATTACAATGTGTCTGCATGTATGTAGCCACATTGTACAGGTTCACATTCAGACAGCATGGCATTAGACATTGTGACAGTCTGTGAATCAGGGCCATGATCCAGGGTAATTGTGGAGCGCCTTGAGACCCTCACGGGTGAGTAGTGCGCTTTACAAATGATATGATTGATTAATTGATTGGGTGTGCACTGTTCTCTGCTTGATTGTGCATGTGTGCCATTGTGGCTATCTCCCCCCGTCCCCCCAATACCTGGTGGTCACTCACCCTGTTGCGGTTGTGTTGTGTCCTGTCGAGCAGTGTCTGGTCCCCCGACTCCTGCCACGGTCTCCACACTGATGACTGTCGACACCAGCTCCTCCATGTCATCCAGCTCCAGCTGTGGCGCTGGGCTCCCACCTCCAGTCTGCATTGCTGCCTTCTGGTTGGCTGCGAGTTTCTCCTTGGTCTTGCGCTTGATGTCAATCCATCGCCTCTTGACCTCATCCATTGACCTCTTGTGCTCTCCGACAGCATTCACCTTGTCCACGATGTCCCGCCATATTCCATTTTTGGTGCCCAATGACACGTTGGAGGTGACGAACAGTTGTTGATGGTGTTCCATCACCTCCGTGAACAGGATCCTGTTTTCCTGCAGACTGAACTTCGTCTTCCCTGTCCCCGAGGTCCCAGGCTGGTCATCCGGGGTGCTTGTGGGGTTGCGCTCGTCCTCTGCGCCTGCTCCGGCTGCCTCCATGGTGCTTGTGTGTTGGTCATTTTGGGTTTGTGTGTTTTTTCTACTTTTATAGTGGTTTTTCCCGGCTGCTATGTGGGTATTGCAGGCCTGGCGCTGCTTATCGCTGATTTCCTCATCGCGCTTTGGCCCATCGCATGTTTTTTCGCGTTGAGGTTTGTGTTTTTATCATGGTCGCGGTTGTTGTATAGCGGACATTGGCTGCGTTTTCGGGGAACTATCGCATGGTACCGCCTTGTTGTGAATTCCAGTTTAACAGGGGGTTATTTTCCCGCGATCGGCTGCGATGTGTAAAGTTGCGTTAACATTTTTTGGTGATGTTTAGCACACGTTCTTGTGAATATACCCCTAGGTCCTCGAGGTTGTGGTCCTCAGGGCCACAAACAGCTCGGGAGGGGTCCTTTGTGGCCTCCTCACCTTCATTACTATTTGATGTTGGGGATGGGGTCCTTGGGGTCTTTTTATCCGTATTTGTAAAGCGCGAACTACTCACCCTTACGGGTCTCAAGGCGCTGGGGGCCGTCGTGGAAATTAAGTGAGCTATTGCCCAGAGTCACATGGTGCTGAGCTGAGCTGCCGCCGGAGCCGGGGATCGAACCGTGAGCCCTGTGCTCCGAAGTCAGCTGCCCTGGCCGCTGCACCACACCTCTCCAGAGGCTCAAATAGAGGGGCCACATGACCCTCACCTTCATTACAATTTGGCCCATGCGGATAGTTTCCCTGAGGCCTTTAAAAGCTCGGGGCATGTTCTCCACTCCCTTTTTTTTTTTTTTTATTAGCTCTGGGGGATGGGCTCCCTGGGGCCTAAATCAGTTTAGGGAGAGTGGTTCCACTCACTCCTCCCTCCCCAAATATTCAATAAAAAAATGGCAGGTTGACATTTTCTTCTTTTTTGCATTCTGATTTTTCTTATATTTTGGGCGCAAAGGGTCCCACACAAGTGTTGGGGGGGCAGGATATACCTACCCTGCTGCCTTCTTTTTGTTCTTTTTAATTGCAGGACGGGAGGCTAAGGGGCTGATTTAGATCTTGGAGGATGGGTTACTCCGTCACAACGGTGATGGATATCCCGTCAGCTGAAATATAAATCCTATTATATCATTTGGGATTTATATTTCGTCAGATGGGATATCCATCACCTTTGTGTCTACCAAGATCTAAATTATGTCCTCAGTTCCTGAGTCCTGTAATGGGTACCAGCAATGTTTTTCTTCATGTTACTAGTAGTCAATCAGAGCACTTTCTCCTACAGGACTCTGACTCCCACAGGAGCAAGATGGCTCAAAGGAGCAAAGCTCCCTGGGACAATCATAATGCTCTATTTTTTAAAATTGGGATTGAGGGACTCCCGCTAAAGCCCCTAACTGTCCAGATATACTAATATCTAAAAAAAAAAATGAATAGATTGACATGAAATCACAAAAAGCATGCTTTCAGGATAAAGATCTAGCTTCCTAGCAAATTTGCTGTAATACTGTTCAGCAGTTTTTGCATTAGCGCTGTTCCAAAAAGTGAATGGAAAATAAAGAAAGATCAAGGGGCATATTATCAAGGCGGCGCTATGAAATTATCGCCGCTTTTGCGTACGTTTTCAGGCGCAAAGCGGCGATAATTTAATCGCCTTATCAGCAAAGACACGCTATTGCTTGTTTTGCTGACTTAGCGCCCGTTTCCAGCACGCCTAACTTTGCAACGCTAATGAGATGCAAAGTAGGCGTGGCTGTGAAACCAACCAGGGAAAATATCGCGAAGGCAGCTTCGCGATATTAACAAGGAAGGGTAGCGATTTCTTAAATCGCGTTAAGTATGCCTTAACGCAGGAATTTAACGTCTGTTAAATTCCTGACTAAGGCATACTTAACATGGGGGGTGGATTCTGTGGCTAAGACCACAGGCCCTATCATCAAGGATATCAGCGTTTTCCACCATGGAAAACGGCGATATCCACACTATCTCTGGAATTTTTATCGCATCGGCGATCCGCGTTGTTAATAACGCGCTAACCGGGCGATAAATTCCAGAGATAGCCGGCGATAAATATGAAAGCGCTAAGCGCGCTTTGCGATATTTATCGCCGGCCCTTGATAATATGCCCCTTCGTGTTTTGGGACCCTCCTTTTTCTCAGCTTCCACTTCACTGTTCTGCCCGAAACTTTCCATGTACAGTATAGGTGAAGGAGAACAACTTTTTAGAAAGTTTTGTGAAGATTCGTCAAATGGAGCCAAAATTAACATTTCCTATGAAATGCTAACCTAATTAAAACTATCCAGTAGCGACCATCAAATGGGAGAAGACATGTGATTTCCTGCCCGGCTCTCTGATCCTCAAATTGAAGTTTGGCCCCACAGGATAGGGGCGTCCTAAAGGCTTGAGGAGGGGGCCAAGCACCTTCTTCTCCTAAACATATTTTTGTGCCTCCCCAGGTATATTTTTTTAGTAGTGAAGGAGCCTCCAAATTTAAAAAAACAACTTTTATAGTGGAGTTGTTATTTTAACCTTTTTTCTAGGACTGAATCCTGAGATGGCTGTCGCCACATCTTTGTTGTTGTTGTGCCAGCCAATCCGATCTCAGCTTGAGCTCTATTGTGTCCATAAAACCTCCATGGCATGAGATACACACTACTTTGTGCATTAATGCTCCAAAACGTCTGAATGAATTTACACCAAATCACCAAAAGTATGCTTTCTGGAGCAAAATCTACCTTTCTAGCAAATTTGGTATAAATTGATTTAGCGTTTATGCATTATTGCTGTTTAATTTTCCTATGGAAAAATGACTGGGTAAACTTTTGGGGAACACCCTTTCTCTTGGACCCTACTTGTCCAATCACCCTGAAACTTTCTAGGAAGGAGCTGAGGTTGATGAGACTTTTTTATAGTAAGTTTTGTGAATATTCGTGAAATAGAAGCAAAGTTATTAGGAAAACATAAATGCTTTTCCTATGGAATATATAGCATATATAGTTATACAAATAAATATGAATTTATATGAACTTATGTGTGTATGTATATGTGTGTGTGTGCGCGCGCGTGTGTGTGTGTGTAATTATATATCGAGGTCCTTCAACACCTTTTCCATCATGTACGGTCATGGCTGAATTATTCGTTATTGAGTTTTCAAAGGCAATTTATCAGCCCCAGCTAAAATTGTGAACACACATCAACTGATCCGGACCCAATGCCTGCCTTTGACATAAAATAAAACCAGCCAGGCAGGGAGAAATAAATGAAACATTAAAGCACAGTCACAAAGAAACAAAACAGAAAGGGAAAATAAAGTTCAAAATGTGTCAGTTTGGTGGAAGTGGGCAAAGGAATGCACTGGGATGGGCAGGGACACAGACTGGCATGCAAGGGTAGGTTGGAGAGTGAAGTTCCAAACCCAAACTGGCCACTCAGGTCTGTTGCCTCATCTTTAGCGCAAACTCCAAATTGGCAACAGTGTGCCCCACATGAAATATCATATAATAACATATAACTTTGCATAAGTTTCACTAAGAATATTATGCAAGTTTTACCCAGGATTAGATATCAGATGATTTTTATTCATTGTCAAATTATAAATCTATGGATTCATAGGATATTAGGTGCCTGGGTGAACTGGGGGAGGAAGAAGAGTGAATGTAATGAATACACACTGGTTTTATAACTTCATTCCTGTATTGTCTGTATTTTTTAATAAATGGTTATTTAGATACAATTTGCTTACAAACTCAGGGCCGGATTCACTAAGGTATTTACGTGTAGTAAAGTTATGAATAAGGAAGCTCTGTACTCGTAACTTTACTACAGGAAAAACCTTTGTAAATCGGACACCAGTTGCAAACTACTATTTTTGAAATGCAATGTTAAGAATGCTAATAAGTTGATGGGTTTTATTTCAAATATTGAAAACTTTAGTAACACAATCTAGTAAGGAAATGCGTTTCGGGATTTTTAAAACATTTTATATTCTGTCTACCCTAGAACTAGTTTGATTGCATTTCTTCACAGCAACCTGGACAACAGCTGTTTGTGTGTCCTCGGTGTTATCTGTTTGTTTATACTTTGTCTTGAGATAATGTATGAAATAATGATTTCATCTTCTGCTGTGATTGAAGGATGTGTGGGTTTGATGTACATCTGAGAGCTATCACCTGCTCTCAAATTTCTACCAAATTGGATCTGCCTGCATTACCTCATTTAAATTTGGATTGGAGTAATTGATAGTCCCTATTATGCATATTTTGAATATGTGAGAGCTGGAATGGGAAGTTGTTATTGTTCAGTCA
This sequence comes from Calotriton arnoldi, assembly GCA_963921515.1. Classification (NCBI taxonomy): domain Eukaryota; kingdom Metazoa; phylum Chordata; class Amphibia; order Caudata; family Salamandridae; genus Calotriton; species Calotriton arnoldi. The sequence goes on from CAWUFW010004092.1 coordinate 342,726, forward strand.
GGTAGGGGTATTTATTTTATTCACCTTTCATCCTCAGGAGACCTGATTTTTTTTCCATTCCAAGAGAATTGTGATTTTTATTTAAGCAACTTTGTTGACATTTTACATAGGATATTGAATAGATATGGTGAACAGTATAGGAATATCCTTGTCTGCCGATAACGTCATATACAGTTCCAACAGATAGAATTTGCAAATTCCAGTAGATTTTCTCTAAGGGCCTAATGACTAGTTTGGCGGTCCAACCGCCAGAGACCCGTATCCGCCTCCTCCACGCCACCGCTGCACTGACGTCGACCAGCCGCCATATTACGAGTTCTGCAGATTGAGAACCAGACCACCCGGCAGGCGGTGCACGCAGCAGTATCTTGACAGTCAATATAGCTGGCGTATCCCTGGATGTTACCGCCAAGTTTGCAGTCCAACTGTCAAACGTATTACAATTACAAACTGTGATTGGCGGTCCCATAGCGGACCACAATAGATGGCGGTTAGCCAACGGCAGTCAACCGCTGTGATACGTGCAGACGCCAACTGCGAAACACTGACCATAGGCCTGTTTGAAAAAAGAACACACCTGATGTGAATTTACTAGTGGACACACCTATAATTCAAATTATAAAACACACCCCATCCCTGACCACAATTCATTGCTAGTCCACCGAAAACCAGCAGTATTTAGCAATCACATCACCAGATAGCCCACACTTTTATAGCACATCATTCACCACCACCCTTTCACATAATTATTCTTTGCAAATTTGAATCCTGTCCACTGCATGCATACCTCTCGTCAACTACGCACAAATACACCAATATATATATTTTTTCCCAACAGGAGGCCTGGTGGACTGGAGGTGGCCCTCTCAGCGGGTGGAGCGGACTCAGGAAAGTTACACTTCAAAAAACTACCGCAATATCACAATGTCCTATATGTTTGCACCTCTGCACTTGCTATTGTCTTGCACATTCATTTACATAGCATGCTTCAAAGAAGGCAACAAGGATGTCTATTTGTATGTCGATATCATTACTAGTTCATATGACACAACATAATAAACAAATACTTTACTGTAAACGTTTGGCAATGCTGTTTGTAAATGCAGCATCATCCAAAAGAATTCTGCAGCACCCATGACATGTGCAAACATGGAAATGTATGGTCTATCAAAAAGGCGTGTTGTCAACACCTATGGTATACCTAGCGTTTGTCAAATGTTGCAAAAATATCATTCTAACGAGTACAACTACTATGAGGTCTAGTCAATACAACTACAAGTAACAATCCACACCTCTTACCCCTCTACTAACCTGTTTGCAATCCTACTACTGCGCCAAACAACTCAATGAGCGTAACAAATCCTAGGTCTCGAGAATGTCACAGTGAAATGACTACAACTGCCATGAGGCCTAGTCAATAAAACTACAAATAACATGCCACATCCCTTACCTCTGTACTAACCTGCCTGCAATCTGTCTACTGCGCCAGACGACTCAAGGAGCGTAACTAATCCCATGTCCAGAGAATGTCACAATGAAATGACTACAACTACCATGAAGCCTAGACAATACAGCTACAAATAACATGCCACACCCCTTACCCCTCTACTAACCTGTCTGTAATCCTACTACTGCACCAGACGACTCAAGCAGCATAACAAATCCTAGGTCCCGAGAATGTCACAATGAAATGACTTCAACTACCATGAGGCCCAGTCACTACTACTGCAAGTAACATACCACACCGCTTACCCCATTACTAACCTGTCTGCAATCCCACTACTGAACCATGCAACTCAATCAGCGTAACAAATCCCAGGTCCCGAGAATGTCACAATGAAATGATTACAAGTACCATGAGGCCTAGTCACTACTACTACTACAATCAACATGCCACCACTCTTACCCTACTACTAACCTGTATGCAATCCTACTACTGAGCCAGATGGCTCAAGCAGCGTAACAAATCCCAGGTCCTGAGAATGTCACAGTGAAATGACTACAACTACCATGAGGCCCAGTCACTGCTACTACAAATAACATGCCACACCTCTTACAACCAAGACAACCTGTCAGCCATCGAACTACTAAGGCACTCAAATAATGAAATAGGTGAGGTACAACCAACAATTTTCAATAATCAAACATCACATCTGTTTGATTGATGGTCTGCAGCCCACATCTATCCTAAAGTTATGATGGTGTCAGTCACCAGCAAACTGCAGATTAATATCAAAATCTGTCTGCCGTGAAGGACACAGGACAAAAAAAAAAATCAAGGCGATGCCTTGATCATAGCCCCATTACAGAAGCAAATAAACAATTAATGTAGCCAAGCTGCAAGTTGCTCTGACTTCGACAACAATGCCATATCTAATTGATCCATATACATCAGGTGACTCTGTTGTGTGTGTAGCTCAGTGTCAAAGATCACACCGCTAGGCCTAAACCAAAAGAAAGAGTAAACTACACATCCTATGAGTTTAGCAAATCTAATACATAGACTGGTCAATTCAAAACTTGAGCATATATATGTAATGAAGTAAACACTTACGTTTTCTTTCCAGTACAGGGCAAACCCAGATTCAGACCCAAAAAACATGGATGTACCTATCAGAAATCTAAACTGATTGTGTTTCATGTCTCAACAGGTGAATCCAGCACTGTGGCAGAGCAGAGGCCTCCAACATAACCGAGTCACTCAACAGCCCATGAAGAAAATGAAGAACCAGCCCTCAGTGAAGACATTGCCCCTGAAGCGGTGGATGTGGATGAACATTCTGGCAGATCCGAGCAGCTGGAGGAGATATCAACAGTTGAGCTCACTGAGACCACACTTTCCACCACAGATGAGATAATACCAACATCAGCTGGCCCCACAACCAGTGCACCTGGCACAGGTGGTATCATCCACTGCTCCCCAGTCCAGGCTTCACTGATGGCCCACACCACCCCAGTCACTGAGGAGCCAAGACCCAGTGGGAGGGTACAGCCTGTGTCTAGGGCAGAGGCAAAGGGCAGAGGGGTTCACAGTCTTTGTGCGAGTAATGTGGCCACTCAAAGGGAGGCCACTCAATTGGCAAACAGCCAGGCTGCCCCCACACAAGTCCTGGGACTGTTGGGCCAGGTAGTATTGCAAGTCCAGGAAATGAAAGAGCTGTAGGAATCATCATTCTAGGAGATTGTCAGGATCCAAGAAGAGGTGGGCAGCATTAACACTTCTGTTGTGACCATATGCACTGAGATGGCTGGTGTCCGTCAAGAAGTGTCTGGGTTCCGCACTGAGGTGGCTAGCCTCTGGACTGAGGTGGCCTCGTTGGTATTGCAAGAGATTAACACTACCCTCTACAGAGCTTTTCCATCTAGCACAACCCCTTCCTGATGCCCCAGTGCCTCTCAGCCATATACATCTGCAGTAGCCACATGGAGGGAAGCCTTGGCAGAGGTGTCCACACCTGCAAGCACCCTAGCCGCTGTATCTTGAGATCCATCCCCTCCTAGAAAGAGGGACCTTACATGTCTGTCTTCAGGAGGGAAGGGTGGCAAGACAAAAGCCATCTCCAGAAAGCCACCTTGCCCCTGATGTTGTTATGTGTGTGCCACACATCCACTTTGTTGACTGTTACTGGCCGCTTTTCGCTATCTACAGTAAGCAGTATGTTGGACATTGGACTCCAAAGAGAATGTACTCTCTGTGAGAAGTTGGCCTGGCATATGCTGTCCACTAATTATAGTGGGCACCTTGCACCAGTCCAAATCGACTCTTATGGTAGGTAGGTTAAAGACAACCTTATTGAAAGCTATCCTAGTGGTAGCTGTGGAGAGCAGCCTTCAGGCTAAGTCTTGAAGGAATGTAAAGCAGCTTGTTTTACCAGTCTATAATCTCTTGAGTGACCAAATGAAAGAGCACCACACCAGGTATATATTCAAAATATATGTATTTATTACTAAACACACCCCTCTAGTCTCTTTATGAGGCTAGAGTTCAAAGTACATAGGTTATAAGATCTTAAATCACAGTAATAGCACAAATACACGTTTGGGCCCTAGGGACGTACCAAACCATATACCAATAAAGTGGTATGCGAACCACGACTGAACTAGACACTAGGCCTAGAGCCTCTAGAAGTGCTTGGACCACAAGGAACCACCCAAGGTAGTGACACAGGGGACCCACGGGAGAGCGCGTGCAGTGTAAATACACAACCGCGATACGCCGTTAACTTCTATGGAGAAAGTCGGGATCGGGAAAATAGAGGAAAGGGACACTTAAAAGAGGACTAGGACAAAACCCTTTGAGATCTAGGACTTTGAAGAGTCTCTACCCACGGGAGCACCGGAGTACTCGTGTTACCTCACCCAGGAAGCCGGGTGCATAGGTGCCTTTCGGGGTCGGGTTTCGTCGTCGTTTCTTATGGCGATCTGCTGCAAAGTGCTGCTGGCGACCAGGAGAAAAGTGTCCGGGTGGATCCAAGAGTGGATCGGAGTTCTGAAGAACCTGAAAGCAGAGGGGACAGAGTCTGGGTCACTAGCCAGTGACCAGGAGGGCGATGGACAGATGCCCACCGATGTCGAGTGCTTCAAGTTCGTTGACGGTCGTCTTGACTCTTCAGCCACGAGGTCCGGGAGGCGTTGTCGGCGACCAGGAGCAGGATTCGGGCTGTTGCTCGATGTCTGTCGAGTGCAGAGGTGTCGGCGACCAGATTGGACCCAACAGGCCTTGGAAACGGCAAGTCTCGAGTAAGATGTAGATCGTCGATGATGCAGACCAGCAAGGTCTGGGGAACTCACCCAGCAAGGGTAAGTGAGGGCAGGCCTGGAGCAACCAGACTGCCAAGTAAAGAAAAGATTGGCCTTCGGTAAGGGCTACTAGCCAACGGGCTAGCGACCGCGAAGGAGCCTCGTGACGCCGCACGTGGAGCTGGCTTACAGGACACTCGTGGAGTGGGGGCCAGTGATCTTCGGTGCAGGTGGTGCTGGAGGCTAGGGCTACTCGGAGCCCAAAGCACGACTTCTTGGGAGACCCAGAAGATGGTGCACTTGCAAGTGTGCTCGGTGTCCAGGGGTCACAGTCTCAAGTCACCCACGATAGCCACGGGCCTCAGCTTTGCTGGGGACTCAGGGTAGCCTCGGGGAAGTCTGAGAATCCACCTCTGGTGATGCGATGACTTCGGCGTCCGACGGGAGCTTCAGTAATGCGAACCGGACAGATGCTTCTTTGGTGCCTGCCAAGCAGAGGAGTCACTCCTTGACCCCAAGGAAGATTCTTCAGTCCTCTAATCGTGAGTAGAGCGTCGAAGGTCCAGGATTCTGTTTCAGAGTTTCGTCCAGGTATAATCTAAAGTCCTAAGGACTGGGTTCCTACCTTTATTCCAAAAATAGGGGATGGACTACTCTGTGGCCCCACCTATGGGTGGGTCAGGGCAGAGGGGTGGCTACACCCCTTTCCCTTTGTCCAGTTCGCGCCAAAGCAGGGGCTGCAAGCCCCTGATCCGGTTTGAACTGGGGTATGCACAGGGACACCAAATGTGCCCCCAGTGCAGGACTTCAAAGCACCCGAAAGTGCTCCCGCCCAGCCCCAATACACATTGTCCTGTCTGGGGAGGTGGTCACACCTCCCTGGGACAGGAAACCTATTGTCCAGGCCTCCCCTGCCGGAGTTTCGTCCAGCAGCAGGAGGCCAGACTCGTGTCTGTGGCAGCAGCATCCATTTTGTGATGCCAGGGCTCTGGAAAGAAGTTACCGGACTCGTCAGAGTTAACATGCCTTTCCCTCTAGAAGGGTGGAATGCTACCCCCGCCGCCAGGATTGGCGGGGGGTAGTATTCCAAGATGTTTGACACCAAACACGACATGTTTAGGTGCAGCCATTCCATAGTTAGCATTTTACCGCGAGGATATAATGCGTTTAAGAGTATATGGTCAGGCTGCACTACAAACAGCATCAGAGATGGTCTCCGAACGCTGCAGAGGGGCCCTGCTCATGCAGGGGCACCCTCTCACATAGGAACCATGCACTCTGCCTTTAGGATTGATAAGGCCTGCCTTAGGAGTGACTTATAGGTTTATATGTGTGTATGCTTTTAGTGATATAGGTAACCTATACCACAGCAAGGGGTGCATGCACCACCTTACCCAGGCTGCAGTAGCAGACCTGTGGTGTCAGTTTGGATGGCCTACCAGGGGTGGCATAATACATGCTGCAGCCCCTGGCAGGCCTCTGAGGTACCTATGCCCTTGGTACATAGTATACCATATACTAGGGACTTACAAGGGCACTCCAGATCCCAATCAGTGATGTGCCTAAGGCACATGGAGACCCTTTTAAAGAGGAAACAGCTAGGCTGGGGTTCTGAATAGCAGGGCCCCAGCCAGACTAATGTCGAAAACCAGTGAAGTATCAGCAAAAAGTGGGGGTACCCCTGTGAAGCAGATCCTACTCTCCTACACAACCCCCCCAAACGTAGGGACATTAAACTAACCTTGCCCAGTTAAGTCTTCATGTTCTAAGTGGAAATACCTAGAGAGTCCATCTGCATTCGCATGGTTACTCCCAGGCCTATGTTCCACTGTAAAGTCCATCCCCTGTAGGGAAATGGACCACCTAAGCAGTTTGGGGTTTTCACCCTTCATTTGTTTTAGCCATAAGAGGGGCTTATGGTCTGTCTGAACCAGGAAGTGTGTACCAAACAAGTATGGCCTCAACTTCTTCAGAGCCCAGACCACAGCAAAGGCCTCCCTCTCTATGGCTGACCAACGTTTCTCTCTAGGGGTCAGCCTTCTGCTAATAAAAGCTACTGGCTGATCCTGACCTTCTTCATTCAATTGTGACAGTACAGCCCCTACCCCCAACTCAGATGCATCAGTTTGAACAATGAACTTCTTGGAGTAATCAGGACTCTGCAGAATTGGAGCAGTGCACATGGCCTGCTTGAGGTCATCAAATGCCTTCTGACAGCTAACTGTCCACTGAACCTTTTTGGGCATTTTCTTAGAAGTTAAGTCATTCAAGGGTGTCACTATTGATCCATACCCCTTGACAAATCTCCTATAGTACCCAGTCAGGCCTAAGAAGGCTCTCACCTGAGTCTGGGTAGTGGGAGCAGTCCAGTCCATGATGGTCTGGATCTTGCTCTGCAAAGGTTGAACCTGGCCTCCACCCACAAGGTGGCCCAGGTACACAACCTGACTCTGCCCTATCTGGCACTTAGTGGCCTTGATAGTCAGGCCTGCCTTTTGCAGGGCCTGTAGAACATTCCTGAGGTGGACCAGGTGATCCTCCCAGGTGGAGCTAAAGACAGCAATATCATCTAGATAAGCTGCACTATAGGCCTCCAGTCCTGTGAGAACTGTGTTCACCAACCTCTGGAAAGTGGCAGGTGCATTTTTCAGACCAAAGGGCATCACCACAAATTGGTAATGCCCACTAGGGGTTGAAAATGCTGTTTTGGGCTTTGCAGCATCAGCTAGTCTGATCTGCCAGTAGCCAGCTGTTAGGTCAAATGTGCTGAGATATTTGGCAGAGGCCAAAGTATCTATGAGCTCATCTGCCCTGGGTATTGGATGGGCATCAGTCCTAGTGACTGCATTGAGGCCCCTGTAGTCTACACAAAACCTCATCTCTCTTTTCCCACCACTGGTGTGAGGTTTAGGTACTAGGACTACTGGACTAGCCCAAGGGCTATCTGAGGGCTCAATCACTCCCAATTCCAACATCTTCTGGACTTCAGTCCTGATACAGTCCCTGACATGGTCAGGTTGCCTATAAATCTTGTTTTTAATAGGCAGACTGTCCCCAGTGTCCACTTCATGAGTGTACCAGGTGGTCTGACTGGGTGTCAGTGAAAACATATGTCTAAACTGATTGAGGACTTGCCTGCAATCAGTTTGTTGCTGGGTAGTGAGGCTGCCTGCCAAGGCTGCACCATCAACTGACCCATCGTCAGGGTTCTGTGAGAGCAGGTCAGGGAGTGGGTCACTCTCTTCCTCCTGCCCTTCATCAGTAGCCATGAGCAAGCCCATGTCTGCCCTGTCCACATATGGCTTAAGTCTGTTGACATGGAAAACCCTTTGGGGACTCCTGGGTGTTCCCAGGTCTACTAAGTAAGTGACCTCACCCTTCTGCTCAACAATAGTGTGGGGTCCACTCCATTTGTCTTGGAGAGCTGCTGGGGCCACTGGCTCCAACACCCACACCTTCTGTCCTGGCTGGTAAACAGTCAGAACAGCCTTTTGGTCATGCCAGGCCTTTTGAAGTTCCTGGCTAGCCTCATGGTTTTTGGTTGCCTTTTTCATGTACTCAGCCATCCTGGAGCGGAGACCAAGTACATAGTCCACTATATCTTGCTTTGGGGGCTTGAGAGGTAACTCCCATCCTTCCTTCACCAAGCACAGTGGACCCCTCACAGGGTGGCCAAACAGAAGTTCAAAAGGGCTGTAACCAACCCCTTCTGAGGCACCTCCCTATATGCGAATAAAAGGCAGGGCAAGAGTATGTCCCATCTACGCCTAAGCTTTTCTGGGAGCCCTTTAATCATGCCCTTCAAGGTTTTGTTGAATCTCTCAACTAAACCATTGCATTGTGGGTGATAGGGTGTGGTGAACTTATAAGTAACTCCACACTCCTTCCACATTGCTTTTAAGTACCCAGACATGAAGTTTGCACCCCTGTCTGATACCACCTCCTTAGGAAAGCCCACTCTTGAGAAAATTCCCAGGAGGGCCCTTGCCACCACAGGTGCTGTAGTGGTCCTAAGGGGTATAGCCTCTGGATACCTGGTGGCATGATCCACTACCACCAGTATAAATCTGTGCCCAGATGCTGTTTGGGGATCCATGGGACCAACAATGTCAATCCCTACCCTCTCAAAGGGCACCCCCACCACAGGTAGTGGTATCAGGGGGGCCTTTGTAGTGCCACCTGCTTTGCCACTGGCTTGGCAGGTTACACAGGAGCGACAAAACTCCTTACTGTCTTCAGACATGTGGGGCCAGTGAAAGTGAGGGACAATTCTGTCCCAAGTCTTGTTCTGGCCCAGGTGTCCTGCTAAGGGAATATCATGGGCTAGGGTCAATAGGAAGCCCCTGAACTTCAGAGGTATTACCAACCTCCTGGTAGCACCAGGCTTGGGGTCTCTACTCTCTGAGTACAGGAGTCCATCATCCCAATACACTGTATGGGGACCACTAGCTTTCCCAGCAGCCTCAGCAGCAGCTTGCTGTCTGAGGGGTTCAAGGGAGGGGCAGCTCTGCTGCTCCTGGCTCAGATCTGCCCTAGAAGGTCCCCCTGTCCCCAAGAACTCAACCTGGTCAGGTTCAAGTTCCTCTGGGACAGTTCCTTCTTCAGGGCTGAGATCATCCCCTCAAGGGACTGATCTTCCTCCTGAGCCAAGGGGGAAGGCACTGCCTTAACCCTACTACTCCTCCTCTTGGAAGGCACTTGGTCCATTCTTCCAGAATCCAAGGCCTGTTCAGTTTTAGACAGTTTAGCTTGTGACCTGGTCACAGCAAACACATCTGCAGGGATCCCCAGCATTTCTGCATGGGTCCTGAGCTCCACTTCTGCCCAAGCAGAAGTTTCTAAGTCATTGCCAAGCAAGCATTCGACTGGTAGGTTTGCACTTACCACAACCTTCTTAAGGCCAGTTACCCCTCCCCAGGAGAAGTTAACAACTGCCAGAGTATGGTCTGTTCTGACATTGCTAGCATTGGTCACTTGGTACATCTCACCAAGTATAACTTGCCCAGGTAGCACAAGGTCTTGTGTCACCATTGTGACACTTGCCCCTGTGTCCCTAAATGCCAAAGCCTCTCGTCCATTGATTAAAGGCTGTTGTCTGTACTTGCCCAGATTACTGGGACTCACAGTGGAGGTCACATCCATGCCTCCATCACAGACTAACACAGCCTGAGTCAGTTCCCTGACTAAGTCAGAGCCCAACTCAGTTCCCAGGGTGAACCCTACTAAACCCTTTGCTGGAGCACCTCCACCAACTGTACTAGGGGGAACAGGTGCCTTAGGGGCATTGGTGGGTGCTGGACTGGAGTCTTTGGACTTGGTGCAATCACTGGTCCAGTGGGTCTTTTGCTTACAGACCTTGCACCATGGTTTTCTTTGGCCTTTACCCTTGGTAGACTGGGAATCCCCACCTGAAGAAGATTTTTGGGGGCCTGATGAAGACTTTTGATCTTTACCCTTCTCCCCACCCTTGTCAGAGTTCTTAGCATCTTGCTTCTTGGTTTCCCCACCTTGGTTCTGTACCTTCTGCTTCACCCTGGTTCTGACCCATTTGTCTGCCTTCTTTCCCAATTCTTGGGGAGAGGTCAGATCAGAGTCAACCAGGTACTGATGCAACAGCTGGTTTTGACAGTTATTAAGAATATGCTCCCTCATTATCAGATTATACAATCCTGAGAAGTCACACACCTTACTGCCCATCAACCAGCCTTCCAGAGCCTTGGCAGAACAATCCACATAGTCTACCCAGTCTTGAGTCTGTGCCTTTTGGGTGTCTCTGAACTTCAACCTGTACTGTTCAGTGGTTAGTCCAAACCCATCAATAAGAGCACTCTTCAAGACCTTGTAATTGTCAGCATCCTCTTCTCTTACAGTGAGGAGCTTGTCTCTACCTTTGTCTGCAAAGGAGAGCCACAAGATTGCTGCCCACTGCCTCTGGGGGACCTTCTGAACTTTACAGGCCCTCTCCAGTGCAGTTATCCATTTGTGGATGTCATCCCCACTCTGGTAGGGAGGGACAATCTTGTTTATGTTTCTATGGTCATAAGACCTGTCCCTATCTCTAGGGATATTGCTGCCACCATGGGACTCTAGTCCCAACTTTCTTCTCTCTCTAAGGAGATCTAGGGATTCTCTATCTAAAGCTAATTGCTTTTTCTGAGTTCCAGCTGAGTTTCCTCATACTGGACTAGCCTCTTTCTTCTCTCATGAGAGGATTCTCTCCTATGAGAGGAGACAGAGCTCCCTATAGAGGTGCCAGAGTGGTTAGACTCCTGAGAAGGAGACCTAGACTTTCTGAGCACACTCATAATCCTTCCTGGGGGGACAAAGGTGTGGTTCTCTAGATCCTCATCTTCATCTTCCCCAGAAGGGATTGGGTTTTCCAGGTCAGGGTCATTGTCACCCTCCTGGTCAGTTTCAGAGGGGGCTGGGGGTAGTAGTACCCCTGGCCCCTTCCTCATCTGCTGGCCCACCCTCTGCTCCTACCCCTTCAGTCTCTGAGGACTTACTAAGATCATAAGCCACCAACATCTCCTGGAGGTGTTGGGTGGTGGGACTTTGGCCTGTCCTTAATTTCCTCACATTACACAAAGCTCTCAGTTCCAAGAATGGGAGTGTGTCATACTTGGAGGGGAAGCTCAATGGCTTCCTGCAGGGCATCTTTGGATCCTGCTTTTAAAGACATTACTAGTGTGGTGTGGTGTATGCACTACCTACTCTAGTGTGGCCTACTAAACTCTCTTGAGTTGTAGAAAGGGTTGTGCTATCCCTTAACACACAACTCTAAGTTCAGTAGAACTTACTGATATTCTAAGCTTAAATTATATGTACCTTAGGTACCTTTAGTGGTTTTCAGTTGATCAATTCAATTGAGATTATCTGGTAAAACAATAGCAAGCTGGAATCCCACACGCTGCACACCAATGTGAGAAGTTGGCCTGGCATATGCTGTCCACTAATTATAGTGGGCACCTTGCACCAGTCCAAATCGACTCTTATGGTAGGTAGGTTAAAGACAACCTTATTGAAAGCTATCCTAGTGGTAGCTGTGGAGAGCAGCCTTCAGGCTAAGTCTTGAAGGAATGTAAAGCAGCTTGTTTTACCAGTCTATAATCTCTTGAGTGACCAAATGAAAGAGCACCACACCAGGTATATATTCAAAATATATGTATTTATTACTAAACACACCCCTCTAGTCTCTTTATGAGGCTAGAGTTCGAAATACATAGGTTATAAGATCTTAAATCACAGTAATAGCACAAATACACGTTTGGGCCCTAGGGACGTACTAAACCATATACCAATAAAGTGGTATGCGAACCACGACTGAACTAGACACTAGGCCTAGAGCCTCTAGAAGTGCTTGGACCACAAGGAACCACCCAAGGTAGTGACACAGGGGACCCACGGGAGACGCGTGCAGTGTAAATACACAACCGCGATACGCCGTTAACTTCTATGGAGAAAGTCGGGATCGGGAAAATAGAGGAAAGGGACACTTAAAAGAGGACTAGGACAAAACCCTTTGAGATCTAGGACTTTGAAGAGTCTCTACCCACGGGAGCACCGGAGTACTCGTGTTACCTCACCCAGGGAAGCCGGGTGCATAGGTGCCTTTCGGGGTCGGGTTTCGTCGTCGTTTCTTATGGCGATCTGCTGCAAAGTGCTGCTGGCGACCAGGAGAAAAGTGTCCGGGTGGATCCAAGAGTGGATCGGAGTTCTGAAGAACCTGAAAGCAGAGGGGACAGAGTCTGGGTCACTAGCCAGTGACCAGGAGGGCGATGGACAGATGCCCACCGATGTCGAGTGCTTCAAGTTCGTTCACGGTCGTCTTGACTCTTCAGCCACGAGGTCCGGGAGGCGTTGTCGGCGACCAGGAGCAGGATTCGGGCTGTTGCTCGATGTCTGTCGAGTGCAGAGGTGTCGGCGACCAGATTGGACCCAACAGGCCTTGGCAACGGCAAGTCTCGAGTAAGATGTTGATCGTCGATGATGCAGACCAGCAAGGTCTGGGGAACTCACCCAGCAAGGGTAAGTGAGGGCAGGCCTGGAGCAACCAGACTGCCAAGTAAAGAAAAGATTGGCCTTCGGTAAGGGCTACTAGCCAACGGGCTAGCGACCGCGAAGGAGCCTCGTGACGCCGCACGTGGAGCTGGCTTACAGGACACTCGTGGAGTGGGGGCCAGTGATCTTCGCTGCAGGTGGTGCTGGAGGCTAGGGCTACTCGGAGCCCAAAGCACGACTTCTTGGGAGACCCAGAAGATGGTGCACTTGCAAGTGTGCTTGGTGTCCAGGGGTCACGGTCTCAAGTCACCCACGATAGCCACGGGCCTCAGCTTTGCTGGGGACTCAGGGTAGCCTCGGGGAAGTCTGAGAATCCACCTCTGGTGATGCGATGACTTCGGCGTCCGACGGGAGCTTCAGTAATGCGAACCGGACAGATGCTTCTTTGGTGCCTGCCAAGCAGGGGAGTCACTCCTTGACCCCAAGGGAGATTCTTCAGTCCTCTAATCGTGAGTAGAGCGTCGAAGGTCCAGGATTCTGTTTCAGAGTTTCGTCCAGGTATAATCTAAAGTCCTAAGGACTGGGTTCCTACCTTTATTCCAAAAATAGGGGATGGACTACTCTGTGGCCCCACCTATGGGTGGGTCAGGGCAGAGGGGTGGCTACACCCCTTTCCCTTTGTCCAGTTCGCGCCAAAGCAGGGGCTGCAAGCCCCTGATCCGGTTTGAACTGGGGTATGCACTAGGGACACCAAATGTGCCCCCAGTGCAGGACTTCAAAGCACCCGAAAGTGCTCCCGCCCAGCCCCAATACACATTGTCCTGTCTGGGGAGGTGGTCACACCTCCCTGGGACAGGAAACCTGTTGTCCAGGCCTCCCCTGCCGGAGTTTCGTCCAGCAGCAGGAGGCCAGACTCGTGTCTGTGGCAGCAGCATCCATTTTGTGATGCCAGGGCTCTGGAAAGAAGTTACCGGACTCGTCAGAGTTAACATGCCTTTCCCTCTAGAAGGGTGGAATGCTACCCCCGCCGCCAGGATTGGCGGGGGGTAGTATTCCAAGATGTTTGACACCAAACACGACATGTTTAGGTGCAGCCATTCCATAGTTAGCATTTTACCGCGAGGATATAATGCGTTTAAGAGTATATTGTCAGGCTGCACTACAAACAGCATCAGAGATGGTCTCCGAACGCTGCAGAGGGGCCCTGCTCATGCAGGGGCACCCTCTCACATAGGAACCATGCACTCTGCCTTTAGGATTGATAAGGCCTGCCTTAGGAGTGACTTATAGGTTTATATGTGTGTATGCTTTTAGTGATATAGGTAACCTATACCACAGCAAGGGGTGCATGCACCACCTTACCCAGGCTGCAGTAGCAGACCTGTGGTGTCAGTTTGGATGGCCTACCAGGGGTGGCATAATACATGCTGCAGCCCCTGGCAGGCCTCTGAGGTACCTATGCCCTTGGTACATAGTATACCATATACTAGGGACTTACAAGGGCACTCCAGATCCCAATCAGTGATGTGCCTAAGGCACATGGAGACCCTTTAAAGAGGAAACAGCTAGGCTGGGGTTCTGAATAGCAGGGCCCCAGCCAGACTAATGTCGAAAACCAGTGAAGTATCAGCAAAAAGTGGGGGTACCCCTGTGAAGCAGATCCTACTCTCCTACACTCTCTTCAAACGCTGTCATCCACCATGATGGATTCCTCACCTTGTTAATTTTGATTTGAGCACTTTTTCACGTCATAAGTTGTCCTTCATTTCTGTTGTTACTTGTAAATGAACACTGATGTCACCAAATATTTGTCTCCTGTTGTCAATGCCACTACTGACATTGTAGCCAATTGAACTTGTTTACTTTTCCATGTTGCAAATTAGGTGTACCTGAAGAATGGATATATTGCCTGTAGAATGTAGGTGTAATATGTTCATACTGCAAGGTCACCACACACACATGTTTCAGCACCAAAGGGTCTTCTCAGGTAATGGTTGCCTGCATCAGGTGAAATGACAACAGAAATATCTCACTTATGTGTACCAAACAACTAGATACCACATTGAGGAAACACAGCAACAGCTACATCCAGGTCATGTTCAATGAGCAAACTGACTATTTGAAGGCAGGATTACATTATTTTGGCACAACACTATGACTTTTAGAGTCACATGAGAGCCAACGTATAGCTTAAGTACTAACGCACCACAAGGAATAAGCTCAAAGGAAGTCAGGTACCTGCCATCCAATTGCTGGGCAACCTCTCTGGTTGTTGGCTTTGTGTACTCACACTCAATGACACACATTTCCAGGAACTATCCATGTCCACACAGTACAGATGAACAGCAACACATACCTACTGAAGTCACAACTTCAAAATGTCCAAATGAAGATGACATGGTGAAGATATCTAAAACAGACAAACACAGTGAGACTAAATGTGCAAAGATACACATGAGTTAAACAACATTGAGTACAACCAAAACTTCTTAACAATCTAAAGGATACCTCTGCATCAATGTATAGGTTATCTACATACACCTTTCCCAAGATTTTCCAATTACAAATATTTCAGACTAACTACAATATCAGCCTCGAAATAACATGTCAACAGTGGACAGATTGTATGTACATAACTGCTCACAACATTATTACCATCAGGAGAAGTAGGTCCGGATGAGATCCTGACGCAGTTCAACTCCTTCATCACCACTATTATCAGCATCTTCATTCAGCATTTCACGGTCCCCACCTGGTGGGTCTGCAGGCCCTGCATCCTCTGTGATGTATGGTATGTTCCGTCACAGGGCAATGTTGTGAAGGATGCAGCAGGCCAGGTAATCTGACACACCATCCTGGGTGAGTAGAAGAGGGCTATCCCAGTCTTGTCCATGCATTGGAATCTGACATTTAGGAGCCCAAAAGGCAACTCCACAGGCCGCTATGTCCTTTCATGGGCCTCATTGAAGCGGACTTCCCCTGCCATTGTAGGAGTCCTCAGTACTGCAAACAATCATGGCAGGTTGGGATATGCTCAGTCTTCTAGATGGATGATACTTAGAAGGGCAGCATGTGATTACACATCATCAGACTATACTGCCTCACTTCTCACATACCAATACTCACATACATCACACTTACCTACAAGCCAGGCCCTCGCCAGCAGGAGTTGTGACATCAGCTGTGGTATGGTACTGTTCCACAGTTCGAAGGAATCATGTGCTGACCCTGGAAACCAGGCACAGACATGGGAGATGGACAAATCCTCCAGACAAACAACTTGCACATTGATGGAATGGTATTGCTTCCATTTCCTGTACAGTTGCTCTTGTGTGCTTGGTGGTACTTAGCCTATATGGGTACCATCTATCGATCTAATGACATCTGAGATATGACCCAACCCATAGAAATCCGCTTTCATACTGGCCAAATCCTCACGTCTGGGGAACTGGATGTAGCTGCTCCCTAGGTGCCAGCAGAGCTAGGGTTCAAAATCTACAGCTAGGCACTTTGCAAAAAAGGGTCAGTTTTCACTGTAAAAATGTGGTGTGTCCACGTTGGGTTTTGGGCCGTTTCCAGTCGCGGGCACTAGGCCTACCCACACAAGTGCGGTACCATATTTATCAGAAAACTTTGGGGAATGCAGGGTGGGTGGAATTTTGTGGATCTATGTAGATTCCAGAACTTTCCACCACAGAAATGTGAGGAAAATGTGTTTTTTTTACAAAGTTTGAGGTTTGCATGGGATTTTGGGTAACAGAACCTGGTGAGAGCCAGACAAGTCACCCCATCCTAGATCCCCCTGGTTGTCTAGTTTTAAAAAATTTATAGGTTTGCTAGGTTTCCCTAGGTGCCGGTGGCAGAGCTAGGGTTCAAAATCTACAGCTAGGCACTTTACAAAAAAAGGGTCAGTTTTCACTGTAAAAATGTGGTGTGTCCACGTTGCGTTTTGGGCTGTTTCCTGTCCCGGGCACTAGACCTACCCACACAAGTGAGGTACCATTTTTCTCAGAAGACTTTGGGGAATGCGGGGTGGGTGGAATTTTGTGGATCCACACATATTCCATAACTTTCCACCACAGAAATGTGAGGAAAATATGTTTTTTTTTACAAAGTTTGAGGTTTGCAAGGAAATCTGGGTAACAGAACCCAGTGAGAGCCACACAAGTCACCCCATCCTGTATTCCCCTGGGTGTCTAGGTTTTAAAAATGTATAGGTTTGCTAGGTTTCCCTAGGTGCCGGCAGAGCTAGGGTTCATAATCTACAGCTAGGCACTTTGCAAAAAAAGAGTCCGTTTTCACTGTAAAAATGTTGTGTGTCCATGTTGCGTTTTGGGCCGTTTCCTGTCTCGGACACTAGGCCTACCCACACAAGTGAGGTACCATTGGAATGCAGGGTGGGTGGACCTTTGTGGATCCACACAGATTCCATAACTTTCCAAAACAGAAATGTGAGGAAAATGTGTGTTTTTTTTTTTACAAAGTTTGAGGTTTGCAAGGGATTCTGGGTAACAGAACCTGGTCAGAGCCAGACAAGTCACCCCATCCTGGATTCTTCTGGGTGACTAGTTTACAAGAATGTATAGGTTTGCTAGGTTTCCCTAGGTGCCAGCAGAGCTAGGGTTCAAAATCTACAGCTAGGCACTTTGCAAAAAAAGGGTCAGTTTTCACTGTAAAAATGTGGTGTGTCCACTTTGGGTTTTGGGCCGTTTCCTGTCACGGGCACTAGGCCTACCCACACAAGTGAGGTACAATTTGTATCTGAAAACCTTGGGGAATGCAGGGTGGGTGGAATTTTGTGAATCCATGCAGATTCCAGAACTTTCCACCACAGAATTGTGAGGAAAATGTGTTTTTTTTACAAAGTTTGAGGCTTGCAAGGGATTCTGGGTAACAGAACCTGGTGAGAGCCATACAAGTCACCCCATCCTGGATTTACCTGGGTGTCTAGTTTTCAAAAATGTATAGGTTTGCTAGGTTTCCCTAGGTGCCGGCAGAGCTAGGGTTCAAAATCTACAGCTAGGCACTTTGCAAAAAAAGGGTCAGTTTTCACTGTAAAAATGTGGTGTGTCCATGTTGCGTTTGGGCCGTTTCCTGTCTTGGGCACTACACCTACCCACACATGTGGGGTACCATTTTTATCGGGAGACTTAGGGGAACACAGAATTGTAAAGCAACTGTTACTACCTTTTGACTTTTGATGCATTTCTGCCTTCCAAATGTAAGACAATGTGTAAAAAAGAAGTCACTTTGAAAAATATCCTATAATTCACATCCTAGTATGGGTACCCACAATTTCGGAAATGTGCAACTAACTACTGTTTCTAAACTCTATAGTTTGTTCCCATTTCAGAAATACATAGGTGTCTTTCATCCCGATTTTTCACTATTTATATTTTCCCAAATGGATTGCTATATACCCGGTACACAATAAATAACTATTGCAAGATGCTGCTCAGTTAATGGCTCTGGGTTCGTCGGGTTCTTGGTGAACCTACAAGTCCTACATATCCCCACAACCAGAAGGGTCCAGCGGATGTAACGGTATATTGCTTTCAAACATCTGTCATACTTAGAAGAAGTTTCATGTGAAAACGTTGGCACAAATGGCTGTTTCTTTCAACTCATTTTCTATTTTTTCAATTTTTTCTATTTTCAATTGTTAGTTTCTATAAGAAAAACTTGAAGGATCTACACAAATGACCCCTTGCTGAATTCAGAACTTTGTCTACTTTTTTAAAATGTATAGCTTTCCAGGATAAATCATGCTTTTATACCCATTTTTACCATAACTGGAAGGAGGTTGAAAGCACAGTAAATAGCAAAGATAGGCTATGTCCCAGTAAAATGCCAAAACAGTGTACAAAATTTTGGTTTTCTGACAAAAGTCTGTCAGTCCCTGAAAGCTGGGAGGATGGTGATTTCATCACCACAAACCCTTTGTTGATACCATTTGCAGGGAAAAAACCAGACGCTTTCATCTGCAGTTTTTTCTCCCATTTTTAAAAATAAAATAAAAATGTAGCTGTATTTTGGCTAATTTCTGGGTCCCCTCCAGGGGAATCAACAAACCCTGGGTACCTTTAAAATTCACATGATGTTGGAAGAAAAGGACGCAAATTTGACACCTATACCTTATGTGGTCAAAAAGTTACAGGGGCCCAAGCGCAAACTAACCCAAATATAAAAAAAAAAGGCTTAGCACGGGGGGTGGAGGGAGAGGCCTAGCAGCGAAGGGGTTAATGTAAATTATTTGATATTTATTGTGTGTAAATGTTTACTTTTTGCTTTGTTTTTACTTTTAAAGGGGTATAGGTTGGGAATTAAATACATTTCATTTGCTTTATAATTAGTTGTTTAATAGTAATAGTTTTTAATTTAAAAATAAGTTTTACTTGTGCAATTTATTATTTTACAGTTTAATTTAGGTTTCTTTTGTGGGGATTATAGTGTTAAAGTGTGGGTAGTTAATCAATGTTTTTTTATTAATAATATTTTTTAATTGATTATTAATTATGTTAATTATGGAAGTATTTTTTTTTTAAGTGTAAAAGTGTGTTGTGATTTGTGTGGAGTTATAGGGTAGGAAATAAAATTAATACATTTATGTATTAATTAATGTTTTTGTTTGTGAATATTTTCTAGTTTAAAACAATAATTTTTTTAAATGTATTTATTATTTTATTTTATATAATATTTGTAGGCATTTGTTATATGTATTTAATATTACAATATGTTTTCTTTTTATATATTTAATATATTTGATTTTTAATGTTTAAAATATATATATATATTTTTTTATATTTTGTATATTTATTTTTTAACTGTTGGAGTGTGAATAGTAAATTTTATCCCTCTGCTATCCAACACTTTCCATACTGTTGCACTCACTGTAGTGGGAATAGTAATTTTTACCCCTCCGCCATCCAACACTTTCCCTACCGTTGCACTAACTGGAGTGGGAATAGTAATTTTTACCCCTCCGCTATCCAACACTTTCCCTACTGTTGCCCTTATTGGAGTGGGAATAGTCATTTTTACCCCACTGCTATCCAACACTTTCCCTACCGTTGCACTCACTGGAGTGGGAATAGTAATTTTTACCCCTCCGCTATCCAACACTTTCCCTACTGTTGCACTTATTGGAGTGGGAATAGTAATTTCTACCCCTCCGCTATCCAACACTTTCCCTACCGTTGCACTCACTGTAGTGGGAATAGTAATTTTTAACCCTCCGCTATCCAACACTTTCCCTACTGTTTCACTCACTGGAGTGGGAATAGTAATTTTTACCCCTTTGTTGTCCAGCACTTTCCCTACTGTTGTACTCATTGGAGTGGGAATAATAATAGTTACTCTTCCGCTAGCCAACACTTTCCCTAATGTTGCAGTTATTGGAGTGGGAATAGTAATTTTTACCCCTGCGCTATCCAACACTTTCCCTACTGTTGCACTCACTGGAGTTGGAATATTAATTTTTACCCCTCCGCTATCCAACACTTTCCCTACTTTTGCACTCATTGGAGTGGGAATAGTAATTTTTACCCCTCCGCTATCCAACACTTTCCCTACTGTTGCACTCACTGGAGTGCGAATAGTAAATTTTACCCCTCCGCTATCCAACACTTTCCCTACTGTTGCACTGACTGAAGTTGGAATAGTAAATGTAATTCCTCCGCTATCCAACATTTACCCTACTGTTGTACTTATTGGAGTGGGAATAATAATTTTTACCCCTCCGCTATCCAGCACTTTCCCTACTGTTACACTGACTGTATTGGGAAATTTAGGTTTAAATATTTTTTAATAGTTTAATGTTTTAATTTATTATAGAATTTTGTTTTCTTATATTTTAAATTATTGATATATATTTAATTTTTTATATAATTTTAAACTCTAAAAGTTTAATAATTGTTTTAAAGTAAATATATATATATGTATAAATAATTGTGTGTTTTTCTTTTTTATTATGTTTATTAGTTATATTTTGTTAAAATGTATATTACATTTATTTTATTTTGTTAAAATTAACTTTAATATTTTATATATTTACTATATATTATTTTATTTTATATATATATATATATAAATCGATATTTTGTACATCTATATTTTTACATCGATATTTTTTAATTGATATTTTTCTACTTACCTGCTTAAGTATAGGGAGTCGATATTTTTGTAGTCTATATTTTTTAATCAATAGTTTTTACATCGATATTTGTGACATCGATGTTGTGTCAGTGAACCCTATGACATCTGTCTCCAACACATATGAAGATCTCAACCAATGCATCACGGACTGATGAGAATAGTGATGTGCACACATGTCATGTCTCAACACAGACAGGTGTGCTTGGACATCGGTGGGTGTCTCACATATAGCAATACATATGAGTCAGTTTAATGATCTGTTGCTGGCATTTTTCACCATGACATACATGGTCTGGGACTGCCAGCACAGTATCTCCATGTGATATTCCATGCGGGTGATATGTCAGTTGACACAGGGACATGTAACATCATGTAAATCCAGTATTTGTATAGCACACAAATCCACCCCGAAGGGGTTTCTTGGCGCTGGGGGCCGTTGGAAAGATTAAGCGAGCTATTGCCCAGAGTCGCATGGTGCTGGGCAGACCCCTGCCGCCGGAGCCAGGGATCGAACTGTGATCCCCAGCATCCAGCGTCAGTTGCCCTGGCCGCGGCGCCACACCTCCCTATGTAGATACCATGACTGCCTGCTGACATGTAGCATATAGTTCCAATGTGATGAATCTGCTCCATATGTGACTGTACTGTTTGCAACATCTTGGGATTGATGGATGAGACGTGTATAGAGGAGAGGTGTCTTGTTATACTGTCTACAAGTTGACAGCATGTAAAAAGGACCTAATAGCCGCATTTTCTCCCTACTCTGCAATGTTGATGTAGCTACGTTTGTTCAACTTTGAAAATGGTTGTGGAGGGGACTTGAACATGCATTAGTGACGTGCCTAGGAAATGTAATGTACTTTGGATGTATGTGATGATATGTGAATGAAAGTAGAGACACAATACTTCCCTGTAACTCTGCTGTGGGACTCATGAAACATTTTGTAATTGGTACTTCACATCTTCACTAACATGTGTTGCGAAAGTGTACACATTATGAAGTGTGAAAGCAGGCTTGGCAACAGGGCACATTGGTCATTGTCTACGACACTTACTCCTTGTTGACAGGAATCTTGTTGGAAAAGATCTGTAGCAGTCTCACATGACTCCATATTGAAATGGATTAGTATACACCATTTGGCTTCTTTGCAGGTCCGTGTGTGGATTTGGTAGTACTGCTGTAAGCATGTACATGCTAGATCATGTCACATGGTCACTGTAGTTTGTGAACACGGTCAAAGTTTACAGGTCCTACAGACCCTAGTACATACATGAAGAGTTAGTGGTGACATGTAGACTTATTCAATTGTGGCAGTCTGTGCTTTAGACCTCATTGTGTGCAGCTGTCACAAACTCAAGTTGCAGACATGCATGTGCTCCTGCTAAGGGTGTAGTTAATTGTTGAAAATAGTAGGTGTCATGAGACCTGCACCATTAAATGATTAGTAATGTGTTCAGAACTTTCCAGCATGTGTGTGTACACTATTGACTCTAACCTAGCTCATTTGTGTTTTCAGCATCCACCCAGGCAAGCGGGCGAGACAGGGCCCAGGAAATTGTGGGAGCAGCTGGCCAATGTGGGTCCATTCGGGATACCCACTCATATGGACCCAGTGGCCAGGGGGACAAGGGGAGTGCCATGGAGGACCCAGACTCCAAGTTGACATCCTCAGAGTTGGACTCCAGTGATCCTTCCTTGGTGGTGTTGGACCACACTCAATCTGGTGCTTTCGCCTCAATGGCTGCCCCAACGCGTACCATCTCTGCCCACCCTGCTGCTCCCCACACAAGAAGAGAGCCTTCTCCTCTGCTACAGATCCTTCAGCCCCTACCCATGCACCCCAAGCTGCCCTTGGTGTGGATCCTATTGACCTCCTGAAACAGATCTCTATTGGGCAGACTGCACTCTTGAATGACATCCAGGGTTTAGGCAGCCAACATATCCAAATGGTTGCCTACCTGGGTGGCATTCATATTGGAATGTGTGCCTTACAGGGATTGTTTCAGGCTGTGGCCTCCTCATTAACAGCTGCCATTCAACTATCCCTGCCTTCCACCACACATCCTTCCTCTGCCTCATCACCATCCAAATACCCTATTCCTCTGCCTGGGCAAAGTAGACACACACCTGTGCATGCACCCGCCCAAACAGACACATGCAGTACACACACAATCACACCACCCACCTTTACACATGACACTCCACCTGCAGACACTCAAACATCCACACCACCCACCTTCTTGCACGGCACCACACCTGCAGATACTTAACCATTGACACCACCCACCTTCACACACGACACCATGCCTGCAGACACTCAACCATCCACACTACCCACCTTCACACACGGCACCACACCTGCAGACAGTATAGACTCAAGAACAGCAGACGCTTTCACTCCCTCTATCTCCTATCCGCACCCCACCTTACCACTACTCGCTACCCGTGACCAATACTTCCTGGAACTTGGGTTTTGCCCTGTAGGCCACCTCCCACATTCTATTATAAGAACCCCAGTGCCGGGTGTGACAAAAGTGAGGCGACATTCATAAGTCGTCATGAGCAGAAACAGTACCTGAGATGTCAGTCTCAACCATCCTTCCATGTATTGTTTTGGTCTTAGATGATATTTCGGCTGAAGTAAACGTCTCAAGGCTCAACATGTAAGCACATGTGCGCTGAAACTATGTCCATGGTCCTATTGTGTCTCGTATACAGACATGTCGTATGTACAATCAACCTTACATAATTCCGCCCGTCAAGACTTAGGTCATACACACGGCGAAGTTTTTGCGAACATTCACTTGCATGTTGTAGGCTCCTGTTTGTAAAAATGCATTTCCCATGGACTTGCTCTACAACATATGTACACATGTTGTGAGATGCTGGTACTGAATCTCACGCTTTTGTACAATGGTATATTTCTCTCCTATCAACATCCAAAAAGCCTGTTGCATTACGTCACTTTGCAGACATTCAGAATTTGAAATCCGCATGTGGAAGTTGACTGCGAGATAGACGGTCCAGAGCACGAGGTAGGTGGGCTCGACCGCGAGGTTGACAGTGTTGACCGCGGAAGATATTGCATTTGTGTTGCATTGTGTGATTTTGAATCTTGCGGTCGAATGGTTGTGTCGGCGCATGGCAGAGACTGCCGAAGTGGCGTATATGAGAATGGCACTGGACTGCAAACTTCACTTGCCTACTGACACTGCTGTGATCTACACCTCCTCCATTTCAGCTGCAGATTGCAGACTCTGTGAGCCATCATGTCCTGTCCCAAAGAGTTGAGGGCCCCAGGCTTCGATCCAGAGGAGCTGGAAAGGCTGGTGGAAGTGGTTCTCCCCCATTATTGACAGCTTTATGGCTCACCAGATGAGCAGGTAAGTCCCTCACATTCCTACATCCATAGGTTGTACTACATTGCTTACATTTCCATTGAACCTTATGTTGCTTAGGTGTCCAATGTGTGTGAATATATGTCTCAATTCGTTATTTTCGGTGCAGACATTGCACATTTATGTGGAGGATATTGCAGCTTGTAACTCTTTGTACATTTCATCATATATGTGACATGTGATTAGGCACAGACTCTTCATGGACAGTCTTCACTACACTGTGGCCATGTTTAGCTGTTGGGGCGAGGTTTAGTCCCAAAAGTCCATGCACAAACTTGTCAGTATTTACCTGTTAGTGACTCCTCAGACATAACCTCACATTCCTTACTGCATGCCTATTCACATACACAGAATATATGTGCAAAAAGACACCAAGCAAACATTTCTAACATGACTTCTTATCCTGCTGCCTGTACAGGGGCATGTTTAATGTGATGATCACATTAGATGCAGTAGACCTGGTAACAAACATCTCCTGCTACCAGGAAGTTACTTGGCGGATGTGAGACGTCTGGCTTTCAGATGACTTCACATTTGGAGTTATGTGATGCTCCACGCTCATGGCTAACTTTGGATTGCGAGCTGGCATTGCTCAAGTGTGGACAGTTGCATCTATTGTGCCTTGTAGCACTAAAGTACAGTTCCCAGCTGCAAGCACAGTTAGGGAGGAAACACTATTGCCTTCGAGAAACTTGTTTCCTACATCAGGTTAGAGGCTCTGAGCAGAGTGAAGCCCATGCTGTTTCAAAGACTTGTGGCCTCAGACCCACCAGGGAGACGTTAGATCTCCAAATTAAAATGTTAATCAGTGATACGGCTTCAAATACACACCGACTGCCCACAGCTTTGTTGGGCAGCTGGTAAATCGTATGTTCAACATGTGTGTTACAAAGTGAGTAGAGCACTTTTTACAATGCATTGTTACCAGGTTGGTTTGTAACTTGGCAATCTTTTTCCTGTCTTATTCCTTGGTGCAGTCCGTGTTCAGAAGCGTTTTCTCTTGTCCAGCTTCTCGCTGCAGGGATTGTGTCTTCTGTTTTCTTACTCTACAGTGGATGTCCCAGGTCAAGACGAAATGGGACAAGCACTGCCACTTGTGCTGCTATGCCGCCCGCGCATAGTACAATGCTTTGGTACACCGTGTCTGCAGGAGCATAATGAGCAGTGGTTCCTATTGTTTCGGCCCATTTCGCTCCATTGTGTACAACCGGTATTCCGCTGTCTGTTGTGTAGATACGAATGTGCACTGGGTTTCTGCCTCGGATCGTCAATGGTAGGCCCGTCACACATAAATGTACTAATGGACCCCTTATAGGCCAGTTTCTGTGGTTGTCCCAATCATATTCAATTATTGATGACCACGTTCTTCGAGGCATCCTGGGATGCGACTGCTGCCAGTGATATCTGTGGAACTTCAACAGATTGGAATAGGTACCTCAGCGGCTGCTGTCCGGGCTGGATGGGAACATCTTTGCTCCATGAACTTGCTTGGAGCTGCGCCTCTGGAGCACCGTCTGCGTTTGATGGCAGCAGCAATGTAGCATCTAGCACTGGGATCCCATGAAAATGTGGCTCAACTTATGTTTTTGAGAGACGTTGCTCCTGAATGTTCATCTGAACTGAGTGATGTCCTTACAAAAATATCAGAAGGACTCATGTCCTTGTCCCACATGTCTTCCTGTGTTCTTTGACTTTCACACAGCATGGTCTTTCTTTTTCACCTTACTTGTAGACTTTTCTATGGACTTATTTTTGCACATATGCTAATCTGCATTGCTTTCTGAGAGTGGTATGTCATGCAACTTTGTTCATTGTCATTATATCTGAAATTGTGATGGTATTGTGTTCTCAGAAGGCTCATTTTAGTCGTCCCTTAGTGTGAGGGTGGTGCGTCATGTATGTCACTTAAGTACATGCATTAATGCTCTAGACCTAATTTCTAATGCATCTTTGTTACAATCACCTATGACAATGTCAACTTCCTGTCCCAGAGACAACTTCTCAATCCTCATTTGCCTTCCTAACTATTTTATGCATCTTTGAACACCGCATATGTGGCCTCAAAGTGACTGCACAGATGTCAATCCATTTTACAGCCACGAGGTGACATGACTATCTTCAAGTCAACAAAGGATGCTGGTTTCGACACTTTATGCAAGAAACATTGTCACTGAACATGAACAATTATTTCTGGTATTTGGGCACTGGAGATACGTCTGCTAACCCCGTGTGAACCCTGCATGCTGGGACTTTGAGTGGCATGTTTAGGAATTGTCCATGTGGGGTGTCCAGTTCATGACCAAACCATGTAATTACATCCTCACCCAGCAGGTCAATGTTTGTTTCACCAAGTGAAGGCATCATTGCATTACACATATGCTTTCCGTACACATGTAGGTCATGGACTGCATTATAGCTGTATGTAGATGTCCTAATTTGCATATATCTTCATCACTGTACTGCCTTAGCACTGTGGTGTAACTGTTTCTGAAGTTCACAATTTGTGTGCCTTTGAACTGTTTAATATGCCTCCCTGTAGTGATTGTGACAAAACATGTGTCATGCATGAGTAAGCTTTGTTCTGATATAATTCTGCCTAAAACCCTCTGTTTCCATTTTATATTTGTAAGTCGACGATGGTGCAGGAGTATAAGAGGGAAAGGATCCTAAATGAGTTCACACAAGCCATGAGTGGGAGGCTTGTCATATTCAGTGTTTGGCTCACACCATTCCCGCCATGTCCAGGTTAGGGCGCCTTAAGGTGGCACTGAGAGCTAGATGCTCTGCAGGGCAAAACATCCTGCAAGGGTGCCTGGAATCAATCTGGCACCATCCCCATAGTGTATGTGTCTCTCTAACGCCATGTTCCTACAGGTTGGTGGAAACTACATGACAGTTACACTTGTGTTTTAAGATCATGGTGATGGGTGCTGGCTATTTCTAGGCTCAGTGTATGTGCTGTGTTTGTGTCCTGTGATGAACAGGTAAGTTTGAATTGAGTCTTAAGTAACGTCTACATACTAACTTAGTCCAGATTTGTGGTCGTGACAGCATGCACATCAATGTACTGATACTGCAAAATACTCTCTCATTCTGCAACACTAAGTTGATGTCACATATGGCTTGGTTCAGTGCAGAACATTCTGCTTTGGAGTGTTGTGAATGTGTTTTGAGTGTATATGCACTGCAGAGGGCAAGGATTGTTGCAAACGTGTGCCCCTCATTGTTCATGCCAGAGGCTGTGAGTCACAGTGACAGTAACGTTCCCAATGGTTAGGCCTGGGCGGTGAATTCTGCTCCATTCGCGGAGTTTGTGGAGTAGCTCACGGAGTGCAGAAAACTCCACTCCATGTAGCGCAGCAGAGTTTTTCCCCGCTCATAAATGGTAAGTTGGCGAGCACGAGCTGCAGTTCAGGTAGAATTTCTACCTGAGCAGCAGGAAGATCAGTGCAAATGGCAGTTCATGCCACACTCTGCCGCTTACGGAACTCAGCTGAGTTTTTTTTCACTTTGCAGAGTTTCGCAGAGCAAAACTACACGAACTACGCCCAGGGGTAGTTCCCATGTGAGTCCAATATTTTGCTTCTGTGGTCTAGCTGATGGTTTGGTGTTTCCAAAGTGAGTTCCGTCCACCACTACTCTGTCGTGAATGAGTGTGCATCTTGTACATTCTGTATGTTGGCTGAGGTCATGCCCTTTGCTACAACTTTCTTTTCGGTTGTCTTACACTGTGAATGATTGTGACATCATGAGTTGAGGTCATTTACTTCCACTGGTGTGGCAACTGGTTTGTATGAAGCTCCTATTTTTAGGTCCAAATCCTCATGTGTAAATTTGCCGCTCTCGAAACATGTTCATGCGTGTATAAATGATAGTTAGTAAGTCTACAGCAAATAGAATCAGCATTTCTGACTAGGTATAGTGAAGTTAGTAGTTGTCATCCATGTATTTGTGCCACATGTGGCATTTTTTTAAACAGGACATGTTGTTGATGTTCTAAGTAATGACACTGTGTGCAATCATGCCCAAGTGTATTCACATTGAGGAGGTCAGAATGGTCTGAGGGGTGCCACTGTACCTTAAGGTAGGGTAAAATTGTGGTAGGCCAACCCAAAATGTGTTATGAGTCCTGTGTTTGTCAGTGTGTTATACGTTGAGCATTGAGAATAGTTTCTCCATGTCTACCTGAGTCTACATATGTCATAAAATGGTAAAAAGCATGTGGGGAGCACAGATGTTATGTTTAGTGATATGCTTATATATGTGTGAGCCAGACAGAAATCAATGTGTGTTGTAGTTACAATGTGTTGCTTCATGTCTTGTATCTATACCATCATCATTATCATCAACTTTATTTCGATCACATAGATCCAAAAAAGTACGCAGCATGAGTAAATACAAACAAAATATAAAAACATAATCAAATAAATGTGTTAAAAGGCCATGCCATAAAACAGTTTTACAGATGCAGGATACAACGAGGTAAAAGAGAGTAAGGTGCTTCATGCAAATGATTTCCCACACCTGATCCACAGTGCATACCAAAATCTTGAGAGGCCATAGACCATTACTCTTCGTGTATGAGTGCACAAGACTCTCAGCATCTCCAGATAAGGGCCCGGGCCTACGAGTCTACACAACGCAGAAGAAAAGTAGATGAACAATGGATTCCAGGCATGCATTACACATAGGGCAAAGATCATCAGTAAAAGCATTACAGGACCACTTAGAGTAGAACAGTTTGGTGGGTAAAGTCTTATAACAGAACTGTAAAAACAATTTGCGTGCCAGAGGGGGAACAATTTCATCAATTCTTGTCTCGAAACAGGGGACTGGTTTAAAATTCACAAAGTCATTAGTCAGACTGGTCAAAGGTTTTTCCAGGTCCTTTACAAGTGTCATTTCCCATTACATTTCTTTTAGCTTTGCCCTCAATGTTTGGGCCATACTCTCCGGGTTGGACCAAAAAGCCTCCATCCCCATCCTCCCTAGTAACTCCCTTAAGGAGGTGAACCGCCTGATTGATGTAGCCATGGGAAATTTCAAAAGGTCTGACAAGGCCACTCGCTACGTTTAAAGTTCTTCCACTGTCCATAACCTATACCAAAACATTAAGGGGCATATTTACAAGCCCCTTGCGCCACTTTTGCGCCACCGTTGCGTCACGCATGTGACGCAGCGGCGACGCAAACCATGCGCCACGTTGCGCTATATTTACAACGTGACGCATCTAGGGAGATGCATCACGTAGTAAACCCCTGCGCCACATGAAACCTGTGTCAGGTTTCATGTGGGCGTACCGGCGCAGGGGGGGGGGCGTTCTGGCGCAGGTACGCCTCGGAAAAGTGACTTAGTGAAATCTACAAGATTTCACGCAGTCACTTTTCTGACGCTGGTGCGTCGAATCCTTACGCCTGCTTCACGCAGGCGTAAGGATTGACGCACCATGTTAGGGATAGGGAAGGTTGGAACAGTGCTGGAGTTGCGTCGCGCTTGCGACACAACTTCAGCACTGCGCCAACCTTCCGCCGGCAGATGCGTCATGCATCTGCTTATCCTTGCGCCACAATGCGCCGCATTGTAAATGCGGCGCATCGGACGTGGTGCAAGGGTAAACTTGCGTGACGCATTTTCCCTGGCGCATCCCTGCTGATATGCAGGGATGCGCCAGGGAACGTAAATATGCCCCTAAAAGCTTATAGTTCAACTTATGTACCAGCTGTCTATGAGCAAGGTCCTTGTAGAGGGGTATCAAGGTAATGCTAGAGGGGAGATCTACCAGTGATCTTAGGAAGCGATTTTCAATGATTGTGAGGCAGGTAGAACTGCCCGTGCCCCACAGCTCTGCACCATAAATTACCCCCCTAGGACCTTGATGTTGTAGATTTCAAGTGCTGGAGCAATTTGACGAGAAATCGTCTTCCTATGAATTTTACTAATGTGGGCACACTGATGGATTTGTTGTAACTTTACTTTCTCAATATGGGCACCCCAATTGATCGAAGAAGTCAGACGGATACCTAGGTAGTCAAAGACTTCGACTTGCTCTAGTTTGATACTACCAGCCAATGCACGTCTTTTGGACAGTTTAGCCGTGCCGCTATTAAAAATCATGTATTTGGTTTTGGCCTCATTTAAAACCAGACCCTTCTCAGCACAAAACCTTATAAAATCCTTCAAAACTTGTTGTAGACCCTGCGAGGATTTGGAAATTAAAAGAGTGCTGTCGGCGAAGAGTAGTGAAGGCACTCTTCTGGCGGCGATTTTGGGGGCATCACAGCCATCTCTATCTATCCATCACCTAACCTGTGCTGCATTGGATGAGTGGAATCTAATTAAAATATCTAAAAGGTTGCCCGGCAAGCCCATCTCTTTTAATACTCTCCATAGTGAAGCCCGTATGACAAGGTCAAACGCAGTAAGCAAATAGACAAAGGCCACATATAATTTCCCCCCTTAACAGCTACTTCCTTCCAATAAATACACAAAAGACGGAAGGCCTGATCCAGGGTACTGACTTTTGTATGGAAGCCTGCTTGGAAATCACTCAGGATTTGAAACTCAGACATCCAATCCTGTATCCTTCCTAAAATCAGTTTACAAATTATTTTCTGAAGGGAGTCAATGAGGCTAATCGGCCTGTAGCTCCCCGGCTTGGCTCTGTCCCCTTTTTTATAGGTGGGCACTATCTCTGCAATCTGCCACAATGATGGTATGGCAGCACCAGACATAATCAAGTTTAGGAGCCCCAGAGAGTTTTATCCTCTCTATACAGGTCACTAGGAATTATGTCTGGGCCGGGGGCTCGCGCTGGCGCACAAGAAGAAATCGCCATTTGGGTTTCCTCAAGAGAGAAAACTAAAGTATCACCATACCCACCTAAGGCCTCTTCCCACATTTCACTAGCCTCACTAAGTGGCGGCTGGTGGCATTTGAAAGTGGTGAGGCGAAACATTATTGTCGTACTGCACTGCGGCGAGTGAGCGTAGCGAGCGAGCTCGAACAACCTACGGGGGTTTTGGGGGGGTTCTCACCCCAAGAAAATTTTGAAAAAAGAGTGGACAAACGGTGCATTTTTTAAGCAAATTTGAGGAAGCAGGAAGGTTAATAAAGCAATAAGTGCTGGGCCTAAAGTGCCCTCACAGGCTTATCTACAAGTTCCTCATCTCAGCACATCTTAGACACTGATAGGCTGGCCACCCAACCTTACTTGCAGATCTCACCTTGTTTGATGGTAAAGCCAAAGAGTGGATCTCCTATCTCACCGATTGATCTTTCTTGGCCTTCTGCTGCTCCTCCACTTGCCACCTGCTGCCCTCCTACCTGTTAGTGAGCCCCATGGTTCTGTCCTGGACCTGTCTTTTTTACCCTTTACATGATGGTGATCCCAATGATGTTCTTCTTTCTTCCTCCTCTGCCTGGAACTTAAGGACCCTATTTAATCCTAGTTTGTGACTACAGTTCTTCAGAGCATTCACAGCTACCATGAGTTGATTACAGCTACTTAACAGAAGAAATAACCCCAAGCGCATTACCCGTCCACACTGCTAATGTTCTGATTAACACACTGCTTGCTAATAGTAAACTAGATTACTGCAACAATCTAATACTGCGACCCAATATACTGTTTCTCAGCACAAGAACATTTTGAATTTTGCTACATACACACTGTTCAAATTGCACCGCTAATCACCAAGCACTGCACAATAAAAAGAGGAAGGCTGACTCTAATACACAAAGTGCACAGGACATGTTTTCCATCCAACCTCTCCCATCCAGGGCTAACGGCGCCTCTTGGAAACCCCAGGCCCAAATAGATGCACCCTGCATGAACATACAAATATCCTCCCATAAGCAATATGGTGCAAGCAGTACGGGAATTTGTGTATACATGTACCAACAGCTAACTGGTGTCTCGCTGCACATGTGTTCTATGGTGAAGCGCAGCTGTGCTTACTGTTATAATTGTAACCTACATAATGCAAACACCAGTTCAACACGTGCAGCACGGCACGAGTCGAATGTAATTAACTGCACAATTCCATGAGCATTTTTTACAAAAAGCGATAAGCGGAAGCATGGGGATTAATAGATGGCCGGCAAATGAAAAGGAAGTGCTTATTGATTTCCGATCAAGTATCATTTCGAGAACGTAAATGGTCATATTTCTCTATAAGGAGGGTGGAAAGGGAAGTAGCTGGAGATACTGAAAAGGGTGCGTTCACGGTACATTCACATTCAAAGTGATACAAAGAGCAAACACAAGTAAATATCTGTAAAAATCTGCATTTATTATTAATCAGAGCAGATTCCTTATTGCACACAGGAAGGATGGAAACTTCCTTTCAAGAGTTTCAAACTTTAAATAAATAAAGTTACAGTAATTCTGAGAAATCAAATATACAACTGAAAAAACACAAGCGACGAGAGGCCAGGAGGAACGTTCTGGGCAGTAACCAGTTCAAGTTTCTCTCCAAGGGATTGTGTTTTGGTGCCTCTCCTGCCACCGAACACTGACTGTCCCCGCAGAAGGAAAGGTTAAATAAGGCAGTACTCGTCCATACAATGAGACGGTTGCCGTTGCACACTCTAACAACATTGGCACCACCTTCTGCCGCTCTGCACAAAAGAAGCGCAAAGGGGCAGCTTTACATTTTCGTCGATGATTCAAGGATTTCCACCCCTGGCCTGTCAAGAACTTGGGCGTTTAAGGCGCTGTGAAAGCTCACACAGATGACATTAAACCACAGTTTTCTATCCACCTCTGGTGTGCTGGTGACTTTCTCACAAAACCATAATTAAACGACCTATTAGCACATGACAAAACAATGACCACACACAGCACCATAGATTAATGGCCACAAACCACCAAACTCAAAGAACAGACACAATGCATACACATACACACGCACACACACATTCACATACATGCACATACATACACGCTCAGCCACACACAAGTCACCACTTCGTTAAAAACAGGTGATTTCTCCACTTTCATAAGAACTCTAGCAATGACGGGATGCAAAACATATGCCTTCTCTGGGGTAATTCTTCAGTGCATTTGTTTTCAGATGACCTATGGGGGGCATAACGTGCTACAAACAGAACACTGTTTGCAACTGCAAAAAGAGAGAATTCCACTCTCGGAATGCCGGCGATTAAGACAACACACCAGCAATGCTCTTTACAGGACCCTCTGCCGAGCCTACCCAGAAAGGCATTTCTCAAGTCTGTGGAACTCCCGGAGGAGTCCCAAAATAGGCTCAAAAACAGCCCAGCTGCGCAAAATGTGCTTCGGTGATAAACAGCACCAAGAACCAGAAAACCGGATGACGTGAAAAGAACACAGTCAAAGCTACTTGTCATCAAGATGTAGGTTTCCAAAAGAACCCTTAAGCGCCATTCTGTTCTCACCAGAAGAATTAAACCATTATAAAGGGGACTGGGGGATCTGAAGAGAGCAATATGCAAGTTACCTTTAACATCTTTTTCCGAAATATGTTTTTAAAGCTTGAGATTGGCACAGTTGTGAATGGAACTTCACACAATAGCAAATCAATGATTTTTTTTTAAATATATCATTTATCTGTGTCTACGCGAACTTACAAAAAAACGACTATCAAAGCGTGAGCAAAATGTGATGATACACAAATGTTAACTGTATTTTTGTAATGATTGTGCGAGCGTGTGTATGTATTATTATGTATTCCTTTTTATGTAAGTTTTGAAAACTTTTGTGCGGCGCAGTTTATGGCTTACAAGGGTTACTTTTCCCGTGTATCGTCTGTACAGAAAAACAAATTCGGCCTGAACCTGGAATGAAAAATGTGATGGGGGGGTTGTGTGTGTTAGAGAGATTGGAAGGGGTCTCGCAACCTGAACTGACAAGGGACAAACGTATTTGTGAAACAAAAAACATATTTCCTAAAGAGCAATGCACTTAATCATACTCTCTTGTCCCCTTAACCTTGTATCCCTGCTAAACTTCTGTTGTGCTGTATGCGTTCAGTGTGAGGGACGCTTGCGCTGTTCGTGATGTATGAAAAAAACCCTCTCACTTCAAAAAAAGCAAACAATATTGGCTTTGTCAATGATTATTTTTGTTAAGCAGCTGACTGCAACTCCGAGGTGCGATGCAATGAAACGTACACATCTCTGCCTCCGCCCCAGTGCACTGGGTTATTCCCTGACACTGGGTTCGCACGACTGGTCACACACAAGGGAACAGTCTGGGGTTTGAAGATCAGAAAATACTGTGCAGATTTCCAGACTAATTACCGACCGACCTATCGAAAATACTTCAGATGTGCAGGGGCGGAAGCCCACCTCGCGTGCAATAACCCCAGAACTCAGCAATGCGGTTGCAACAGGCTCCGCAGTGATTGAAGGAAAAATGGTGTGATGTCACGTGGGACTCTGGCCTATTGCATAGGCGGCCTTTCAACACACCCTCGCAGACTCCATAGTGCCAACACCAGTAAAACAGTAAAACGATGATAATAATGATGATAAAATGAATTGCGAGGTAATACAAAAAAACCTACAATATTAATGCTACTACATTGGGGTTCACAGGGAGTTCACAGTGAGGTATTTTTTCACCATGTTCCATCCAGTCGCGGCTCGCGCTGCAATACTCGCGGGGGGGGGGTTGGGGGTCGCGCGCGGCGGAGATTACAATAAAGCACCCTTTAAACAAACCAAACTTACCGGATCCGCGCCGCCTCTGCGACTCCTCCTGGGCCGGTGTCCGACTCCCGCGTTGGCGCCTTGAAAAGTACCGCTTGCTCTCAGCCAATCCAGACGCTGCTCCAGCAGCAGCGCCAGGATTGGCTTGAGCAGTAGTGCGCATGTTCTGTTTAGGGCTTAACATTTTTTGCGACCAGCCCGAACATGCGCACTAGGCTGCTCATTAGAAGAGCAGCATGGAACAACCCTCGCTCTTCTAATGAGCAGCCTAGTGTGCGCATGTTCAGGGCTGGTCGCAAAATGTTTAAGCCCTAAACAGAACATGCGCACTCTTGCTGTGCAGCTGAACTCTGTCCTGTAATGCTGCCCCGCCCCCTTCTAAGCCGACTGCCTCCGGCTCTGGCTGCGATAAAGGGATTCATTGTGTTAGTGAGAGAGTCCCGTCTGAGAGTGACGGCAATGCTCAGTGGGGCAACGCCCGAGCGCCCTAATGGACGCACTGCCCCTGGCCTCACTGCTTTCAAGAATACCTTTCCATAGAGAGACCCAAAGTGAGCGACCAATTCTTTCGGCTGGACAGTGTATTCTAGAGCTGTCCTATTTCCCTTTAGCCAATGAGCTGCTTTTCTCCAAAAAGTCTTGGGGTCTTTATCTGTCAGCGCAGTGTGTAGGGATGACCAGAGGGAACCCTCCCTTTCCTTCTTGACTTTCTCAATGGCCTGCCTATACTTAGCTCTGCAGATCAAACCCTCAAGACATGCCTTTCGTTCTACTGCACAGATAAGTGCCCCCTTTGATTTCCTACAATCCTGATTATACCAGGCACCCTAAGGGTCCTGGATCGGGTCTCTAAAATGTCCCCCCCTTTTCCACACTTTAGGAGGCTGGCTGAGCATATCCCTGATCTCACTAAAACATTACTCGTGGCAGAATCTCAGACTCCCAACGGCAACCTTAGCGGGGAGTTTAGCCAACTCCTCAATCACCCAGGGAGCTTTACTCTTGACTACTTCAAGGGCTTCCGGATGCTCGTCCACCCAATCCCACCTGATTGACCTTTGATTATTTGTAACAGAGAGAACACCCAAATCCAGATTCCCCCTGGTATCTGGGTTCAGGAGTGTCAAGTTTTTATAAAAGTAAGGGCAAGAGCATTATGATCACTTTCAACTCTTTTAACCATCACCATATCATCCACTAGGGGCCAGAGAATAAGACTAACTAAACAATAGTCAATTCTACTTGTGTGGCCAGGTCTATTAAAAGTGCACTCCCCATTAGGATCAGACCTGGTTCTCCCGTTAGTTGCTCTTAAGTCATGTTGAAGGGTAAGGGCTAACACCTGGCCTCCTCTCTTCGTCCATCTCACTTTCGGTAGATCTAAGTGTGGGATTGACCACACACGGTCCCAATACTCAGTCAAATCAAGAGGAGCAAAGGCAAGAGGTTCAAAAGTACAGTTAAAATCACCCACCACTAGTACGGGAACACCATACTAGAGTACTCAGCCAGAGCTTGATCTAGTATGTGAATTGTGTTTGTTTCCTGTAGGGCACAGACCACTCTATTATAGACATTAAAAATTCTGATCTTCCAACCACTATATAAGATCAGCTCAAAAGCTAAAATATCCAACGAGTCAACTTGGAGGAGCTTGACTTTAGACCCCAAAACATTTTTCACCCAAGCAGCTAGACCTCCAGACGGTCTATCCTGCTCTTTCCGGGTGGTGTCAATCCCATAGGCAGACAAGCCACTTCTAAAAGGTGTAGACAAACTCCAGGTTTTCTGAAATAGGATTACATCATAAGAGTCTACAAGGGTATACCAATCTGGGTCGGAAAGTAATTTTGCAATCCCTGCCATGTTCCAGACTAGGACCTTTAGGGAAGGGTGGACTGGAGCCCCTCCTACTGCAGTGCCACAACTAGGGGCCATACTGCTATTTCCATTTACATTGGAAGGCTCACAACAAGTCTCAGTGTTAAATGTTGAACCTCTAGTTGTTGGGACTTCTGGTGGGAGCAGAGTCAAAGGGGCCCTGAGCACCCTATGTTTCTGCCAGGGGTTGTTCTATTGCCAATACTCCTCCACCATCACCAAATCCCCAAACACCAGAGGAAAATGACCACCTAACAGTGGTTTAGATGTCTACTTTAAAAAGATGTAATTTTGATAGAAAAAAGGAAGAGATAAATACCAAGTGGGGACAAATAAACCAGCTTGCAGCAATGAAAACCAAGGGGGTTTGCCCTGCCCGCCTCTTCCTGCCGCGGACGGGCGCAGATGGGTCCGCCCTTGGCCCGGCCCGGGCACGCCCACGTGCGTCCTGTGCTGCAGGAGCCCGCGGGTTCTTTTATGCGCCTCCGGCGCATTAGCGGTGACACAGCGTCTCCTGGCACAAACGTCGATGGGGGATGGAGGCCCCGGCTGCCTCCCGCCTCAAAGTGCCTGGTGAACAGTTCAAAGACGGGCTCTATACAGGTCAATGCCCATCAGAAGCAGGCTATATGCAAAGTCAACGCCCATAGTGTGTGGTCCCTGGGGATCTATTGCCGGTGGAGTGGCCACTGCTAAAAAAGGTGGAAGGACCTGAGACATTGCAGCTGCCCCATCGCTGAAGTCCAGCTAGGGAAGTCCTCCCCCGGTCGGAGGGGCATGCGCCGGAAGATGAGTCCACTATTGGGCCACATCCTGGCTGTGGCATACTTTGATCTTTATGGGCAGTTGAGGACCCAACAACAGCTTGAAGGGGGTGAGTGTCGTGTAGAGTCAGACATTGTACTTTAACTTTTTACTCCTATCACTAGCAGAACAATTCAGATGTAGATATTCCTGTCCTAATGATTAGTAGGCATTGTTTCATGTGTGGTTTCTGACGTAGGTGCATTGTTTCTGTTCAAGACTCTTGTCTTGTGGTCCACATCTAAAGCTTATTGTATACATGTTAATTTTCAAAGTTGTGCTGGCACCTGGCAGAGTGACGTGACAAATCACTGACACTTATTTGTTGTGTGACAGATGTCCCACACCAAGTAAGTTTATTGTTTACGTCTGGATTGACAGTGCACCAATACAGTGGACCATGACACATAAGGCTTTTACTTGCAACATGGCATACAGTTCACATAGGATGCACAAGAAGTTCCAAACGTGACCGAGTTTTGTGGTGTGTGTCCAGCATTGTGTGATGATGATTCAACACTGGTGCCATCTATATTTCTCCATAGACTATGGCATACACAGCTTATAAGATTTTTTGAAGGGTTATATTTGCAGAAGGGCAAGTTTAAGGAATTGTAGCCTACATCTAGTTTGAGGGTGTGGCTCCTCCACATTATAGGTAAATGTCCGAAGTGTATTAGACCATGTTACTTCCTGTTCTGTACGTTGTGTACCTACACGCAGGAGTGTGCACACATGGGTGTATTTCTTTTTAATTGATAGTTACATTGGTCACTTTTATAGTTCTACTGCTGTGGCAATGTCAGGGTTTATTTGCAAACTTTTTTTTCGGTGTCACAGACTGATCCGCAATATGTGTGTATGTGTGTAGAGCGGTTGAATACACATGTTCTCTGCAGGTGCATAAAGTGCCTGACAACATGCCTTAATGAGTGACATACAGGATTTGTGTAGACAGATATGGGTGTTGGGACACTGTGATGGTTCTTCTGTCAAATGCAGAATAACCACTAACCTGACTTTGTCAGAATCCACAGGAGCGAAGAGTAGTCCCCACTCTCTTAGACGTCAGCACCAAGAGGAGATGTAATAACCACTCGCTGTTCTACTACTCTCGTTCAGGAGATTGGGGGAAGGTTTCTTGGAGGGACCACACCACTTCACCAGAACAGGAATCAACACCCTGAATAATGCAGTATTTCTTATCTGTCTCTAACTGAAAACAGAACAACAAAATATTCTGTTAATACCCAATATTTTATCCAACGCCTATCCTTCTCAACGCGCGTTTAACTAGTGCATTTCATGCCAGGGCAATCAAGAATTGACTCACCCAAAAATATGATTGACCCCAATTCCTGTAGTTAGAGAAAGTCCAATCATTTCTCCAAAGGTTGTTTTAGAAACTTCCTAAATATGTCGTCTTTAGGAAGGTATAGGAAATTAGTCTTGCCAGAAATGCAATCTGAAGTCCAAAATATAAAGTAAACAAAGAAGAAGGTCAGAGTACCGACCTTTAGCGCTCTGGCGCTAAGAATCGGCTCGTAATCCAATTCGTTGTCGGACATGATAAGGCACTTCTCCGAGTGCGAAAGGATTAGGGTATCCGGCGTCAGCAAACACCAGCCGCTTTTCAAATGCGAGTGCGTCCACGCCTCGCTGAATGTTACTCACAGGAGAATTGAAATGCGGCCGGCCTGAAGGTCTTGGGAAGGCAGTTTGGTGTGGCGAGGCAAGGAAGGAGGTCAGCGAAGGCGATCCAACGTGGGAGGTTGATACCAAGAACCGCCAGCTTTCGAAGGAAGGGAATCCAGAAGATGAAACACTGTCATGCAGATGGTGGCGTGGTCAAGTCCAGGACCAGTAAGCCAAGCAACGACTCGCTGACGCGAAGTGTTTTTTAAATGCTATGCAAGGGAGAGGGGGGAAAAGACTGGCTCCTGTCAGCAAAAGTAATGGCATCTGCTCCGTGAGGCACTTAAGAAAAGGCGGGTATTTAGGAAACATAAAAGGTGGTCATAGATGCCCAAACACAAAATGCACTTACTATGCTACAGTTTATCCCGGTTTATCGTGCAGGACGCCTGGGGTCTGACTTCTTCATTGTGTGTGCCAAAGTATTTTGTGTAATTCATGTGCATCCTCATCAGGTCACAGGTGATGCCTCCATTTCATTGCCTTAGCTGAACATCTTATGGCTACCTACTTAACTTAGATTTCTTGACATACAATCTGGGGATGGTGCCACTACTGAGGACATTGTGCCTTGTGGATATCCCTAGCAGTGGATGGAATGATATTGCCATGGATATGTTTGGTGCTAATGCCATTCAAATTTTCCCTCCTAGTTTTGCTGCAAGTTGTAGGGGACTTTGTCCGAGTAGTGTTGTGTGCTAATTTGATGATGATATAGTTAAGATGTTTTTGTGCATTGGGTTTAAGCAGATGCCTTTCAGCTATTTGCACAGTCTTTTCAGCATTGAACGAGGCAAGCAGAGGAGACGTTGCCGGCGATGTGGGGGATACAGCTGGCCAGAGTGGCTCCAGTCATGATGATGACAGCAATGGAGTCACTGCCACAGAGGGTGATGAGCGTGCCGTGGGGGATCAAGATTCTTCTTCATTATCTGATTCAACCTTCAGTGACAGCTCTGTGTTGGTGGTGGACACCACAGGACCTATAACTACACCACCTTTGTCTGCCACTGCAACTTCCATCTCCACTCTCCCTGCTTATCCCCACCAAGTTGTCCATCTAAGCTCCTGTAGGAAGCAGAAAATCTCCTTCGGTACAGGCATCATACCCCCTGCCCCCCTGCCTGCCCTGAGTGAGAAGGCTATTGACCCCCTGAGATGTATCTCTGTTGGGCAGGATGCACTGCTGAGTGCCCTCCAGGGGCAGTCCAGTGTGATGGCCCAGCCGGGTGAGTTCCTAGAGGGCATTCACAGTGGTATGTCTGCCCTACACAGATCTCTTCAGGCTCTGGCCTCCTTACTGACGGCGGCCTTCCCCAGCCAGATTGCCACCACAGTTCCTGCCTCTTCCCAAAGCCAAATCCCTTTACCCATACCTGTCCCAGAGCAATACAGATGCAAGCATGCATCCACAACAACATCCACCAGCACTACAATGCACTGCAAACTCAGTAAGACATCCACCGAACAGACCCTCTCCACTAGCACCAGCAGCACACACATACCCACTGAGCACACAACAACACACAAAGACCAGACACAACCAACACCAGACCCCAGACATTAGCACCATTGACAAGCACACCCATGACAGTGACATACACTCCCTCTACCTCCCAAAGCCCACC
Source organism: Calotriton arnoldi (assembly GCA_963921515.1). Taxonomy (NCBI): domain Eukaryota; kingdom Metazoa; phylum Chordata; class Amphibia; order Caudata; family Salamandridae; genus Calotriton; species Calotriton arnoldi. Next base: position 383,720 of record CAWUFW010004092.1, read on the forward strand.
CCTTGTCATCCTACCTGCCTGGCTCCCATGGATGTCCATCTGGTTCCCCTTGACTTTGCCTCTACCCCAACCACTGCCCCCTCTTCCATAGTCGACCCACACCCTCCCAATACCAACCCCAGCATTCACTATTTTATTGGTTTTGAGGTGCCTGGCCTGCCCACTAGATGCCTCTTCCTGAAGAGGTTTCCCTGACAATATCATGTTGACAAGTAACGTGGTACAGCAATGTGCTGCTTCACATCTGGACATTGGACTGGCCATTGGCCTTTTTGATTTGTTTCTTTAAAAAATCTGACATTTGATGATACATTGCTCTCTTCATTTAATTTAATGGTAGAGGCAAAATTGGGTTCCTTCAGTACATGCTGCTACATCTGAACAAGTTTGAATCACATTGGAGTTCCTTTCAAAGAGTTTATTGTGGTCTACCCTTGGCACCTGTTCTGGACTTCCAGTGGACGCGGAGACATATTCATTGATATGAGATGTTGGAAGTGTACATAATGTATGTGACCTGGCATTGTGTTGGGTTACGCGAAGTAAGTATTTGGGCTTAGCCAGTGTCTTTTACTCGTACCTTGCCCTTCTCCCATTGATGTATGTTGGATTTGTGTTAGGTGAGTTGCTATGTCATATTTGTGTATCCATACATGAAGGGCATCAATTTGTCATTCCTTTGTGTATTTCTGCATGGAGATGAATCCATTGAGCAGTGTGCATCTTGCAACTACTTCCTTTAGATGTTTTCCAGAAGCTGTGTGTAAGGCTTGCTTTCCGAAATTACACGTGACCATTGCATACACATGTGTAATACTTCGTTATTCTATCAGTTGTCCCTGAGTACCGTCAATTCACGTGACCACTGTAAATGTAGTTTTTCATGCATGTGCTAGTTAATCTGTGGTCCACTGTGCCAGAGTTTCATGTTTCGTACAATGGTGTAATGGGTATTGTGAAGGTATTGTTTAGATTATGCTCTCTATCCATTTTTGTCACTGCTTGCAAGTGATGCCATGGAGTGGCATTGCTTTGTGATGTGCGATGTGTGAGTTGCCTACAGATGAGAATGAGAAAAGGTATATTTGACTTTTGGGACTGTTCAATAATGAGGTATTTTTTGGCTACTGACGGATGGAGGATGTGTACAATGTGATGTTGTGATGATTAGTGAGGCATCTTGTTGAGTGTTTGGATGGCAGGGCATCATGGTAGTTGTAGTCTTCTCAATGGGCCTTTGCCTATATTTGGACAATGATGAGGTACACGACTGGTGATGAACAGTTGTGTTGTTGATGAGTCATGAGATGTTATGTGTGTGTGACTGTGGTGGTGGTATTGGAGTATACAAATTGATGCAGATGTCACTTTCAGTTTCATTACAATACTGTCACATGTCTATTCATGTACATTATTGCTTGTGTTGCACAGACGTATGGTTCAACGAGGGGACCCTGCATGTTTAATTGGTAATTTTGTTACTTTAAATTAACATGCAAAGCCCCTGTATACCGATTTTTACATAGATATTCCACTTCCTTTGCCTGAGCTACAGCATTGCTTCGTTTAACTGTGGGAACATTGATACATTGGATTTGTGTGACTCACTGGCGATGTCGTCTATGATGAGGTCTGTTTTGGAGGTGGTCAATAAGGTAGAGCAGCAGCACGATGGGTAGGATGGCCTCCATGGCGGCAGATAACATTTTGAGGTTAGTGAAGGTGAGTTTCGTCCTTACATCCCGCCCTTTCCCCCACATCTTATGTGGAGGTTGTCCCGCCTCAATTCTGCCAGCTGGAATGCAACTCATAATAGGCCGGGAGGTTTGAGTGGCGGTCCATGCCTCCCAGAGCCAGATTTCGCACAACCGTCACCGCCGCGCTGTGTGGGCGGTGGTACTGCCAATGGAGCAGCAGTGGTGCTCAGATTGGCAGAAATCGCAAATCATATTAGGGTGGGTGGGACCACTGCACTCACTGCCATTGCACCACCACCGCCGGCCCAGCTGTCCACAGACCGTCAAACTCATAATCGGGCCCTAAGTGTTGATTCCTATCTTTACATGTAGACTTGAACATTCCCTAAAAATATAGGAATGCCTTCAACAACCTGAATCTGTCCATGTCTTGGAGCCACATACCAAGCTCTTAGAGATTTCGGTTTTGTGTCATGTAAAATGTGGTCAAGAGTAAGCCAGGGTAATGAATGACTGTGATCCCTTGTTGAGCTCCACTATGATGAGGATTGCCACCAATGCTGTTAGCTAGAAACACCAAACATCAAACCAGCACCTCTCGCAAGCACCCCCAAATCCCCATATTATCACACACCCTATTGAAAAGCCCCTCTCTAAATTAAAGACACATTCAGGCAACCAGGCAAATGACTGAAATACAAATTTGCATAGCGGCTCATTTGTATAACAAATTCAATATATTTAGTTAAATTGAAATCCAAAGCTCCTGCACTTTGTTCTAGTTTGTTTTTGATGAGGTGGGGACGGTGTGCAGTCTCCATTTGCAGAATAGCAGGCTGTGGTTGTCCATGATCAGTCAGTCAGTCAGTTTGCACCTGCAGCCTATGGCCACAATGAGGAGAATAATAAGTTAAAGCCCCTCTTTCTTTCTCTTATTACATCATGAAACCTAGAGTTTTACCAACAAAAAAAAACACGTCACGAACACATTCACAATATCACTTCTTGGACATACATCACATATAGAGTCTCGGCACTGGTGACTTCTGCTATCAGGAAGAAAACATTTGTCAAAACTCTTCACACTATTCTAACCCAACTGAACACCACAGCTTTTCTTTGAAAATTGGATAGTACAATACACCCTCTGATAATGACACTTTCACATAGTATAATATTAATGCTCTTAGCACCTGCAGCTTCACATTTGTGTATGTTTAGGCCACATTCCATTACCATTATCTATTTTTAAATGGACTTTTTTATGTGGATTCATGGTAGCGGTAGGTACTCATTTATCACAACACATTGTAGGGGGAACACATGTTTGTGAAAATGGGGGTGTAAGCATATGTTTCTCCTTTCCAGAAGTTAAAGTTTAGCCAATAGGATTAATCCTTTTCATGACACAAAGACAGTAATCCAGAGAAGTTAAATGAGCATAGTAGTTTTATTTTCATTCACCGCTTCATGAATCCATTGTGCAAAAGTTTCACTCTTTTTTAAGAAAAAGGAACAGCCGACACGTGTTTCGCCCTATGTGGTGAGTGTAGCCAGGGCTTTCTCAAGGCTAGTCATTATATTTGGATATTTTGGATCACACCGCTGGACTGCCTCCATACGGGATTACCCCAGGACCCGCATTTGCGTGCACGGACAGACTGGAAAATTCATAACCTCGGACATTTACACTCAATATTTTAAAGCAAATTTGAATGTATTCATGTAATCTCAAGATCCAATGACTACCAAATATAATGACTAGCCTTGAGAAAGCCCTGGCTACACTTGCCACATAGGGCGAAACACGTGTCGGCTGTTCCTTTTTCTTAAAAAAGAGTGAAACTTTTGCACAATGGATTCATGAAGCGGCGAATGAAAATAAAACTACTACGCTCATTTAACTTCTCTGGATTACTGTCTTTGTGTCATGAAAAGGATTAATCCTATTGGCTAAACTTTAACTTCTGGAAAGGAGAAACATACGCTTACACCCCCATTTTCACTTGTTAATGCGAGGCTGGAAAGGTCCAGAGCCTCGAGCAAAGTTTCTCCAGCGTTACAGGAATTAATATTCAGAACCAGGATCTCTGGACCCTCCTCCATTGTACGGAACACATGTTTGTGATCATTTGTGAGACCTCCACTCTCACAACACATTTCAAATTGGTGTCAACAGGTAGTATTAATATCCTTGTTCTAACTGCTAAAATGTGAACTTCATGAACCATGGGCCAAACTTGTTGTTTATCTTTCAGCCCTTCATTCCACCATCTTCGGCACCTGCTGGCTCTAATCTATGCCACAGAAGAGATCAACAGAAATCATAATCTCTTAGCAAACTTTACACTGGGTTATCAGATTTATGATTCTTGCAATAGTGTAATGAAAGCTCTTCAAGCCACGTTTAACATATTGTCAAAGAGGGAGGATCCAGTCCCAAACTACAGCTGTCAGAGTAATGGCACACTGGTTGGCTTTATTGGAGACCTGTCATCTACAACATCCTTCTCTATAGCTCAGCTTGTAGGAATCTACCGGTATCCTCAGGTAGGAAACGTGTTTGGTGAGTGAACATCTCAAAGATTTATGTGTTTGGGCAACTCATTTAGATCATTCTTGAAAATGTAGGTCTAGTTCAATGTAAACATGTGAAATAAGGAAAATAAACAAAGGAAAGGTACAAAATGTTGATGTAATAAGTAGGCTGAAATTAGACATAGGTTGCTTGTGTTGCTGTCTGGCACTTCAGGGTGGACTGTGTCTAGTGGAGTAGGAATAAGATTGTTTTGAATGTGATGGATCTCTGTCTAGAGTGGCACAGTTGGTGATAATCAATGATCCCACCCTGCTCAGTCACCCTTGGCCTCTTTTCCTATATCCATTTTGCTCACTCCCCCACCTTTCACTGACGCTATTGCTGTAACTTGATGTCTCTCTCCCTTGCCTTTCTTTCTGTAACCACACCCCACAGACTACTGCCTGCCACTGTTGCCATCAGCTTCTCCCATTCTTAAAGGACTGCACCGACATTGGAAAAGTCATCTTGGAATTGTAGTTTGTGTAATTTTAAGATGGTCATTACGATGCATGTAGACACAAAATGACTGCCATGTTAGAACAAAATAGAAATAAGCATACAAAATGCATGTTTTAGCATTCCAAAATGGATTCGCCATTTCGTTTAGATATAATATAACTTCTTTTTGATTTCAAAGACTTTACTAGTTTTATAACAAAAAAGAAACAAACAGAATGTTGCATGATACAGGAGTACAGAGCACATGTGGGGTCAGCAGGTAGAGTGTACTATACATTTGTATTAATAAACATGGCACCTTATGAGAAATGATGAAAAAAGAAAGCAAACAAATATGGTCTTGATTTACATCAGATCCTGAATAACAAGCTATAGCATAATATAATATATCATATCACATGGACTCAAGCAACTAACATGAAATCATAAGAACTCTCTAACAGAAGGCGTGACATTTTTGGGGATATAACAGGTCAATGTCTATCTGGGGAAGTTGCAAACAGGTGGTAAGAAGTTTGAGTATTCTAATAATTACTAGTTGCGACGTTGTAGATTGTTTCAATATGGAGGTCACGCAGGTTCAGTGTGGGCAAAATAGTCATCTAGTGTTTCCCAAACAGGTGTAGACTTATGGTTCCAGGGGGAGTTTAGGAGGAAATGTTGTTGGCCCCTCTCAGATAAAATACCCAATACTTGAAAGTAGTAGCCGCAGTGTTTTTCCAATTAGCTAGAACAGATTTGCAGGTCGCAGTCAGTAAAATATCTACCAGGAGCCTATCACTGGTGATCTGAGTTGTTGCTCTAGGAATTCTTGAATGAGTGCAGTGCAATCAAACTTTAGCTGAATTAAATCAGACACTTGTTTCCAAAAATGGGAGATGGAGTCACATTGGAATAAGAGGTGTGGAAGATCTTCAGTCGATTTATTGCAATTCCAGCATATTGGGTTCCCCCTCAGTGATAATTTATAAAGATGCGAAGGGGTCCAAAATGTCCCGGAAGGAGCCAGTATTTTGTTTGGGATTGAGATGGGGTAATTTTGTGTGAGAACACCGATTTCCAGATCAGGTGTCTGGTGTAATGTTGTCACTTGTATTCTACTTTTTTAATGTGTTAGATTTTAAGCGTGTGGATTTTGGTTGTAGGAGATTATATTTTCGAGGTCTGGTGCCCGAGTTTGTTGAAAGAGGAAATGATTGTAGGGGCGAAGGGTCTGCATTAGAGAACTTTCACTTTGAGAGGCTAGTTTTGAGCTTTATAAAGTCAATATCTGCCAGTTTGAATTGCTGTTGCAATTCCCTGAAGGAGAGGGGGGACTTATATGAACATAGTTGTTTCAGGAAATGTATGCCCTTAGATGCCCAGGACCGCCAATATATAGGGGCACCGTGGATTTTGATTTTAGGATTGTTCCAGAGTGAGGCCATATTAGAGTGAGTGAGTGCTGTCTCTAGAATGCTGTCCATTTTCAGGGGGGCCTTTTTCATGTTATTAAAGATGTACTTAGCTGGAAAAGGAGAGTTAAATGTAGTAGATAGTAACATTATAGGGTGCAAGTCTCCACGGAGTTCACTTTCAACAGAAAGCTAGGTAGGCGTGAAATCATGCCTTGGAGTAACCATCAGAGCCTTGTATGGCCAGAAATGCGCTTTGGTAGTTCCTGAAATTAGCTAGATTGACCCCGCCTAGATTTGTAGGCGGTGTAGTGTTTTGACAGAGATTCTTGCTCTTTTTGTATTCATTTGTCAAGTTTTTGGGAAAGAACTAAGGGCAGCATATTTATGAGGTAATTAACTATCGGAGTCACCATCATTTTAATAGATTCTATGCAACCCCGCCATGATAGGAATGTGGGATGCCAGCTATCAAGGGAGTTTTCAACTTTCTTTAACGTCACCTTTTCATTTTGATAGAGGGTGTCTAGCAGGTTCAATTTGAAATCTAGGCCCAAATATTTTATAAAAAGGGGTTGCCATGTAAGCCCAGTATCTGATACAATGCTGTTGGTACTTCAGACTTGACTTTAATCAGTTTGAACCCTGCAACCTGGACATAATTATCAACAGTTTCAAGTAATGCTGGAATTGATTATTTGGCATTCTCAGTGGTGATTAAGATATCGTCAGCGTAAGCCGCCAGTTTGACTGAGGTGTTTCCAAAGGTGACCCCGGAGATCTGAATATTGTTCTAGATATTATGAATTAATTGTTCCAGACATAAGATGAAAAGGGAGGGGGAAAGAGGACAGCATTGTCTGGTCCCCATTCTAAATTTAGTGATGAGGACAACAGTCCACCGGCGTGTACCCTGGGAGATGGGTCACTATAGAGCCCCATGACCATATAACATAACTTTTGCCTTGGAAAGTTATGTTGCATGCTTTATAGAAACGCTGTTACAAGATGGCTCTGAGATTACACCAAGATACAATGTCTTGGCCATGTTGGTAGAATACAAGTTATCACTCCAAGTTATGTACGTGCTGTTACAATTTCAGTGCTTTTTGGACAGATCTATAACCATATGCAGAGACAACTAGCAATGTCAGACACAGGCAAAGCCAGACTGATTGGCTTTGCCAATTAAACTTATGAAGGTGTCTGCTCCTGGGTTGAATGGGTTAAATTCTGATATGGGACAGAATCCACCCCTATTGTGCTGATTTATTGACAACAGCAGTAAGAAGTTCTGAAGATGAATTTGCCTTAGGCTACATAATATAATTCTCCCGTCTGTTCTCCTCCTTTCTAGTGCTCTATCTATGCCTAGAAAATTCAGCCAGCATGTTGGAACCGGGGTTACCGAGTCCGTCACGGTAGCATGGCGCGAGGCGGGAAAGCACGAGAAGGCAATGTGTAAGGCAGTTGTGCAGCACACTCTTACTTTGACTCAGAAATGCGAACGCAATAACATGACACCACACCAGGCTTGTGTATTTAAAATCAAGATCTTTTATATAAATCAAGGTCGCATCAGATGAGGCAGATTAATTCAGATCTACATTTAAAATCATTGCATTACTCAACTGGTGCACATTCTTAATAAAGCATCATAGCTCATCAACATTGTAGGCCACTAAGAGGCCGCAGGAATCATCTCCTAAACGTAGCACCAATAATGATCACACGGTGCATTAATAAAACATGGGCCTAAACATGCAGTTCACTTCAAGAATATTCAATTACTTAAAAGAAGGCTTTTCACGTTACATTTCAATAGGCCTGCATTAATCTAGGCGCACCCACATTCAGTACAGTGGGCGTCGCAACTCCAGCACACCTGTAACATAAAACACTTCAACTCTTGGCGGTGTACACTTCAGCTCAATTCAATTAATCACTTTCCCCCTTAGGTAAAGACTTGGCAGTTAGAAGCATAGGCCTAGGCAGTAATTACAGTAGGCATCATCATTACATGAATGAACTATGTGGGGAATCCCTCAACATGTCCTGTATTCTGGGGCTTCTATGTACCTTAGGGGTTAACTCAGGCCAGGCCCACTCCTCTCTGGGGCCTCGCCTCATGGGACTAATCTCAAGGGTTAATTTGAGGGTTAATGGTGGCCCCCGGCCCCCAGTGGCATCTCTGTGGGCCCTAGGGGCCTCCTGGGCTCACCTGGTGCGTGGTCGCGCTTCCTAACGACTGGGGATCTCCAGGCCCGGCCCGTGTTCTGGAGGGCGGGGCCCGGTCGGGGTACCTCGGACCTTTTGGCCGGAATTACGGGTCGTTGCGGGGGCCGGTATCACCCTCCTCCGGCCCCCGGGATCAAGGAAGTGGATTTGCGGCCTTCAGGGACGTCGGGAAGGGGAGCGGGAGCCGACAGTCCTCTCCGGCCGGCTCCCCGTCTCCCTCTGCACGGCCGGAGCTCTTCCTCGGCCTCCGTCGGCGCTGGGGGGCGTGGCGGGAGCCGGCACCCAATCGCTGCGCGGCCTTCCCGGGGGCGCGGCCGGCGTCCCCGGTTGCCCAGCAACGGCGTCAGCGGGGCCTGGAGGCCTCGCGGATCGTGCTAGGCCGCGGCTGCTTCACCCGGCCCCCTTGGGCTGCGGTGGTGATTTCTTCAGCCGCGACTTCGGCGGTGGGGCCCCGGGCCCGGCGGTGATGTCTTGGAGAAATTTAGAGGCTTCGGTGAGGGCGCGGACGGCGCACCTCACCACATCCACTCGAGGGGCCTCCCTCACCACAGCGCTTCCTTCGGTGAGGGCGCGGACGGCGCACCTCACCACACGGCCTCGAGGAGGGCTTCCCTCACAGCAGCACTTCTCCTCACGCGGCCGTGGCGGTGATTCCCTCACGAGGTCAGTGACCTGAGGGGGGCAGTTTCTCCCTCGTGGAGACAGAACGCGGGCGCACCAGCAGCCTGTGGGCAGGGCTGACTGGAAAAGTACTTGGGGGCAGCCCAGCAGCAGGCAGGAATAGATAGGGGGTGAAGGTCTAGCGCTTCAGGGTACGGCGCTTTACCTGGTGATCCCCAGTTTGGCAGTTCAGGTTTCAGGCCTTGCTGGACGGTCAGGCCTCCTCAACTTAAGGTTTCTTGCGACTGTTCCAGATTGGTTGCTTCTTAGGAGTTTCTTGTCAGGAGTTTCTTGTCAGAGGTTTCTTATTATGAGTTTCTTGTCAAAAGTTTCTTGTCAGAAGTTTCTTCTTATGAGGGGGAATGAGTTGGTGGTTCTGGGAGTGCTTGATGTTCTTCCCAGCACGCTGAAGGTGGTTCCCTGGGTCCCCTCACGCTGGGCAAGGTCAGTGGGTGGTGGGCGTTCCTCAGCTATCTTACTACAGCAGTGCCTAAGCCTTGTCAGCAGCAGTAGTGTAGGTCTCCCCCTAGGCCCTAAAGCCTGTACTCCGGCAGAGGTTCTCCCAGGATCAGTGGTGCTCCAACTGACTAAAAGATTTCCCTCCAAGCCTCTTATACCCCTAGGTCAGGTGACCCTCCTAAAGGCGGCAAAACATAACTCCTCCCACAGCCTGGAAGGTTCTGGAACCTTCTACATGTCTGGCTATGTGGCCCAGAGGCGGGGATGGAATGGATACTGTATCCCTATGTCCCAGCCTGACCCTGGCTACTAGTGTGTATGTGTGTAAGGCCCTTCTGCAGTAGCAGGGGCCTGTGGCAGCCATCTTGAGTGAGAGAGCACCTGCACCTCAGCACTGGTTAGCAGTGGTAAGGCGCCCGGAGACCTAGGTCCAGTAAAAATACTGTGGCAAAAATGAGGCGCAAAAGGAAAAAAACAGGGCAAGACCACCCTAGGGCTGACAGGTCTAACACGCGTCCCCCCCAGCCGAAAGAGGGGAGAGCTTCCCAACCTCTAGGGAGTTCTCGTCGCTAAGGCGGAAAAACCGGGAGAGACCGTCAGCGTTGGCCTGGTCTACACCGGGTCGATGTTCCACCCGAAAGTCCATCCCCTGGAGGGAAATGGACCACCTCAACAATTTGGGGTTTTTGCCTCTCATCTGCATGAGCCAGCGAAGGGGTCTGTGGTCGGTCTGGATCAGGAAGTGACAACCAAAAAGGTATGGCCTCAACTTCTTTACAGCCCAAACCACGGCAAAGGCTTCTCGTTCGATGGTACTCCACCGCTGTTCCCGGGGGAGTAGTCTTCGGGAAATGAAGGCCACGGGCTGGTCTTGGCCATCGTCATTCAGCTGCGAGAGCACAGCTCCTATGCCATGCTCAGAAGCGTCTGTCTGCACGATAAATTCCCGTCCAAAGTCTGGAGTCCTGAGCACCGGTGCGGTGCACATTGCAAGTTTGAGGGTCTCAAAGGCTTCCTGGCAGGCAGCCGTCCAGATGACTCTGCGTGGCTGCTTCTTTGAAGTCAATTCCGTCAATGGGCCCACAATGGTTCCATATCCCTTGACAAACCGGCTGTAGTATCCCGTGAGGCCGAGAAAAGCTCGGACCTCGGTTTGGGTCTTGGGGGGCTCCCAGGCCAAGATGGTCTCAATCTTGGCTTGGAGGGGTTGCACCTTACCTCCGCCCACCAGATGTCCCAGGTACACGACAGATCCCTGTCCAATCTGGCACTTGCTGGCCTTGATGGTTAGACCAGCCCGTTGCAAATCCTGTAGCACCTCCTGGAGATGCTCCAGATGGTCCTCCCAGCTGCTACTGAAGACAGCTATGTCATCCAGGTAGGCAGCAGAGAAGGCCTCTAGGCCAGACAGCACCTGGTTCACCAACCGCTGGAAAGTGGCTGGAGCATTTTTCAACCTGAAGGGCATCACCCGAAATTGAAAGTGGCCCTCGGAGGTGGAGAACGCAGTTTTCTCCCTTGCTCCTTCCGCCATGGCGATCTGCCAATAGCCTGACGTCAAATCAATGGTACTCAGATACCGGGCTGCTCCCAGCCGGTCAATGAGCTCATCCGCCCGAGGGATCGGGTGAGCGTCGGTCTTAGTGACTGAGTTGAGTCCACGGTAATCCACACAGAACCGAAGTTCTGGTGTGGTGCCCGGTGGGGCCGCTTTCGGCACCAACACCACCGGACTAGCCCAAGGGCTACTGGAAGGCTCAATCACTCCCAGTTCTAGCATCTTGGTAACCTCACCCTGGATACTAGCCTTGACTTTATCGGACAGCCGGTAAGACTTGGTTTTTACTGGCGGACTGTCCCCTGTGTCCACATCATGGGTACACAGGTGCGCGATCCCAGGCGTGAGGGAGAACAACGAGGCGTACTGCCCCAAGACCTGGCGGCAGTCCCTCTGTTGCTCTGGGGTCAAGGATGGGGCGAGGACCACTCCCTCTACCGAACCATCCTTCTCATGGGCCACCAGAAGGTCTGGAAGAGGCTCACTCTCCTCCTCCTCACTTCCATCTGTTATCATCAGGAGAGTGAGCTCTGAACGCTCCTGGTGTGGCTTCAGGCGGTTGACGTGGAACACCCTGTGGGGTTGACGGGGGGTCTTCACATCGACGACGTAAGTGGTCTGACCTCTCCTTTCCAAGATCTCAAACGGTCCAGTCCACCTGTCCTGGAGGGCGCTAAGCTCTCCTGGCTCCATGACCCACACCTTCTGTCCAGCGTCTAACTCTACCGTCCGAGCGTTCCGGTCATACCATTTCTTCATGACGGCCTGACTAGCCTCTAGGTTGTCCGAGGCCTCCTTCCACAGCTTGGCCACTATGCTGCGGAATGCCAGCATATAGCTGACCACATCACAGGGAAGCTTCGAGGAAGACTTCTCCCACCCCTCCTTGACAAGACTGAGAGGCCCCCGAATGGGGTGGCCATAGAGCAGCTCAAAGGGGCTGAAACCGACCCCCTTCTGCGGCACCTCTCGGTAGGAGAAGAGCAGACAGGGTAAGAGGACGTCCCACTTCCTTCTCAAGTCCTCGGGTAGGCTCCTGATCATCCCCTTCAAGGTTTTGTTAAAACGCTCCACGAGCCCGTTCGTCTGGGGGTGGTAAGGAGTGGAGAACCGGTAGGTCACTCCACACTCCTTCCACATGGCCTGCATGTAGGCCGACATGAAATTCGTGCCCCTATCTGACACCACGACCTTGGGGAATCCCACTCGGGTAAAAATCCCAATCAGGGCCCGCGCCACCACCGGTGCATTGATGGTCCTCAGAGGGATTGCCTCCGGGTACCGGGTGGCGTGGTCTACCAGCACCAAAATGAACCTATGTCCTGCAGAAGTCGGTGGGTCCAATGGCCCGACAATGTCAATCCCTACCCGCTCAAAAGGGGTATCGACAACTGGGAGAGGTTCTAGAGGGACCTTCACTTTAGTCCCTGTCTTGCCGCTCGCCTGGCAAGTGGTGCAAGTCTTGCAAAAAGTGTCAGAAGTGACGCGCATTCTGGGCCAGTAAAAATGTGGGACCAGACGCGCAAACGTCTTGTCCTGGCCCAGGTGTCCTGCTAGTGGTATTTCGTGTGCCAACTCTAGCAGAAAGGCTCGGTAGCATTCGGGGACCACTAAGGCCCTTGATGACCCATGCACCGGAGCCTTAGGCTCACTGTAGAGGAGACCATCCTCCCAGTAGACATGATAGTTACCAGTCTCGGTTCCAGTTGCTTGGGCTTCGGCCTGTTGCCGCATGCCTTCAAGCGTAGGGCACTCCTTCTGCGCCCGGCAAAATTCCTCCTGGGTAGGCCCTCCTTCCACCTGCCACTCTGCAGGGGTCGGCAGGTCCCCCACGGGAACACCAGCCACCTCAGCGGACTCCGGGGTTACCTCCGCGGGCTCCCCATCCATCTCACCGGGTGTCTCCTCCTGGACATCTCCTCGTCCAGCAGTGGGCTGGGCCATTATTTCAGGCTCCAACCCGGGCTGAGTTCCATGTCGGGCAGCCATGGACCGCGTGACGACGCAAGTCCATCCTGGTAATCCCAACATCTCAGCATGGGCATTGAACTCTACCTCCCTCCAGGCAGTATGTTCTAAGTCGTTACCCAGCAGACAGTCAACTGGCATGGCAGGGCTCACCGCAACCTTCAACAGACCTGATACTCCTCCCCACTCAAAGGGAACTTGGGCCACGGGGTAATGACCCAGGCTATTATCAGCCATAACAACCGGGTGGAATTCCTCAGGAATCACCTGCTCTGGGGACACCAGCTGACGTCTCACCATCGTCATGCTGGCACCTGTGTCCCTCAGAGCCTCCACCACCTCCCCGTTCACCAGGACCCTCTGCCGATACTTGGCAGTGTTCGAGGGTACCTGAACCCGTGGGATGATCTCTCTATCCCCCAGGGAAACTAAGGTCAAGCCTGTCCACTCACCTCCCCTACCTAGGGACAACTCCTCCCCAAGCGCTACACTGGCCACCCCGGGGCTCTTACCTCCTGTGGGGGCTGGGGTTCTCTTGCGACACTGGGGATCCCCCTTGTAATGTCCAACCTCCCCGCACTCGTAGCACCGGACAGATCTGGGCTGCTGACTCCTGTCAGGATAAGTGGGTTTCTGGAATCCAGATTGGGATGGGGAACCTACCCCTCTCCCAGGCGGTCTATTTTGGGGGCCTTTAAAGAACTCCCTCTTTTTATCTCCCCCTCTTTCTTCTGGGGGAACCCCTGTCCACCTTTCGGGGGTCCGCCCGGCTCCCTTGTGGGACACCCGAGTGCTGACCCACGTGTCTGCCTCCTCTGCAAGCTCCCTTGGATTGGTCAGCTTGCGGTCCACCAAGTACTGGCGCAGCTCCGGAAAACATTTCTCTAGGAGGTGCTCTCTCAAGAACAGGTCGTACAGCCCTTTGTAATTATCAACCTTGCTGCCACGCACCCAACCCTCCAATGCCTTCCGGGCATAATAAAAAAAATCCACCCAGTTTTGTGTGTGAAGCTTGTGGCTGTTGCGGAACTTTTGGCGGTACTTCTCTGGGGTGAGGCCAAACTTCTTGAGCAGGGCCTCCTTCATGATAGGGTAGTTGGTCTGATACCCCTTATCCAAGGTTAAAAGTGAGTCCCTTAATAGTGGAGGTATGTACCTGTAAAGACCTCCCCCCCAGTAGCTCTCAGGAACTCTATGGGCCACCAAAGCCACCTCGTACGCCGCCAACCACTTATCGATGTCATCTCCTACACTAAAACTGGCTATCACCTCTCTTGGTAGATAGAATTTGGGCTCCTGTGGAACCCCAGCAGGTACGCTGCCACCATTCACTTTGCCCTGCATCTCCATCTGCAAGGATCGGAGCTCTAGTTCCTTTAGGCTAAGCTCATGCGCAAGCTTCCTTTCCTCCATGGCTAGCCTTGCCTGTTCTCCTTCTCTTTCCATCCTAGCAAGTTCTAATGTTAATTGCCTCTCCTCCCTCCTGTCCTCAAATTCCTCTGCCGACAAACTCCCCCTGACGCACTACTGCCTGCCCTGGAACGTCTTCCTGGCAACACATTCTCGCTAACATCAATGTGCAGTAGGTCCAGTTCTCCTGGGTTGTCTGCCTCCCCTGCTCCTCGTCCCCTCTTCCCTCCGGGTGGGCCATTACCCATGCCCTCAAAGCTTTCTGAAGCACCCCCTTCCTGGCGCCTCGCTTGACGGCCACCCCCCTCTCTAGGCAGAACTCCTTGAGCTGTGTCACCGTATACCTTTCTAGGTTGGCTAACTCAAACTCCATCCTCCTAGGTGGGGCCCCAGACAATTTAGGGAAAGGGTTCTAGACTGTAGGTAGCAGGTCTAACGCAGGAATGTACACAATCGGCAATCACAAAAGAATTCCTAGCACTTGCATTTCAATAGGTGTCTAATTGCGGCGCACACTGAGTCACTGTAGGGTGCTGCACAAACACCAGTCCTTATCCAACCGCTGAACACCAAATGTTGGAACCGGGGTTACCGAGTCCGTCACGGTAGCATGGCGCGAGGCGGGAAAGCAGGCGAAGGCAATGTGTAAGGCAGTTGTGCAGCACACTCTTACTTTGACTCAGAAATGCGAACGCAATAACATGACACCATACCAAGCTTGTGTATTTAAAATCAAGATCTTTTATATAAATCAAGGTCGCATCAGATGAGGCAGATTAATTCAGATCTACATTTAGAATCATTGCATTACTCAACTGGTGCACATTCTTAATAAAGCATCATAGCTCATCAACATTGTAGGCCACTAAGAGGCCGCAGGAATCATCTCCTAAACGTAGCACCAATAATGATCACACGGTGCATTAATAAAACATGGGCCTAAACATGCAGTTCACTTCAAGAATATTCAATTACTTAAAAGAAGGCTTTTCACGTTACATTTCAATAGGCCTGCATTAATCTAGGCGCACCCACATTCAGTACAGTGGGCGTCGCAACTCCAGCACACCTGTAACATAAATCACTTCAACTCTTGGCGGTGTACACTTCAGCTCAATTCAATTAATCACTTTCCCCCTTAGGTAAAGACTTGGCAGTTAGAAGCATAGGCCTAGGCAGTAATTACAGTAGGCATCATCATTACATGAATGAACTATGTGGGGAATCCCTCAACATGTCCTGTATTCTGGGGCTTCTATGTCCCTTAGGGGTTAACTCAGGCCAGGCCCACTCCTCTCTGGGGCCTCGCCTCATGGGACTAATCTCAAGGGTTAATTCGAGGGTTAATGGTGGCCCCCGGCCTCCAGTGGCGTCTCTGTGGGCCCTAGGGGCCTCCTGGGCTCACCTGGTGCGTGGTTGTTGGTCGCGCTTCCTAGCGACTGGCGATCTCCAGGCCCGACCTGTGTTCTGGAGGGCGGGGCCCGGTCGGGGTACCTCGGCCCTTTTGTCCGGAATTACGGGTCGTTGCGGGGTCCGGTATCACCCTCCTCCAGCCCCCGGGATCAAGGAAGTGGATTTGCGGCCTTCAGGGACGTCGGGAAGGGGAGCGGGAGCCGGCAGTCCTCTCCGGCCGGCTCCCCGTCTCCCTCTGCACGGCCGGAGCTCTTCCTCGGCCTCCGTCGGCGCTGGGGGGCGTGGTGGGAGCCGGCGCCCAATCGCTGCGCGGCCTTCCCGGGGGCGCGGCCGGCGTCCCCGGTTGCCCAGCAACGGCGTCAGCGGGGCCTGGAGGCCTCGCGGATTGCGCTAGGCCGCGGCTGCTTCACGCGGCCCCCTTGGGCTGCGGCGGTGATTTCTTCGGCCGCGACTTCGGCGGTGGGGCCCTGGGCCCGGCGGTGATGTCTTGGGGCAATTTAGAGGCTTAGGTGAGGGCGCGGACGGCGCACCTCACCACATCCACTCGAGGAGCCTCCCTCACCACAGCGCTTCCTTCAGTGAGGGCGCGGACGGCGCACCTCACCACACGGCCTCGAGGAGGGCTTCCCTCACAGCAGCACTTCTCCTCACGCGGCGGCGGCCGCGGCGGTGATTCCCTCACGAGGTCAGTGACCTGAGGGGGGGCAGTTTCTCCCTCGTGGAGACAGAACGCGGGGCGCACCAGCAGCCTGTGGGCAGGGCTGACTGGAAAAGTACTTGGGGGGCAGCCCAGCAGCAGGCAGGAATAGATAGGGGGTGAAGGTCTAGCGCTTCAGGTTACGGCGCTTTACCTGGTGATCCCCAGTTTGGCAGTTCAGGTTTCAGGCCTTGCTGGACGGTCAGGCCTCCTCAACTTAAGGTTTCTTGCGACTGTTCCAGATTGGTTGCTTCTTAGGAGTTTCTTGTCAGGCGTTTCTTGTCAGAGGTTTCTTATTATGAGTTTCTTGTCAAAAGTTTCTTGTCAGAAGTTTCTTCTTATGAGGGGGGGGGAATGAGTTGGTGGTTCTGGGAGTGCTTGATGTTCTTCCCAGCACGCTGAAGGTGGTTCCCTGGGTCCCCTCACGCTGGGCAAGGTCAGTGGGTGGTGGGCGTTCCTCAGCTATCTTACTACAGCAGTGCCTAAGCCTTGTCAGCAGCAGTAGTGTAGGTCTCCCCCCTAGGCCCTAAAGCCTGTACTCCGGCAGAGGTTCTCCCAGGATCAGTGGTGCTCCAACTGACTAAAAGATTTCCCTCCAAGCCTCTTATACCCCTAGGTCAGGTGACCCTCCTAAAGGCGGCAAAACATAACTCCTCCCACAGCCTGGAAGGTTCTGGAACCTTCTACATGTCTGGCTATGTGGCCCAGAGGCGGGGATGGAATGGATACTGTATCCCTATGTCCCAGCCTGACCCTGGCTACTAGTGTGTATGTGTGTAAGGCCCTTCTGCAGTAGCAGGGGCCTGTGGCAGCCATCTTGAGTGAGAGAGCACCTGCACCTCAGCACTGGTTAGCAGTGGTAAGGCGCCCGGAGACCTAGGTCCAGTAAAAATACTGTGGCAAAAATGAGGCGCAAAAGGAAAAAAACAGGGCAAGACCACCCTAGGGCTGACAGGTCTAACACGCGTCCCCCCAGCCGAAAGAGGGAGAGCTTCCCAACCTCTAGGGAGTTCTCGTCGCTAAGGCGGAAAAACCGGGAGAGACCGTCAGCGTTGGCGTGGTCTACACCGGGTCGATGTTCCACCCGAAAGTCCATCCCCTGGAGGGAAATGGACCAACTCAACAATTTGGGGTTTTCGCCTCTCATCTGCATGAGCCAGCGAAGGGGTCTGTGGTCGGTCTGGATCAGGAAGTGACAACCAAAAAGGTAAGGCCTCAACTTCTTTACAGCCCAAACCATGGCAAAGGCTTCTCGTTCGATGGTACTCCACCGCTGTTCCCGGGGGAGTAGTCTTCGGGAAATGAAGGCCACGGGCTGGTCTTGGCCATCGTCATTCAGCTGCGAGAGCACAGCTCCTATGCCATGCTCAGAAACGTCTGTCTGCACGATAACTTCCCGTCCAAAGTCTGGAGTCCTGAGCACCGGTGCGGTGCACATTGCACGTTTGAGGGTCTCAAAGGCTTCCTGGCAGGCAGCCGTCCAGATGACTCTGCGTGGCTGCTTCTTTGAAGTCAATTCCGTCAATGGGCTCACAATGGTTCCATATCCCTTGATGAACCGGCTGTAGTATCTCGTGAGGCCGAGAAAAGCTCGGACCTCGGTTTGGGTCTTGGGGGGCTCCCAGGCCAAGATGGTCTCAATCTTGGCTTGGAGGGGTTGCACCTTACCTCCGCCCACCAGATGTCCCAGGTACACAACAGATCCCTGTCCAATCTGGCACTTGCTGGCCTTGATGGTTAGACCAGCCCGTTGCAAAGCCTGTAGCACCTCCTGGAGATGCTCCAGATGGTCCTCCCAGCTGCTACTGAAGACAGCTATGTCATCCAGGTAGGCAGCAGAGAAGGCCTCTAGGCCAGACAGCACCTGGTTCACCAACCGCTGGAAAGTGGCTGGAGCATTTTTCAACCCGAAGGGCATCACCCGAAATTGAAAGTGGCCCTCGGGGGTGGAGAACGCATGGCGATCTGCCAATAGCCTGACGTCAAATCAATGGTACTCAGATACCGGGCTGCTCCCAGCCGGTCAATGAGCACATCCGCCCGAGGGATCGGGTGAGCGTCGGTCTTAGTGACTGAGTTGAGTCCACGGTAATCCACACAGAACCGAAGTTCTGGTGTGGTGCCCGGTGGGGCTGCTTTCGGCACCAACACCACCGGACTAGCCCAAGGGCTACTGGAAGGCTCAATCACTCCCAGTTCTAGCATCTTGGTAACCTCACCCTGGATACTAGCCTTGACTTTATCGGACAGCCGGTAAGACTTGGTTTTTACTGGCGGACTGTCCCCTGTGTCCACATCATGGGTACACAGGTGCGTGATCCCAGGCGTGAGGGAGAACAACGAGGCGTACTGCCCCAAGACCTGGCGGCAGTCCCTCTGTTGCTCTGGGGTCAAGGATGGGGCGAGGACCACTCCTCTACCGAACCATCCTTCTCATGGGCCGCCAGAAGGTCTGGAAGAGGCTCACTCTCCTCCTCCTCACTTCCATCTGTTATCATCAGGAGAGTGAGCTCTGAACGCTCCTGGTGTGGCTTCAGGCGGTTGACGTGGAACACCCTGTGGGGTTGACGGGGGGTCTTCACATCGACGACGTAAGTGGTCTGACCTCTCCTTTCCAAGATCTCAAATGGTCCAGTCCACCTGTCCTGGAGGGCGCTAAGCTCTCCTGGCTCCATGACCCACACCTTCTGTCCAGCGTCTAACTCTACCGTCCGAGCGTTCCGGTCATACCATTTCTTCATGACGGCCTGACTAGCCTCTAGGTTGTCCGAGGCCTCCTTCCACAGCTTGGCCACTTGGCTGCGGAATGCCAGCATATAGCTGACCACATCACGGGGAAGCTTCGAGGAAGACTTCTCCCACCCCTCCTTGACAAGACTGAGGGGCCCCCGAATGGGGTGGCCATAGAGCAGCTCAAAGGGGCTGAAACCGACCCCCTTCTGTGGCACCTCTCGGTAGGAGAAGAGCAGACAGGGTAAGAGGATGTCCCACTTCCTTCTCAAGTCCTCGGGTAGGCTCCTGATCATCCCCTTCAAGGTTTTGTTAAAACGCTCCACGAGCCCGTTCGTCTGGGGGTGGTAAGGAGTGGAGAACCGGTAGTTCACTCCACACTCCTTCCACATGGCCTGCATGTAGGCCGACATGAAATTCGTGCCCCTATCTGACACCACGACCTTGGGGAATCCCACTCGGGTAAAAATCCCAATCAGGGCCCGCGCCACCACCGGTGCAGTGATGGTCCTCAGAGGGATTGCCTCCGGGTACCGGGTGGCGTGGTCTACCAGCACCAAAATGAACCTATGTCCTGCAGAAGTCGGCGGGTCCAATGGCCCGACAATGTCAATCCCTACCCGCTCAAAAGGGGTATCGACAACTGGGAGAGGTTCTAGAGGGACCTTCACTTTAGTCCCTGTCTTGCCGCTCGCCTGGCAAGTGGTGCAAGTCTTGCAAAAAGTGTCAGAAGTGACGCGCATTCTGGGCCAGTAAAAATGTGGGACCAGACGCGCAAACGTCTTGTCCTGGCCCAGGTGTCCTGCTAGTGGTATTTCGTGTGCCAACTCTAGCAGAAAGGCTCGGTAGCATTGGGGGACCACTAAGGCCCTTGATGACCCATGCACCGGAGCCTTAGGCTCAGTGTAGAGGAGACCATCCTCCCAGTAGACATGGTAGTTACCAGTCTCGGTTCCAGTTGCTTGGGCTTCGGTCTGTTGCCGCATGCCTTCAAGCATAGGGCACTCCTTCTGCGCCCGGCAAAATTCCTCCCGGGGAGGCCCTCCTTCCACCTGCCACTCTGCAGGGGTCGGCAGGTCCCCCACGGGAACACCAGCCACCTCAGCGGACTCCGGGGTCACCTCCGCGGGCTCCCCATCCATCTCACCGGGTGTCTCCTCCTGGACATCTCCTCGTCCAGCAGTGGGCTGGGCCATTATTTCAGGCTCCAACCCGGGCTGAGTTCCATGTCGGGCAGCCATGGACCGCGTGACGACGCAAGTCCATCCTGGTAATCCCAACATCTCAGCATGGGCATTGAACTCTACCTCCCTCCAGGCAGTATGTTCTAAGTCGTTACCCAGCAGACAGTCAACTGGCATGGCAGGGCTCACCGCAACCTTCAACAGACCTGATACTCCTCCCCACTCAAAGGGAACTTGGGCCACGGGGTAATGACCCAGGCTATTATCAGCCATAACAACCGGGTGGAATTCCTCAGGAATCACCTGCTCTGGGGACACCAGCTGACGTCTCACCATTGTCATGCTGGCACCTGTGTCCCTCAGAGCCTCCACCACCTCCCCGTTCACCAGGACCCTCTGCCGATACTTGGCAGTGTTCGAGGGTACCTGAACCCGTGGGATGATCTCTCTATCCCCCAGGGAAACTAAGGTCAAGCCTGTCCACTCACCTCCCCTACCTAGGGACAACTCCTCCCCAAGCGCTACACTGGCCACCCCGGGGCTCTTACCTCCTGTGGGGGCTGGGGTTCTCTTGCGACACTGGGGATCCCCCTTGTAATGTCCAACCTCCCCGCACTCGTAGCACCGGACAGAACTGGGCTGCTGACTCCTGTCAGGATAAGTGGGTTTCTGGAATCCAGATTGGGATGGGGAACCTACCCCTCTCCCAGGCGGTCTATTTTGGGGGCCTTTAAAGAACTCCCTCTTTTTATCTCCCCCCTCTTTCTTCTGGGGGAACCCATGTCCACCTTTCGGGGGGTCCGCCCCGGCTCCCTTGTGGGACACCCGAGTGCTGACCCACGTGTCTGCCTCCTCTACAAGCTCCCTTGGATTGGTCAGCTTGCGGTCCACCAAGTACTGGCGCAGCTCCGGAAAACATTTCTCTAGGAGGTGCTCTCTCAAGAACAGGTCGTACAGCCCTTTGTAATTATCAACCTTGCTGCCACGCACCCAACCCTCCAATGCCTTCCGGGCATAATAAAAAAAATCCACCCAGTTTTGTGTGTGAAGCTTGTGGCTGTTGCGGAACTTTTGGCGGTACTTCTCTGGGGTGAGGCCAAACTTCTTGATCAGGGCCTCCTTCATGATAGGGTAGTTGGTCTGATCCCCCTTATCCAAGGTTAAAAGTGTGTCCCTTACTAGTGGAGGTATGTACCTGTAAAGACCTCCCCCCCAGTAGCTCTCAGGAACTCTATGGGCCACCAAAGCCACCTTGTACGCCGCCAACCACTTATCGATGTCATCTCCTACACTAAAACTGGCTATCACCTCTCTTGGTAGATAGAATTTGGGCTCCTGTGGAACCCCAGCAGGTACGCTGCCACCATTCACTTTGCCCTGCATCTCCATCTGCAAGGCTCGGAGCTCTAGTTCCTTTAGGCTAAGCTCATGCGCAAGCTTCCTTTCCTCCATGGCTAGCCTTGCCTGTTCTCCTTCTCTTTCCATCCTAGCAAGTTCTAATGTTAATTGCCTCTCCTCCCTCCTGTCCTCAAATTCCTCTCCCGACAAACTCCCCCCTGACGCACTACTGCCTGCCCTGGAACGTCTTCCTGGCAACACATTCTCGCTAACATCAATGTGCAGTAGGTCCAGTTCTCCTGGGTTGTCTGCCTCCCCCTGCTCCTCGTCCCCTCTTCCCTCCGGGTGGGCCATTACCCATGCCCTCAAAGCTTTCTGAAGCACCCCCTTCCTGGCGCCTCGCTTGACGACCACCCCCCTCTCTAGGCAGAACTCCTTGAGCTGTGTCACCGTATACCATTCTAGGTTGGCTAACTCAAACTCCATCCTCCTAGGTGGGGCCCCAGACAATTTAGGGAAAGGGTTCTAGACTGTAGGTAGCAGGTCTAACGCAGGAATGTACACAATCGGCAATCACAAAAGAATTCCTAGCACTTGCATTTCAATAGGTGTCTAATTGCGGCGCACACTGAGTCACTGTAGGGTGCTGCACAAACACCAGTCCTTATCCAACCGCTGAACACCAAATGTTGGAACCGGGGTTACCGAGTCCGTCACGGTAGCATGGCGCGAGGCGGGAAAGCAGGCGAAGGCAAGGTGTAAGGCAGTTGTGCAGCACACTCTTACTTTGACTCAGAAATGCGAACGCAATAACATGACACCACACCAGGCTTGTGTATTTAAAATCAAGATCTTTTATATAAATCAAGGTCGCATCAGATGAGGCAGATTAATTCAGATCTACATTTAAAATCATTGCATTACTCAACTGGTGCACATTCTTAATAAAGCATCATAGCTCATCAACATTGTAGGCCACTAAGAGGCCGCAGGAATCATCTCCTAAACGTAGCACCAATAATGATCACACGGTGCATTAATAAAACATGGGCCTAAACATGCAGTTCACTTCAAGAATATTCAATTACTTAAAAGAAGGCTTTTCACGTTACATTTCAATAGGCCTGCATTAATCTAGGCGCACCCACATTCAGTACAGTGGGCGTCGCAACTCCAGCACACCTGTAACATAAAACACTTCAACTCTTGGCGGTGTACACTTCAGCTCAATTCAATTAATCACTTTCCCCCTTAGGTAAAGACTTGGCAGTTAGAAGCATAGGCCTAGGCAGTAATTACAGTAGGCATCATCATTACATGAATGAACTATGTCGGGAATCCATCAACATGTCCTGTATTCTGGGGCTTCTATGTCCCTTAGGGTTTAACTCAGGCCAGGCCCACTCCTCTCTGGGGCCTCACCTCATGGGACTAATCTCAAGGGTTAATTCGAGGGTTAATGGTGGCCCCCGGCCCCCAGTGGCGTCTCTGTGGGCACTAGGGGCCTCCTGGGCTCACCTGGTGCGCGGTCGTTGGTCGCGCTTCCTAGCGACTGGCGATCTCCAGGCCCGGCCCGTGTTCTGGAGGGCAGGGCCCGGTCGGGGTACCTCGGCCCTTTTGGCCGGAATTACGGGTCGTTGCGGGGGCCGGTATCACCCTCCTCCGGCTTCCGGGATCAAGGAAGTGGATTTGCGGCCTTCAGGGACGTCGGGAAGGGGAGCGGGAGCCGGCAGTCCTCTCCGGCCGGCTCCCCGTCTCCCTCTGCACGGCCGGAGCTCTTCCTCGGCCTCCGTCGGCGCTGTGGGCGTGGCGGGAGCCGGCGCCCAATCGCTGCACGGCCTTCCCGGGGGCGCGGCTGGCGTCCCCGGTTGCCCAGCAACGGCGTCAGCGGGGCCTGGAGGCCTCGCGGATTGCGCTAGGCCGCGGCTGCTTCACGCGGCCCCCTTGGGCTGCGGCGGTGATTTCTTCGGCCGCGACTTCGGCGGTGGGGCCCCGGGCCCGGCGGTGATGTCTTGGAGCAATTTAGAGGCTTCGGTGAGGGCGCGGACGGCGCACCTCACCACATCCACTCGAGGGGCCTCCCTCACCACAGCGCTTCCTTCGGTGAGGGCGCGGACGGCGCACCTCACCACACGGCCTCGAGGAGGGCTTCCCTCACAGCAGCACTTCTCCTCACGCGGCGGCGGCCGCGGCGGTGATTCCCTCACGAGGTCAGTGACCTGAGGGGGGGCAGTTTCTCCCTCGTGGAGACAGAACGCGGGGCGCACCAGCAGCCTGTGGGCAGGGCTGACTGGAAAAGTACTTGGGGGCAGCCCAGCAGCAGGCAGGAATAGATAGGGGTGAAGGTCTAGCGCTTCAGGGTACGGCACTTTACCTGGTGATCCCCAGTTTGGCAGTTCAGGTTTCAGGCCTTGCTGGACGGTCAGGCCTCCTCAACTTAAGGTTTCTTGCGACTGTTCCAGATTGGTTGCTTCTTAGGAGTTTCTTGTCAGGAGTTTCTTGTCAGAGGTTTCTTATTATGAGTTTCTTGTCAAAAGTTTCTTGTCAGAAGTTTCTTCTTATGAGGGGGGGGAATGAGTTGGTGGTTCTGGGAGTGCTTGATATTCTTCCCAGCATGCTGAAGGTGGTTCCCTGGGTCCCCTCACGCTGGGCAAGGTCAGTGGGTGGTGGGCGTTCCTCAGCTATCTTACTACAGCAGTGCCTAAGCCTTGTCAGCAGCAGTAGTGTAGGTCTCCCCCCTAGGCCCTAAAGCCTGTACTCCGGCAGAGGTTCTCCCAGGATCAGTGGTGCTCCAACTGACTAAAAGATTTCCTCCAAGCCTCTTATACCCCTAGGTCAGGTGACCCTCCTAAAGGCGGCAAAACATAACTCCTCCCACAGCCTGGAAGGTTCTGGAACCTTCTACATGTCTGGCTATGTGGCCCAGAGGCGGGGATGGAATGGATACTGTATCCCTATGTCCCAGCCTGACCCTGGCTACTAGTGTGTATGTGTGTAAGGCCCTTCTGCAGTAGAAGGGGCCTGTGGCAGCCATCTTGAGTGAGAGAGCACCTGCACCTCAGCACTGGTTAGCAGTGGTAAGGCGCCCGGAGACCTAGGTCCAGTAAAAATACTGTGGCAAAAATGAGGCGCAAAAGGATAAAAACAGGGCAAGACCACCCTAGGGCTGACAGGTCTAACACAGCACAACTACTGGAAAATACAATACAATGTCATAGGGTCCTTATCAGCACTTTGATCCTTTAAGGTGTATGTTATAGTCCTGAAGACCAAAAGTTTATAATATCTAGTTTTGCCATTTGCAAAGGTTCTGTCTAGTTCATGGACAGTTCTCAATTATGTTTGTCGAGGCTTCTCTAAGACATCATCACAAAATACAAATGACCCATATTGTTAGCCCGTAGGATGTCTGTGCTTAGTTTCTGCAAGAAGAACACATGCTTGTTCTTCAGAATCAGATGATGTGGACAAAGAAATCCTCTGCTAGGCTGAGCAGCAAAATGCAGAGTCATCTAGAGAAGCACTGAAGAAATAGTCACTGCACTCTTCTTTCACACAGTGCTGCCCTTTAATCAAGAAGATGACTTGGATGAGTGCAGAGCTACCAGTGAGCCCAGAATCCCAGACATGAATCCTGAGAAGCTAATTGAGAATTCAGAAATGAGATAACAATTGGTCAGATGGAGGAAGGTATCCTTTTCAGCAGGGTGGGACACCCATAATGTTCTCTTTCTGGGAGCACCTCAGTTGCACATTTGTAGCAGTGAATACATTCTGAAGAGGTCAGTTTATTCTTCATTCACTAAAAGAGGGGCAGAGTTCTCTTTTTGTCCAAGTCAGGAAGATCAACCCATTCATCTCTTACACTTCTTTATTAATCCCATCTGGTCTGACCGCCTAGATTGAAAAATGCGTAGGGCAAACAGTAGGCTCAAGCTCAGTGACATTTTATAATTGAAGAAAATGTTATTATAGATTAAGACGCAATGGATAACAAGTCATCTCTTAACAAAATGATACGTATTACAATATAATATAACATAGCATAATACAATACAATACAATACAAAACAATACAATACAATACAATACAAAACAATAGAATACAATACAATGTAATAGAATAGAATAGAATATACAATACAGTACAGTACAGTACAGTACAATGCAATGAAATGCAATGCAATACAATACAATATAATGTAATGTAATGTAATGTAATACAATGTAATTTAATGCAATACAATACAATATAATGTAATGTAATGTAATGTAATACAATGTAATTTAATGCAATACAATACAATATAATGTAATGTAATGTAATGTAATGTAATATAATATAAAACTGATGCCTATTTGACAATTGTGAAATATTAAAAATAGCAGAGAAAAACAAATGCCGAAAGAATGAAAAATGGAAAGAGAGAATTTCACATTTGTCAGTGTTTATAACCTGAAATCATAGCAACATTATTTACTTCATTTAAAAAAGTCAGCGAGGAAGAGGATCATTTAGATACAAACAACAAAATGTCCTCCGCATACACAGCTAATTTAATCTGTCTCTCACCATATTACAAACTCTTTATACCCCAGTTTTGCCGAAGCCTAAGGAGGAAAGATAGCCCTGCCTGACCCTCTGTGTAATGAAAAGAGTTTTGATAAAAGACCCTTAACAAGCATATTAGGCGTCAGAGATGAGTATGGAGACAAACCAAACTAAGAAAATAGGGGCCAAAACTAAACATTTAAGGGCATTGAAAATGATGGACCAACTCAAACGGTCAATAGCTTTCTCAGCTTTTAGAGAGATTGCTGCTAAAGATTGTTTATATTTATGTGGTTTGCTCATTATATTAAGAAAGAGTCTTGTGCTGTCCATCAGGTTCCTGTTTGTTCTCCCCCAATCAGTCATGGGAAAAGTGGATCAAGCCGAAGAGCAATGAGTTTTCCAAAAATGTTGTAACCCCGATTAAGTAAAGAGATAGGTCTATCATTTTGGCAAAATGTGAGATATTCACCCTCTTTAGGGATAAGGCAGATCAAAGCTTCTTGGAATGTTCCCTTTGTTGATTTATTATAAATAAAAATAAAAATAACTTGAAAAGTTTAGGTAATGTGATTTTTAAAAATGAAGATAACAATCAACTGGTAATCCATCAGGACCTGGAGCGTTCCCTTTCTTGATTACATTCTTTGACATGACTTTATGAACAGTATTCTCCTCTTTCTAAAGGATAGAAGTCAATGGAAGATTCATGCATTTTATGGATAGAAGATAGATATTGTGCAAATGATTGAGGAGAAGAGAGCAAATCTTGAGTATCGAAATTAGAATATTAGGATTTAAATTACTCCAAGATTTCAGCATTTCCAGCTGGAGGGTTATTCACTTCCTTTAAAATGGAGTCCAGTCTAATGTGCTCTTTCCGAATCTTAAGATAATTGGTTAAGAGTTTACCAGCCTTATTTTGTTGGCTGTACTATTTGGCACTAGACTTAAGTAAATAAGCAGTTGCATCTTCCATAGACATCTCATTAAAATGGCATTTAGCATTAAGGGGCCAATTAGGATGTTGGTCTGTAAGCCTCTGACCGCTCGTCGGAGGCTTACAGACCGACATCTTTGGTTTAAACTCCAACCACTTTATTACAAAAAAGGCGTTCGGAGTTTAAACTGGCTGCTCAATCCGACTGGCTTCTGACAGGCTCAAGAAGCCCGACAGCCAGTCAGGAACTGATCATAATCCCTAATGGACAGCGTTTCCGCCATAGGGATTATGATGTTGGTTTCCGACAGGCTTTCCATGTCGGGCTTTCGGACATGGAAAGCTTGTTGGAAAGTGACTTTGGGGTCCCAAGCAGGGCCCCCTTCTGTCTGTGGCCTATGGTTGTGGGCCGGGTGGGCACCTATGGGGCCCCCCTGTAAATCCCTGCCGCACGGTGCAGGGATTTACAGTACCTCCCATTTCTCTATGGGAGCTTCTGCTGCAGCCAGTTTCCGACCGCCGCACAAGCTCCCATAGGGAAATGGGAGTTTGCGACCACACCATGTTCAGTTGCATCGTAATTGCGGTTTCAGGCCACGACCCGAGGTTGTTCGATTTCGAAACTGCAGAGATCCTAATCAGCCCCTAAGTAACTTTTTGAGGTGGAATTTGGAATTATAAGTATACTACAAATGTTCCAAATGTTTGATGTTTTTTAAAAAGTTCACTAAACGTTTCAGTATTAAGTTTACGTTTTCTGGCGGTACTCAATAAAATATCGAAACCAAAATATCGTCCTACCAAAATATCATCTGCAAGAATATCGTTATCAAGAAAATCGATTTAAGGTAAGAAATGTCTATTTTGAAAACGTAGATGTCATTTATATCCTGTACTAAAATATAGGTGTTAATAGCATCACTTTTTAATTATTGTAATATATTTTAGTATATTTTTTAATTGTATAGGCTGTATATTTTTTGAATAATTATTGTTCATTTTTTTATATAGTTGTTACATTTTTAGTAGTTATTCAATCTCAATTAATAAAATTTTGTGATTTTTACTACCATCGAGGGTTCTGGATTTATAGTGGTACAGGGTGGAAAGTAATTTAATTATGATTAATTAATAATTTGTTTTTAATTAATATTAACTATTCAATTGATAATTTATTATGTTAATTGTGCAATGCATTTTTTCAAGTAACTGTTTAGGTGCAGGTTGTGGGTTTTGTAGGGGTATAAGGTTAAAGTAAATACATTTTAATTAAGTAAAAATACATTTTTCATTGATAATAATTATTAAATTTTAAATTCTATATATGTTCATTTTGTCAATCATTTTTTGTTAAGTACATTTTAGGAGTGGGTTGTGCATTTTGTAGTGGTATATTGTGGAAAGTAAATTAATTATAATTAAGTAATAATTAATTGTTAAATAATACTAATTAGTTAATTAATACATATTTATGTTAATTGTGTAAATATTTTTTTAAAGCTACATTTTAGGTGTGGGTCGTGAGTTTTGCAGGGGTATAGGGTGGGAAGTAACTGAATTAGACTTATTTAATACATAATTTTTTGTTAATAAATATGTTTTAAATATTGTGTAATATATTAAATGTTTGTTTCGGGTGTGTTGTAGGTTCTGTATGTATAAATGGTGTATAGGAAATTAATTATACTAAATAATAAATGCAGTTAATTTATAATAATTATAGAAATGATGAATAATTATGTTAAATATGTAAACAAAATAATTTTTATATTAGATATTAGGGTGTCCATTACAATACCGGGCGGAATAAAATCCGCCATCTACCATAGCAGCAAAAATCCGCCCGCCTACACCGTGTGAAAACCGACCGAGCAATCACGATGTCGCGAAGCGAAAACCGCCCGCGGCGGAAAAAACACACAAAATACCTCCCGTTCATGTCCGAGTCGAAGTCTATCCATCCGCCACGGACGCAAACCCGCACGACAACCCAAAACCGCCCGCCCTGACTACCGAGACACCGGCCGTGAAATTAGGATCTCCCCGACATGAGCGCGGTAAATCCACAAATTCACCGCCCGCCATCGTAAACAACAGTGATGAAAATGGACACGGCGGAAGCCCTGGCGGCCACGTCCCTGCACAGAAACCATCCGCGGACCCAAAGAAACACACACAACATGGCCAACAAGTCCACACAGCAACCCACGCCCAAATACCCAAACACAGTACACATCCCGAAAACACATCCCCCCTGGACAAACAAAAAAACTACAAATCCCAGAACACCAGCCACAACACACCTGAAAACAACAGCACATCATGACACACCCACATAGGTAAGTACAAAAGCAGCCCCTTCACAGACCACAATCCCTTGCAACACTACAAACTGAGGACGAGAGCACAGAACACAGCGAGCCAGAAAGGACAGCAGCACACCACAGACACGCACCCATCACCACCACCACCACACCAAACACCGGCACCACAAACCCCCTGCACATCACACACCACACACACACACCGCACCAGCACCACAAACACCAAACCACACACCATGGCAGCACAGAGAATGCCCAAGTTCACTTCCACTGAGCTGACGGTCATGGTCGACGAGATCATCAAGGTGCACCCACAAATCTATGGCAACCAGGTCCAACAGACACCACTATCCACCAGAAACCGGTTGTGGAGCAGGATCGTAGACCAGGTCAATGCAGTCGGGAACGTGCCACGCAACAGAGCAGAAATCACCGAGAGGTGGCACGACATGAAAAGAGTGGTCAAAAAGAAGGAGGCCAAGAATCGGCAGCTGGCTGACAGGACTGGCGGAGGAAATCCTGCGCCATTCAAGACCTTCAAGGCGTGGGAGGAGAAGGTGCGAGGCATCCTACATCCGGAGAGTCTCACCGGAATACCAGGGGGAGTGGAGGCTGGTAAGTACAAACAAATGTATACCAGCACACCGCTATGTTCTCACATGCACTACCACAATGCCATAGCTCCGAGGGACAAACACCCCCATGTCCAGTACACAATACACAAGACATCACTCACACATGCAACAGACACTCCCACACACTCAGCCCAAAGCTACCAACTAACAAAACCATGGGGGCATGTGTACAGTCAGCCAGCACCGCAACTCCCACCAGGTCCCCTTGTACTCCAGAAGCGCCAGAAGGAGCACTCCCCACACCCACACCCATGTGTCAGACATAGCTACACTAACCAACAAGTAACAGGTAAGTAGCCGGAACACAAAGTCAGGGGTCGGAGGGGGGACAGCTGAAGTACAACACCCACCAGGCTCCTAGTCCCACAGCGCAGCAAGGTGGAGCACACCCCACACCCATGTGTCAGCCATAGCTGCACTAACCAACAAGTAACAGGTAAGTAGCCGGAACACAAAGTCAGTGGGTGGGAGGGGGGACAGCTGAAGTACAACACCCACCAGGCTCCTAGTCCCACAGCGCAGCAAGGTGGAGCACACCCCACACCCATGTGTCAGCCATAGCTGCACCAACCGACAAGTAACAGGTAAGTAGCCGGAACACAAAGTCAGTGGGTGGGAGGGGGGACAGCTGAAGTACAACACCCACCAGGCTCCTAGTCCCACAGCGCAGCAAGGTGGAGCACACCTCACACCCATGTGTCAGCCATAGCTGCACCAACCGACAAGTAACAGGTAAGTAGCCGGAACACAAAGTCAGTGGGTGGGAGGGGGGACAGCTGAAGTACAACACCCACCAGGCTCCTAGTCCCACAGCGCAGCAAGGTGGAGCACACCCCACACCCATGTGTCTGCCACTGCAGTGCACACCTTCACCTGACAGGTAGAAATCACACCCTACATTCAGGGGTGTCTGTGAGCGGTAAGTCATCACCACATCACACAACACCGCCCCCACTCCCACAGACCAGCAACATGGAGCACCCCTCCCTCCCATAACCATGTGGCAACCATTGCATTGCGCACTCCAAACCAACCAGCAGGTGGACAACTGTACGGTGCGGGGTGTCTGTAGGCATGAGGACTGTATTACGACTAACACATGGGACATGTCACGTAGCAGAGGAACATGCAGCACTGCTCCCTGTCATAATCATGTGACCAATGTGCACACGGACATGTATTACAGAGTCATAGCCCACATGAGCCATCACAAATACAGCAACACCTAAGGAGCCACGTCTGCATGCACAAGTCCCACTGGAGTACTGACCCACACGGCGGGCACTGTGCCACTTATCACACACATCAGCAACACCATCGAAGTCTTGTCCATGTAGTCGTTACTGCCTGTTCCCCTCACAACGTACAATATCGCCCATGTAAGTCTAACCTGTCTAGAAGTAACAGTGTGGAACCCCAGTAATGCACATATACACCACTGGACCCATGAAACACGCAGCCACACAATGCACATTCAACATATCATCCATCTCATCTGTCAGCCCCAGTGTCATGAAAGGTATGTCATCGGAACAACTGGCCCTCATACAGTAGTTCAGCAAAGATACCTGCCCATGACAAATAATGTGTCTGCAGTGACTGAAGCGCACGTCACACTGTGATTAACAACATACATAATATAGTCAACACCCCAAGAGCACTGCATTGCTGCACATGGCTGAGGGTAGCACGCACACCAAGGAATTGGCCCATCTGCAATACGTTGTGTGGCACACAACCATCACTCACTCACTACAATGCTTGCAGTGTAATGTCCATAAATGATAACAGTGAGCAGATATGCTGGGTAAGTTAGACATACCCACACCTTTGTCTCTGCAGTGTCATGTTGCCAAAACACATGTCCCGTTCTGCACCCATATGTCACAGTATGTACCCCAAAACCATATTTCACCTCTAAAGCGTAGAGGGGGCTGTACCCCCTTTTGCCAACTGCATTTAAAGCATTCCATTTGAACCCCAAAACCATATTTCACCTCAAAAGCGTTGAGGGGGCTGTACCCCTTTTGCCATCTGCGTTTCTAAGCATTCCATTTGAACCCCAAAACCATATTCCACCTCAAAAGCGTTGAGGGGCTGTACCCCCTTTGCCAACTGCATTTCTAAGCGTTCCATTTGAACCCCAAAACCATATTTCACCTCAAAAGCGTTGAGGGGCTGTACCCCTTTTGCCATCTGCGTTTCTAAGTGTTCCATTTGAACCCCAAAACCATATTCCACCTCAAAAGCGTTGAGGGGGCTGTAACCCTCTTACCATCTGCGTTTCTAAGCGTTCCATTTGAACCCCAAAACCATATTTCACCTCAAAAGCGTTGAGGGGCTGTACCCCTTTGCCATCTGCATTTCTAAGCGTTCCATTTGAACCCCAAAACCATATTTCACCTCAAAAGCGTTGAGGGGCTGTACCCCCTTTTGCCATCTGCGTTTCTAAGCGTTCCATTTGAACCCCAAAACCATATTCCACCTCAAAAGCGTTGAGGGGCCTGCACCCCACTTTCAATCTGCGTGTCGAAGCGTTTCATTAGTCCCCCAAAACCATATTACATCTCAAAAGCGTCGATGGGTCTGGAGCCCGCATACACCCAAGCCACAAAATGTAGGAGTACAGCAACACACACCGATTGTCATTGCTAATCCGTCCCATGCCACATGATCACATCACACAGTTCCATTGCCTTGCCCACGCATACACACATCGTACATCCACACACACGCCTCTGGGAAACCTGTGCACGACAGTGCACGAACTGTGAATGTCAGACAACCAATACAAAGTTTGCAAGGTGCAACACAATAACCTATCTCATTCTTCCCACAGGTGCCGAACAGCTCGATGCTGGAGAGGGAGACAGCAGCCAGCACAGCCAGTCCGCAAGCCCCCGACCCGGACTCACGGATGTAGAAGACCTGGACACCTCTTCGGACGAGGACCACCGAGCAGGCCCATCTGGAGTGGCAGGGCCCAACCGCTCCCCAGGGCCCCTCCTACCCACCAACACATCACCCAGGGCTGCTGACCAGTCCCAGACCCTGCTGCCACGGTCGTTGCGGCCACCACCACCGCCGCAACCACCACCACCACGCCATCCCTGGCCACAGCACCTGCGCAAGGGGTGGCATGCCCGTTGGGCTCGACCCTGGTAGCCAGACAGAGGACCGTGGTGACCAATGTGGCGAGTGGGCAGGTCGGTGGCAGCAGTACTGGTGGGAGGAGCAGGGTAAGGCCAACGCCATCTGTGCCTGGGAGCCAAGCCCTGCCGCAAATCGCCAGAGTCCTTGGGGCCTATGAAGAGGCCCAAGGACAATGGGCCAGGTCGGCTGCCGACACGCGGGAGGTCCTTGGGGTGTTGAGGTCCATGGACGCCCATATGGGCCAATTCGTGACCCGTATGGACCAACTTGTGGACCTCATGGGCCAGCTGGTGGTGGTGGTGAGGGCCCAAGCAAGGCCAGCCACACCACCTCCGCCACCACGTGCTGTGGCGCAGGGTCGTGCAACATCTAGTTCCCCTGCGTCCACAGCGAGTGAGCAGTCCTCAGCCACCACCAGCAGCCCACCAACACAACCCCCCCTTCCAAACGTGGAAGGGGCCGTCCGAAGAGGAAACAGGTGTCCAGAGAGGACTTCGCACACACCAAACGCCAGTGAGTCAGCCAGCCACCTTGACCACCTACTGCATTGACTTGTACTACAATCCTACCCCACACTGCCATGTGAATGGCATGTGTCTGTTGGACTGTGGACATAGAACTTCATGGGTACACCTTGACCATCATGCAGCCATGACCGTCAACTCATTGTCACAGCATGCACCACTTTTGTCATCACCTTGCCCACAATCACATGTCACCGCTGTAAATAAATACACCTTGATCACATTCTGCTGTATGTGCCCTGTGTTTATTCAACGATGTGCAACCGCCACCATGATCAGAAATGCCTCTGCTGTGTGGTATGTCGATAGGCCAGGAGAGGCTGTAGGGACCTAGGGGTGAAAACCAGAACAAGAATCCATTGAATGAGTGTGTCACACACTCATCACACAGTACTTGTCACCAACTACAAGCAATGTACACACATCTCACAGAGCAACAGGGCACAATGCCACAGCCACTGTCAGTGGCATACTACCCTGGACATGGACCATTGCCACACAGCACTCAGTGAACAAAAGGCCTCCGTCACAATGCACACATACATCTGCACAACTACAGCTACATCAGCCGTCGTACATGGTCACTCACCGTCAAGTGAAGTTGCGTGCGATGAGCTGCTGACACACATTCACAGCTTCCTCCTCTCCACTGTCCTCATCACTGGACCAGTCCTGGTCTGCAGGCGGGGGCCCTGGCTGATCACCGTCATCCACTATTAGGGGGATCTGCTTGCGAATAGCCAGATTGTGCAGCATGCAGCATGCCACAACTATCTGGCACACCTTCTGTGGGGAGTACGCCAGTGCACCCCCGGTGCGGTCCAGGCATCTGAATCTGGACTTCGGGAGGCCAAAAGTCCGCTCCACCACACGTCTGGCCCTCCCATGTGCCTTATTGTAGCGGACATCAGCTGGTGTCCGAG
Organism: Calotriton arnoldi; assembly: GCA_963921515.1. Taxonomy (NCBI): domain Eukaryota; kingdom Metazoa; phylum Chordata; class Amphibia; order Caudata; family Salamandridae; genus Calotriton; species Calotriton arnoldi. The sequence continues at coordinate 418,557 of CAWUFW010004092.1, forward strand.
GATGACGTAATGGGCTGAGCAGCCAAGGCCCATTCGGATAAGCAGTCACCTGGGTGTGAGGAATACCGAGACTCGTTGCAATTCCAACTGTACACAAGACAGCATCACACACCCAGCACGCCAACAATCCAAGCACGGTCCGGTTGCAGATTGGTCATCAGACGTGGTAGGATGCTGTTGCGCATGATGTGCGAGTCATGGGCCGATCCTGGGAACTTCGCACACACGTGTGTAATGACTATGTCCGCAAGGCACACCACTTGCACATTCAGGGAGTGGAAGTGCTTCCGATTCCTATATATGTGCTCCGTGGCCTGTGGTGCTACAAGGCCAACATGGGTGCAATCAATTGCACCAACAACGTGGGGGATCCGTCCAAGGGCATAGAAAGCACCCTTCACTGCCGCCAAATCACGAGCCCTGGGGAATCGGATGTACCGGTTCCTGTACAGCATCATAGCTGACAGTACATCCCGTAGCACCATGCTGAACATGGGCTGGGACATCCCACCTCCACTGCCCACTGTGTGTTGGAATGACCCAGTGGCGAAGAAATGCAGTGCAGCCATCACCTTAGCCGTGGGGGTGAATGCAGTTGGATACACCCTGCGAGGACGGAGGTGGGGTTCCAACAAGGCACATAGGCGATGCAGGGTGGGTCGGTCCAGACGGAATTTCCGGATTACCTCCACATCTTCCATGTCTGACAGCAATTGGTAGGGGCGATGTATGTTTGGTCTCCTCTTAGGAAAGATGGAAGTGGACACATGTCAATGCAACACAACACATGGCATGTTCACATACACAAAACACGAATTACAGACAAAGCAATTGAATCACAGAACAGCTGACAAGTAGGGACAGCACAGCCACAATACACTTACACAGGTCCCCTTACCAATAGCAATGAGCAGTGACACAAACCATTGCTATGAGCATGCACATGGGGATTTAGGCCTTAAAAACTTGTAAGGCATGATGATGATATCAGACTGCATATTTGGGAAGAGGAAACGCCACGGCAATATAACTAGCTGCTGTGCCTGACACAGCTTCCGAGGCTGGGTGAGTATGGCACACACCAACAACGCTATGGACACAGGCTGAGCGGCAAAAACAAGTGGGTCCTGTTGCACGAGGGGATATGAGACAGTCATTGATGTCCCTACTTCACCCTATGTACAGCACTGTACAGATCACACCTCCAAAACACATTGACAGGTGTACACATTGACAGCTCCATGACAACACAGCTGTGTGATTGCAAATACACATCACAAGTGACACGTAACATTTCACGTGCCAAGTGGGAGATGTACATAGTGAAAGATGGCATGTGTGTGCATATGCATATCCCATGCACCCATGCCAATGTGTACATGGTGATATTCCAACAGACATGTGGAGGCTGAGCACTGGCCGTCCCTGCCCATGCACACAGCATGTTGTGGCCCTGTCCAGTGTGGACCTGCTCCCACACACAAGTCATGGCCACACCTGCAGATGCATTGCGCAAATCATACTGTGTAGTGCACATGGCATCAGCGGACTGTACCCGCCATGGGCCAGGCCCTTACGGCCAACTCCAATGGCCCTCGCGGTTGCACCCTGCGTGTTCCACTATGGAGGTAAGCGTCCCGGGCCAGCTGGGAGCAGGCCATCGTCTGCAATTTAAGCTGGCAGACATGGTACACAAATTGCAGCTGCTTGGACCCACTGAAACTGCCCCAGGGGGCTATATGACTGTGGGAGTGAGACCGGCATTACCACAGCTACCAGGGACTGCAGCCTGGCATCCCTCAACAACACCTGCTGGTGCCACCTGTCCACCTTAACGTCGATGACGCAGAAGATATGTCCAGGTCCACTCACCAGCGAGGAGCTGGAGATCCTGGATTCCGAGCTCCACGCACAGTGCACATGGCTATTCCTTGCAAAAGTTGTGTGTGTGAGACAACCACAGTGTGTGTGGGAGTGCATGTGGGGGGGACACATGTCGATGATCTGCAGCACTATGAGTCAGAGCCTGTGGGGTTCCAACATGCACTGCTCACCATGCTTACTGCAGGTGGCAGGGGTATGTGAGCACTCGGGCGCTTTGCCATGTATGTCCCTCCCGAGTGGTGGTACATGGCAACTTCATGTCAGACATCCACTGACACAGCCAATTGGCAATGCAGGTCTCAGAGCACTTGTTGCTCGTGAGAATGGCAGGCTGGGGCCATGCTGCCCTTCTCAGTCCCAGCAGGCCTGGGCTGCACATTGACAGCACAATGCCAGTAGGAGACAACACAGACTGCCAAGTGGGTTACATGTGTCTTCTGTTCAGGACCCTCCGGATAAGCGCTAACTCAGCACTGTCGATTGGACACACCATGCCTCGTGATAGGGATGTGTGTGAGAGATAGTGGCACTGAATGTGACCTCCATTGCGGGGTGGGCCATGCACAGTGCGAGTACGTTGATGGTTGCGCAGTGTTGGTCACAGTGGGTACACCCACACAGATGTGTTGCCTTGTGATCTTTTTGTAGGTCCACCTGACAATGGACAGTAGATGTGGGCAGACTACACATTGCTCGATGTGCTGTCAACCTGCATGTGAATGGATTGGACAGGTACTGTGTACACACTCCCAGCAGCATGCATTCACGTTGTGGTGTACACATGCTGTTAGGCCATGTCCGATTACTTCCTGGCTCTTTTGCACGTCTCAGAGTATTTGGGATGGGTCAGCAGCATGCCACTGTGATTGGTGGATGTGGGTGATGTTGAGAAGTGCATTAGTGACATTCCAAGCCTCCTGTGCACCATCCCTGCAGTTGGAATTCCTCCAGCACTAGGACTTGTGATGAGCCATTGCTACCAAGTTGATGCCTTTGTGTGTGTGTGACCGCCAGTGCAGCCAATTCCACAAAGGGTGTGATGGCATCTGCCGGATGGGCCACTACGTGGCGTTGATGAATCGGGGGATGCCCCCTCGTATTGTCAGGTCAGCACGGCGCTGCATTTCACCAGTTATGGTCTGCATCTTGACAGTCCCACGGCCTGTGCCGGATGCACGTTTGTTGGGGCATCAGCAGCAAGCAAGTTTACAGTTCTGTGGGATGGTGTCTTTTGCTGTGAGAGGCAGCATGTGTCCACAGCCTACCCATGATCTGGGTAATGTGATGTGTGCTTTGTGATGCAGTGTGTTGTAACTGTGGTCTGTGCTGTGTGCATCTGAAATGCATATGCTAGTCCTGAGGCTTAAGATGCAATTTGGGCACTCTGCATTCCCAATGCACTCGGAGTCGTAGCCCTCAGGTACAACCTGTAGTAGGCTGGAGGAGGCTATTCACATGTATGTTAGGGGCACTGTGCCTACTCTGATTTCGTTCAGACATATGTGTGCGATGCCTCACCTCATGTCTCTGGTACTTACACATCCGGCACACCGTGCAACAACAGTTGTGCTCGTGTGAACAACAGGTGGATGGCATGGGCTCATGGCCATTGTGGGCTGTCATGTTGCAGTCTGTGTGTGTAGTTTCCCATTCTGCTCCATGCAGATATGTGTTTGGCCTAATTTCATAGTGGTCATCCTTGCCACCATCAGGATAGTTGTTGTGCACAACGCGAGTTGGGGCTATGGTCGCAGGGTGACACAGGCCGGGTGTAGTGCGATGTGCACGACATTCGTGGCACTAATTAGCGGATTCCTTTCCTGTACGCCAGCCATTGGGTGTTGATTGTGGTGGCTGTATACAATTGCACAGGTATCGTGCAACATGTGGATTTGGGTATGTTCTGTGCTGCTTCCCTTGAACATGTCAGTGCCATTGATGCCAGATGAGTGGGACCACCTGGCTCACTCTCATGTGGCATCTCCCCTGGGTGCTGAGGGACAGGGGATGCTCAACAGTGGGGTGGCTTCGGATGTAGCAGCTGCACAGCTGCTGAGTGAGACAGTTGTGACCTGCGCCTCGGAGGGGCTAGACGTGTGCTGGATGAATCACAGGCCCAGTGGGCTATTTCGGCGTCATCTGAGGACAGAGGTGATGCATCCATGTTGGATGACACGAGGACGTGGACTCTGGGTCTTCTTCAGCCACGCGGAGGCCAATGCCCGCCCTCCCATCCACTTCCACTGGTGCAACACGTGTCGGCAGAGGGATGAAGGATAGGGTGTCCTTCACACCAGGCACAGCTGCCCCTGCACATGTGACCCCTGCTGCCCTCAGTGCTGGGTCTGTTGAGCTGATGCGCCATCTGTGCGTGGGGCAGACAGCTCTCCTCACTTCCGTCATTGCCCATGACATCACTTTGCCGCAGGTGACATGGATCATGGAGGGCCCACATGTACGCGTGGGTGGACTACACCAGACTGTCCAATGGTTGTCACCCCCAGAGAAGGTGTGCCTTCAACTGCGCCAATCTCAGAGTGACATTCCTGACCCTTTCTCCACCCCCCTGGGGAGTGGCACATCTGACGGCAGCAGTGCACGACTCCTAAATAGGAGGAGTGGGGGGACGCTGACGTCCCGACCGGATGTGACGTGTTGGCAGGTGGCTTGCACCGTCAGACTTATGGCCTCCCCTCGCTCACCCCAATATGCGTTTGCATCTGAGAAGCCAGCGCGTGCACAGGCAGCTCTGAGCTCGCACCAGAGAGGCCAAAGAGTGTATGTGTGGGTCCATTTGAACAAGTAGTCTGTCTCGCGGTATAATCAGTGGCGGGAAGCCGTCCACCTGCGTGGTGCTCCGACTCGAGACCCGGACAACATTGACAATGCATGACAGGCTCTGCAGTCCGGATACACCACCTGCAACACACAGAGGCTGTAGCTGCCCTAGCGGCCCAGGCCGCATCCAACTGGAGCTAATGGACCCACACATTCACTCTTTGGCCTCTCTGGGGAGAACTTGGAGCTGCTTGTGCACCCGCTGGCTTCTCTGTTGCAATGGCAAGTAACGTGTGTGGGAAAATTGGCAATGAGTGAGATGGTGCGAGCCACCTTCCGTGACGTCACTCCCGCTCGTGATGTGTGCGTCCCCCCACTACTTATATTTGACTTGTGCCATGCTGCACAATGAGGATGTGTTGCCTGCGTGATGTGACCAGGAGGAGCGCGCCATGACCTCTCACCCACCATGCTCCACTGCCATCCCGTGCCCTGGATAGCCTGTGCAGGTGGACAATGTTGGGAGTACACCTGGTCGACAGGGGATGTGAGTGCCTTGGCAAGGGCCTGGCGGACGCACAGGAGTATCCAGCATGTCCCCAGAGGGTGGGCTGACGTCTACACCTGATGCAGCATTTTTCGTGTGGCCGCCTGTTGTGCACACACGTGTTCACATTCATCCCCAGACAGGTGGTCTTTACAAATGCCCAAGACAGCGGTAATCTAGTGCTCCCGAATCCTCCCAACACAGTGTGTTTCAACATTGCATGTGTGCACCTACCCGTCACAACCACCCACTTGGGCCAAGCGTAACTCCCGCTTCACATGACACATGTGTGTCTTCCACAGTTGTGCTACTCTCTCAGGGCCGGACCTGCAACTGTCCCGTAGCACACACACAGCACCGAGTCGTACTGGCATCCTGTTAGATTGGTAGGCACACTCACACATCTCCTTCTGTCACAGTGGTGGCTGTGATGGATATTGTGACTGCCATGCCAGTGTTGGCTGGCCATGGCAGGGCACACTCACACACATTGCATCCGCAGCACTTCGTGTCACTACTCGGCACATCGAACTGGGCACTGTCCCTGGGGTTGATGAGTAATGCCGCCTGTCGATGTAATCTGTGACTGGATGCTGTTGTTCCTGTAGTCGGTTGTATCTGTGTAGTTGATGATTGCAGTTGTTGCAGTGTGTGCTTGGTTAAGTGGGGCACATGCCGTGTATGTGACCTCAGCAATTGCAATGTCTGGTCTCACATTCCAATGTGTTGTACACGTGGCAGGGACTTCACTTCTTTCAGACTCTGCTACTTGTGTGTGTGATGAATCTGCTTTTCTGTGCAACGGATTGACTGCATGTATTTGGTGTTATTTCTGGGTAAATGTATCCGTGTCATGTTTGCGTGCATGCAATGCACAGGGTGTGAGTCTAGCCACAGGTGGACTGGCAGCATGCACTGAGTATGCGGGCATGTGTGAGCTTACTTGCTGTGTGGCCAGCAGTGTAGGTGTATGTTAGTCTTGTGATGTGCATTGTGCCTGGGCACATGGCTTACTTTCAATGTGTGCATTTGGGAGGTGGTGGTGTGTGGTGTGAGTGGTGTAACTTTGGGGTAGCGTTGGTGTGTGTGTGTGTTGTGGCCATGTCGACTACACACATATGTTACCCAGGCCCATGGTGGATGTTTGTAACCGTGTTGAGGTCTGTGAATATGATGACATGTGTGTGTTGTATGTTGCACAGTATGCAGTGTGTGGGTGTGTCCTTGCAGTTCAGGATGACTCCTACTTGTTATGTTTCTGACGTTGTGTGTGTGCAGGGTGTGTGACTGTCAAGATTGTGCCTTGTTCAATTGTGCATGTCAGAATTTCTGCAGTTCTTACTCACTGTGCAGTGCTGCCCACCCACACTGATGTCGTGTGTGTGTTTTGTCAGGCATTGCTGTGGCATGCTTTAGCGTGGCTCCTACATTTGCTTGCTGAGTGTGTGGTCAGACTGTGTGGGAAATTGTAGACATGTGTAGGACTGTGCTTTGTAGTGACCAGGCCATCAGTGTTGATGTGATGATCTTTCGGGCAACTTCAGAGTCTGACAAGTCCTGCTCCACGAGCTGTGGTATTTCCCTGTGGCCACTGTTGCGGCTACTCATTTGCGTTGACATCCAATGACAGTGGACTACATGGTCATCTCACGACTGTTGTGTACTTCACACACTCTCATCCTCTCTCATTCGTACTTGTGTTTGTGAAATGATTCAGCAGAGACACATATTTGCTTCAAGCCATGTATTAGGACTTATGTCCTCTGTGATGCAGTATAGTGGACACTACTGGCAGCGAAATGCATGTGGAGGATATACTCAGCATGATTACACATAGCATAGGGTGTAGGGGTACATGTGATTAGTTGTTGACTGTGGGATGTGGGCTTCAGAGTTACAACTGCTTTGCCCTTGCTGTGCTAATGTACATTTGCTAATTACTGCGGAGCTGTTGACTTTGACACAGACACTATTCATTATGCCTACCAGACAGCTTGACATCATGGGCACAGTACATCTCAGTTCCATGTTACAGGTTTACTGCAATAGTTACTCCGACACACCTGTGTGAGAGGTGACATCAGAGCATGAGCCTACGTGCATGCAACAGCGTGTCACTAGTTGTTGCAATGTGGTGGCTACTGAACCTGACACTTTCACTGGGGTCATGTTGTTGGGGGATGCATTTGTTGTCCATGCAAAAGTTCTGGCACGGAAGTACAGACAAAGGTGAGGTGACAGTTCTCACATACTACAGCAGACCGATTACTGTACACTGACCGGTGCATATGTTCATGTGCGCAGGATACATATTATGGCATAGTTGTCCGTTCAGTATTGTCCATGTGGTTGCTATACACAAATCCCATACCTCTGCCTCCCCCTGTTCATGCAGAGTTACTGGATGTGGTGAGAAACAGAGTGCATGTCCCGAAAATGTCTGATGTCATGGCAGTGGAGTTGATGGTGTGGTGTTAGTTGCAGGTTGTATGGTATAGTTGTTGTACAGCTAACTGCCCAGTCCGTGCGAAAGCCAAGCATAGGTATGGTGTTGAACATCATTGTTCAATTGAGGGTATGGCGTCGGGGTCCGGTGAATTGACAGGTTGTCAGGTATGCGATACCTTCCAGCAGGCCTTCAATGGCATTGGTGGTAAACATGGATGGTATCCAATGAAGCGGATGGTGGCTGGCAATGTGTTCATCGTATGTTGTCCCTTGTAGGAGCCTGATGGGACAAATTGCATGACATTCGATGAAACTGTGATCCAGAATCCGTTGTGTGGAGGCACACTGGTCCCATTGCAGTGTGTGTCCGATAGCAGCCACATACGCCATGCCCCCATAGACTGAACAGATCCTGTTGTGTGCGTCCAGGGGGGCGAACAGTTGTTCCAGGTCCGCCTTTGGACATGCCAGGTTGGAGAGACATATATCCACAGGACAGTGGAAGGGACACCTCCGACAGTAGAAGACGGGGATGACGCAGCTGAACATTGCGATGCGGTAAGTTACTCGGTAACTTACGTTCAGCATGGCCAGATTTTCACAGCCCACTATCTGTAGCAGGCTCTCGATGTACAGCTGCATCTGTCCGGCGTAGTTGTGAAGCAGTGGTGCAACTGCCATTTTGCTACAGGGCGATGTGATGGCGTGCTCCGGCTGGCTGTGCAATCTGCAGAGTGCAACCTCCGACGTTGCTGGGAATTCTGGAATGGTCGTACGGAGGCAGGACTTGGGTTATAGTAGCTTGTGCGGAGGACACAGGCCCTCATCCCACATGCTTCTATGAATGGTCAAGGTCAGTGGTGTCTGACTCCTTCCAGATTACTTGCATGTGAACCACATGGAGGAGTGGTATTATAGTTTTAGTGTTCTGAACTTTCTTTCATGTTGTGCGCTATCTGCCCAGTGGACGGTTTCCTCGGCATGCCTCTGTTTGGCTTTTTGTTGGGATAATGACTGTATTGTCCTGCTTGAATAGTTGAAATGTGGTTTCGGTGTGGGTATGGAAGGCCATTCAGTGCTATCTTCTCTCCCGTGTGTGGGCGGCACGTTGCATTTCCGCTATACGTTGGGCCTTGTGTGTGGGTGTTGTAATTGGAAACACCTGTTGTCAGTCCCCGTGTTTTTTTATGTTACGTATTGCATGTATTGGTATTGGGAGCAGGGTGGTATTAGTATTTTTGTATGGTACTAGCGTACCTTTTGCCGACGGGGTCCATATTCTGCGGTGTGCTGTAGCAGCCGCTGTGTGCTTCGCCATGTTTTGCACACAGGGGTGTGTCCTAATTTGGCGTGACATCACTCCCCTGTTCGGGACAGTTGTGTGACATCAGGTTGGCAACTGTGAGTTGCCTGTTGGGGACATGACTGATGCAGGAATGCCACGTGACATGTGCGTTCAGGGTGGGGCTGGTGTGTGGGGTGTTTAGTTGTGACCCTGTGTTGTTTGTGTGCGGCGCATGCATGGCGCTGTCGTTGGCCTCTGCGTTGTGCGCATGTGTAGCTGCGTCATCGCCGCTGCGCTGCGCTGCCGTGATGGGGACGTCAGTTCCTGGTCCCGGGTAGTGTGTGCCCGGATGTTGCGAGTTGTTTCATTTTGCCCGGTGGGACATTTGTGGGTGCAGTGGTGGATGTGTTCTGTCCACACAGGGGTGTCTGGGGGGCCCTTGTGCAGTTTTTCCGCCCTTGCACTGTGTGCGGTGTTTGCGTGCCCTTTTTGTGTGTCTGCCTACCTGCGTCGCCACTGTGCGTTGACTCCTAGGTGCTGCATCAGGTAGAGCATGGGGATGGCCTGCAGTGCTGGATTCATGCTCGGGGTGGGCCGCCTTTTTTGTTTCCGTACTCAGCGGTCGAGTTTCCGCCTTGGTATCTCGTACGGTGTCTCTTTGCCGGGGGAGCTGTTTGGTTGCGGCATCATAATTTGTACGCCGGGCGGTACGTGATTTCGTCGGACGGTGTGTCTCCATTGGCCCGCGCCGCTACGTGAACGGGCGCACTTTGATGGCGGGCGGCGTCGCGGGCTTACGGGCGGTGTTTGGCTGATTTTTCACATCCTAATTTGGCGGGCGTGTGGGCCGCGGCGGGCGGACGGTAACTGGTGGTTTTTGCCTCCGACAACATGGCGGTAGTGCTTCCGCCCGCCATCCCAATGGGCCCCTAGGTGTGAGTTGTTGAACCTGTAGGAGTAAATGGTGAGAAGTTAATTAAATATTAAGCATTTATTATTACAAAGGGCCTCATTATGATGTTGGGCATAAAGCCATCAGAGACTTTCCGCCTGACATCAGAGGTTTCTGTCTGACCGCCGTATTACACTACTGGTGGTCAGTGGGAAACCCACGGGGAATACCATCGGAATACCATCGGGGCAGCGGTCGGAAATGTAACCCCAAATGACAGGGGAGCCAGCCTTGACTCCACCGTCTGTTCGCCCACCATAAAAAGACAGGTGGAAAGTGACTTTTGGGGACCCCAGCAGGGCCCCCTTCACCCCTGGCCCCCCACTATGGGGCCTGGGGGTCACCTCTGGTGCCCCAATAAACAACAATGCTCCGGGTGGCAGGCAACGCATGGTGCCTGCCACACAGTGCAGGGATGTTTAAAACTTCTCAGCAAAGCTGCAGTGGAAAAAATACAGGATCCGACTGCCAACACATCTTAAACTGAGAAGTGGGACCTCCGACACCTTGTCGGGTGATCCTGCTTCTGCCACAAAGCTGGTTAGATGCACGTCGGACCAGTATCATAATTGGCCCCTTGTTAATAATATATCTTTAATTGAGATTTTATTATGAATATGTTGGAAATAATAATTTTTGATTTATATATTTGGTGTGTGTTGTTTGATTTGTATGGATAAATGGTGTGGTGGCAATAACTATAATTATTTTAGGAATACGTTTTTCTCTTTAATATTTTAGCTAATATTTAATTATGTAACATGTGTAAATAATTGTTTTTAATTATGCTATGTATTATTTTATGTGTTAATTGTGTTGTGTTTTTTAACTGTAAATATTTTTTATTTATTAGTTGTAATTATTTTGAGAATGTAGTTTAATTATAATAATATTTGTAGTAATATAACATTGTAATATGGATTTATTATATTTAATTTAATTTTTACAATAAAATATATTTGTATTTTTTTTTTTACATATTTATATTTTAAATTGTTTACTATGTTTTTGAAATTATTTTATTATGTTGTAGAGAATTATGGTCTTATTACAATGAGGTCCCACCCACCAGATAATGATACAACCTCCGTGTAGGCTTGGTGCCTGGCACACAGTGCATGTATGTTTGGGGGCACCACATGTGCCCCCAGGGTCACATCTCGGAGGCCTGCTAGGGCCCCCCAAAGCCCCTTTCCAACAGTCTTTCGATTGCTGTTAGACCGGCATGAAAAGGCTGTCGGAAATGCACATCGTAATTCCTACAGCAGTACCTGCACAAGCACCGCTTTCATTGTACGGATTACAGTCCGACCGACATCTGACGGGCTCCTTGAGCCTGATGGAGACGTTTGTCTGTTCCTCTGACTGCTGCAGTCCAACCAACCACATCATAATGCGGTTGTCAGACCACTATAGCCTGTCGGTGGTGGTCTCACCGGCATCCTAATAAGGGCCTTAGTTTGTTTCTAATGTTGCACTGACTGGAGTGGGAATAGTAAATATTTCCCATCCGCAATCCAACAATTTCCCTACTGTTGCACTGACTGGAATGTCATAATACAATATTAGTGACAACAATATTTTTTCGATTATAAGTATAGGATCACAATATTTTTGACAATGATATTTATGTCACAATATTTTGGTAGGGCAATATTTTGTGTTAGTGAAACTTTTCTGGCAACATATGAGTCTCTAGCCAAAGCTTTAAATGAATCCCAAAGAACTTGCGGAGATATATCTGGAGTATCATTAAAGAGAAAGAATTTGAGAACAAAGAATTCAAAACCTTGAGTAAATTAAATATCTAGGAGAAGGAAATTAATAAATCACCATCTTTTAGTGCCATTAGTGATAGGGAAAAATTCTAAATCCATCATCACTGGTGCATGATCAGAGATCAATATTGAACCAATTTCTGAATTCCAGAGGTGTGGAGATAAGGATTTATAAATACATAGATGATCTATCCTGGATTGAGAGGTGTGTACTGGTAAAAAAAGGTATATTCCCTCAAAGTCAGACTACAGATCCTCCATGGATCCACCAGAGATCTATGGTCAATGACTGATTTAAATTGATATTTATAATAAAGGGTACAAAAGTAACCTTTCCAATACGGTCAATGACAGGGTCCAGGTTCATATTACAATCACCTCCCAAAATTATATGGTCGTCAGAGTTAAACATCAACTTATGAGATTTCATGGACCAAAAATGTTTTTTAGCTTGTGTGGGAGTATAAATATTAAAAATGAAACAGGGATGATGTTAATGGGTAGCTTTACAATAATCCATCTATCCTTATCATCACACCATGAAGTGATTAGTTAAATATTCAAAGATTTCTTAGATAAAATAACAAGTCCATTCTTCTTACCAGATACTGGAGAAGAAAAGACTCTACCCACCGAACTTCATACAAGTGTGTTGACTTTATATTGTATTAAGTGAGTTTCCTACAGCAATACCACATCAATATTTAACTTAGCTAAATGCGATGGGGGCGTGGCAGAACACAATGGGGTAAAAAACACATGTCGGAGCTCCTACCTGATGTTCCCCTCATCTGGCATCATCATGATTAAATATACCAATTGGGGCCACATAATCATGGCAGGAAACCCGCTGGCCCTGCCCTGAACTTTGAGCAGCCCCAAGGGATCCAGAAAATCGAGCTTGAAGGTGTTAGCCCGATCACCATGGGCACAGGCAGGTTGCTCTAAGATGGAGGACACCACAGACTCGGCAGAGCGGTGCAGCCCCGGCTCGCTCCCTTTCTTGTGCAGATGTGTGCCTGTGACTATCAGAGACCACCATTGAGGAGGACTGACATGGTACCCCCTATGGTGACACCAGAAATAGGTGAAAGCTGCTTGAGGCAGCACTAATAGTCTTGGGTAGACTGAGATGAAGGAGGTGGCGTGGAGTGGTCTACGGGAGATTCTAATGCACCTGAAGGTGAGAGGTACCCAGAGCAGCCTCGCACTCGCAGGGGTGGACTTGCCTGCAGAGAGGCAACTGTGCAGCGGGCCCTGAGTGCCTGGTGCCAAACCAGTGGCCCCCCGCAGTGCTGCTTGGATACAGGCCTACTGCTTCGGGCCCAAGTGGAGAGGCCTGCACCCGAGAGACTGGAGGCAGAGGGAAAAGTAAGGAAGTGGCATATGGCCCTGTAAAAGACTGTGCTGGGGATAGAGGTGGCGGAGAGCAACAAGACACTGGACTGTGCGGGCCTGAGGAAGGAGATAGGGAAATAAGCTCCCTTTGACAGCACTTGAGAAGCACAGTCCACCGAGCAAAACAGGCGCTAGGACCCTGTCCATTGCCGGAGACTTAAGTGTTGGGGAGAGGGGAGTAGGTCCCTTGCTACCCTCAAAGGGTCTGACAAGGCCTTGCTGGGAGCCACGCTCAGTGCTAGTGGGCTTAGTGGGCAGCAGAGGCACCGTTGAGACCAGCACGACAGGAGGCCGGACGGGAGTGTCAGCAAAGACTGAATTGTTACACCCTGCTGAAGATTAGTGGCTTGAATTGGCAGAGATTAGAGTCACTCATCGAAGCCCACACAACACAGGGTTTGTGGGACAACAAGACATGCTCCCGGTGCTGCTAAATATCCATAGAACCCTGAAGAGATCCACCATATAGGCAATTATAATTGGCTGATGCCCTGGTGGCCTACTGCATTGCCCAACTATCACTGCAACATAGGGGATATTACTGCACACAACCAGCATAACTCCTGGAGAGTACCCATAAACAGTGCTTGTCTACCTGCTTCACCCCCACAGAGGAGGCACTCTCCCACTGGGCTGAGATACTCAGGATCACTGAGGAGGAGACATTGCAACTCACCTTGAGCTGCCTGGCACCGTGGAGGAGCGATGGTGGACTGAGTCCTAATTGTACCCTTCATACTGAATCACCCCCGACGAAGACGAAGTGGACCGTTCTAATGCCTGGAGGCTGTGTTCCTAATCTATTACTATGGACAAAATGACTAGAAAGAAAGGCCTAAATGTGAAAACCGGGCCCTGAATAGGGCTACTGATACTGAATCAACAATGGTAGGGGCTGACCTGATGCAAGGACCGCCTGGGGGCCCTATTTTACAAGATATACCATAATCAATCACCGCTTGCAGAGAAACATTAGACGCAAAGATTGATACACTGGGAGCAGAGTTGGGCATCCTGAAAGATAATCATTGAAACTTAACAGAAGAGTGACCACAGCGGTAAGGACATTAACAGACATTCCCACTGGTCTTGGGACAGTGCAAAGTGGGGGACCCAGACCGGATGCTCCCAATTGATTCCAACCCCTCTACTTTTGTTTCACCTGGGTTAACCCATGAGTCTTTGTATTAGATGTGTAAGTTTGGATGGGGAGGAGCTCATCTGCTTGTCCTGGGGACTGGGAGCTGGGTTAGTTATTATTCAAATGTTGGGGTGGGTTACACGTGTCGTGCACCATGGATGATTTCTCTTATGGCCTGTGGGTGGATGATTGGTAATACTGCTGTGAATAGTATCCAGGGAGGACAAGCATCTCACTATGCTCATCTGCGATTTCTGCCCCTTTGACATGTAAAATACTATCCTTGAATGTAAGGGGAATGCACACCATGACCAAGACATGCAAAGTCTTTTCATATCTTACCAGACGGGGGTCCAGATAGCACTGCTGCAGGAAACACATCTGAAGTGGCAAAGAACCGTAGATGGTGAGATCAGACTTATTATACCTTCTACTCAGCATTTGGGAGGGGGGCAATGGTATTGGTGCGTCCAGGAGTCTCCTACCAATATACTCCAGGCAGATCCCTCAGGTCAGCACATCAACATCTAATTGTTGTACCTAATTTTCTCAGATCCCGCCGTGGCGGCCGCTCTTTTCAAGTGCAGGTGGCTCAAATTTGGAACAAGCTGCCACTTCCGCTTAGGCAGGCCACGAATATACTAGCTTTCAGGAAACAACCGAAAACCTGGTTGTTTCAACAAACAGCATAATGGCTGCTACCTGGTAATCGGAGTCCTCCTCTCTGGTCCCCGTATCTTCTGTCTTAGCGCCGGGACACTCTGTTGAGTAGCTGCGTGCTCTATAAGCACTTTTTAACATAACATAACATAACATAACTCTCCACGCACTCAAAATTGGACGCAACAACAGCTGCCAGCTCTCAACAGCAAGCAACACTCAAGGCCCAATCTCCTGCTGACAGTGCAGCCGCATCTTCACCCACATCCGGACCCCGGCAGCAACCCCCAGCCTACCGGATGCCACCACTCATAAACCACTGAGCTGTATCCTCCTCAATGTACAATCCCTGTACAGACATGCCGTAGAAGTCTGGGACCTCCTCAACACTCACACACCCATTGTCGCCTTCCTCATAGAGACCTGGACCAATGCCAGCTCCACACCCGACATCGCAACCGCCATCCCCGACGGATACAAGATCCTGAGAAAAGACTGACCCAACCTCCCAGGAGGAGGCCTCGCCATCGTCCACAAAAGCTCCATCTGATTGACAACCACCAACTCGGACGACGCATTGCCCCCCATGAAACACATCCACTTCCAGATCCACCACAACCCCAGAATGATGTTCCGTGGAACACACGCCTACAGAGCACCTGGACCCCGCACTCCCTTCATCAACATCATCGTTGACCTCATCGCACCCCACACCCTCACTTCCACAGACCACATACTACACGGAGACCTGAACTTCCACCTGGAAAACCACAGCGATCCCAACACTACTGTCTTTGTAGAGAACCTCACCAACATAGGACTGAAGCAACTTGTCTCTGCCCCCATACACACAGAAGGACACACACTCGACCCCATCTTCACTGGAGGAAACAACATTCTCTTCAGCCACACCACGGAACTGCTCTGAACCGACCACCACTGCATCCATTTCTCCTTTATGAAACCCACTGCACATAACCACACCTCCCACTCAGAATCTGGAACAAAGTCTCAGAAGAACACCTCACCTCCGCCCTCACCTGCACTCGACCCCCAACTACAACAGGCGCCAACATAGCGACAAGCAACCTCCACCAATGGATCAGCAACTGCACCAACTCTCTTGCCCCCCTCCAGAACACCATGAGGCGACACAACAAGAAAGCCAACTGGTTCACCACGACTCTCCAAGAATCCAAGCGCTCCTGCCGACGACTGCAAAAGATGTGAAGAAACAGCAAAACCCTGAAAGCACGTTCTACCTACAAAACAGCCATCACAGCACACCACCAACTCATCAAATCCACAAAGAAGAATTTCCTCCAAGACAGAATCCTCTCCAATGCCCACAACTCCAAGGAAATCTTTGCCATCATACAGGAATTCGCCAAACCCAACAGCGAAACAACCGACGTCCCTCCCAAGACCTCTGCAACAGACTCAGCTCCTTCTTTCACCTCAAGATAAGACACTCTACGACAACTTTGACGATCCTGCCCCGCCCCAACCCTCACCCCTAATGATGCCACCCAACAGACCCTTCTCACCTGGACCCCTCTTACGACAGAAGACACCCTAAAGACCATGAAGAGCATCCACTTCAGAGCACCGTCTGACCCCTGCCATCTTACACAGGGCTGCCACTGCCATTGCACCCTAGCGACATCTAACTATCAACTCCTCCCTCGAGACAGCCACATTCACGGACAACTGGAAGTGCGCCGAAGTCAACACCCTCCTAAAGAAGCCCTCCGCAGACCCGACGGACATCAAGAACTTCATGCCCATTTGCAGCCAAAGTCATCAAAATGGCCTTCAACACCCAGCTATCATACTTCATAAAAAACCAACAACATCCTAGACACCTCTCAATCCGGATTCTTCAGCAACCACAGCACCGAGACCGCCCTCCTCGCCGCCGCCGACCGACGACATCCACGCCCTCCTCGACCAAGGCCATACGGCAGCCCTCATCCTCCTGGACCTGTCAGCAGCCTTCGACACCGTCTCCCACCGTACATTTAAATCCACTTTTTCTTCATCCACATATTTCAATCCTTTCACCCACTGACTGGATACTCACTTACTTGTGCAGTCTTTTCCACCTTGAGGGGACCATCGGGCATTGCAGTGCCAGCCTGACGTGGAGCATTCCACTCTCTGGTCGGTGAGGGAAATTGTTCAAAAGAGCACATGCTCCCATTAACATGTCAATGCTCTAAAGAGGGTTTCCTAGAGTTACGTACGGAACAGTATACTTTGTTGTATTGAGCTAGGTATTCGGAGAGTGTATACTAGACCAAAAATCTCCTCATCCTCCTTTATTGTGATACGCAATATTGATGACATCTGATAAATACTGATACCCTGCTGATTTCTATTTAGCAGAAGCGGTAAATATTGCTAAATAGAAGTTTTCCAATTCAAATGGTGAATGACAAGCAGGTATTTGTGCATTTTACCCTGCTGATGTCTGCTTGTTGAAAAGTCAGACAGTGAGATTTTATTGCACGAGTAAATTATTGTGATGCGTATTTCAGACATCCATACAAAGAGGGGTTTGCACTGGAGCTGTCGTTTACCAAGACTCTTACAAGTGAGACCTGTATGATCTCAATACTAGTCATCATTTTCCTCCTCTGGCATGCAAAACCTAATGGTCTAACTTGTGTTGTATCTGCATCACATGCCCCACATGTCACCTGGTTTACTTTAACTATATCCACATTGGCGAAGGACTTTCTTGAAAACACATTATACTACACATATAACTCACAAAATAATCACTGAAAAACTAAATACATCCACCACTCTTTGTCTAACTAAAGCTGTTCCCTTTACCCTTTTACCACTGTGATCTGTCCTTTGTAAGCACAGGTTTGCTCCTTCCTCCTTTGCCTCTGAACTCCCCTGGAATGGGTTACACATAAACTAATTAATCTATCTGAGACCTTCTTGATTCGATGAAAGTTTTAATACCAGAACACTAAAATACAAATATCAACCTGGAAAAAATATCTGGTCCAAAATACTGATGTCCTGAAAACAGTATTTTAAATAGGTTCACAATGCTTAGCTCCACATATACAAACTTTGAGGATGATGATGATACACAAACACACATGCACTCACACGTTGTCACGGTATGTAGATATGGAGTTTAAAAAAGGAATTCTTAACATTCCGATTTACTTTTCTTAACTCTATATCACCAGATCTTGACAAAATATGTGTATGCGTGTGTGTGTGTGTGTGTGTGTGTATGTGTGTGTGTGTGTGTGCGTGTGTGTGTGTATGTGTGTGGGTGTTGGTGTGCGTGTGTGTGTCTGTGAATATGTAAGTATAGTCTTACTTTCACAGTTGTTTGAAATTTGTGTCATGATACATTTTCAGGTCGGTATTTCTGTTGTTGATAGTCTGACATAGATCCTTCAACAAAACCTGTGTACTCCATAAGAAATTGAACATGAAACCATATTTCTAAACACAAGAGAGTGCTGTCTGACACCTGTCCTAATCTCATCACACCAATTCTTTGGGCCCCATTTACAAGATTTTGATGCAGGGCAGCACAGCAAGCATTCCTACAAGACATGGTGCTATTTACTAAGCTGGTGCACAGACAGCAGCTGTGCGCCAGTGCAAACACCCTTGCGTCATTTTGCAAGGGTGCCTGTGCTGAGGGGATGATTGTTTTTAATAATAAGGGACACCTTCCTGCACAAAAACAAAAATTAAAGGTATTTTCCTCTTTCCATGTGTCCTGCAGAATGCACGCATAGAAAGAGGAAAAAAAGTCTCCTTGTTGCGCCTCCTTATGCCTCCCCTGGGAAGGTGAAATATTCTGATAGATTCCCAGGTTTACAAAATGTAAATCTGGGAATGCGTCAAGTTCCATGGATGATTTGTGGAAACACCCACAGCAACACCCATGGAACACCTCGTTCATGCAGAGTTATGCTTGAAAGGAAAACATATTTAAAAGGTCGTAAAAAGTCACGCAGGGTGACTTTACATGGCCTTGTAAATATGGAAAATCCCATTGCGCAGTAAAGGGTGAGTGCGTAGTTCATTTCCCTGGTCCTGCCAAAAGTGCAATATACAAAAGTGTGCATTAGAGGGAAAGTGTATGCTTTAAATCCCTGGTCCTGTGACTGACTGGCTGGCAGTGAGGGTATGTATAGAACTCGTACCTTGTCCTGCAAGGGAGTGCAGTAGAAGGTACATGTAGTATATGTCTTTGGTGTGTAGTTTTGGATCTGCAGTCAGTGTATTACATGAATGTGCGGGTGAAATGTCTCCCACCAGAGAGGAGGACTTTTGAACCACAGCACCCAGACAGATCAGCAGCCCCCCGTCAGCACCTTGAGACCCTCAAGGGTGAGTAGCTGCGCTTTATAAACCCCTGATTGATTGATTGATTGATTGATTGATTGATTGGTTTGCTGCCAGAGAATATTTTTAAATGCCATGCTGAATTTTTACATATGATGTCAGTTGTATTGTACATTTTTGCTAATTCTATTCCTATTTTAGAGTGGAATGGTCCTTGTTATGTGCAATAGTCTTGAGAGGAGTTAGTGGTTATGGCTAAGGCCATGTTTTACATGTATATGTTCAAAGTATTGTGCAGTTTAAGCCCCTGCTCCTGCAAGATTGTGCAGTAGAGGGTATGATGACTATATGTCCCTGGTCCTGTAAGAGTGTGCAGTAGAGGGTATGATGACTATATGTCCCTGGTCCTGTAAGAGTGTGCAGTAGAGGGTGAGTGTGTAGTATATTTCCCTGGTCCTGAAAAAGTACACAGTAGATGGTTAGTGTAGTGTTACCCCACATTTTCCAAAAATATGCAGTAGAGGGTGAATGTATAGAATGTTTTGTGAGTCCTGCAAAAGTGTGCGTAGTAGAGGGTATGCTGACTAAATGTCTCTGGTCCTGTAGTAGTACGCAGTTGAGGGTAGTGTGCTTGTGATGGAGGAAGTACTCGGACACGAGACTTGCTCAGAAGCAATCCTCTCGATTTAACTTACTATCGAATTACTAACAACGTGTTTTGTGATTAATAATATGCATTTTCATTACACACGGGAAAAGAATGAAGCTTGCCTCTGTGTTTACTAACTACAAATAACACGGACGTAGGACTAGAACGCATTTAACACGGGATCTTTACTGCGCATGCGTCTACTGCATCTACGTAGTATGACGTGCTGACGCTTGGAGGGAAATTCTGGCGCTTGCGCAAAGAGTTATAAAATGGCCGCTTGAAAGCTCACATGCATGACACCTGCTTTGCTGAAATTAGAAAATGGGTTTATAATTAACGCAAATGCAGAGAGAGAAATAACAAATGGGATGGGTCAGAGTAGAGGTTGGTGGTATACAGTGAAATCATTTATTTTTGAGAATAACATTTTTCTTTTTGACTTTATTATTAGTGCGTGTTTGGGCCTGTTAAAGTTGTCTCAGTCAAGCAGACTGATGTGGCGCGACGCATGCGCCCTGGTACAGAAGCTTGGAGGATGACTAAGGATTTGTCACGAGTCCAAGGTCGGCGGAGATGTGCCCTGGGAACATGAGGGTGAAGAGTTCATATGAAGAAACTTATTTGAGAAAACAGTTACAATTGTATTAATAAAATTTAAAGATGTATGGGAAAGGAAGGGCGGAATAAAAGTTTGAGGGGAGGAGTTTGGAAACAATGGATTAAAGAAATAAATGAAGTATAAGTGTGGTGTGATGATCATCCCCCCTCGCCTGTCCAATCAGAAGTTAGTATTCTGTGCAAAATGAAACATTAATGGGTGGTACATGCCTATGGAAAGGTATAATTGAGGTAGTTTAGTTAGAAGAGTAAGCAAGCTTTGGGGAATTTACGAAGAAGCTTTGGTGCGCATAGAAGAAGCCTGACAACGGGGTGTGCCGGGGTGGTGCTGATGCTCTGAAATGCTGATGAAGAAATAGAATGCAGAACCATCTATTTGAATTGGGTGGGTTAGAAAGAAGATTGCGGAAGAACCACGAGGAGGAAGAGAGTGTCAGAGAGGGGTGTGAAGTAGTCATCGGTAACTAGAGAGGTGAAGTATCATGTCCTGAAGTCTTTGTCTCCTGATCTGTCCTGGGGACCCTTACCAGCCCTTTGGCCAGGGGGTTGGTCTACACACCATACTTTGGTAATTATGAAATTCATCGTTTGATAAATGCTCTTCTGTCTCTATCCTCTCCTTTCTGAGCATAGTTATTGTGTGGATCTGAATTGATAAATGTTATCTGAAATATTTTTGAATTGGCACTCCCGTGAATGAGGGTGTTTGTACTGAAACGCTTTGAGATGGTTCAAAACCCCTAATTTAGATAAAGATTTAAAAACTTACTGAGTCTGTCATTATTTTATACTTATTAAGAAATGTATAAATGTCAATTATCGCCATCAACTAGTTCCACCTAACTGGTCCATTGACCAGAGGAAAGAACTGTTTGATCAACAGAAGGTTTAGTTAAAGAAGCAATAACTAGATCTTGAGGTATGAGAAAAATTATAAACTAAAAGTTCCAGTGGTTTACTTAGCGCAGAGCGGAAGCGAGTTGTATGGGCCCAAGTAAGTATATGGTAGTGGAGTATCTGTTGCTAGTAGGCCGCTGGATCACTTGTCCTCACTAATGCAAGAGTGTGCAGTAGAGGGTAAGTGCTTAGTTTATTTCCCTGGTCCTACCAAAAGTGCAATATACAAAAGTGTTCATTAGAGGGAAAGTGTATGCTTTATGTCCCTAGTCCTGTCACTGACTGGCTGGCAGTAGAGGGTATGTGTAGAACACATGCTTGGTCCTGCAGGAGAGTGCAGTACAAAGTATGTGAGTATGTGTCCTTGGTCCTACAAGAGTATGCAGTAGAAGGTATGTGAATTGTATGCTTGTCACTGGGGTGAAAATGTTGTTCCCCAGGTATTGCACAATGGTATTGTTTGGATGGGTGGTGTGCGACCTGTGTGTGGCATTTGGTTTTGTATGGATGGGGTTGGATGTGACCACTGTGTAAATAATTTATGGGGCTTATCAAAGCTAGAGTCTCTTACCGTTCTGTTTGCATTTTTATTAGTTCTGTTTGTATTTTTATTATTTTCCAAGGGAAGGAGATGTGTTATAATCTGCTGTGGTTGTATTGCATACTGTGCACAGTTTTCCTGTTTCCCTGCCCTGCCAGTGTATGTTGACATAGAATGTTGATGAGTGGACTGAAGGTGAGACAGAGATAGAGTAGGCTGAGCAGAGAGAATGCTGCTCCTGGTGGGGTATTCTACTAAGTAACCTGTAACCTCTTCAATAAACCTATAAAATATAACCTGACTCCTACTTACTAAGGAGGAATCTTCAATTACAATGCATTCTAGGCTTTACTGAGCGCACAAGCAGCTTTGCGTAGCCCTTTTCCATCATAAAGAGGCTTAGGAACTATGAGCAGCAATGCATTCCTGTTAATACTCCAGTGATGGAGACAATCATAGCCTTACACTAAGCCTTTTTCCTGTGCTGTCCTTAGAAGGTAAGATGTGTTGCATCTGAGGACATTAAACAAAATTCATACAGTACCTGTGTTACCTCGTTTATCACTCTACAAGTAGTACAGACAGAAAAATATAAATCACTCCTGGGAAATGTCTGGCCTTCCTGATGCATCAATCATATGCCATTTTTGTCTAAAACAAGACTCTCAATGCAACTGTTTATACAAACTCTTTGCAAATTATCAGAGGTGAAACAGGTATTTTACCTAAAATACCTTGACAGAAAATGTTTTAAGTAGAATCTGTTTTTTGTTGAATATTGAATATATTTTTTAAATAAATCATGTTTGCTATTACAATACTTTATCTTCATTCAAACCTGTGATATTTTGTTATATGTTTCCTCTCTTAATTAGCCAATCTTGTATTAAAATTCCATCTCTCTCTCTCATAGCCTATATAAGAGTGTGTTGATAGTGTTCACTAGCTCTCTCTATAATTTTTTCTCGTTTACAGATTAGTTTTGGAGCTATGGATCCCATTTTTAGTAACAAATTGAGATTCCCATCCTTTTACCGGACTGTTCCCAATGAGTTCTCCCAGCTGGAAGGTATTTCTCAGTTGTTAAAACATTTTTCCTGGAGCTGGGTTGGGATTCTTGTTCCAGAGAATGACAGCGGTGAGAGAGCTTTGCGACAACTGATGACGCTGATCACCGAGAGCGGAGGATGTGTTGAGTTTTTTTATATGTTACCTGTTAATCTTTCAGACCCTGATCGTGCAAAACTGATCCTGATCGCAAGGGCTATCAAGAGGTTCACTGCTCAGGTCATCATTCTGTACGGCTCAGGGACAGAAATGGTCGAATTTTACTGGATAGCTATGTATTACAATGTGGCTCCGAAGGTTTGGATTGTGTCAGGGGAAGCCCATATTGTGGAATTATTTATTGTACCAGATGCGTGGAAATCATTTAATAAAATCATAACATTTTCAATCAAGAAAGGGGAAATCATTGGATTTAAAGATGTGCTTCATGGTGTCAATCCTGCCATATTTCCAAGGTATTCTGTTGTGGACGTCCTATGGGAAGGGATTTTTGAATGTGTGTCAGCTGGAAGAGGGAATATGACCGGGTTTAATTTCCCTTTTTGTTCAGGAAATGAAACTTTGCAAAGTGTTGATTTGCCCATCTATGATGTTGTGAACTTTAGATATACATTTAGTGTTTACACAGCTGTCTATGCTCTAGCACACGCTTTACATGAGATGCTTGAATCACCCTCCAAGGAAGGAACAGCTCGTGCTGCTGGGAGCTTCCATCAGGATCTCAAGCCCTGGAAGGTAAGGGTTCTTTGTAAACACCTGCAATGCCATATGTGTCTCTTTCCACAATAACACTGAACCCCTGGCCATTACTTTTCAACAGTAGCTTCATGTATTTAATTTAGTATAGGTTTTAAATATGTCTGTTGAGAGTTTGTTGCATCGAGTAAAGCGTTCAGTAGAAGGAACAGTAAAATACTGCCAGATCAATCCTCTTCTGATATGGGCTATACCTGACAGGATATGTGATATTACTACATCGGTTATAATCCGCCTATATGTATTTTCACTGGGGCTGGGCGTAACTGACATAATTCTTCATAGCGTAATAACTTGCAAATATCCTAATTATGCGTAATTTCATGAGAAGCGTAACCCAGCATTTACCACTATTTGAGTGAAATGGACCCTTGTGTCCAAACTGGGCCTGAGGATGCATTTTGCACTAAGAAAATAACACTAAATGGTAGAGGCAATGGACAGCCGAAGCCAGCAGATGCCTCACTCTCTTTTAGATCATTGTTTCTGCACTCCTGCAGCAGTATTATTGCCCCAAATTACTCAGAATTACTCAAGCTAGAGCAATCATGCAATTTCAGTAATTTCGCATTTCGAGAGTAATGCATAACTTTTGAAATTACTCCAATTACTCCAGAATAATTCAAATTATGCCCAGGCCTAATTTTCACCCTTATGTGAAAAAACATTTAGGAAACAAAATACATAGTGGACTTACAACTTTGCATTTAAGAATGTGTAAACACCCAGAAACTATTCCATATCAAAAATAAATTTTTATTATTTTGTTCATTCTATTGTCATCTATTGATGTACTTTTTTTAATAAAAAGCGAAAATTGATTTATAGAAAATCAGAATTACCTATAATCTCACATATATATATATCCATCACATGATTATTTGAAAAATTGCTAATCTGTGTATTCCAGACATGCTTTTACATTCATACTTGTCTGTCTAATATCACTAATTTCTTCAGGATTCTGGTTCACCAGTAGATACAATGTTAAAGATAAAACATAATCAATTTATTAAGTATCTAGATAGTCAGTTATTATACAGGTTAGGTAAGAGTTTGTTTAGCTCTTTTCTCTGTGCAGACAGTACAAATTATTCAAACCATTGTCACATTTCTTGGCGTCTGAATATACATAAGATCAGGGCCGGACTGGCCATAGCAGGCACCGGGCATTTCCCCGGTGGATCGCCAGGGTTGGGGGCTGGTTTTGGGCCCCTGGGGGCCGATTTTGTTACTGGGCCGTTTTTGCAGCATAGCTGCAATATCGGCCACTGTAACGAAATTGGCAGAAACCGGCCCTGGTAAACAGCTCAGCCGCACCCCCAAACCCCTGGGGGGCTGGCCAAGCACTTTGCCAGGGCCGGTTTTGGGTCCCAGTCCGGCCCTGCATAAGATAAGCAAGGGCATTCATATATGCCATGGCTAGGAATGGGGTCCTACGCGCGTTTCGGCATTACGCCTTCATCAGGTAGCCATGTATGATATGAAACCTGAAAAGAAGGTTTAAAAATATGGGGGTTACATAATACCAGTCCTACTTAAATTCAAACATCTTAAAAAGTATATACAGAGGGTAATTCCATTGTCACAGGAAGGAAAATAGCCCAAAGTTAGAAAAGATTGTAAATAACAATCTTGTATAGATTAAAGTATTGAAAAAAAAGGGGGGAGGAACGGTTGAGATTTGAAAGATAGTGTCGAAATAGTGCTCACCCATAGATGTGACCACCATCTTAACAGACCCTTATGTGTGGGTATAGATGATTCTAAAGGAATCTGCGACAGAAGAGACAATTTAGTTTAAGAAAAATGAATGAAGTCCATAGGTTGCATGCAAGGTGGCTTTAATATGTAAGCTGCGCTATCATGGCACAAAGACTTCCAGAATGTACGGTGTCTACACAATTAAGTCCAAGGTCAGGCGTATGCTTGTTGGGTTCTGAATAGGTGGTTACCTTGTCGGAATACCATGATCTGTCAAATCGTTGGTTAAAAAGGACTCAAAAAACGTAATGTTGAGGTTGAAGCTCAAAGATTTGTTCTTATGAGTTTACTTCTCTTTGTAAAAAAGGGGAGAGAGGTCAGTTTTAGTTTCTCTTCGCACAGTAGTGGTAAAGCTAATGAAATGGGGAAATTAGAGTTAAAAAACTTACCCATTGGGTAGAACGTATAGGTATCTCCGTCTTGATTGTGACCTGATACTGATTCCCTGAAAAGGATATATATTTTTGCCTATTGAATATAGCAGTTCAATATTGTCATTTTGAAGCAATTAAGTTCTAAGTTTTGAATACTGCATATCCTCCAAAGGGACATACAAGGAGTGACCATATATTACTATCAAGCGTGACTTGATTATTATGTGCAGTTCTTAAAAAGTTGTAATTAACGCCTCATACTTTGGGACGACCCCTAAGTATCGATTTCACATATTCCATCCCCTTTCCTCTGCCTAATTGATGTAATGGCTTTACATCTGCCCCCAGTCATGGTAGATTTCACTTACCCGTAATTTGTCATTATGTGGGATGGACGGGTCGCATATTCGTGCTACAAAAAAAGGGGAACTGCAGCTTCAGGGGCTTAAATCTGCTGACGCCCGTGATCCAGCGGTGCACTAGCAACAGATACTCCACTACCATATACTCATCTGGGCCCATACAACTCACTTCCACTAAACACCAAGTAGACCGCTGGAACTTTCTAGTTTTATGATTTTCATACTTTAAGATCTAGTTATTTCTTCTCCAACTAAACCTTTCACTGATCAAATAGTTCTTTCCTCTGGTCAATGGACCATTAGGTGGAACTAGTTGACGGTGATAATTAACATAACTTATTAAACATTTCTTGATTAAATGAAATAATCACAGACTCAGGAAGTTTTAAATTCTTTATCTAAATTATTTGCGTGTGAACCATCTCAAACGTTTCAGTACAAACACCCTCATTCGCAAGAGTGTCAATTCAATCACGTTTCAAATAGACATTAGCAATTCAGATCCACACAAATAATTATGCTCAGAAAGAAGAGGATAGAGAGAGAAGAGCATTTATCAAGACGATGAATTTATAATTACCAAGTATGGTGTGAAGACCAACCCCCTGGCCAAAGGGCTGGTAAGGGTCCCCAGGACAGATCAGGAGACAAAGACTTCAGGACAGGAATCAGGACAGGATACTTCACCTCTCTAGATACCGACGACTATTTCGCACCCCTCTCTGACACTCTCTTCTTCCTCGTAGTTCTTCCGCGATCTTCTTTCTAACCCACCCAAATTAAGTATATGGTTCTGCATTCGATTTTCTTCATCTGCGTCTCACAGCTTCAACACCACCCAGCACCAACAGCATCCCGAGCTTTGCATCGCCTCAGCACACCCAGTTCTCTGAACAGATCTCTCCCGAATTCTCTCTTAGCTAACTAAAAACTACCTCAATTATAGCCTTCCATAAGCATGTACCACCCATTAATGTTTCAATTCTACAAAATACTAACTCTGATTGGACAGGCGAGGGGGTATGATCATCACACCATACTTACATTTCACTTATTTCTTTAAACCATTGTTTCAAAACTCCTCCCCTCAAACTTTATTAAGTCTCTTCCTTTCTTATACATCTCCAAACTTTATTAATACAATTGTTGTGATCTCTTGAATAAAGTTTCTTCATATGAACTCTTCACCCTCATGTTCCCAGGGCACATCTTGGCTGGCCTTGGACGTGTGACAAGTCCTTAGTCATCTTTCGTACTTTCTCGCCAGGGTGCATGCGTGGCGCAACGTCAGTCTGCTCGACTCAGACAAATTTGACAGGCCCAAATACGCACTAATAATAAAGTCAAAAGGAAAAATGTTATTCTCAAAAATAAATGATTTCACTGTATACCACCAACCTCTACTCTAACCCATTCCATTTATTATTCCTCTTTCTGCATTTGCATTAGTATACAATTTATTTTCTAATTTCAGCAAGCAGGTGCCATGCATGTGAGTTTTCAAGTGGCCATTTTATGGTTCTTTGCGCAGGCGCAAGAATTTCCCTCCAAGCGTTAGTACGTCATACTACGTAGATGTAGTACACGCATGCGCAGTAAAGATCCTGTGTTAGAATGCATCTTAGTCCTTCGTTCATGTTATTGCAGTTAGTAAACACATAGGCAAGCTTCATTTTCTCCCGCGTGTAAAGGAAATGCGTATTATTAATCACAAAACACGTTGTTAATAATTCGTTAGTGAGTTAAACGAGAGGATTGCTTCCGAGCAAGTTTCATTTACGAGTCCTTGCTCCATCACCCGCATACCGGACAGCTGTGGCCGTCCGCCCGGAGTTTCGACCGTGCGTCTCACAGCGTCTGAGTGGGTTCTCTGTAAAGAAGGGAGGAAGGTGCGCTTGCACCGCGGGAGTGGTTTTTTATTTGAAATTTCCCGCGCCCGTCGTGTGGTTATTCTATGGGGGACTACTGATTGGTTAGCTGAAAAAGCTTGGATGCTCTGTAAATTAGTTGGGTGAAAATGGCG
The DNA here is from genome assembly GCA_963921515.1 of Calotriton arnoldi. Classification (NCBI taxonomy): domain Eukaryota; kingdom Metazoa; phylum Chordata; class Amphibia; order Caudata; family Salamandridae; genus Calotriton; species Calotriton arnoldi. The sequence continues at coordinate 446,818 of CAWUFW010004092.1, forward strand.
GCCATCTTGGTAGTATTTTGATGGCATATCGAGGTACCTATAATTTTAATGTTATTTTAAATAACTGTGGTGGCCATCTTAAAGATGTGTAAATAGCATTTGGAGATCCTAAAATGGATTAGAAAAACCTTGCTATTTGTTCAATCTAGAATGTTCAGATCGGGGGACATCATAGAATTTGTCTCTGAAAAGACGGGAGAAAGGTGCACTTGCATCGCAGGAGTGTTTTTTTATTTATTTAAAATTCCTGTGCCCATTGTGCTGTTATTCTATAGGGGACTACTGATTGGTTAACTGAAAGGGCTTGGATGCTCTGTAGATTGGTTGGGTGAAAATGGCGGCCATATTGGTAGTATTTTGATGGCATATCGAGGTACGTATAATTTTAATGTTATTTTTAAGTAACTGTGGTAGCCATCTTAAAGATGTGTAAATAGCGTTTGGAGATCCTAAAACGGATTAGAAAAACTTGCTATTTATGCAATCTAGAATATACAAATGGGGGACGTCATAAAATTTGTCTATAATAGTGATAATCTCTGTATCTACCCATAGTTTCCAAGTATTGTGGATGTTGGACAAATTAGCAAGTTGATAGATGTAAGCCATAAAAAATCTATAGCTAGTGTTTGGACACCATGATACACTACTATCAGATATTCACTTGCCATGTTTAGTGATGGAAATTATTGGTTTAATAAATCAAGCTGTCACGGAATACATCTTTATCATATTCTACCATTCTGAGCCTTCAGATGTTGTTAAATTTGATTGCCTGGTCCCAAGGAATTTCGCTATTCATAGCATTTTGATATGTGTCTAAAGTGAAAATCCAAAAGACTTCCCTGCGCTTTCGTATTTCAGTACTCGGGCTGCCTTTAATATGGATTTTCTCGAGGATAAGCCATCTAATGTCCTCGGTGGAGTGGTGTGCGTCCTTATAATGCTTTACTAGTGGGGCATTCACTTTTTTTGTCCTGATTGCGGACCTGTGCTCCGTAAGACATGTTGTCATGGTGCCTGAGGTCTCCCCCACATATCCCTGATTACAGGGACACAGGATTAAGTAAACAATATTTGTGGTCTTACAGTTTGTTAAGGATTTGAGCAAAAAGCTCGTTCCATTTATCATGTATGTCTTTGTTTCTATGGCAAATTGACATGCCACACAAGACATGCATTTATAGTTTTCTATCGGTGGTGTACTGCCACAGAGTGTTGTTTGAATGGATTCTTTCACTGTATTCGTCATACGCGAGCGTACTATCAGGTCTTTAAGATTTTTATTCTTTCTGTGGGCGAAAAGAGGTTTTGGGATCGATGTAGTTCTATCTCTAGTGGCATTTAAAATGTGCCAATTAGAATTCACGACCTGGTGAATTTTGTCATTTATTGTAGAATGACGTGTTAGAAATACCAGTCTGTTGTTCTTTTTAGGATTTTTGGAGTTAGCAGATGCTGCCTTTCGTAGTATCGTGCTCTCTTGTAGGAGTCGCGTACTAATCGACTGGGGTAGCCTCTGGCTATAAACTTAGCTTTCATCTCAACTGCTATTATGTCGAAATCTGTTAAATTAGTGCAGTTCCTGCGTAAACGCAGGAACTGTCCAAAGGGAATGCTATTTTTTTGTGTTTTGGGATGGTAGCTGTCGAAGTGCAGCAACGTATTGCGAGCCGCTGATTTTGTATAGAGGTCAACTTCCAGTTGTTGTCCATTGGCTTTGATCACTATATCTAAAAACTCTAAGTTGCTATTACTGGAATTTGCTGTGAAGAAAATAACCAGGTAATAAACTCAAGAAGTTCATCTAGGTCGGCTGTCCAGATAAAGAAGACATCGTCTATATATCTGGACCAGCTATTGATGGATTCACTGAATGGGGCGATCTCGTTGTAGATGTATCTAGATTCAAAGAAGGCCATATATACATTGGCCACTGTCGGGGCACAAGAAGCCCCCATACTGACTCCCTTGGTTTGTTTAAACAGGAATCCATTGAACTCAAAAGTGTTCTCTTGTAAGACAATGGTGAGACATTCCATAACAAAGGTCTTTGGACAGTCGATTTTAAAGGTTTCAATGAACCATATGACTGCCTCTATGGCCCCAGACTGGGGAATATTACTATAGAGGGCTTCTATGTCCATAGTTACCATAACATGGCTCATTCCATTGAACGGAAGATGTTCTACTTTATTGATTATATCTCTAGTGTCCCGTATGTATGACTGAATTTTGGGGACATGAGATCTTAAATATGGCATCCACGTATTTAGAAAGGGGTTCAGTAGCAGACCTAATGGTGGTAACTATGGGTCTATAGGGGGATTGGTGCTATGCTTGTGAATCTTAGGGACCCCATAAATGGCTGACATTCTAGGTTTGTCTACATTTAGGTATTGCCATTCTTTCTCACAAATAAAATTCTTATCAAGTGCTTGTGTAGTTGTCTCCAGAATTTGTTTAGAGACCCTCCTAGTGGGATCTATTTGTATTGGTATGTAGTGTTCTGTATTGGAAAGCATTTGTTGCATATTGGTGACATATTGATTCGTGTCCATAAGGACAATGCCACCGCCCTTGTCACAACACTTAATTGTTATGTTCTTATTTTGAATTAGGTTGTGTAGAGCTGTGTGTTCTTCTTGGGTTATATTGTATGTAGGTGTAGGAATGTATTTCATACCAGCTTTCATTTTATTAAACACTACACGTTCGAAAATTGCTATTTCTGGTCCCACTTGTTCTAATGTGGGAAGAAAAGTGGATATCGGTGAGAGGCCTCACCTATTTTCAGTATTTTGACTATATTCAGTTTGTCCCTCAAAAAAAAGCACGAAGTCTTATTTTACGAAAGAATGTGAGTAGATCTTGGAAAATTTCAAATCTGTTAGCTCCAGTGTGTGGAACAAAAGATAGACCTTTTGTGAGGAGCTATTCAGTAAAGGGGTCATTAATCTGGTCACTGAGGTTGAAGATAGGTATCTCACTTACTCTCGCCAATACTGGCCGTGTCTCGTTACCAGGTATTGATTGTCGTCCAGGTACTGATTCTGCCCTTGCTGGTAATTCTGAGGTGGTTGGTAATTCCCTCGAAATCTTGGCTGGTATCTCATTCGCCATCGGTTCTTTTGTGTCCCTCGCCTGGCTAAAAAAGGAGGACGATCTCCTCTGAATCCACCAGATATATTTCTTCCTGGGCCTTGATGTTGAAAGTGATTGTATCCTTCCCCTTCTGAATCTGAAGTGTCAGAAAAAGTGGTAACCTTTTTTGAGGGTCTATTGTGTGTGGGTTGATACTGATCCTCATGAATTGGTTCCTGTTGATAGAAGTTATCTGCCAGATAGAGATATGTTTTTTCTTGGCTGGCAAATCTAACATCTTTTTAAAGTTTTTCTGTCTTCCTTTTTAGCAAGTATTCATTGTATGAGGCCAAGTCCTTTTCAACCTCATCTAATTTCTTTTTGGCTTCATCTACGGCTTGACTGTTTTTAATTTTAGTCTCTAACTCCTGCATTTCTTCCAAAAGAGTTTGGACTAATACCTTGGCCGTCTCCACTATTAGGATCATAAGATCCCAGGAACATCTGTTGGCTATAAGTGACCAACGTTCAAGGAATTTGCATATTTGTACAAATAGGCCGGGGATATTTCTCACCCGCAGTCCTTGTGGGATTGCACCTGCTTTGAGGTATTCGAGCATGAAATGCCCATGTAATTCTATCCTCTTGATCTTTTTCTTAAGGGCTGTGAGTTTATGTATATCCTCATTGCCTACTGTAATAGTGGAGTTCATTAGATTCCCTCTCGAGATGATTCACCTATTAGTGAGGCAAAATCCTCATCTGTGAAGCCAAAAGTTTGCAATTTATCCATTATCAAATTGGTGTGGAATATGTGTAGGTACAGGAAACTAATATTAAGTAGCTGCAACCTAGAAAGATTTTTATAAACACAAAGGAAATATAATAGAAAGATAGAAGTTCTTAGTTAGGATATCAAGAAAGAATAAAGTATATCCCAATTACAGTGAATTAATACGGTAGAGGTAGTGTACCTGTGACAAGGTATTCAAAACAACAAAATACAATGATAAAGACAAAAACAACCCCACACAGACAGGCTGTGGAGAAATCAACTTGCACAAAAAGGGGTACCCCTAATAACGTTTCCTAAATTAGGGTCTACAAAACATACGTGAAAAAACATTTAGGAAACAAAAAAAAATAGTGGACTTACAACTTTGCATTTGCATAGTCCACTATGTATTTTGTTTCCTAATTTTTTTCCACATATGTTATGTAGACCCTAATTTAGGAAACGTTATTAGGGTACCTCTTTGTGCAAACTAATGTTCACCCTTGGCATAGAGTATATATGTGTACAGCTACAATGATGGGATGGGCATACCCTAAAATTATTTCAAATTTTAAATATGTAATATTATTATTATTATTATTATTATTAGTAGTAGTAGTAGTAGTAGTAGTAGTAGTACTATTATTATTATTATTATTGTTGTTATTGTTGTTGTTATTGTTATTATTTTTATATTTATATTAATGTGTATTAAGACCATATTTATTTTGGTGCCATATTAATGTAACATATTGTTTTTAAAATGTGTAGAATTCATCATGATACTGCTCGATGAGTCCATGCTCTAAAGTTAAGAGATCAAGGAAACTGATAGGATCATAAATAAACACAAATTTAAAAGTCTCAGCAGCCTTTATTGTATTTAACTGTAGAACAGGTATACATTTAATGTTAACATATCCTTACAGTTACTAGCACCCAGAAGCAATTTTCACTATAGGGACGCTGACTGTTTCATGGAAAAACACGTAGAAGCAATATTAAATATGATTCCATAACTGTTTTAAAAAATTGGTAAAAACCCAGTCGACGGGCAAAGTCATATTTATATTAATTAATGAGGAAAACTAACTTTTAGAAAGGTACATTTCCCTTTTCTGAAACTCCCTAAGGCTAGTTTACATGAGCCTTACAACTGTCACCAAGCTGGTGACTTCCCTGAATGAGGAGCAGAGACAAATGCCTGGGTGTGGGGAGGTATTTTTGATCCTCTGGCAGGATGCACATTTGGGCTGTGCCCACAAATATAATTTACTTCAAAGAGGCCTCCCTTGTAACAAACAAATGTCAGAGGACACCTGGACAGGCCCTGTCTTTTGTCCTCCCAGTTAGGCAGTCACCAAACCCAGTGGGTTAAAGCCGCACCCAGAACTGGTTTGGAGTAGGGTGTACTAATTTCCCTGGCCACACTGGGTGGGCACACAGGCACTGCACAAATTGAGAGGGGTTTCCACATGTTGGATTTTAGATGTGAGGGTCACTGTGTGATTGGTTGCAGTATGGCAAACATGAGCTGCTGCAAATGTTTTGTCGCTGCTGGTGCCCGGACTTATGGCAGTTTCAAAATTTGCGTCGGGTGGGTCAGATGCACAACAGCTTGAGTGGAAGTGGAACTTTGGTGGCATTGTTGCTGGGTTGCTGTGCTCTCTTTAGAAACTTACACTGCCCACTGGTACAAACTCCTGGGCTTGCGCTCTTCTTCCTGGGTGCTCCTGTTGGGTGACACTTTTAATGCCTCTATTACTCCAGTCCTTCTGCTTCCAAGAATCCTCTAGTGAGGATATCTGGGTAACAAATAGTACCCAATCCTGGCCTCACCATCATTGACAATGAGAGTTTCCCAATTCCTTATGGTAGCACTCAGATTTTCACATAATTTCTTGCTTTGTGGATTATAAAAGGAATGAATTCCTTTTGCCCCTTTCATTGCAGCGCTTTGTATTTAACTTTTGTAGTAGGTTAGTATATATGTTTAACACCCATAAACACCTAAAAACACTTACAGTCACTGCATGATGTCATCAGAGATGTCATCCGTGATATCATTTGTGTTGTCATGAGTGATGTCACTGACCATGTCATGAGTGATGGTCATAAGCAGTACAATGTGGGGTGTAAGTTAAAGTTAGCTCAGGTACCTATAACTGCTGAATTTCTATGATTTTGTATGAGTGAAATCTGAGCCTAATTATAACATCCCTGTGATCTTTGGTTTTCTCAGTGAATTTTTAAGTTTTTTAAATTCTATATCCAAACCATAACGTCCCTATAACATTTGGTCTTTTATGTGTTCTAAGGTTTTTCAAATTCTATTTCCTAAATATAATATCCTTGTAACCTTTGTTTTTTTCAGTGATTTCTATGGTTTTTTAACTAATAGTCGCGTTTGCAGAGTGGTGGAGAAAGGGAGCGGGGTCTCGGACCAGTTCTCCGGAATTGTGCTGTGTAGGATTGGAGGTAACAGGACTGCTTCTTGGCTCCCAAGGATCCTCAGCATCCAAACGGACTTTATCCCCCAACCAGTAGTGTGCACTGAGTTGCATTTGCAGAGTGGTGGACAAAGAAGGCAGGACCTCTGACCAGCTCTCAGCAATCGCGCTGTGTGAAACTTACAGGAGATGACAGGAGTGGTTCTTGGCCCCCAATGACCCTCAGCATCCAAGGGGACTTCATCCCCAACCGGTAGTGTGCAAGGAGGAGCATTTGCAGAGTGGTGGAGAAAGGGGGTGTGGCCACCGACTTCCTCTCAGCAATTCCGCTATTTGGGACTTCCTGGAGGTAACAGGAGGGCTTGTAGGCCCCCACGGGCCCTCACTAGCATATGGGCCTTCATCCCCCATCCAGTAGTGTGCCAGGAGGAGCGTTTGCAGAGTGGTGGAGAAAGGGGACATGGCCTCTAACCACCTCTCAGCAATCCCACTGTTTAGGACTTACTGGAGACAACATGATGACTTGTTGGCCTCTAAGGGCCTTCGGCATCCAAGGGGACTTCATCCCCATCCAGTAGTGAGTCAGGAGGTGAGTTTGCAGAGTTGTGGAGAAAGGGGACTGGCCTCCAGTGACCTCTCAGCAAATACACATACTGGAAGTAAAAGGAGGGATAATTGGCCCCCAAGGACCCTCAGAACACAAAGGGATTTAATCCACCTATCAGTAGTGCACAAGGAGGCGCATTTTCAGAGTGTTGGTGAAAAGGGGAAGACTCCGGCAACTTGCTGGAACATCTCTTTTTTTCCTTATTTGTTGCTTTTATTATGGAAGGAGGTTGTGTGGCCCCCTGCCTGGGCTCATTTCAGCTCCGGGGATTCCATCCCCCAGGTCCAGGCCTTTAAAAAAGAAAAAAAAAAAATTTCAGCAGGGAGAGGGGAGCCCCAGGGTAATTTTTGCCATGGGGACCCCATCCTCTGGGGCTAGGCATCTTCACTGGGGACCGCAGGGAGAGCCTGAATGCCTCTCTGGTCCCTTCCAGGTCCCTACCTCCTGCTGGAGACAGGGAACTGCTTTGACTCACAGGCAACTGCTAAACATGCAGCTCCCTGTGTGTCAAAGCAATTGTCCTTTGTTTCCCTGCCCGCATGTCTGTGGGCAGGGAAACAGAGGACACCTCAGCTCTCAGCAAGCGGGAACATAGATCTCACTTGCTGACAGCAGTGTTTTGTCTGACTTGCATGGAGCTGTCAAAGCTCCTGCCAAGTTAGAGCAAACTGCTATTTCCCGAGGGTGGGCACCCCGGAGCATAGCAGGAGCTGGCCCTGAGGGATGGTGGCCCCAAAGGCTTTTTTTGGCTCCATGAGGGGGGCCTTGGGGCCCCCCTCCTTTCTTTGATTTTGCCCCAGGGAGGTGCTGGTACCTGGGGCTGCCGGGGTGGTTTGTGCGACCCTCTCACATTCAGTGCTCCAAACCCCCGGGGAGGTGGTAGTCCATACAGACCCCTGCACCCAATCTTAAGAAAACCCTGGGGAGGTGGTGGTCCCTGGGACTTTGGGGCATCTGTGCAGCCACCCACATTAAATTTCACAAAGCACCGGGGAGATGGCGGTCCCCAGGGCTGCAGGGGGGCTGGGCAGGACCCCGCATTGTTCCCTTTGTTTGCCCCAGGGCGGTGGTGGTTCCCAGGGCTTTTCATAAGTCTAGGAGGGGGGCCCCATGAACCTGCCCTCCTTTATTATATTAACCCTGCATGCTTTTAGGAAGCCACACAGAGCTTCCTGAAAAAGAGGCAAATTTGTGGCAAGATTGAATTTTAAAATATGCTTTTAACCCCCAGCGACATCCCTGTGGCACCCCCCCACCATATCTGGAAGGTCAGGATATTCCTAGCCTGCTCCCTTTTCTTTATTTTATACATTTATGGGACTCAGCTTGAAGCAGAATCCCAATATGGCTGCCAACACTTCCTGGTTGAAGTGTTAGTAGCCAATCAAATTTCAGCACGGGGACTGTGGATTCATGACTTCACTGAAGGGATCCACGTCCCCAGATATCTATATTTATTAACCTTAATATCTCTATACTACTGAACGGATTTACCCCAAATCACAAAAAAGCACACTTTCTGGACGAACATCACCAAATTTGGCAGAAAGGTAGCTCTTGGTGCAGAAAGTGACCTTTTTGTAAATGGTGTAATTCCATTCAGTAATTGCTAAGAAATGTAAAGATTTCTCACATATGCCTGAGATCTGATTGGCTGCCAACATTTCAAACCTGGAAGTGTTGGCAGCCATCTTGTGGCTCAGTTGAACCGAGTCTCAAGAAAAAACTTAAGAATAAAGAAAAGGGGGCAGGTTCGAGGACCCCCAGGGCAAAATAAGCATTTTTTTTAAAAGATTCAGCCTGCGTCACGTTGGATTCACGACTCCCACTGAAAATGAAATAAAAAACAAAGTGCTGGCTCCTGCGCTTTGTTTAATTAGGCCCCCAAGTGGACGAAGTCCCAGGGGCACTATGAAAATTATGATGGGGGCCCGCGTGGGCCCCCCACATCCCTGGGCACTTTGCTTTTTAGACACAGGGAGTGGCATGTCAGTAGCTTCCTGTGTGTGAAAAGCAATGCCGGATCTCGCAGGAGGTGGAGAGCCGGCTGGGACCGCGGGGGCCTTCAGGCTCCCCCTGTGGTCCCCAACATGGGTAAATGTGGAATCCCTGGGCACCCACACTACAGGGTGGGCCCCGGGGATGGGGTCCCACTGGGCACACATTGACTCGGAAGGTGGGCAGCGCAGCCGTCCTTCTATTTGTTTTTTTTATATATATATTTATAGAAAAGCGCAGGCCCCAGGGAATGGGGTCCCCAGAGCCAACATCGGCCCAGAGAAGGGGAGGCATGCAGTCCGCCTCCCTCGATAATAACAATATATATTCTTTTGGGTGGGCGCTAGAGAGCCCACGGCAAGATGGCCGCACCTTAGTGCAGCTCGGCCAGCCGTGAGCACTATCCAACAGCATCCTTTATTACCGCCAGCTAAATAACGCGAAACCGAGCGACATCCACATAACAACGTCGCCAGCACTGGAGGAGAGCAGCACGGGCTGGTGAGGAGCCCGGTGAGATGCTGCACAGCACATCGCCTCCGGCGCGGGCTGTGAAATGGCAGCCGCCATGCTGTGATCCGGATTGCAGGGGTGAGCGGCCGCTGCCGCACCAACAAGCGGGCCCAGGTGGATAGACGCTGCGGACCCTCACGGAGCTGGGCACAGCCGGGGATGCCGTGCCAGTGCTTTAAAATGCCATCCACGCTGGCGCTCTCATCCTCAAGGTGGGGAGAACACTTTGCGATGTGCTCCAGCAGTGAGGCGTGATCCTGTGGACCGCGGTGGAGCCCAGCCGGCGGCGGCCTGCCGCAAGCGTGGACCAGATCTCCTGGCCTGCTGGGGCGCACGCACGGTGAGCAGCACATCCACAGACTGAGAGTGTGTGCCCCCCGGCGAGACTCTGGGGCCGCGTCAGCCACAGCGGCGGCCCAGGAGCATCTCGAGACACTCACAGGTGTGCTGGGAGAGCCGCCCAGTGATTGCGCGCCCTGAGCCTTGCTGCTGCCTCCCGGACCGGGTGAGTCTGCTGTTCCAGGATTTACTACCGCGAAATCGGCGGCCTGAGGCCCAAAGACATTAACGCAACAGGCCTTATAGGGGTACACTGGAGGAGACCACCACGGTGGCTGGCGTGCCAGAGCTGCGGCCCTGGGTACCTGCATGGGCTGGGGCGCCGAGACCGCAGCTGGCAAAACGCTGAGGGCTGCTGCGCTGGACTGGGCCCATGGGCGATTCCTGGAAGCTGCTGAACTCAGGTACACACGCATATGCACTGCCTCTCGCTGGTGTGGGCTGCAGTGGGGGTGAAGCAGACGGCTGGCTTTGTGCAGTGCTGGCCGCTGGACAATGGGGATCTGGGGCAGAGAGGAAAAGTCACAGAGGACTTCTTGCGAGGGCGCTGTCACCGGAAGATTAGCCTTCAGTGGAGGTGTCGGAGTGCTGTGCTACCGGGGTGGACAAGGACTCACTTTTGCGCGGGCCGTCACACTGGTCGCATCTATATACACAAAGATAACCCAGTCCGGACGGGAGGTGCCCTGCGTCCCGTTACGCCTACACCACAGCACACGTGTTGTGAGCCACGACTGAGAGTCCGGCGGTGGCGACAGTCAGATGAGTTAGTAGGCCAGACCGTCAAGACACACACAGCCTCATCCTAGCACCCCAATACACCCAAGGCCCGGTACCGATCATAAACCAGTGTCAACGGAGCGCTGCTCCAATGGGGAGGATGGACAAAGCCCAACCAAAGCTCACATTTGAATCCAGGAAAGTTACCCGCGCTGTGGGTGAGACTTCGCCGACCATGGAGGAACAAGGCACGACCCTGGACTCCCTTGCTGCCATCTTGCGGCTGTGCAACAAAGTTTGTTATCGATAGATGGCAAAATCGATCACCTCAATCTTCGCATGGATCATATGTCGACCAAACTGGACCAACATGCGAACAGGCTCACGGAGGTGGAAACCTGCGTCTCATCTACTGAAGACGCAATGCAAGAACTACAGCGCAAAAGCCTCAACGTGGAGAAAGTGATGGCCCTAATCCAAGCAAAAAAAACTGAGGAGTTAGAAGCATGGTCCCGGCGCAATAATATCCGATTACAGGAATGCCAGAATCGGCGAACACGGGGCATGTGGAACAGTTTGTCGAGGCACTGCTGAAGGATATCTTCGGCCCATAAGAACTCTCCCCCATGCTGATCGTCGAACGCGCACACTGTACTCTCGCCCCTCGACCACCGCCAGGCGCACAGCTGCATCCCATCATGGCGCCACTATTAAATGACAGGGACCGCGATACAATTCTACGTCTAGCGAGAGACCATCACCCAACCAAGGTAACACTTTGCTTTTCTTTCCCCGACTTCACCGTAGCAGTACAGACGGCCAGACGTGAATACCAACAGGTGAAAAAACGGCTGCAGAAAGCGGAAAGGGGAAGTAAAGTACACAATGTTAGCTAGGCAGCCCTCATAGAAGCACTTTAACACACACCTTTATTCCTGGCTGCCCTGTATAATTTGGTTGATGACCTAGCTCTACAGATTCCAGCATCTGAATACCAATCAACAAGATTGTACTCTGAAGATCCAAGATTTCAGCAGTGCATTCCATATATATTTCATCCTCTATTTGAGAGTGATTTGAATGGAGTTTCATACACGGTGAATCCTATATTAAAAATAGGAGTTCATCTTCAAAATGTTTCTGCAAAAGAGTTCATGGAGAAAGTTGAACAAAGGGATGAAAATTTGGAATCTCACTTAATCAATTTGATGGTGTGTCAACGTGGCACCAATAAATATTGATATCGCCGTCATGGGAAACTTAATTGCATGTTAAGAAACATAGGTACACCTTCTTGATTTCTCACACTTAGTTGTGCTGGATATGCTTGGGATGATTTACTTGAATTCTTACGAGAAGCAAATTCAAATATAAAAAACATTGAAGTAAAGACAGCTAGAGAACTCTGGGGCATATTAGCAAGGGCGTTATCGCCACTTTAGCGGCATTTTTTGCAGCAAAAGCAGCGATTTTTTTATCGCCCTATCAGCAAGCTGTCGCTAACAGGCGTTAGCGACAGCTTTCTGGCAATAGCGCCCCGTTTTCCCATCGCCTTGCATGCCAGCGATAATTATCGCTAATGACATGCAAGGTAGGCGTTTCCAACTAAAAGCGATTGAAAACAGTCGCTAACACAACTTCCCCCTATTAGCAACGCAGACGAAGCGATAAAAAAATTTGCACTAAGCGCGAATATCGCTAGAATTTAACACCTGCTAAAAAATGACTTACCTGTTTGTAGAATAGGAGGTGGATTGTCAGCCTAAGTCCACCATGGCGTTATTGCGTGAATATCGCTGGATTTCCAGCGATATTCATGCATTTCGCCACTATCGCTGGATATTTTATCGCATTGGAGATAAACCTTGCTAATAGCATGTTATCTCCGCGATAATATCCAGCAATAGGCGGCGTTAAATAAATACGCACTAAGCGCGGTTAGCGATAATTTTCGCCTGTTCTTGCTAATATGCCCCTCTGTTCCTTGGATCCTGCAAATGTCTGCAGATATTTTAACCATAGATTTCAAGCTATGATGTCATTTATCTGCAATAAAAGCATTCCACCACTTGGAAAATCAACTGATTCATTTCGGTGAAAAGAGTTCCAAGCCAGAGGTGCTCCTCATATACACATGCTGCTATCAATCAAGCAATCAATCAATCAGGGATTTTTTCAGTGCGCTACTCACACGTGAGGGTCTCAAGGTGCTGGGGGGGGTGCAGCTCCGGATCAGTCGAAGAGCCAGGTCTTGAGGCTCTTCCTGAAAGTGTGCAGAGTAGGGGAGCATCTGATGTTGACTGGGAGCTCGTTCCAGTTCTTAGGGGTACTCCGCAGTTGATCATTGTGGGTTCGGAGAGGAAAGGTGGGAGTCTGATACTTTGGGTTCTGCCAGTGAGAAAGGAGCGGATCCAGTCGAGGGTGGTTCCCTGTATGCCGGCGTCGTGGAGTCTGGCAGCGAGAGTGTGGTGGGTGACGGTGTTGAAGGCTGCGGAGAGGTCTAGTAGGATTATGGCCCGGTGTGGCATTGGTTAAGTAGCATGCAGATGTCATCAGTGGCAGCGAGGAGGGCGGTCTCGGTGCTGTGGTTGCTGCGGAATCCGGACTGGGAGGAGTCGAGGATGCATTCTCTTCGATGAAGGTGGTCAGCTGAACGTGATGAATCTCTGGGTGACTTTAGCTGCGAAGGGGAGGAGAGAGATGGGCCGGTAGTTTTTCAGGTCCGTCGGGTCAGCCGAGGGTTTCTTGAGGAGGGGCTTGACCTCTGCCTGCTTCCAGTCATCGGGAAAAATGCTGGATTCGAAGGAGGTGTTGATGGTCCGGCATAGTTCGGGTGCTATGCGGCTGTGGCTCTGTGGTAGATGTGCGGCAGGCAGGGGTCCGTGGGGGCTCCTGAGTGGGTGTTCTTCATGGTTGTGGCGGTGTCTTTGGTGGTAGCGGTTTCCAGGTGGTGAGAGTGGGCTGGTTGTCGGTGGTGGAGAGGGGGGTGGTGTCTGGAGTCTGTTCACTGAAGTTGTCATAGAGGGCCTTGATTTTCAGGTGGAAGTAGAAGCTGAGCATGTTGCAAAGGTCCCGGGATGGTGTGATGTCCGTGGCTTCGCTGGGGGGTTTGGTGAACTGCTGTATGATGTTGAAGAGTTCTTTTGCGTTACTGGCGTTGGTGTGGATTCTGTTCTTGATAAAGGTCCTCTTGGTGGCTCTTATGCGCTGGTGGTCATGGCGTTCCTGTAGGTGTTCTGGTCTTCGGTGGTTTTCCTGTTCCTCCAGAGTTTCTCGAGGCGTCTGCAGGAGCGCCTGGCTTCTTGGAGGTTGGTGGTGAACCATGCGGCCTTCAGGGGGCATTGTCTGACGGGGTGGCGGAGGGGTGCGAGCTTGTCTGCGCAGCTGTTGATCCAGCGGTGTAGTTCTTTGGCTGCAGATTTGTCGTCGGTCGTGGAGGAGGGGGGTCGTGGAAGAGGGTGGTGTTGAGGTGTTCCTCTGTGACCTTGCTCCAGTTTCTTCATGGTGGGATCGGGTGGGCTTGGGTGCGGTGGTGGTGTTGAAGGTGAAGTGTACACAGTGGTGGTCAGTCCAGAGGGGCACTCCGTGGTGTGGCTGAAGTCGAAGTTTGTCCCTCCTGCAAAGATGGGGTTGAGGATGTGTCCGGCTCTGTGGGTGGAGGTAGTGACAAGCTGCTTTAGTCTGAGGTTGGCGAGGATGTCCAGGAGGGTGGTGGAGTCGGGGTTGATGCAGTTGTTGAGGTGGAAGTTCAGGTCTCCGATGAGAATGTAGTCTGTGGAGGCGATGGCGTGGGTGCAACGAGGTCGGCAATGGTGGTGGCGGCAGAGGCGTGAGGCCAGGGGGTCTGTAGGCGAGGGTCCTGCACTGCATGGTTCTGGGGCTGGTCTGGATCTGGAAGTGGAGGTGCTCTGTGTTGGAGAGGGGGTCGCTCCTGCTGGAGGTGGAGAGTCGGAGGGAGCTCTTGTGCATGATGGCGAGTCCTCCTCCTGGGCGGTGGGAGCAGTCCTTTCTCTGGATCTTGTATCCGTCGGGGATAGCGGTGGCAATGTCGGGGCGGAGGTGGCATTGGTCCATGTTTCCCTGAAGAAGGCGATGTCAGGCGAGAGCATGTCGAGCAGGTCCCAGATCTCTACGGCGTGTCTGTGTAAGGAGCGCACGTCGAGGAGGATGCAAGTCAGGGCTTCGGTGGTATGGGCGTCCAGCGTGGTTTCAGCGGTCGTGGGGGGGCTGTCGATGGTGAAGGATTGTCAGCAGTGTCGGCAGGAGAACTGACCGTGGGTGGTGTTCTGTGTCACTCGCTGGCAGCTGTTGTTCCTTCCGGGGTTGAGTGCGAGGAGGGCATAGGAATTGTAGTGGTGGGAGGTCATAGATCCAGGGTTCCTTGCACTAGCCACGGTCGGGTCGCAGACGGGTGCAGATGGGCTTACCTTTGGTGCGCCTTCCACGTGCCGGCGGCGCGGCCACTTAGCAGCCGCCATTAAGTAGGGGAGGGGGGGAGGGAAGCGCAGCTGGGAGGTGGGAAGCAGGAACCAGCAGGGAGGGAGGGGCCGCCAGGGCAGCAGCAGCGGGAAGGGCACAGAGGGCAAAGGGGCACGGAGACAGAAAACGGCTAAATAAAACAGGGCACAGGTACAATTACTGGCACAATAAGGAAAGAAAGAAGACAGAAAACGGGCACAGAAAGACAGAAAAACGGCACAGGCACAATAGAGATACAGTGAGGAGGCTGGAAGAAAAACGGACACAGAAAGACAGAAAGACAGAAAATGGTACAAAGACAGACACGGGCACAGAGACAGAAAAAACAGAAAAACTGCATAAAGACATACACAGACAACAGCGGCCAGCAGAAGAGCAAGGCTCTCTTACTGGACCACCATGGATGAGGTGCAGGCAGGAGCCTGCGGGTAGAGGAGGGCCTCTATCTCCTACCTGAGCGAGCAGGGCACAGTGCCCGGAGCGGTGGTACTTAACAGTGGCGCTGTGGGAGGAGAGCAGGTCCCTGACCAGGAGGCAAGAGGTCTTGCACCAATATTTGGAACAGATAGTGAAGAGTATGTTTTGTCTTTCATCGAACAGTATATTACATGTGTCATCACAAGAGAAGGAGGAGAAATCAGCATGAGATAACATGTTTTACGGTTTTAAAGTCATAGATGTGGAAAATACCATAGACAGAAATACAAATGTAAAGGAACATTTTATACCAAATGTTGTTTTGGACCCCCCCGGCCTATAATTTCTGAAGGAAGAGTAGACAGCTTTTTGTCAGTGGTAAGACATACAGCAACTCTGAAATCTCACAAAAATACATACAACTTAAGAAGAGCGGGAGCTTCATAGTATCTTAATGACTATAATCCACTCATTTTGAAAATGTGGAATGCAAACATGGATATTTAGTTTGTTGCGAACAACTCAATTGCTGTTGCTTATTACGTCAAATAATATATTACAAAATCTGAGAAGTCCGAGATGAAAGAAATGTGAGAAGAAATCTCATGCAGAAAAGTGTCTCAGCAAAGAATTGTACAGCTTTAGCTTTAAGATGCTTTCCCATAGAGAGATAGGATCTTATGAATGTTCGGATCTCTTGAGCTCAGCTAGTTTGTATTCAAAGTCAAGAGGAATCATTTGGGTAAGTCTAGGCCTATTGAAATCTATTTCAGAAATACAATTTGCAAAAATCCAGAAAGGAGAGAATTTTTCTATTTATTACTCCTGCAACTGTTCAAGCCTTGGTGTAGTGAAACAGAATTACTTGGAGATTTTGACTGCTACAAAGATTTTTTTATTGTAACAAAGAGACGATTCAGTGTACGATATTTCCTACTTATTAAAAAATGATAAATGATGAGATTGAACAAGAAGGCAGTATTGCAGCAGAAATAGCTAGAGAAAGTTCACAAAACAGTCAAAGTTCTGGTCCATTGACTCAAGATCTACTTTGACAACCAGTTAGTGAAAATGCAGCAGTAATAGCCATGAATGAGGTAGAAACTGCAATGCAGCAAGCACAACAGGATATTAGAGCGTTTGAACAGTTAGAAGAACAACTAAATATTGAGCAAAGATAAATATATCTGCAAGTAAATCAACAAGTGGAACATGGCTTCCTCCATGAAAAACAAGCATTTGCAATGCAATTGGTCTCATGTTTGTGAAAGTTAGAGCTTGGCATTTTACTAGAGGAGTCTAGAGGACTAAGAATGAGTAATTACCAAAGGGACCACAGAAGCAGCTGCAGCACTGCCTAGAGGAGTAAAAATGAGGAATTATCACTGGGACCAGAGAAGCACCACCATCCCTGTCTAGAGGACTATGAATGAGGATTTACCGACAGGACCAGGGAAGCAGCTAGCTGCACCGCCTTGAGGACTTGGTTTGAGGAATTACTGACAGGACCAGAGAAGCAGCTGAAGCACTGAGTAGAGGACTTAGACTGAGGAATTACCATTGGGACCAGGTAAGCAGCTGCAGCACTGCCTAGTGGAGTTAGAATGAGGAATTTCTACTGGGACAACAGAAGCAGCTAGCAGCACTGCGTAGAGGACGTAGAATGAGGAACTACCTCTGGGACCACAGAAGCAGCTCCAGCCCTGTCTTAGAGGACTAAAAATGAGAAATTACCATTGCAGCAGTAGCACTGTGTAGATGACTTAGAATGAGACCAAAAGGGAACATTTTTTACAAAATGCTTTAGGCTGCACAAAAATAAAATGGTGCGCAAACACTAAGGTAAAAAGCCTTTAAAGAAAGGGTACATGTAATAGGCCAATACTCCAAGGGAGGTGCGAGAACTGAAAGTATGTGATAAAGAAAGGCCATAAACCAAACAAAAGCAAACTTTTATGAACGATACACATTTGAACGATTCACCAGGGAGGTGTGGAATTAAAGCCCACATATCGAACACAGCATGCCTCGCAGAGCAGTGCATGTGCTGCCTAGGCTTGACCTAAAAGTGTCTGAAAAACAGGTGGAACAATGTTTGTATACTTTTCTCTGTTATAAACTAGAACAAAATTATTGTGGAAATGTGAGCTTTCTGTGGCATGTGTACCTATAAATTAAACGTAAACCTTTTCAGGGTGAAACATACAGGGGACCCCTCTGTCTTAGAGAGATATTGTAAGGTTTTCAAAATAACAATGAGGTGGGGAAAGACGGAGGTGGTGTAGTTGGAAAGCATGGTAAAACGTGCTTGCAAGCATTGGACAATGGAACTAGAGGTAGTTAAAGTGAGTGAAAAATTTGTGATTGGAATTATATCTAGTGGAATTATGTTGTAGTTAGTGGATAATTGTGTTGTATAGTGAAAGTACGTGTTGTGGAATGTATGTGGTGTAGAATGGAATTGTGTTGATTTGATTTGTGTAGTGTGAAAATGTGTGGCACTGAATGAAAGTATACTGATTGTAATTATGTGTTACTGTATGGACTGTATTTATGTGGAGTGTTGTTATGTGGTATTGTGCGGCAGCAAGTGAAAGAGTGGTGAGTGGAGTTGTATATAGTGGAAATATGTTGTGTTTAGTGGGAAAGTGTGTTGTGAAGTGAAAGTAAGTGTCATGGTAATTATGTGGCATAGAATGGAATTGTGCTGAGCTGAATTGTGTGGGGTAAAAATATGTGCACTGAGTGGAAGTATATTGAGTGTAATTATGTGTTATTTTATAGAGTGTATTTATGTGGAGTGTGTAGTGGAATTATGTATATTGTAAATGTGTGTTATGTAGTAGAATTATGTGGTATTGTGTGTTGTGAAGTGTTATGTAGTGTAGTTTACTTATGTGGTGTTTTGCAGGCTGAAGTATTAATTTTGTGGTGTGGTTTAAATGTATGTGGTGTGTGGAAGAGTTATGTAGGGTTTTGTAAAACTATGTGGTGTGTTGTGAAATTGTGTTTTGTGGAATGTATGTGGTTTTTAATTTATTTGAGTGGTGTAGAAATATTTGGAAGCGTGTTAAACTATGTTGATTGGAATAATGTGGAATAATGTTGAGTGATTTTATGTTGAGTGTTGGTATGTGTTATATAGTGGATGTATGGTGAGTGTATTTATATGGTATGGACTTCATTGTAATTTTGTGGACAGGAATTTTGTTGTGTTGTGTGTTATTTGAACTGGTTTGTGATGTGTGGAATTGTGTGTGTGTTTTGGGAATTATGTGGTAGCATGTGGAGTGGAAGTATTTTGTGGTGTAGTTTGTATGTATGTAGTGTGCATTTATGTGGTGTTTAGTGGGAATTTATGTTGTGCATTGAAAGTATGTGTTGTTTAATGTATGTTGTATGGAATTGTGTGGTGTTGGAAAGTGTGGTAGTAAGTGAAATAGTGGTGATTGGAGTTATAAGTAACATTGACGCCTCTTATAAGTAACATTAATGCCTATTTTTTACAGTGTTTAGAAACAGCACATATAAGCTATTAATTATATATATATAGAGAGAGATATATGTAGATAAATATGTATATATTGTATTAGTAGAACTACTTAATGGTTACCTTAAGGGGTGGACTGATCCTTTCCTCTTGAGGTCTCTTTCTAGACAAATAATGAAAACATAGTCCCTAAGGAGGTTGTGCTCCAGCATACACAATTTTACTCTGTCTCACCAAAATGCCATGAGGATGACCGACATATCCTGTTTGACTTAAATGGTGGTATTGTCACAGTCTTTGCACAGAGAAATTGCAGATAAAAGCACTTAGAGATTTATTTATATTATAAGGTCTAGTTAGCAAAGCCTCCAGCAAAACACAAAAAATGACATCTGTTGATGTAATGATTTAATCAATTTCACAGCTATTTAACCCCTTGTGTGCTCGGGACGGCCCTCAGCCGTCCGATGTCACAGTGGGCGTGTGCGGAGGACGGCCAGGGGCCGTCCAAACCCCGCCCACCTAACAAAACTCCAGCACCGCGGCGGAATTCGCGCCGTTGTCAAGGGGTTAATTTATCTTGATACCCTACAAAACAAATAGAAATTTCTATTGACTCATTGAACTTTGTTAGAATAGTAAAATATCGCTTTTCTCACTGACCAGATGATGGTTGTAAGATTGAGATAGGCCTGTCAGAATTGGAGCCAGCGCCTGGAAGTTTACTCTCAAAGCTTTACAGCAGAAGCTTAACCTATGTCATAAATTTACGCGCTAACTTTTGAAATGCTATGTTGCTTTCGAGCATCAATGCTCCTGCAGAGCTTAAGCCCACACCCTGGAAGGACGCAGCAGGACTGAATGATTCTGAGGGAGGAGGAGGAAGAGACTGGTAGGGTTAGTGTGGAAACAAGACAGACCCCAAGTTGGGTGAAAGTCACAGCAGTTTGGCTCCTGCAGCCTAAGTGACTGCAGTTTGAGTGCAGCAGCGAGATAAATGAGCGGGTGAGTTAGTTATGGGAGAAAAGGTATAGATAGAAAACAGAGAGAAAGGAGTGAGAGAGAGAACGAAAGTGAGATGTAGAGTTGTTTGGGTATATTAGTGACAGCAAATAAAAATTTTGTGAGAGAAAAAGGTGTATATAGTGCGAATGAACGAGAGAAAGAGAAAAAGAGTGATGGGATAGTTGGAGAGATATGGTGAGAAATGAGTGGGTTAGTGAAGAGAGGGAGAAAGTATAGAGCGCGAGTATAGAGAAAGAGGTAGTGAGTGTTTTTGTGGAGAAACAGTGGAAGTTAGATACAACAGTTTTTTTTTATTAACAGTTTCACAGAGGTGCTGCCATAACTATTTAAATTTAAAATGTAAAAAATGCCCGTATCAAATGGCAGCATACACTTAGGGGCATATTTACGTTCCCTGGCGCATCCCTGCAAATCAGCAGGGATGCGCCAGGGAAGATGAGACACGCAAGTTTGCCCTTGCGCCACCGCCGATGCGCCGCATTTACAATGCGGCGCGCCGTGGCGCACAGAATGGCAGATGCGTGTCGCATCCCCCAACGGAAAGGCGGCGCATTGCTGGAGTCGCGTCGCAAGCGCGACGCAGCTCCAGCAATGTTTGGGGGTGCCCTATCCCTAACATGGTGCGTCAATGCTTGCGCCTGCTTCAAGCAGGCGCAGGGTTTTGACGCAGCATGGGCGTAAGAGTGACTCAGTGAAATCTTGTAGATTTCACTGCGTCACCTTTACGTGGCGTACCTGCGAGGGAACGCCCACCCTGCGCTGGAACGCCCACATGAAACCTGACGCAGGTTTCATGTGGCGCAGGGGTTTACTACGTGACGCATCTCCCTAGATGCGTCACGTTGTAAATATTGCGCAACGCGGCGCATGGTTTGCGTCGCCGCTGCGTCACTTGCGTGATGCAACGGCGGCACAAAAGTGGCGCAAGGGGCTTGTAAATATGCCCCTTTGTGTTTAAAATATTAAAGGGGTTCTTAAAACCTACCTCCAACTTGGACCATGTGATATAAGTACTCGTAAAGACACCACCGAAAACTCCCAGAGTTATACCAATAAAGAGATAGAAGTAAAATGCACCAAGATCAACCTGTACGTTGCTAAAATATGTTGCAATAATGGCTCAAATTACAATCATTACAAAATCATTCATGTACTCATAGACAAGTTATTTATTTAAAAACCATAATACATCCATATAAAAACCTAAATAGGTTGATTATTTTTTTTTTTCAAATATACATTTGTAAAATTTATATTCGCTTCATTATAACAGAATCAAATCTCGAAATACAGATTAAGATATGTCGACGCTGCGTTTCGGCACAAAGTTTCTTCGCCTTCTTCAGGACAGAAATTATTTCAATGTTATCTAAACAACAATAAAAACACAATAAGTACATACATACATTTCATAATTGTCAAATTTTACAACACATAGGGCCCGATTCTGATGCGGGTTGGAAAAGCTTCCCGACCGAGGGCCTGATTCTGATGCGGTTAGGAAGACCTCCTAACGGCATTTGCTCCTTCCAAATCGGATCGGGAACGTGTCTTCCCGACCGAGGGCCCAATTCTGATGTGGTTAGGAACAAATGTTCCCATTGAAGTCAATGGGAGTTCAACCAAATCGTATCTGGAAGCATCCGGATGCATCCTACTCCGCCGGTCGGACTTTCCCGATCCGAGTGGGTCGGAAACCATTTCCCAACCGATTCGGTCGGGAAGCTTTTCCAACCCGCATCAGAATCGGGCCCAAAATGTTATAGCAGCAACGTGAACTATACTATTGGTTATTACATATATTAAACAACTCAATATTCAATTGGTCTCCACAGAATAGCAATCATACAATGTGTCCTAAAGTTCATTTATTAGAATTTTTTTTAACAAAAAAGCATTTTCTGTAATATATTACATGATCCTTGTTCTTGTATATTTATTAGTTTATCCCTAAATACCCTCACAGAGAGGGGGACTAGAAAAGAAAGCCTTACCAGATAAAATTCTGAGACCCAGAAAGAAGTGGTCTCTTGCGTAAATGGCAGTAGTGGGAGGGAACTGTATACTTCTCCCAAAATCCACTAGACATAGGAATCTATCAAAAGGTATATATAGGAAGCCATCAAGTTTTTTAGGCCAAAGTACTTAAACATACTATAACAAGAATCACAAACTTGCACCCACCTATGTGGTCGTCTCTAGATTATATTCGACTCACACTTTTGACATCGTTAATAAATTCCCCTGATTTGGAGGTATATGGTAGAGCGTAGAGTTTGTCTATAAGGTAAGGGTACAAAATACAAATATTTACCCAACCTTGAAGGACATGCTATTTACATTTATTGCACGTACCTTAAAAACCAGGACTCACCTTAAATAAACAATATGCAAGGACAACTTTATTGTTGTGATATTGCCTGCAATAGGGTTGCCAATATTCTCTTCAGTGAATGGCCGTCCCTAGTGTGGATAAGAGATAAAATTTTTACCACAAACTCAAATTCATACAACATGCATCTATATCTATAGCTATCATGGCAATTTCTTACCTGGCAATTCCCGGTATTGCCGAACTGTCACCTTGCTTTTTGATATTGCTATCAGGCTCAGTTATAGCGGCCCAGGTGAAATAATCACTGGCCTCTATATATTCTGAAAATAGAAATTATGTTGAATTTATAACTATGCAGCAACATCGTAATTACATCTAGTGCTGTAAGGAACTACATTTCATATTGGGATGTTTTAGGCAGTCTTATTGATTTAATTACTCAAACAAACTTGGGTGAAATCCTCGCTACTTCTAAACTACAATCCACGCTTTATATTGTAAAAACCCATCCAGAGATGTGTATCATAGATATGGGCGGTACAAACTCGGCTAGATATGTTCCGAGTTTCAGTTAGAAATTGAACAAATCTCTTAAAAAAAATGTTTAAGACCTACAAAATCATTAATCTAATGTAGACGAGATCTAAAGGTCAAGCGAAGACTAGCTTCATGTTAAGATTTCCGCTATGACTCACCAACTCTTAACTCTACCAGCAGTCCGTCTCTCTTCTTTCTTTCGGGATACAAACACGAACTGCTGGAGGTTGCTTCCTTTTATGGCGTTATAAAGGCAAACAAACAAATAAACTGGACCTAAACCCTTCCCTTTTTCTACATTGTGTGGTGGGATAATATTCGCTACAATTTTAAAGGTTTTCCCAGAGCCGAGTTGGCCATCTTAAAGTGGTTATCCGTATTTGGAAACCGAAGGTACACTAGTGTTTTCAAGATCAATTGTGAATAAAAATAAAACACAAGAGTAAATTTCTCGGGTTGTTTAACAAACAAGATACCGGTAATATCGCAAGTGTGTCTATATATATTTTTTATTAATTCATGATGTTGAAAAAATCTGAGAACAATGGCGGTCATCTTAGAATGGTAAAGTCTATTATTGTTTAAACTTGACCAAATATAATTCAGAATAAAACGTACCTATATATAATGTCTTCTGGATAACTTGCAGGTATCACAAAAGATAACCTGGAGGAATGTTTTCCTTTGATGAGACATACTAGTTATATCGTACATGTATATATATATATATATATACTTGTTGTTAAGAAAAAGACCACGAAAAATGGCGGCCATCTTGAGGTAGGAATAACTACTATTGCTTGTATTGAGACCATTACCTTATGTCACTAACAAGAGACAGGGGGTCTCTTAGAATAGAATGGCAGCTAATAAAATGATGATAATAATGCCACCTACTATCTATTTAAGCTAAAAATAATGCATACGGTTCCATATTTTTCTTTTTATGATGTCTGCTACTTGTAACACAGTATCTATAAGGCTGTAAAAACCCTTAAATCGGATACATTTGTTTTTATTTGTATTGATGTAAATAACACAAAAGACCTTCTAAATAAACTGATTCTTAAGGAGTAAGAAGGGAACCACAGATGTCAAATTGGTTATATTAGTCTTTCCCATACTTATTTACTATTTAAACCGTTCTTATAGGTATTAAATCTACGCATAAAGTACTGCTCTCTCCTTTTCGTTTTAATGAACAAATTTCCCCCTCTTGGTTTTTTTTGTACTAATTCCACAATGCACCATTTTAGATCATCAATCAAATGTTTTTTTTCAATCCAATGTTCTACTAATGGAGCGATCTTCTTTTTTGTACGGATGGCGGATTTGTGCTCATTCAGTCTTATTCTTATTTCCCTAGAAGTCTCACCTATATAGCCTCTATTACAGGGGCACAGTATTAAGTAAATTACATTTTTGGTTCGACAGTTTACAAAGTTTTTCAGATGATGTGTATGTACCATTATGTACTATTCCTGCCCCTTTTATTATGTTTGTGCAATTGTTACAGGTACTGCATGGAAAATCACCCTTGAACACCGTACCATCTATTATGCTCAGTTGTTTGTTTTCAGTATGTGTTCAGTACGTATGGACTAAACAATTTCTAATCGTACAATTTCTTCGATATGAGAAGATTGGTTTATTTAAAATAGCTACATTGTTGCCATTTAAAAGGTGCCAATTTCTATTTATTAATTTGTTGCTTATATTACTAAAATTAGTAACAGATGTAATTTGCGAATTGTTGGTTTCCCTGTTTTCTGTTTTAGGTTAAAAAAATGAGTCTCTATTATGGTATTTGGCTCTTTTATATGCTCTTTTAACCAACTTCTTGGGGTAACCCCTTTCAGTGAATTTTTTAATAAGTTTAGCAGCATGAAACTCATAGTCTCTTAAACTCATACAATTTTGATGGACTCTTAAAAATTGGCCAAATGAGATGTTATCTTTTTGGCTCAAAGGGTGATTGCTATCATAATGTAGCATTGTGTTACGGTCACTGGGTTTAGTGTAGAGCTCTACCTTTAAAATGCCATCATTGTATTTTATTCTAATGTCTAAGAAGTCACAGCTATTATTGTCTATAGATGAAGTGAATTTAAGATTTTCATCACCCAGGTTAAGCCACTGGATGAATGCTTCCAGAGATTCTTTTGGTCCCTGCCATATAAAGAAAACGTCATCTATGTAGCAGGACCAATTAGAGATATTCTCATAAAAAGGGGCTAATTCGTTAAAAATGTGTTTTTCTTCAAAGGCAGAGATATAAAGACATGCCAGACTGGGAGCACACGTGACTCCCATGCTGGTCCCTTTGATTTGTCTAAAGAATTCCGCATTAAAAATAAAAATATTATTTTTTAGGATAATCTCTACACACTCTACAATAAATTGTGAGTATCGCGATAAATCTCCATTGTCATTTACAAAGAGGCCCTTTACCATCTGGATAGTGTCTTCCTGTGGTATATTGGTGTAAAGGGCCTCGATATCCAATGTAACAAGCCACTGTTTGTCAGCATTAAAGGGAATGTTTTCTATTTTGTGAATCATGGCTGTAGTGTCTTTAATATAAGCCTTTTGCTTTATTACAAGCGGTTGAAGAAATGTATCCACATATTTACTTAAAGGTTCTGTTATGGAGTCAATGCTAGAGACTATCGGGCGCATAGGAGGATTTGTAATGTCTTTATGAACCTTTGGAAGTCCATATAATGCAAGTGTCGTAGGATTTTCATTCTATAAGAAGTCACAGCTATTATTGTCTATAGATGAAGTGAATTTAAGATTTTCATCACCCAGGTTAAGCCACTGGATGAATGCTTCCAGAGATTCTTTTGGTCCCTGCCATATAAAGAAAACGTCATCTATGTAGCAGGACCAATTAGAGATATTCTCATAAAAAGGGGCTAATTCGTTAAAAATGTGTTTTTCTTCAAAGGCAGAGATATAAAGACATGCCAGACTGGGAGCACACGTGACTCCCATGCTGGTCCCTTTGATTTGTCTAAAGAATTCCGCATTAAAAATAAAAATATTATTTTTTAGGATAATCTCTACACACTCTACAATAAATTGTGAGTATCGCGATAAATCTCCATTGTCATTTACAAAGAGGCCCTTTACCATCTGGATAGTGTCTTCCTGTGGTATATTGGTGTAAAGGGCCTCGATATCCAATGTAACAAGCCACTGTTTGTCAGCATTAAAGGGAATGTTTTCTATTTTGTGAATCATGGCTGTAGTGTCTTTAATATAAGCCTTTTGCTTTATTACAAGCGGTTGAAGAAATGTATCCACATATTTACTTAAAGGTTCTGTTATGGAGTCAATGCTAGAGACTATCGGGCGCATAGGAGGATTTGTAATGTCTTTATGAACCTTTGGAAGTCCATATAATGCAAGTGTCGTGGGATTTTCATTCTATAAGAAGTCATAATCGTCTTGACAAATTATATCAATCGTCGGGTTTTTTTGGGGGAAGGCAGGGGAAGGACTTCCCCTGCCTCCCCCGCCCCCCGCCCTCCCCATCAATGACGTCAGCGCGCGAGGCGCGCTGACATCATTGAGGGTTTCCCTTTCTTCCCGACGCGCTGGAAGCCATTTGCTTCCAGCGCGTCGGGGAAATCAGGTGAGTTTTGGCTCGGGGAGGGGGTTTGATTCGAAAAGAGGCATCGAGGGAAAGGAAAGGGTTTTCCTTTCCCCCAATGCCTCTTTTGTGCATTCCTGCTGCACGATCATGTGATCGTGCAGCAGGAATGCCCACGAGGGAGGGAGGGTGATCTACGCCGCTGTAGTGTAGGAAAGGCACTATACATTTCCCCAACGAGGTAGCATTTACTGATTAGCCAGTAGAAAGTACTCCAGTTGAGTAGAGGTATTGCACAAAACGGTGGCATCTTCGTGGATAAATATGCAGGGCAGATGTGCCTTCTCTCCATTTCCAACGTGAAAAGTTAGCTGTAATCCTTGATGGAGGTCTTTGCATCCTTCATTTTCTCGAGCGCAATTCTCGTGTAGAATTCGTGAGCGTGGAGATGTGCCTTCTCTCCATTTACACCCTGAAAAGTTAGCTGTAATCCTTGATGGAGGTCTTTGCATCCTTGAATTTCTCGAGCGCAATGCTCGTGTAGTTCCTGTGACCAGGAGGTTCCTTCTCCTCGTCTGCCGCTGAGATCCTGCTTTGACCCTTTATAAACAAGAGGCATGTGAACGGGCCTAGAAGCCCCGCTCGTTTGGCCCCGCCACACATACACTAGCGGTATGCAACGTATGCCCGACCTTTCCCCACTATGATGGACAGCTTACTCAAAGGACCCCGGCGCTTTCGGCGCGGTGGCAAAGTTACAGACACACAGGTCACTGGAGACAATTCTTCTGGTCCTTTACGCAGCTGTAGTGTAGGAAAGGCACTCTACATTTACCCAACGAGGTAGCACTTACTGATTAGCCAGTAGAAAGTACTCCAGTTGAGTAGAGGTATTGCACAAAATGGTGGCATCTTCGTGGATAAATATGCAGGGCAGATGTGCCTTCTCTCCATTTCCAACGTGAAAAGTTAGCTGTAATCCTTGATGGAGGTCTTTGCATCTTTCATTTTCTCGAGCGCAATTCTCGTGTAGAATTCGTGAGCGTGGAGGAGATGTGCCTTCTCTCCATTTACACCCTGAAAAGTTAGCTGTAATCCTTGATGGAGGTCTTTGCATCCTTGAATTTCTCGAGCGCAATGCTCGTGTAGTTCCTGTGACCAGGAGGTTCCTTCTCCTCGTCTGCCGCTGAGATCCTGCTCTGACCCTTTATAAACAAGAGGCATGTGAATGGGCCTAGAAGCCCCGCTCGTTTGGCCCCGCCACACATACACTAGCGGTATGCAACGTATGCCCGCCCTTTCCCCACTATGATGGACAGCTTACTCAAAGGACCCCGGCGCTTTCGGCGCGGTGGCAAAAGTTACAGACACACAGGTCACTGGAGACAATTCTTCTGGTCCTTTACGCAGCTGTAGTGTAGGAAAGGCACTATACATTTACCCAACGAGGTAGCACTTACTGATTAGCCAGTAGAAAGTACTCCAGTTGAGTAGAGGTATTGCACAAAACGGTGGCATCTTCGTGGATAAATATGCAGGGCAGATGTGCCTTCTCTCCATTTCCAACGTGAAAAGTTAGCTGTAATCCTTGATGGAGGTCTTTGCATCCTTCATTTTCTCGAGCGCAATTCTCGTGTAGAATTCGTGAGCGTGGAGGAGATGTGCCTTCTCTCCATTTACACCCTGAAAAGTTAGCTGTAATCCTTGATGGAGGTCTTTGCATCCTTGAATTTCTCGAGCGCAATGCTCGTGTAGTTCCTGTGACCAGGAGGTTCCTTCTCCTCGTCTGCCGCTGAGATCCTGCTCTGACCCTTTATAAACAAGAGGCATTTGAACGGGCCTAGAAGCCCCGCTCGTTTGGCCCCGCCACACATACACTAGCGGTATGCAACGTATTCCCGCCCTTTCCCCACTATGATGGACAGCTTACTCAAAGGACCCCGGCGCTTTCGGCGTGGTGGCAAAGTTACAGACACACAGGTCACTGGAGACAATTCTTCTGGTCCTTTACACAGCTGTAGTGTAGGAAAGGCACTATACATTTACCCAACGAGGTAGCACTTACTGATTAGCCAGTAGAAAGTACTCCAGTTGAGTAGAGGCATTGCACAAAACGGTGGCATCTAGGTGGATAAATATGCAGGGCAGATGTGCCTTCTCTCCATTTCCAACGTGAAAAGTTAGCTGTAATCCTTGATGGAGGTCTTTGCATCCTTGAATTTCTCGAGCGCAATGCTCGTGTAGTTCCTGTGACCAGGAGGTTCCTTCTCCTCGTCTGCCGCTGAGATCCTGCTCTGACCCTTTATCCCCTTCGGTGCTTATGACGAGCTGGACTCGTCATGGCACACAGTGCTCGTGTGCTCATGACGAGTCCAGCTCGTCATAACACCACCCACGGGGGAAGCGCTGGCGCTCCCCCCGTGGGAATCCGATTGTTAGGTTTTTTTTGGGGGGAGGCAGGGGAAGGGCTTCCCCTGCCTCCCCCCGCCCCATCAATTACGTCAGCGCGCGAGGTGCGCTGACATCATTGAGGGTTTCCCTTTCTTCCCGACGCGCTGGAAGCCATTTGCTTCCAGCGCGTCGGGAAATCAGGTGAGGTTTGGCTCGGGGAGGGGGGTTTGTATCAAAAGAGGCATCGAGGAAAGGAAAGGGTTTTCCTTTCCCCCGATGCCTCTTTGTGCATTCCTGCTGCACGATCATGTGATCGTGCAGCAGGAATGCCCACTAGGCACCAGGGTTTTTTTAATTTTTGTGTTGGGGAGTGGCCAAAAGGGCAAGGGTTGCTCCCCTTTTACGGGGGTGAATATTTTATTTATACTGTTAGGCCCACCTACCCCTTAGCTTGGCTGGTGGATTGTGTGTGGACTGGTGCATTATTTGCATATGTGATTGTAATGTTTTTTTTCTCCTTTTTATTCTAGTGTAAAGCTTTTGATTCCTGTTTGCGGTTTCGGCAGTTGTGGTTCTGCAGTTTTGCGTAATTGCATTTATTTGGTAAGAAAAATATTTTTGTTGTGTGTACTCCAAATGAGTATTATTGTCATGCATGAATGAATTTTTTTGTAAGTGGTGCCATAATGGCAGCATATTTGTTAGTGTTCAGAGCATGAAATTCTTTGCGATGTTTTGCATTGTCTTATGTGTAATTTTTTTCTTCTTCTTTTTTAGTGGGATATTGTTGATCCTTACTGTGTCTGTGCAGAGTAGGTGGTGGTGAGTCTAGCTGCTTCTGTCACGTGAGTGGTATAGTGTTGGAGTATATAGGTCTTTGTGATAAAGCTACATTTTGTTTATTTCTTTTTTTTACAAAGGGTTTGTTGTTGTTGACTTGTTTGACAAGTAACCTTTATTAGTAAGCATTATGGCTAGCCGTAGAATTACTGCTCAGCAGGTGGTTGGTTTGCTTCTTGAATCTTCCTCTGAGCAGGATTATGAGACTGACAGTGCGTCTGAGGGAGAGGAGGGAGGGGAAGATTCAGGCAGTGAGTTTTCTCTCCACATGGAATCATCGGATGATGAAGGTACTCTCAGTGCAGATGAAGTGCCTGATTTAGAGGAGGATACTACTGTGCCGATGGTGCAAGAGGCATCTGGATTGCAGCCTGGGGCTGCTAGGCTTCCTACTGGAAGTGCTGGACTCTGGGTTGATCCAAACATGGTGCAGCCGGTGTTGCCTGCCTTTAGTGGTTATGCAGGGTGTAGAGTGGATTGTGAACATTATTTGCCTATACAGTATTTTCAGTTGTTTATGGATGATGTATTTTTGGGTGAGATTGTTGAGCAGACTAATTTGTATGCTGAACAGTTTTTGAGGGACAACAGTGCCAGACTTAGGCCCCATTCTAGAGCTACCCGGTGGAGTCCCACAAATCTGGAAGAGATGAAGAAGTTTTTGGGTTTGACTTTTTTGATGGGTTTGATAAGGAAGCCGTCCATGGGTTCATATTGGTCTACCAGTCCCTTGATGGCTACGGCCATATTTCCTGCAGTTATGACTCGTGATCGGTATTTACTTTTGCTTCGGATGCTGCATTTTGTTGATAATGGTTTGGCGTTGCCACGAGATCACCCTGAATGTGACCGTCTTTTTAAGATTCGGCCTGTTCTTGATCACTTTGTAGATCGATTTTCAGAGATCTATACTCCAGGGAAAGAAATATCTATTGATGAGTCTTTGGTCCTGTTCAAGGGCCGTTTGGTTTTTAGGCAGTACATTCCTAGCAAGAGGGCACACTATGGAATTAAGCAGTATATGTTGTCTGAGAGTAGGACAGGATATGTTTTTAATTTGCGTGTGTACACTGGTAGGGATTCCACTATTGACCCCCTGGTTGTCCGTCCACTTTTGGAGTTTCAGAGAAAATTGTGTGGGATCTTGCTAGAGGACTGTTTAACAGAGGCCACCATTTGTACCTTGATAACTTCTACACTGCTGTGCAATTGTTTAAGTAATTGTTCAAAGTGGACACTTTTGCTTGTGGCACAATCCGCTCTAACCGTAAAGGTTATCCAAAAGAGCTTGTTTGCAAAAAACTTCAGAGGGGACAGTGCAGTGCCTTGCGTAGTGAGGAACTGCTAGCTGTGAAATTTGTGGACAGGAGGGATGTGTACATGCTGACTACCATCCATGATGAGAGTACTTCACCTGTGGCTGTTTGGGGTCAGATTGCTGAAGTGCGCAAACCTGTGTGCATTTTAGACTACAATAAGCACATGGGTGGTGTTGATAGAGTAGATCAGAGGTTGGAACCTTACACTGCTATTCGTAAGTCTTACATTTGGTATAAGAAGTTGGCCATCCATCTCTTCAATTTAGCAACTTTCAATGCTTTTGTTGTGTTCAAGGAGTGTTCTCCTGCGTCAAAGTTGACTTTTGTTCAGTTTCAGGAGTCTGTCATAGGCAGCCTTGTTTTTGTGGAACAGGCAAGTGTTCCTAGAGTTGGAGTGGTGGAGGATGTGGCTCGATTGAAAGATCGCCACTTTCCTGATCACATTCCTCCTACACCCTCAAAAGACTTTCCCACTAGGAGATGTAGAGTCTGTTGGCGAAGAGGTACGCTGAAGGAGACTCGTATGTACTGCCCTGAGTGTCCTTCTAACCCTGGGCTGTGTGTGCCTGCTTGTTATAGAGCGTACCACAAGCAAAAGAATTATTGGGAGCAACCATGAGTGGTAAAGTGAACTGCCTGGTTTGTAATGTTTAAGAATTGTTGTTCTGTTTCAAGGTTGGCATTAGTGCAATATATTTAGTTTCTGATTTTGTGTTAGTAGATTTGTATCTATTTGCAATTTGTTTGTGTTTTCTTTTTTGTATAAAAAAATCCTAAATGTGATGGTGATGTGTGTAGGCTGGTGCTTGGCTGGCGGTGTGCGTGGAGTGGCGCTTGGCTGGCGGTGTGCGGGGAGTGGCTCTTGGCTGGCGGTGTGCGTGGAGTGGTGCTTGGCTGGCGGTGTGCGTGGAGTGGCGCTAGGCTGGCGGTGTGCGTGGAGTGGCGCTAGGCTGGCGGTGTGCGTGGAGTGGCGCTAGGCTGGCGGTGTGCGTGGAGTGGCGCTAGGCTGGCGGTGTGCGTGGAGTGGCGCTTGGCTGGCGGTGTGCGTGGAGTGGCGCTTGGCTGGCGGTGTGCGTGGACTGGCGCTCGGCTGGCAGTGTGTGAGTAGTGACTTGCTGCTGGTCACTACACACACTGCTAGCCGAGCGACACTCCACGCAATCCATCAGCTTGTGTGGTTGCTGTGTTAGGAATGTGGGCGTGTGAAAGTGATGGGCCCTTGAATGGCGCTGTCTGCTGGTGTGAGTGTTGTAATGTGATGGGCCCGCGGCTGGTGGTGTGAATGGTTTTGTATTTGTCACACGTATGAAAGGTGTATGAATGGCCTGTAAAGAGGTTGGTGCCTTGTCGTGGCTTTACAGCTCACGAGCTGTGAGTCAATGGTTCAGTTTCTCGTCCTTTCAATTATTAACAGTGCATTTCATTTTTGTGAAATCACTTGTTAATACAATTGTATATACTGAACCATCACTCACCCTCGTGCCAAATCCAACCAGTATCTGTGTGTGTGCTTGAGGATTAGATGGCTGTGCAGTAATATTTTTTTTTGTCTTTCTCAAGCAGGGTGTACCTTGTCCCTTTTTGTGAATGTTGTAATGTGTTTGTTTCGTGCCTGGGGGTGTGAATGGTCTTGTGTGTATCACGTATGAAAGGTGTGTGAATGGCCTGTAAAGCGGTTGGGGCCTTGACGTGGCTTTACAGCTCACGAGCTGCGAGTCACTGGTTCAGTTTTTTGTCCTTTCAATTATTGACAGTGCATTTCATTTTTGTGAAATCTCTTGTTAATAAAATTGTATATACTGAACCATCACTTGCCCTCGTGCCAAATTCAACCAGTATGTGTGTGTGCTTGAGGAATAGATGGCTGTGCAGTAATCTTTGTCTTTTTAGTCTGTCTGCCAAGGTGTACATTCCGTCTAAGAATAACCTACCAACTGTAGATATTGTCGTAAACGAAACACCCATGGGAGTACATGGTGATATCTCTCTTGTGGATCCCAACAAGTTATGGTACCCACAATGTCCTGCAAACCTCAAAATGTCTGTCACATTTTCCTTGCAATATTGTGCCAAAATTTTCACGCTGCAGAAATAAACAACACATTATCTCAAAATGACCTGGTTTTGCAAGGGGGTCACCTGGGTTTTGGCCCCGTGCTCGGCGGCCATCTAGGGAAACCTACCAAACCCACACATTTCTGAAAAGTAGACACCCGGGGCTTCCAGGGAGGTATGGCTTGCGTGGATCCCCAACGTTTCCTTACCAGAATCCCCTGCAAACCTCAATTTTAGCTGAAAAATCACTTTTTCACACATTTTTGTGTGGGAAAGTGTGGCATCACTGGCCTCACACAAATTTCCTACCACCCAGCGTTCCCCCAGGTCTCCCGATAAAAATGGTGCCTCACTTGTGTGGGAGGCCCAAGTACCGCGACAGGCAAGGGCCCAAAACATTTTTTGATAGGCAATGTTGATGTTGCCTCAAAACGTTTTGTGTCCTTGCATGTCGCGGGTACTTGGGCCTCCCACACAAGTGAGGCACCATTTTTATCGGGAGACCTGGGGAACGCTGGGTGGTAGGAAATTTGTGTGAGGCCAGTGATGCCACACTTTCCCACACAAAAATGTGTGAAAAAGTGATTTTTTCAGCTAAAATTGAGGTTTGCAGGGGATTCTGGGTAAGGAAACGTTGGGGGATCCACGCAAGCCATACCTCCCTGGAAACCCCGGGTGTCTACTTTTCAGAAATGTGTGGGTTTGGTAGGTTTCCTAGATGGCCGCCGAGCACGGGCCAAAACCCAGGTGACTCCTTGCAAAACCAGGTGGTTTTGTGAAAGGCCATTTTGAGGTCGCCTCACTACGTTGTGGGCCCTTGCCTGTCGCGGGTACTTGGGCCTCCCACACAAGTGAGGCACCATTTTTATCGGGAGACCTGGGGAACGCTGGGTGGTAGGAAATTTGTGTGAGGCCAGTGATGCCATACTTTCCCACACAAAAATGTGTGAAAAAAGTGATTTTTTCAGCTAAAATTGAGGTTTGCAGGGGATTCTGGGTAAGGAAACGTTGGGGGATCCACGCAAGCCATACCTCCCTGGAAGCCCCCGGGTGTCTATTTTTCAGAAATGTGTGGGTTTGGTAGGTTTCCCTAGATGGCCGCCGAGCACGGGGCCAAAAACCCAGGTGACCCCCCTTGCAAAACCAGGTGGTTTTGAGATAGGCCATTTTGAGGTCGCCTCACTACGTTGTGGGCCCTTGCCTGTCGCGGGTACTTGGGCCTCCCACACAAGTGAGGCACCATTTTCATCGGGAGACCTGGGGGAACGCTGGGTGGTAGGAAATTTGTGTGAGGCCAGTGATGCCACACTTTCCCACACAAAAATGTGTGAAAAAAGTGATTTTTTCAGCTAAAATTGAGGTTTGCAGGGGATTCTGGGTAAGGAAACGTTGGGGGATCCACGCAAGCCATACCTCCCTGGAAGCCCCCGGGTGTCTACTTTTCAGAAATGTGTGGGTTTGGTAGGTTTCCCTAGATGGCCGCCGAGCACATGGACAAAAACCCAGGTGACCCCCCTTGCAAAACCAGGTGGTTTTGTGAAAGGCCATTTTGAGGTCGCCTCAATACGTTGTGGGCCCTTGCCTGTCGCGGGTACTTGGGCCTCCCACACAAGTGAGGCACCATTTTTATAGGGAGACCTGGGGAACGCTGGGTGGTAGGAAATTTGTGTGAGGCCAGTGATGCCACACTTTCCCACACAAAAATGTGTGAAAAAAGTGATTTTTTTCAGCTAAAATTGAGGTTTGCAGGGGATTCTGGGTAAGGAAACGTTGGGGGATCCACGCAAGCCATACCTCCCTGGAAGCCCCCGGGTGTCTACTTTTCAGAAATGTGTGGGTTTGGTAGGTTTCCCTAGATGGCCGCCAAGCACAGGGCCAAAAACCCAGGTGACCCCCCTTGCAAAACCAGGTGGTTTTGTGAAAGGCCATTTTGAGGTCGCCTCAATACGTTGTGGGCCCTTGCCTGTCGCGGGTACTTGGGCCTCCCACACAAGTGAGGCACCATTTTTATCGGGAGACCTGGGGGAACGCTGGGTGGTAGGAAATTTGTGTGAGGCCAGTGATGCCACACTTTCCCACACACAAATGTGTGAAAAAAGTGATTTTTTCAGCTAAAATTGAGGTTTGCAGGGGATTCTGGGTAAGGAAACGTTGGGGGATCCACGCAAGCCATACCTCCCTGGAAGCCCCCGGGTGTCTAATTTTCAGAAATGTGTGTGTTTGGTAGGTTTCCCTAGGTGCCGGTAGAGCTAGGGTTCACAAACTACAGCTAGGCACTTTGCCAAAAAAGGGTCATTTTTCACTGCGAAATTGAGGTGTGACCACGTTGCGTTTTGCGCCGTTTCCTGTCGCAGGCACTAGGCCGACCCACACAAGTGAGGTACCATTTTTCTCGTAAGACTTTGGGGAACGCGGGGTGGGTGGAAATTTGTGGATCCACGCAGATTCCAGAACTTTCCACCACAGAAGTGTGGGGAAAATGTGGTTTTTTTGACAATTCTTTATGTTTGCAAGGGATTCTGGGTAACAGAACCTGGTGGGAGGCAGTCAAGTCACCCCATCCTGGATTCCCCTGGGTGTCTAGTTTTCAAAAATGTATAGGTTTGCTAGGTTTCCCTAGGTGTCGGCAGAGGTAGGGTTCAAAAACTACAGCTAGGCACTTTGCCAAAAAAGGGTCATTTTTCACTGCGAAATTGAGGTGTGACCACGTTGCGTTTTGCGCTGTTTCCTGTCACAGGCACTAGGCCGACCCACACAAGTGAGGTACCATTTTTCTCGTATGACTTTGGGGAACGCGGGGTGGGTGGAAATTTGTGGATCCACGCAGATTCCAGAACTTTCCACCACAGAAATGTGGGGAAAATGTGGTTTTTTTGACAATTTTTTATGTTTGCAAGGGATTCTGGGTAACAGAACCTGGTGGGAGGCAGTCAAGTCACCCCATCCTGGATTCCCCTGGGTGTCTAGTTTTCAAAAATGTATAGGTTTGCTAGGTTTCCCTAGGTGCCGGCAGAGGTAGGGTTCAAAAACTACAGCTAGGCACTTTGCCAAAAAAGGGTCATTTTTCACTGCGAAATTGAGGTGTGACCACGTTGCGTTTTGCGCCGTTTCCTGTCGCAGGCACTAGGCCGACCCACACAAGTGAGGTACCATTTTTCTCGTAAGACTTTGGGGAACGCGGGGTGGGTGGAAATTTGTTGATCCACGCAGATTCCAGAACTTTCCACCACAGAAATGTGGGGAAAATGTGTTTTTTTTGACAATTTTTTATGTTTGCAAGGGATTCTGGGTAACAGAACCTGGTGGGAGGCAGTCAAGTCACCCCATCCTGGATTCCCCTGGGTGTCTAGTTTTCAAAAATGTATAGGTTTTCTAGGTTTCCCTAGGTGCCGGCAGAGGTAGGGTTCAAAAACTACAGCTAGGCACTTTGCCAAAAAAGGGTCATTTTTCACTGCGAAATTGAGGTGTGACCACGTTGCGTTTTGCGCCGTTTCCTGTCGCAGGCACTAGGCCGACCCACACAAGTGAGGTACCATTTTTCTTGTAAGACTTTGGGGAACGCAGGGTGAGTAGAAATTTGTGGATCCACGCAGATTCCAGAACTTTCCACCACAGAAATGTGGGGAAAATGTGTTTTTTTTGACAATTTTTTATGTTTGCAAGGGATTCTGGGTAACAGAACCTGGTGGGAGGCAGTCCAGTCACCCCATCCTGGATTCCCCTGGGTGTCTAGTTTTCAAAAATGTATAGGTTTGCTAGGTTTCCCTAGGTGCCGGCAGAGCTAGGGTTCAAAAACTACAGCTAGGCACTTTGCCAAAAAAGGGTCATTTTTCACTGCGAAATTGAGGTATGACCACGTTGCGTTTTGCACCGTTTCCTGTCGCAGGCACTAGGCCGACCCACACAAGTGAGGTACCATTTTTCTCGTAAGACTTTGGGGAACGCGGGGTGGGTGGAAATTTGTGGATCCACGCAGATTCCAGAACTTTCCACCACAGAAATGTGGGGAAAATGTGGTTTTTTTTACAATTTTTTATGTTTGCAAGGGATTCTGGGTAACAGAACCTGGTGGGAGGCAGTCCAGTCACCCCATCCTGGATTCCCCTGGGTGTCTAGTTTTCAAAAATGTATAGGTTTGCTAGGTTTCCCTAGGTGCCTGCAGAGGTAGGGTTAAAAACTACAGCTAGGCACTTTGCCAAAAAAGGGTCATTTTTCACTGCGAAATTGAGGTGTGACCACGTTGCGTTTTGCGCCGTTTCCTGTCGCAGGCACTAGGCCGACCCACACAAGTGAGGTACCATTTTTCTCGTAAGACTTTGGGGAACGCGGGGTGGGTGGAAATTTGTTGATCCACGCAGATTCCAGAACTT
Organism: Calotriton arnoldi; assembly: GCA_963921515.1. NCBI lineage: Eukaryota > Metazoa > Chordata > Amphibia > Caudata > Salamandridae > Calotriton > Calotriton arnoldi. The sequence goes on from CAWUFW010004092.1 coordinate 484,161, forward strand.
TCCACCACAGAAATGTGGGGAAAATGTGTTTTTTTTGACAATTTTTTATGTTTGCAAGGGATTCTGGGTAACAGAACCTGGTGGGAGGCAGTCAAGTCACCCCATCCTGGATTCCCCTGGGTGTCTAGTTTTCAAAAATGTATAGGTTTTCTAGGTTTCCCTAGGTGCCGGCAGAGGTAGGGTTCAAAAACTACAGCTAGGCACTTTGCCAAAAAAGGGTCATTTTTCACTACGAAATTGAGGTGTGACCACGTTGCGTTTTGCGCCGTTTCCTGTCGCAGGCACTAGGCCGACCCACACAAGTGAGGTACCATTTTTCTCGTAAGACTTTGGGGAACGCGGGGTGGGGGGAAATTTGTGGATCCACACAGATTCCAGAACTTTCCACCACAGAAATGTGGGGAAAATGTGTTTTTTTTGACAATTTTTTATGTTTGCAAGGGATTCTGGGTAACAGAACCTGGTGGGAGGCAGTCCAGTCACCCCATCCTGGATTCCCCTGGGTGTCTAGTTTTCAAAAATGTATAGGTTTGCTAGGTTTCCCTAGGTGCCGGCAGAGGTAGGGTTAAAAACTACAGCTAGGCACTTTGCCAAAAAAGGGTCATTTTTCACTGCGAAATTGAGGTGTGACCACGTTGCGTTTTGCGCCGTTTCCTGTCGCAGGAACTAGGCCGACCCACACAAGTGAGGTACCATTTTTCTCGTAAGACTTTGGGGAACGCGGGGTGGGTGGAAATTTGTGGATCCACGCAGATTCCAGAACTTTCCACCACAGAAATGTGGGGAAAATGTGTTTTTTGGACAATTTTTTATGTTTACAAGGGATTCTGGGTAACAGAACCTGGTGGGAGGCAGTCAAGTCACCCCATCCTGGATTCCCCTGGTTGTCTAGTTTTCAAAAATGTATAGGTTTGCTAGGTTTCCCTAGGTGCCGGTAGAGGTAGGGTTCAAAAACTACAGCTAGGCACTTTGCAAAAAAAGGGTAATTTTTCACTGCGAAATTGAGGTGTGACCACGTTGCGTTTTGTGCCGTTTCCTGTCGCAGGCACTAGGCCGACCCACACAAGTGAGGTACCATTTTTCTCGTAAGTCTTTGGGGAACGCGGGGTGGGTGGAAATTTGTGGATCCACGCAGATTCCAGAACTTTCCACCACAGAAATGTGGGGAAAATGTGTTTTTTTGACAATTTTTTATGTTTGCAAGGGATTCTGGGTAACAGAACCTGGTGGGAGGCAGTCAAGTCACCCCATCCTGGATTCCCCTGGGTGTCTAGTTTTCAAAAATGTATAGGTTTTCTAGGTTTCCCTAGGTGCCGGCAGAGGTAGGGTTCAAAAACTACAGCTAGGCACTTTGCCAAAAAAGGGTCATTTTTCACTGCGAAATTGAGGTGTGACCACGTTGCGTTTTGCGCCGTTTCCTGTCGCAGGCACTAGGCCGACCCACACAAGTGAGGTACCATTGTTCTCGTAAGACTTTGGGGAACGCGGGGTGAGTAGAAATTTGTGGATCCACGCAGATTCCAGAACTTTCCACCACAGAAATGTGGGGAAAATGTGGTTTTTTTGACAATTTTTTATGTTTGCAAGGGATTCTGGGTAACATAACCTGGTGGGAGGCAGTCCAGTCACCCCATCCTGGATTCCCCTGGGTGTCTAGTTTTCAAAAATGTATAGGTCTGCTAGGTTTCCCTAGGTGCCGGCAGAGCTAGGGTTCAAAAACTACAGCTAGGCACTTTGCCAAAAAAGGGTCATTTTTCACTGCGAAATTGAGGTATGACCACGTTGCGTTTTGCACCGTTTCCTGTCGCAGGCACTAGGCCGACCCACACAAGTGAGGTACCATTTTTCTCGTAAGACTTTGGGGAACGCGGGGTGGGTGGAAATTTGTGGATCCACACAGATTCCAGAACTTTCCACCACAGAAATGTGGGGAAAATGTGTTTTTTTTGACAATTTTTTATGTTTGCAAGGGATTCTGGGTAACAGAACCTGGTGGGAGGCAGTCCAGTCACCCCATCCTGGATTCCCCTGGGTGTCTAGTTTTCAAAAATGTATAGGTTTGCTAGGTTTCCCTAGGTGCCGGCAGAGGTAGGGTTAAAAACTACAGCTAGGCACTTTGCCAAAAAGGGTCATTTTTCACTGCGAAATTGAGGTGTGACCACATTGCGTTTTGCGCCGTTTCCTGTCGCAGGAACTAGGCCGACCCACACAAGTGAGGTACCATTTTTCTCGTAAGACTTTGGGGAACGCGGGGTGGGTGGAAATTTGTGGATCCACGCAGATTCCAGAACTTTCCACCACAGAAATGTGGGGAAAATGTGTTTTTTTGGACAATTTTTTATGTTTACAAGGGATTCTGGGTAACAGAACCTGGTGGGAGGCAGTCAAGTCACCCCATCCTGGATTCCCCTGGTTGTCTAGTTTTCAAAAATGTATAGGTTTGCTAGGTTTCCCTAGGTGCCGGTAGAGGTAGGGTTCAAAAACTACAGCTAGGCACTTTGCCAAAAAAGGGTAATTTTTCACTGCGAAATTGAGGTGTGACCACGTTGCGTTTTGTGCCGTTTCCTGTCGCAGGCACTAGGCCGACCCACACAAGTGAGGTACCATTTTTCTCGTAAGTCTTTGGGGAACGCGGGGTGGGTGGAAATTTGTGGATCCACGCAGATTCCAGAACTTTCCACCACAGAAATGTGGGGAAAATGTGTTTTTTTGACAATTTTTTATGTTTGCAAGGGATTCTGGGTAACAGAACCTGGTGGGAGGCAGTCAAGTCACCCCATCCTGGATTCCCCTGGGTGTCTAGTTTTCAAAAATGTATAGGTTTTCTAGGTTTCCCTAGGTGCCGGCAGAGGTAGGGTTCAAAAACTACAGCTAGGCACTTTGCCAAAAAAGGGTCATTTTTCACTGCGAAATTGAGGTGTGACCACGTTGCGTTTTGCGCCGTTTCCTGTCGCAGGCACTAGGCCGACCCACACAAGTGAGGTACCATTGTTCTCGTAAGACTTTGGGGAACGCGGGGTGAGTAGAAATTTGTGGATCCACGCAGATTCCAGAACTTTCCACCACAGAAATGTGGGGAAAATGTGGTTTTTTGACAATTTTTTATGTTTGCAAGGGATTCTGGGTAACAGAACCTGGTGGGAGGCAGTCCAGTCACCCCATCCTGGATTCCCCTGGGTGTCTAGTTTTCAAAAATGTATAGGTCTGCTAGGTTTCCCTAGGTGCCGGCAGAGCTAGGGTTCAAAAACTACAGCTAGGCACTTTGCCAAAAAAGGGTCATTTTTCACTGCGAAATTGAGGTATGACCACGTTGCGTTTTGCACCGTTTCCTGTCGCAGGCACTAGGCCGACCCACACAAGTGAGGTACCATTTTTCTCGTAAGACTTTGGGGAACGCGGGGTGGGGGGAAATTTGTGGATCCACGCAGATTCCAGAACTTTCCACCACAGAAATGTGGGGAAAATGTGTTTTTTTTGACAATTGTTTATGTTTGCAAGGGATTCTGGGTAACAGAACCTGGTGGGAGGCAGTCCAGTCACCCCATCCTGGATTCCCCTGGGTGTCTAGTTTTCAAAAATGTATAGGTTTGCTAGGTTTCCCTAGGTGCCGGCAGAGGTAGGGTTAAAAAACTACAGCTAGGCACTTTGCCAAAAAAGGGTCATTTTTCACTGCAAAATTGAGGTGTGACCACGTTGCGTTTTGCGCCGTTTCCTGTCGCAGGAACTAGGCCGACCCACACAAGTGAGGTACCATTTTTCTCGTAAGACTTTGGGGAACGCGGGGTGGGTGGAAATTTGTGTATCCACGCAGATTCCAGAACTTTCCACCACAGAAATGTGGGGAAAATGTGTTTTTTTGGACAATTTTTTATGTTTACAAGGGATTCTGGGTAACAGAACCTGGTGGGAGGCAGTCAAGTCACCCCATCCTGGATTCCTCTGGTTGTCTAGTTTTCAAAAATGTATAGGTTTGCTAGGTTTCCCTAGGTGCCGGTAGAGGTAGGGTTCAAAAACTACAGCTAGGCACTTTGCAAAAAAAGGGTAATTTTTCACTGCGAAATTGAGGTGTGACCACGTTGCGTTTTGTGCCGTTTCCTGTCGCAGGCACTAGGCCGACCCACACAAGTGAGGTACCATTTTTCTCGTAAGTCTTTGGGGAACGCGGGGTGGGTGGAAATTTGTGGATCCACCCAGATTCCAGAACTTTCCACCACAGAAATGTGGGGAAAATGTGTTTTGTTGGACAATTTGTTATGTTTGCAAGGGATTCTGGGTAACAGAACCTGGTGGGAGGCAGTCAAGTCACCCCATCCTGGATTCCCCTGGTTGTCTAGTTTTCAAAAATGTATAGGTTTGCTAGGTTTCCCTAGGTGCCGGCAGAGGTAGGGTTCAAAAACTACAGCTAGGCACTTTGGTAAAAAAGGGTCATTTTTCACTGCGAAATTGAGGTGTGACCAAGTTGCGTTTTGCGCCGTTTCCTGTTGCGGGCACTAGGCCGACCCACACAAGTGAGGTACCATCTTTCTCAGAAGACTTTGGGGAGCGCGGGGTGGGTGGAAAATTGTGGATCCACGCAGATTCCAGAACTTTCCACCACAGAAATGTGGGGAAAATGTGGTTTTTTTGATAATTTTTTAGGTTTGCAAGGGATTCTGGGTAACAGAACCTGGTGGGAGGCAGTCCAGTCACCCCATCCTGGATTCCCCTGGGTGTCTAGTTTTCAACAATGTATAGGTTTGCTAGGTTTCCCTCGGTGCCGGCAGAGCTAGGGTTCAAAAACTACAGCTAGGCACTTTGCCAAAAAAGGGTCATTTTTCACTGCGAAATTGAGGTGTGACCACGTTGCGTTTTGCGCAGTTTCCTGTCGCAGGCACTAGGCCGACCCACACAAGTGAGGTACCATTTTTCTGGTAAGACTTTGGGGAACGCGGGGTGGGTGGAAATTTGTGGATCCACGCAGATTCCAGAACTTTCCACCACAGAAATGTGGGGAAAATGTGTTTTTTTTGACAATTTTGTATGTTTGCAAGGGATTCTGGGTAACAGAACCTGGTGGGAGGCAGTCAAGTCACCCCATCCTGGATTCCCCTGGGTGTCTAGTTTTCAAAAATGTATAGGTTTGCTAGGTTTCCCTAGGTGCCGGCAGAGGTAGGGTTCAAAAACTACAGCTAGGCACTTTGCCAAAAAAGGGTCATTTTTCACTGCGAAATTGAGGTGTGACCACGTTGCGTTTTGCGCCGTTTCCTGTCGCAGGCACTAGGCCGACCCACACAAGTGAGGTACCATTTTTCTCGTAAGACTTTGGGGAACGCGGGGTGGGTGGAAATTTGTGGATCCACGCAGATTCCAGAACTTTCCACCACAGAAATGTGGGGAAAATGTGGTTTTTTTGACAATTTTTTATGTTTGCAAGGGATTCTGGGTAACAGAACCTGGTGGGAGGCAGTCCAGTCACCCCATCCTGGATTCCCCTGGGTGTCTAGTTTTCAAAAATGTATAGGTTTGCTAGGTTTCCCTAGGTGCCGGCAGAGCTAGGGTTCAAAAACTACAGCTAGGCACTTTGCCAAAAAAGGGTCATTTTTCACTGCGAAATTGAGGTATGACCACGTTGCGTTTTGCACCGTTTCCTGTCGCAGGCACTAGGCCGACCCACACAAGTGAGGTACCATTTTTCTCGTAAGACTTTGGGGAACGCGGGGTGGGGGGAAATTTGTGGATCCACACAGATTCCAGAACTTTCCACCTCAGAAATGTGGGGAAAATGTGTTTTTTTTTACAATTTTTTATGTTTGCAAGGGATTCTGGGTAACAGAACCTGGTGGGAGGCAGTCCAGTCACCCCATCCTGGATTCCCCTGGGTGTCTAGTTTTCAAAAATGTATAGGTTTGCTAGGTTTCCCTAGGTGCCGGCAGAGGTAGGGTTAAAAAACTACAGCTAGGCACTTTGCCAAAAAAGGGTCATTTTTCACTGCGAAATTGAGGTGTGACCACGTTGCGTTTTGCGCCGTTTCCTGTCGCAGGAACTAGGCCGACCCACACAAGTGAGGTACCATTTTTCTCGTAAGACTTTGGGGAACGCGGGGTGGGTGGAAATTTGTGGATCCACGCAGATTCCAGAACTTTCCACCACAGAAATGTGGGGAAAATGTGTTTTTTTGGACAATTTTTTATGTTTACAAGGGATTCTGGGTAACAGAACCTGGTGGGAGGCAGTCAAGTCACCCCATCCTGGATTCCCCTGGTTGTCTAGTTTTCAAAAATGTATAGGTTTGCTAGGTTTCCCTAGGTGCCGGTAGAGGTAGGGTTCAAAAACTACAGCTAGGCACTTTGCCAAAAAAGGGTAATTTTTCACTGCGAAATTGAGGTGTGACCACGTTGCGTTTTGTGCCGTTTCCTGTCGCAGGCACTAGGCCGACCCACACAAGTGAGGTACCATTTTTCTCGTAAGTCTTTGGGGAACGTGGGGTGGGTGGAAATTTGTGGATCCACGCAGATTCCAGAACTTTCCACCACAGAAATGTGGGGAAGATGTGTTTTTTTGACAATTTTTTATGTTTGCAAGGGATTCTGGGTAACAGAACCTGGTGGGAGGCAGTCAAGTCACCCCATCCTGGATTCCCTGGGTGTCTAGTTTTCAAAAATGTATAGGTTTTCTAGGTTTCCCTAGGTGCCGGCAGAGGTAGGGTTCAAAAACTACAGCTAGGCACTTTGCCAAAAAAGGGTCATTTTTCACTGCGAAATTGAGGTGTGACCACGTTGCGTTTTGCGCCGTTTCCTGTCGCAGGCACTAGGCCGACCCACACAAGTGAGGTACCATTGTTCTCGTAAGACTTTGGGGAACGCGGGGTGAGTAGAAATTTGTGGATCCACGCAGATTCCAGAACTTTCCACCACAGAAATGTGGGGAAAATGTGGTTTTTTTGACAATTTTTTATGTTTGCAAGGGATTCTGGGTAACAGAACCTGGTGGGAGGCAGTCCAGTCACCCCATCCTGGATTCCCCTGGGTGTCTAGTTTTCAAAAATGTATAGGTCTGCTAGGTTTCCCTAGGTGCCGGCAGAGCTAGAGTTCAAAAACTACAGCTAGGCACTTTGCCAAAAAAGGGTCATTTTTCACTGCGAAATTGAGGTGTGACCGCATTGCGTTTTGCGCCGTTTCCTGTCGCAGGAACTAGGCCGACCCACACAAGTGAGGTACCATTTTTCTCGTAAGACTTTGGGGAACGCGGGGTGGGTGGAAATTTGTGGATCCACGCAGATTCCAGAACTTTCCACCACAGAAATGTGGGGAAAATGTGTTTTTTTGGACAATTTTTTATGTTTACAAGGGATTCTGGGTAACAGAACCTGGTGGGAGGCAGTCAAGTCACCCCATCCTGGATTCCCCTGGTTGTCTAGTTTTCAAAAATGTATAGGTTTGCTAGGTTTCCCTAGGTGCCGGTAGAGGTAGGGTTCAAAAACTACAGCTAGGCACTTTGCAAAAAAGGGTAATTTTTCACTGCGAAATTGAGGTGTGACCACGTTGCGTTTTGTGCCGTTTCCTGTCGCAGGCACTAGGCCGACCCACACAAGTGAGGTACCATTTTTCTCGTAAGTCTTTGGGGAACGCGGGGTGGGTGGAAATTTGTGGATCCACGCAGATTCCAGAACTTTCCACCACAGAAATGTGGGGAAAATGTGTTTTTTTGACAATTTTTTATGTTTGCAAGGGATTCTGGGTAACAGAACCTGGTGGGAGGCAGTCAAGTCACCCCATCCTGGATTCCCCTGGGTGTCTAGTTTTCAAAAATGTATAGGTTTTCTAGGTTTCCCTAGGTGCCGGCAGAGGTAGGGTTCAAAAACTACAGCTAGGCACTTTGCCAAAAAAGGGTCATTTTTCACTGCGAAATTGAGGTGTGACCACGTTGCGTTTTGCGCCGTTTCCTGTCGCAGGCACTAGGCCGACCCACACAAGTGAGGTACCATTGTTCTCGTAAGACTTTGGGGAACGCGGGGTGAGTAGAAATTTGTGGATCCACGCAGATTCCAGAACTTTCCACCACAGAAATGTGGGGAAAATGTGGTTTTTTTGACAATTTTTTATGTTTGCAAGGGATTCTGGGTAACAGAACCTGGTGGGAGGCAGTCCAGTCACCCCATCCTGGATTCCCCTGGGTGTCTAGTTTTCAAAAATGTATAGGTCTGCTAGGTTTCCCTAGGTGCCGGCAGAGCTAGGGTTCAAAAACTACAGCTAGGCACTTTGCCAAAAAAGGGTCATTTTTCACTGCGAAATTGAGGTATGACCACGTTGCGTTTTGCACCGTTTCCTGTCGCAGGCACTAGGCCGACCCACACAAGTGAGGTACCATTTTTCTCGTAAGACTTTGGGGAACGCGGGGTGGGGGAAATTTGTGGATCCACGCAGATTCCAGAACTTTCCACCACAGAAATGTGGGGAAAATGTGTTTTTTTGACAATTGTTTATGTTTGCAAGGGATTCTGGGTAACAGAACCTGGTGGGAGGCAGTCCAGTCACCCCATCCTGGATTCCCCTGGGTGTCTAGTTTTCAAAAATGTATAGGTTTGCTAGGTTTCCCTAGGTGCCGGCAGAGGTAGGGTTAAAAAACTACAGCTAGGCACTTTGCCAAAAAAGGGTCATTTTTCACTGCAAAATTGAGGTGTGACCACGTTGCGTTTTGCGCCGTTTCCTGTCGCAGGAACTAGGCCGACCCACACAAGTGAGGTACCATTTTTCTCGTAAGACTTTGGGGAACGCGGGGTGGGTGGAAATTTGTGTATCCACGCAGATTCCAGAACTTTCCACCACAGAAATGTGGGGAAAATGTTTTTTTGGACAATTTTTTATGTTTACAAGGGATTCTGGGTAACAGAACCTGGTGGGAGGCAGTCAAGTCACCCCATCCTGGATTCCCCTGGTTGTCTAGTTTTCAAAAATGTATAGGTTTGCTAGGTTTCCCTAGGTGCCGGTAGAGGTAGGGTTCAAAAACTACAGCTAGGCACTTTGCAAAAAAAGGGTAATTTTTCACTGCGAAATTGAGGTGTGACCACGTTGCGTTTTGTGCCGTTTCCTGTCGCAGGCACTAGGCCGACCCACACAAGTGAGGTACCATTTTTCTCGTAAGTCTTTGGGGAACGCGGGGTGGGTGGAAATTTGTGGATCCACCCAGATTCCAGAACTTTCCACCACAGAAATGTGGGGAAAATGTGTTTTTTGGACAATTTGTTATGTTTGCAAGGGATTCTGGGTAACAGAACCTGGTGGGAGGCAGTCAAGTCACCCCATCCTGGATTCCCCTGGTTGTCTAGTTTTCAAAAATGTATAGGTTTGCTAGGTTTCCCTAGGTGCCGGCAGAGGTAGGGTTCAAAAACTACAGCTAGGCACTTTGGCAAAAAAGGGTCATTTTTCACTGCGAAATTGAGGTGTGACCAAGTTGCGTTTTGCGCCGTTTCCTGTTGCGGGCACTAGGCCGACCCACACAAGTGAGGTACCATCTTTCTCAGAAGACTTTGGGGAGCGCGGGGTGGGTGGAAAATTGTGGATCCACGCAGATTCCAGAACTTTCCACCACAGAAATGTGGGGAAAATGTGGTTTTTTTGATAATTTTTTAGGTTTGCAAGGGATTCTGGGTAACAGAACCTGGTGGGAGGCAGTCCAGTCACCCCATCCTGGATTCCCCTGGGTGTCTAGTTTTCAACAATGTATAGGTTTGCTAGGTTTCCCTCGGTGCCGGCAGAGCTAGGGTTCAAAAACTACAGCTAGGCACTTTGCCAAAAAAGGGTCATTTTTCACTGCGAAATTGAGGTGTGACCACGTTGCGTTTTGCGCAGTTTCCTGTCGCAGGCACTAGGCCGACCCACACAAGTGAGGTACCATTTTTCTGGTAAGACTTTGGGGAACGCGGGGTGGGTGGAAATTTGTGGATCCACGCAGATTCCAGAACTTTCCACCACAGAAATGTGGGGAAAATGTGTTTTTTTTGACAATTTTGTATGTTTGCAAGGGATTCTGGGTAACAGAACCTGGTGGGAGGCAGTCAAGTCACCCCATCCTGGATTCCCCTGGGTGTCTAGTTTTCAAAAATGTATAGGTTTGCTAGGTTTCCCTAGGTGCCGGCAGAGGTAGGGTTCAAAAACTACAGCTAGGCACTTTGCCAAAAAGGGTCATTTTTCACTGCGAAATTGAGGTGTGACCACGTTGCGTTTTGCGCCGTTTCCTGTCGCAGGCACTAGGCCGACCCACACAAGTGAGGTACCATTTTTCTTGTAAGACTTTGGGGAACGCGGGGTGGGTGGAAATTTGTGGATCCACGCAGATTCCAGAACTTTCCACCACAGAAATGTGGGGAAAATGTGGTTTTTTTGACAATTTTTTATGTTTGCAAGGGATTCTGGGTAACAGAACCTGGTGGGAGGCAGTCAAGTCACCCCATCCTGGATTCCTCTGGGTGTCTAGTTTTCAAAAATGTATAGGTTTGCTAGGTTTCCCTAGGTGCTGGCAGAGCTAGGGTTCAAAAACTACACCTAGGCACTTTGCAAAAAAAGGGTAATTTTTCATTGTGAAAATGTGGTACGTCCACGTTGCATTTTGAGCCATTTCTTGTTGTGGGCACAAGGACTACCCACACAAGTGAGGTACCATTTTTATCGGGAGACTTAGGGTAACACAGAATTGTAGAGCAACTGTTATTACCTATTGACTTTCGATGCATTTCTGCCTTCCAAATGAAAGACAATGTGTAAAAAATAAGTCATTTTGAAAAATGACCTATAATTCTCATGCTAGTATGGGTACTCCCAATTTCGGAAATGTGCAAATATCTACTGTTTCTAAAATCTACATTTTGTTCCCATTTCAGAAATACATAGGTGTCTTTCATAACAATTTTTCCATGTTTACATTTTCCCAAAATAATTGCTATATACCCGGTACTTAAAAAAAATCATTGCAAGATGTTGCTCAATTATTGGCTCTGGGTTCGTCGGGTTCTTGGTGAACCTACAAGTCCTATATATCCCCACAACCAGAAAGGTCCAGCGGATATAACGGTATATTGCCTTCAAATAGCTGTCATAATTAGAAGAAGTTACAGGTGAAAACGTTGACACAAATGGCTGTTTTTTTCAACTAATTTTCAATTTTTCCTTTATTTAACTGTTAGTTTCTATAAGGAAAACTTTAAGGATCTACACAAATGACCCCTTGCTGAATTCAGAATTTTGTCTACTTTTCATAAATGTATGGCTTTCCAGGATCCATTATTGGTTTCATACCCATTTCTACCATTAACTGGAAGGAGGTTGAAAGCACAAAAAATAGCAAAAATAGGCTATGTCCCAGAAAAATGCCAAAACTGTGTAAAAAATTGGTTTTCTGACAAAAGTCTGCTTGTCCCTGAAAGCTGGGAAGATGGTGATTTCATCCCCACAACCCCTTTTTTGATGCCATTTGCAGGGAAAAATCAAGACGCTTTCATCTGTAGCCCTTTTTTCGCATTTTTCCCCCAAAAAACAAAATGTAGCTGTATTTTGACTAATTTCTGGGTCCCCTCCAGGGGAATCCACAAACCCTGGGTACCTTTACAATCCCCATGATGTTAGAAAAAAAGGACGCAAATTTGGCATGGATACCTTATGTGGTCAAAAAGTTACAGGGGCCTAAGCGCGCACTACCCCAAATAGCCCAAAAAAGGCTTAGCACAGGAGGGGAAAAGGCCTAGCAGCGAAGGGGTTAAGTAAATATGTGGATACATTTCTTCAACCGCTTGTAATAAAGCAAAAGGCTTATATTAAAGACACTACAGCCATGATTCACAAAATAGAAAACATTCCCTTTAATGCTGACAAACAGTGGCTTGTTACATTGGATATCGAGGCCCTTTACACCAATATACCACAGGAAGACACTATCCAGATGGTAAAGGGCCTCTTTGTAAATGACAATAGAGATTTATCCCAACACTCACAATTTATTGTAGAGTGTGTAGAGATTATCCTAAAAAATTATATTTTTATTTTTAATGCGGAATTCTTTAGACAAATCAAAGGGACCAGCATGGGAGTCACGTGTGTCTCTAATTGGTCCCACTATATAGATGACGTTTTCTTTATATTGCAGGGACCAAAAGAATCTCTGGAAGCATTCATCCAGTGGCTTAACCTGGGTGATGAAAATCTTAAATTCTCTTCATCTATAGACAATAATAGCTGTGACTTCTTAGACATTAGAATAAAAAACAATGATGGCATTTAAAAGGTAGAGCTCTACACTAAACCCAGTGACCGTAACACAATGCTACATTATGATAGCAATCACCCTTTGAGCCAAAAAGATAACATCCCGTTTGGCCAATTTTTAAGAGTCCGTCCAAATTGTATGAGTTTAAGAGAGTATGAGTTTCATGCTGCTAAACTTATTAAAAAATTCACTGAAAGGGGTTACCCCAAGAAGTTGGTTAAAAGAGCATATAAAAGAGCCAAATACTATAATAGAGACTCATTTTTTTAACCTAAAACAGAAAATAGGGAAACCACCAATTCGCAAATTACATTTGTTACTAATTTTAGTAATATAAGCAGCAAATTAATAAATAGAAATTGGCACCTTTTAAATGGCAACAATGTAGCTATTTTAAATAAACCAATCTTCTCATATCGAAGAAATTGTACGATTAGAAATTGTTTAGTCCATACGTACAGAACACATACTGAAAACAAACAACTGAGCATAATAGATGGTACGATGTTCAAGGGTGATTTTCCATGCAGTACCTGTAACAATTGCACAAACATAATAAAAGGGGCAGGAATAGTACATAATGGTACATACACATCATCTGAAAAACTTTGTAAACTGTCGAACCAAAAATGTAGTTTACTTAATACTGTGCCCCTGTAATAGAGGCTATATAGGTGAGACTTCTAGGGAAATAAGAATAAGACTGAATGAGCACAAATCCGCCATCCGTACAAAAAAGAAGATCGCTCCATTAGTAGAACATTGGATTGAAAAAAACATTTGATTGATGATCTAAAATGGTGCATTGTGGAATTAGTACAAAAAAACCAAGAGGGGGAAATTTGTTCATTAAAACGAAAAGGAGAGAGCAGTACTTTATGCGTAGATTTAATACCTATAAGAACGGTTTAAATAGTAAAGAAGTATGGGAAAGACTAATATAACCAATTTGACATCTGTGGTTCCCTTCTTACTCCTTAAGAATCAGTTTATTTAGAAGGTCTTTTGTGTTATTTACATCAATACAAATAAAAACAAATGTATCCGATTTAAGGGTTTTTACAGCCTTATAGATACTGTGTTACAAGTAGCAGACATCATAAAAAGAAAAATATGGAACCGTATGCATTATTTTTAGCTTAAATAGATAGTAGGTGGCATTATTATCATCATTTTATTAGCTGCCATTCTATTCTACGAGACCCCTGTCTCTTGTTAGTGACATAAGGTAATGGTCTCAATACAAGCAATAGTAGTTATTCCTACCTCAAGATGGCCGCCATTTTTCGTGGTCTTTTTCTTAACAACAAGTATATATATATATATATATATACATGTACGATATAACTAGTATGTCTCATCAAAGGAACACATTCCTACAGGTTATCTTTTTCGATACCTGCAAGTTATCCAGAAGACATTATATATAGGTACGTTTTATTCTGAATTATATTTGGTCAAGTTTAAACAATGATAGACTTTACCATTCTAAGATGACCGCCATTGTTCTCAGATTTTTTCAACATCATGAATTAATAAAAAATATATATAGACACACTTGCGATATTACCGGTATCTTGTTTGTTAAACAACCCGAGAAATGTACTCTTGTGTGTTATTTTTATTCACAATTGATCTTGAAAACACTAGTGTACCATCATGACTCACAATACTGAGTCAAGAACACTCAAATCCATTTTCAACAAACACTGGGGCATTATCAAAACAGACTCCAAACTAGGACCCATTGTTGCCCCTAGGCCTGACATCACCTACAGGAGAGCCTGGTCCATGCATGACACTATAGTCAGAAACAGCCCTGAAATAACCAATACCACCAATTGGTTAACTAATGTTAAAGGTTTTCGTAAATGCAGCATTTGCAGGGCCTGCAGATTTGGAGTTAACACCACCCAAATCTCAGCAGAATTCGGAAGCAAACCCATAATGATACAACAGAAACTCACATGCAGAACAGAATTCGCAGTGTACATTCTTACTTGCAGTTGCGGACTAAAATATGTAGGGAGCACTAAGCTCCAAGTGCACCTACGGATTTTGCAACACATCAGAGCCATTGTCAACAGTGACCCGACATACCCTGTCGCCAGGCACTTCAAAGAGACACACCAGAACAACTTAGACCACCTTAAATACTGCGTCATTGATAGCATTCCGCCACTCAGACGGGGTGGCAACAGAGAGAAATTGTTGAGACAACTGGAGTCGAAATACATAATAGAACTCAACACTAAGGCCCCGGCAGGATTAAACATCGGTGAAGACCTTTATAACTTTTTATAACTTCTTATAGTGTCCTTCTACAATATTCACTCCAGTCTTGTGCTCCGAGAATTTCGCCAATATGACATTTTTTAGAAGTCGGCTGACTTTAAGTTAGATGTTCAGTTTTTAATCCACTACAAACACAGTTTTTAACTATTCTGCTCCAATCACGCCTATTCCTTTAGCGACTGTTTGGATTTTTGTCTTCACCACATCTCACGGCACCAACACTAAGTTTTCCCACTATTATGCACTCATTTTTAACTTTACCCATTAGTGACTGTACTGTACAGCTTTTTTCACTTATTTGACATATTTCTTGGAAGTTGACTCGATTTCCATACATCAGGCTCAGCCCTCAACATGTTAAGATTAAACTCCAGCAACATCTAGGCCCTTCGTCCGCACTAGCACTAAGCTTACAATATACAACTGCATTAGTTGTGCGCTGACAGATACAGAGACTTTGGCATTGGCTTCCACACGCTTTTACTAACATGAATGGGTTGTATACATTGTTCCCCTCCTAGTTACGATAGTACACCGGATTCCTCCCACATTTAATTGTGCCACATGGCATTCATGGTTTCTAGGATGTATTCACATACCCACGATTAATGAGGAATACCGTTTAATTTTGTTTTCCATCAGACATAATTTGGGAGACTTCAAACCCAATTCTTGCATTTATTTAGCATATTTTTTTATCTTTTACAATGCAGCCAGCACCGCCATTACACGAGCTTACCTTCTAGTCTGCCACACACAACTGATGTTACAGAACATATGGCCATCTACACCTACATATAGAGGGGTAGTCTTTTCTCTATGCCTGCTACCAAAACTGCTTGTCATTGCTGCGCCTATTCATCACTGTATGGCAAGATGTTTTACTACATGCTGCAAAAGTGTAACATTTTCTGCCTTGCCACTATGAACATAGTAAAGTCACTCATGTCACTATATATTGTATGCCTCTCACCTTAGCGCACTATGTGATCAAGACCACAGGCTTGTGGTCAAAACGCGTCATCCTGACATGCTAAGACAATAAATTCTCTTTATTGCATCTTCAACTGGAGTCTGTGCCCTTGTTTGGCCCACCGCGGTCGTTCTTTGGGATCCTGGTTTCATATATATATATATATATATATATATATATATATATATATATATATATATATATATATATATATATATATATATATATATATACATATATATATTCACTGAAAAAACCATAGGTTTCAGGCAAGTTATAGTTAGAAATTAGCATTTAAAAAAACCTTACAAATTCACTGAAAAAACCATAGGTTTTAGGGACAGTTATAGTTAGTTGGACATTGCACTCGTACAAAACCCGTGAAATTCCCCCGTTATAGTTAGTTCAGCTAACTATAACTCGCACCCCCGCAATGCACTGCTGATGACGTCACATATTACATCCCTCATGACATGGTCAGTGACATCACTGATGACATCACTGATGACATCTCAAATGAGGAATATTATAAAGTTCCAAAACTCCACACTTAGAAGAATTTCCAAGTGAAACCAGTCAATGTTAGCCTATGGAAGGAAATTCAAGTTACTGGTAAGTACGGTTAAAATTACTTTTCAGGATCAGTACTGGGCTCAAAGATGCAGCACTGACGTCTCTCCAGATAACAGGTGAGTAAATCAGAATTCGTAGTTTTGCTGATTTTAGAGGAATATTATAAAGTTCCAAAACTCCACACTTAGAAGAATTTCCAAGTGAAACCAGTCAATGTTAGCCTATGGAAGGAAATTCAAGTTACTGGTAAGTACGGTTAGAATTACTTTTCAGGATCAGTACTGGGCTCAAAGTTGCAGCACTGAGGTCTCTCCTGATAACAGGTGAGTACATCGGAATTCGTAGTTCTGCTGATTTTAGAGGAATATTTGTATGTTTCAAAAATTGACACTTAGAAACTTTTTCAGCAAAAAGCAGGCAATGATATCCTATGGAAGGAAATTCAAGTTACTGGTAAGTACGGTTAAAATTACTTTTCAGGATCAGTACTGGGGTCAAAGTTGCAGCACTGAGGTCTCTCCTGATAACAGGTGAGTAAATCGGAACTCGTAGTTCGGCTGATTTTAGAGGAATATTATAAAGTTCCAAAACTCCACACTTAGAAGAATTTCCAAGTGAAACCAGTCAATGTTAGCCTATGGAAGGAAATTCAAGTTACTGGTAAGTACGGTTAGAATTACTTTTCAGGATCAGTACTGGGCTCAAAGATGCAGCACTGAGGTCTCTCCTGATAACAGGTGAGTAAATCGGAATTCGTAGTTCGGCTGATTTTAGAGGAATATTTGCACAATGGTGAAGGAAGGGGTGGGGCCTGAGGTGACATGTCTGCAAACACGCCCTGTGGTGCGTTTTAAGTTGGAGAATTAATTCCTCCTCAATCCCGAGGGTCCCTAGGGGCCAACTAGCCCACCAGATACCTCCAGTATGCGCCAGAGAGCTGCGTTGCAGAGAGGTGTTCAGAGGCCACGCCCTCTTTTTGCACCTCTCTGCAACGCAGCTCTGTGGCGCTTTCTGGACGTACCTGGTGGGCTAATTGGCCCCCAGGAACCCTCAGGATTGAAGGGGATTTAATTCCCCATCTTAAAACGCGTCACGGGGCCTGTTTGCACACATGTCACCTGAAGCCCTACCCCCTCCCTTCACCACTGTGCAAACGCGCCCCATGGCGCTTTTTAAGTTGGGGTATTAAGTCCCCTTGAATCATGAGGGTCCCTGGGGTCCAACTAGCCCACCATGTACCTCCAGTATGCGCCAGGGAGCTGCGTTGCAGAGAGGTGTTCAGAGGCCACGCCCCTTTTTACACCTCTCTGCAACGCAGCTCTGTGGTGCTTTCTGGACATACCTGGTGGGCTAGTTGGCCCCCAGGGACCCTCAGGATTGAAGGGGATTTAATTCCCCATCTTAAAACGCGCCACGGGGCCTGTTTGCATACATGTCACCTTTAGCCCCGCCCCCTCCCTTCACCACTGTGCAAACGCGCCCCGTGGCGCATTTTAAGTTGGGGGATTAAATCCCCTTGAATCCTGAGGGTCCCTGGGGTCCAACTATCCCACCAGGTACCTCCAGTAAGCGCCACAGAGCTGCGTTGCAGAGAGGTGTAAAAAGGGGCATGGCCTCTGTACACCTCTTTGCAACTCAGCCCCCTGGTGCATACTGGAGGTTCCTGGTGGGCTAGTTGACCCCCAGGGACCCCCAGTATTCAAGGGGAATTCGTTCCCCCTCTGCAAACGCACCAGGGGGCGCGTTTGCAGACTGCTGCAGGGAGGGAGCAAGGCCTCCAGCACGATGCTGGTCTTTTTTTTTTCTTTCTATGGGAGGGGGCCTGCGTGGCCCCCCTTCCCTCTGCCACTTTTGGCCCCGGGGACCCCCTCCCCCGGGGCCTGAGGATTTACTTTTTTTTTTTTTTTTTTAAACGGGAAGGGGGCACGTGGCCCCCTTCCCTGGGCCTCTATTGGCCCCGGGGACCCCATCCCCTGGGGCATGTCCACTGTTTTTTTTTTAATATAATATGCAGAGGGGGCTGCGTGGCCCCCCTCCTCAGGCCATTTAAGGCCCCGGGGACCTCATCCCCCGGGGCCTGAGGATTTACTTTTTAAAAAAAACAAAAAACAAAAAAAAACGGGAAGGGGGCGCGTGGCCCCTTCCCTGGGCCTCTATTGGCCCCGGGGACCCCATCCCCCGGGGCATGCCCACTGTTTTTTTTTATAAAATATTCGGAGGGGGCTGCGTGGCCCCCTCCTCAGGCCATTTAAGACCCCGGGGACCCCATCCCCGGGGCCGGCCTTTACGTTATTTTTTATTTTATTTTTAATTCCTTTTTTGGGGAGGGGGCTGCGTGGCCCCCCTCCCGGGCCACTAATGGCCCCGGGGACCCCATCCCCCGGGGCCTGGCAACTCGTTGGGGACCGTGGGGAGGTCCCCAATCCCAGCACGGTCCCGCCGGCTCCCCGCGTCCTGCGGGAGCCGGCATTGCTTTTCCATAAGGGGAGCTGCTGACATGCAGCTCCCCTTATGGAAAAGCAATTCTGCTTTGCTTCATTGAAGCAAGAGCAGGTTTCCCTGCTCTCGCTTCAATGAAGCAAAGCAGTTTGCAATCACAGGACGGGAGCCCCGAGGCTCCCGTCCTGTGATTGCAAACAGCAGTCTCCCGGGGGTAGGCACCCCGGGACACTGCAGGAGCCAGCCCTGGGGGGTGGCGGTCCCCAGGGCCATCAAGGGCTCCAGGAGGGGGCCCGCGCGGCCCCCCTCCCATCCTGTGCACAGCCCCGGGGAGGTGGTGGTCACCGGGGCTCGGGGGTCCTAAACGGACCCCTACATTTTATTATTTAGTGCCCCGGGGAGGTGGCAGTCCCCGGGGCGTGTGGGGGGGGCTTGAGCATCAACACAGATAATTAAAAAATAAAAAAAAGAAGCCCCGGCGGGTGGCAGTCCCCGGGGCTGCAGGGGGGCCATGTGCCCCCCACCACCATTATTTTTATAATGCCCCGGGGGGTAGTGGTCCCCGGGGCTTGGGGGGCCTTAGAGGCCCCCCATATTATTATTAAATTAAACCCTGCATGCCCCCGGGACTTGGCCCACCCGGTGGGCCAATTAACCAGGAAGCGCTGGAGCCTGCGCTTCATTTTTTTTTTTAATCGGCAGGATCCGCGCACCCAGCGCATTTTTTGCAGATTGTTTTTTGGCCCTGGGGGTCCTTGTAGGACTCCCTGAGCAGGCCTAGGGGGTGAGGGTGTTTCTACCCTGCCCCCTTTTTGGGTTTGGCGTGATTTTTTTAACTGTTTTCTTGTGACCCGGTTCTCTGAGTCACAAGATGGCTGCCAACACTTCCTGGTTTGGAGTGTTGACAGCCAATTAGCATACAGCTCGTCATCGGGAGGGTGTGTGGATCCTCCGCAGACATAGATATATATGTGTTTTTACTTTTGATTTTCTCAGCAACTACTGAACAGATTTACACCATTTAACAAAAAGGGTTCTTTCTGAACCAAGAACTACCTCTTTGCCAAATTTGGTGTAATTCCGTTCAGCAGTTCGGGCTGTAGCCGTGGCTAAAGTTTCCTATGGGAAAATGAATGGGGAAAACACGTTTTGGGACCCCCCTTTTTTCTCGGCTCCCGCTTGACGAATCACCCCGAGACTTTTAGGGTAGGAGTGGACCGGAGCGGGCCACAAAGTTTGAAAATTTCGCGAAGATTCGTCAACCGGCGCAAGAGTTATTTCAAATAGAATGTTGCGGATTTCCTATGGAAAATAGGTCCTAACTATAACTATCTACTGGCGACCGCCAGTAGATAATATATATATATATATATATATATATATATATATATATATATATATATATATATATATATATATATATATATATATATATATTCACTGAAAAAACCATAGGTTTCAGGCACGTTATAGTTAGAAATTAGCATTTAAAAATACCATAGAAATTAACTGAAAAAACCATAGGTTTCAGGAACAATATAGTTAGTTGGACATTTCACTCGTACAAAACCATAGAAATTCCGGCGTTATAGTTAGTTCAGCTAACTATAACTCGCGCCCCGCAATGCACTGCTGATGACGTCACATATTACATCATTCATGACATGGTCAGTGACATCACTGATGACATCACTGATGACATCTCAAATGACATCACTGATGACATCACTGATGACATCATCCAGTGACTGTGTGTTTCTGTAAAGTTTAATTTTGTTTTAAATATATGCCAAGCTGTATTGAGGAATGAGTGGGTGTATAAGTGTCTGTATGGAGGATTTAGTAGGTACGTGACTGACTGTATAAGTGAGTGATTAAATGTGTCTTACTGAATGCATGGGTTAGTGACTAAACTGTGTGAAAGTCTGTATCAGTCTGTCGGTTGTTGTGTAAGCTGCTGCATGGGTTGGTGAGTAGCTGCATGAGTGTCTATATGGGTTATTGATTGCTTGCCTGAGTATTTGTATGGCTGCCTGAGTGTGTGTGTGTGGGTGGGTGGGAGGTGTGTAACTCTGTGCATAGATGTGTGAGTGGTTTATTCACTGGGTGTATGGGTTCAAGAGTGCATGTGGAAACAGCTGTATGGGTGGGTGAGTGTGTGTATGGGTGTGTTTGTGAGTGAGGGTTTAGGGCAGTGCAGTGGTGTTCGGGCAGTGTAGGGGGTCTTGCAGGGGGTGGTGCTTCAAAGTTTAAGGCAGTGGTGTTCGGGCAGTGTAGGGGGCCGTGCTGGGGGTGGTGTTTCAGGGTTTAGGGCAATGCAGTGGTGTTCGGGTAGTGTAGGGGGTCGTGCTGGGGGTGGTGTTTCAGGGTTTAGGGCAGTGCAGTGATGTTCAGGCAGTGTAGGGGGTCGGGCTGGGGGTGGTGTTTCAGGGTTTAGGGCAGTGCAGTGGTGTTCAGGCAGTGTAGGGCGTCATGTGGGGGCTGGTGTTTCAGGGTTTAGGGCAGTGCAGTAAGGTTCGGGCAGTGTAGGGGGTCGTGCGGGGCTGATGTTTCAGGGTTTAGGGCAGTGTAGTGGTGTTCGGGCAGTGTAAGGGATTGTGCGGGGCCTGGTATTTCAGGGTTTAGGGCAGTGCAGTGGTGTTTGGGCAGTGTAAGGGGTCGTGCGGGGGCTGGTGTTTCAAGGTTTATGGCAGTGCAGTGGTATTCGGGCAGTGTAGGGGGTCGTGCGGGGCTGGTGTTTCTGGGTTTTGGGCAGTGCAGTGGTGTTCGGGCAGTGTAGGGGGTCGTGCTGGGGCTGGTGTTTCAGGGTTTAGGGCAGTGCAGTGGTGTTCGGGCAGAGTAGGGGGTCGTGCTGGGGGTGGTGTTTAGGGCAGTGCAGTGGTGTTCGGGCAGTGTAGGGGGTTGTGCTGGGGCTGGTGTTTCAGGGTTTAGGGCAGTGCAGTGGTGTTCGTGCAGTGTAGGGGGTCTAGCTGGGGCTGGTGTTTCAGGGTTTAGGGCAGTGCAGTGGGGTTCGGGCAGTGTAGGGGGTTGTGCTTGGGGCTGGTGTTTCAGGGGTTAGGGCAGTGCAGTGGTGTTCGGGCAGTGTAAGGGGTCTTGCTGGGGGTGGTGTTTCAGGGCTTAGGGCAGAGGTGTTCGGGCAGTGTAGGGGGTCTTGCTGGGGCTGGTGTTATACGGTTTAGGGCAGTGCAGTGGTATTCGGGCAGTGTAGGGGGTCGTGCTGGGGCTGGTGTTTCAGGGTTTAGGGCAGTGCAGTGGTGTTCGGGCAGTGTAGGGGGTCGTGCTGGGGCTGGTGTTTCAGCATTTAGGGCAGTGCAGTGGTGTTCGAGCAGTGTAGGGGTCGTGCTGGGGCTGGTGTTTCAGGGTTTAGGGCAGTGGAGTGTTATTCGGGCAGTGTAGGGGGTCATGCTGGGGCTGGTGTTTCAGGGTTTAGGGCAGAGAAGTGGTGTTCGGGCAGTGTAGGGGGTCATGCTGGGGGTGGTGTTTCAGGGTTTAGGGCAGTGCAGTGGTGTTCGGGCAGTGTAGGCGGTCGTGATGGGGCTGGAGTTTCAGGGTTTAGGGCAGTGGTGTTCGGGCAGTGTAGGGGGTCATGCAGGGGGTGGTGTTTCAGGGTTTAGGGCAGTGCAGTGGTCGGGCAGTGTAGGGGGTCATGCTGGTGGTGGTGTTACAGGGTTTAGGGCAGTGCAGTGGTGTTCAGGCAGTGTAGGGGGTCGTGCTGGGGATGGTGTTTCAGAGTTTAGGGCAGTGCAGTGGTGTTCGGGCAGTGCAGGGGGTCGTGCAGGGGGTGGTGATTCAGGGTTTAGGGCAGTGCAGTGGTGTTCGCGCAGTGTAGGGGGTCATGCTGGGGCTGGTGTTTCAGGGTTTAGGGCAGTGCAGTGGGGTTCGGGCAGTGTAAGGGGTTGTGCGGGGACTGGTGTTTCAGGGTTTAGGGCAGTGCAGTGGTGTTTGGGCAGTGTAAGGCTCGTGCTGGGGCTGGTGTTTCAGGGTTGAGGGCAGTGCAGTGGTGTTCGGGCAGTGTAGGGGGTCGTGCTGGGGCTGGTGTTTCAGGGTTTAGGGCAGTGCAGTGGAGTTTGGGCAGTGTAGGGGGTCGTGCTGGGGCTGGTGCTTCAGGGTTTAGGGCAGTGCAGTGGTGTTCGGGCAGAGTAGGGGGTCGTGCTGGGGGTTGTGTTTCAGGGTTTATGGCAGAGCAGTGGTGTACGGGCAGTGTAGGGGGTCATGCTGGGGGTGATGTTTCAGGGTTTAGGGCAGTGCAGTGGTGTTCTGGCAGTGTAGGGGGTGGTGCTGGGGCTGGTGTTTCAGGGTTTAGGGCAGTGGTGTTCGGGCAGTGTAGGGGGTCGTGCTGGGGGTGATGTTTCAGGGTTTAGGGCAGTGCAGTGGTGTTCGGGCAGTGTAGGGGGCCGTGCTGGGGGTGGTGTTTCAGGGTTTAGGGCAATGCAGTGGTGTTCGGGTAGTGTAGGGGGTCGTGCTGGGGGTGGTGTTTCAGGGTTTAGGGCAGTGCAGTGATGTTCAGGCAGTGTAGGGGGTCGGGCTGGGGGTGGTGTTTCAGGGTTTAGGGCAGTGCAGTGGTGTTCAGGCAGTGTAGGGCGTCATGTGGGGGCTGGTGTTTCAGGGTTTAGGGCAGTGCAGTAAGGTTCGGGCAGTGTAGGGGGTCGTGCGGGGCTGATGTTTCAGGGTTTAGGGCAGTGTAGTGGTGTTCGGGCAGTGTAAGGGATTGTGCGGGGCCTGGTATTTCAGGGTTTAGGGCAGTGCAGTGGTGTTTGGGCAGTGTAAGGGGTCGTGCGGGGGCTGGTGTTTCAAGGTTTATGGCAGTGCAGTGGTATTCGGGCAGTGTAGGGGGTCGTGCGGGGCTGGTGTTTCTGGGTTTTGGGCAGTGCAGTGGTGTTCGGGCAGTGTAGGGGGTCGTGCTGGGGCTGGTGTTTCAGGGTTTAGGGCAGTGCAGTGGTGTTCGGGCAGAGTAGGGGGTCGTGCTGGGGGTGGTGTTTAGGGCAGTGCAGTGGTGTTCGGGCAGTGTAGGGGGTTGTGCTGGGGCTGGTGTTTCAGGGTTTAGGGCAGTGCAGTGGTGTTCGTGCAGTGTAGGGGGTCTAGCTGGGGCTGGTGTTTCAGGGTTTAGGGCAGTGCAGTGGGGTTCGGGCAGTGTAGGGGGTTGTGCTTGGGGCTGGTGTTTCAGGGGTTAGGGCAGTGCAGTGGTGTTCGGGCAGTGTAAGGGGTCTTGCTGGGGGTGGTGTTTCAGGGCTTAGGGCAGAGGGTGTTCGGGCAGTGTAGGGGGTCTTGCTGGGGCTGGTGTTATACGGTTTAGGGCAGTGCAGTGGTATTCGGGCAGTGTAGGGGGTCGTGCTGGGGCTGGTGTTTCAGGGTTTAGGGCAGTGCAGTGGTGTTCGGGCAGTGTAGGGGGTCGTGCTGGGGCTGGTGTTTCAGCATTTAGGGCAGTGCAGTGGTGTTCGAGCAGTGTAGGGGTCGTGCTGGGGCTGGTGTTTCAGGGTTTAGGGCAGTGGAGTGTTATTCGGGCAGTGTAGGGGGTCATGCTGGGGCTGGTGTTTCAGGGTTTAGGGCAGAGAAGTGGTGTTCGGGCAGTGTAGGGGGTCATGCTGGGGGTGGTGTTTCAGGGTTTAGGGCAGTGCAGTGGTGTTCGGGCAGTGTAGGCGGTCGTGATGGGGCTGGAGTTTCAGGGTTTAGGGCAGTGGTGTTCGGGCAGTGTAGGGGGTCATGCAGGGGGTGGTGTTTCAGGGTTTAGGGCAGTGCAGTGGTCGGGCAGTGTAGGGGGTCATGCTGGTGGTGGTGTTACAGGGTTTAGGGCAGTGCAGTGGTGTTCAGGCAGTGTAGGGGGTCGTGCTGGGGATGGTGTTTCAGAGTTTAGGGCAGTGCAGTGGTGTTCGGGCAGTGCAGGGGGTCGTGCAGGGGGTGGTGATTCAGGGTTTAGGGCAGTGCAGTGGTGTTCGCGCAGTGTAGGGGGTCATGCTGGGGCTGGTGTTTCAGGGTTTAGGGCAGTGCAGTGGGGTTCGGGCAGTGTAAGGGGTTGTGCGGGGACTGGTGTTTCAGGGTTTAGGGCAGTGCAGTGGTGTTTGGGCAGTGTAAGGCTCGTGCTGGGGCTGGTGTTTCAGGGTTGAGGGCAGTGCAGTGGTGTTCGGGCAGTGTAGGGGGTCGTGCTGGGGCTGGTGTTTCAGGGTTTAGGGCAGTGCAGTGGAGTTTGGGCAGTGTAGGGGGTCGTGCTGGGGCTGGTGCTTCAGGGTTTAGGGCAGTGCAGTGGTGTTCGGGCAGAGTAGGGGGTCGTGCTGGGGGTTGTGTTTCAGGGTTTATGGCAGAGCAGTGGTGTACGGGCAGTGTAGGGGGTCATGCTGGGGGTGATGTTTCAGGGTTTAGGGCAGTGCAGTGGTGTTCTGGCAGTGTAGGGGGTGGTGCTGGGGCTGGTGTTTCAGGGTTTAGGGCAGTGGTGTTCGGGCAGTGTAGGGGGTCGTGCTGGGGGTGATGTTTCAGGGTTTAGGGCAGTGCAGTGGTGTTCGGGCAGTGTAGGAGGTCTTGCTGGGGGTAGTGTTTCAGGGTTTAGGGCAGTGCAGTGGTGTTCGGGCAGTGCAGGGGGTCGTGCAGGGGGTGGTGATTCAGGGTTTAGGGCAGTGCAGTGGTGTTCGCACAGTGTAGGGGTCATGCTGGGGCTGGTGTTTCAGTGTTTAGGGCAGTGCAGTGGGGTTCGGGCAGTGTAAGGGGTTGTGCGGAGCCTGGTGTTTCAGGGTTTGGGGCAGTGCAGTGGTGTTTGGGCAGTGTAAGGCTCGTGCTGGGGCTGGTGTTTCAGGGTTTAGGGCAGTGCAGTGGTGTTCGGGCAGTGTAGGGGGTCATGCTGGGGCTGGTGTTTCAGGGTTTAGGGCAGTGCAGTGGAGTTTGGGCAGTGTAGGGGGCCGTGCTGGGGCTGGTGCTTCAGGGTTTAGGGCAGTGCAGTGGTGTTCGGGCAGAGTAGGGGGTCGTGCTGGGGGTTGTGTTTCAGGGTTTAAGGCAGAGCAGTGGTGTACGGGCAGTGTAGGGGGTCATGCTGGGGGTGATGTTTCAGGGTTTAGGGCAGTGCAGTGGTGTTCTGGCAGTGTAGGGGGTCGTGCTGGGGCTGGTGTTTCAGGGTTTAGAGGCAGTGGTGTTCGGGCAGTGTAGGGGGTCGTGCTGGGGGTGATGTTTCAGGGTTTAGGGCAGTGCAGTGGTGTTCGGGCAGTGTAGGAGGTCTTGCTGGGGGTAGTGTTTCAGGGTTTAGGGCAGTGCAGTGGTGTTTGGGCAGTGTAGGGGGTTGTGCACGGGGTGGTGATTCAGGGTTTAGGGCAGTGCAGTGGTGTTCGGGCAGTGTACTGGGTCGTGCAGGGGTGGTGTTTCAGGGTTTAGGGCAGTGCAGTGGTCGGGCAGTGTAGGGGGTCGTGCTGGGGGTGGTGTTTCAGGGTTTAGGGCAGTGCTGTGGTGTTCAGGCAGTGTAGGGGGTCGTGCTGGGGGTGTTGATTCAGAGTTTAGGGCAGTGCAGTGGTGTTCGGGCAGTGTAGGGGGTCGTGCAGGGGGTGGTGATTCAGGGTTTAGGGCAGTGCAGTGGTGTTCGGTCAGTGTAGGGGGTCGTGCTGGGGCTGGAGTTTCAGGGTTTAGGGCAGTGCAGTGGTGTTCAGGCAGTGTAGGGGTTCGTGCTGGGGCTAGTGTTTCAGGGTTTAGGGCAGTGCAGTGGTGTTCGTCAGTGTAGGGGGTCATGCTGGGGCTGGTGTTTCAGGGTTTTGGGCAGAGCAGTGGTGTTCGGGCAGTGTAGGGGGTCGTGCTGGGGCTGGTGTTTCAGGGTTTAGGGCAGTGGTGTTCAGGCAGTGCAGGGGATCTTGCTGGGGGTGATGTTTCAGGGTTTAGGGCAGTGCAGTGGTGTTCGGGCAGTGTAGAGGGTTGTGCTGGGGCTGGTGTTTCAGGGTTTAAGGCAGTGCAGTGGTGTTCGGGCAGAGTAGGGGGTCATGCTGAGTGTGGTGTTTCAGGGTTTAGGGCAGAGCAGTGGTGTTCGGGCACTGTAGGGGGTCATGCTGGGGGCGATGTTTCAGGGTTTAGGGCAGTGCAGTGGTGTTCGGGCAGTGTAGGGGGTCGTGCTGTGGCTGGTGTTTCTGGGTTTAGGGCAGTGGTGTTCGGGCAGTGTAGGGGGTCGTTCTGGGGGTGATGTTTCAGGGTTTAGGGCAGTGCAGTGGTGTTCGGGCAGTGTAGGGGGTCTTGCTGGGGGTAGTGTTTCAGGGTTTAGGGCAGTGCAGTGGTGTTTGGGCAGAGTAGGGGGTCGTGCTGGGTGTGGTGTTTCAGGGTTTAGGGCAGTGCAGTGGTGTTCGGGCAGTGTAGGGGGTCGTGCTGGGGGTGGTGTTTCAGAGTTTAGGGCAGTGCAGTGGTGTCCGGTCAGTGTAGGGGGTCGTGCAGGGGGTGGTGTTTCAGGGTTTAGGGCAGTGCAGTGGTTGGGCAGTGTAGGGGGTCGTGCTGGGGGTGGTGTTTTAGAGTTTAGGGCAGTGCAGTGGTGTTCGGGCAGTGTAGGGGGTCATGCTGGGGTTGGTGTTTCAGAGTTTAGGGCAGTGCAGTGGTGTTTGGGCAGTGTAGGGGGTTGTGCAGGGGGTGGTGATTCAGGGTTTAGGGCAGTCCAGTGTGTTCGGGCAGTGTAGGGGGTCATGCAGGGGCTGGTGTTTCAGGGTTTAGGGCAGTGCAGTGGTGTTCGGGCAGTGTATGGGGTCGTGCAGGGGCTGGTGTTTTAGGGTTTAGGGCAGTGCAGTGGTGTTCGGGCAGTGTAGGGGGTCATGCTGGGGCTGGTGTTTCAGGGTTTAGGGCAGTGCAGTGGTGTTCAGGCAGTGTAGGGGTTCATGCTGGGGCTAGTGTTTCAGGGTTTAGGGCAGTGCAGTGGTGTTCGGCAGTGTAGGGGGTCGTGCTGCGGCTGGTGTTTCAGGGTTTTGGGCAGAGCAGTGGTGTTCGGGCAGTGTAGGGGGTCGTGCTGGGGCTGGTGTTTCAGGGTTTAGGGCAGTGGTGTTCAGGCAGTGTTGGGGGTCTTGCTGGGGGTGATGTTTCAGGGTTTAGGGCAGTGCAGTGGTGTTCGGGCAGTGTAGGGGGTCGTGCTGGGACTGGTGCTTCAGGGTTTAGGGCAGTGCAGTGGTGTTCGGGCAGAGTAGGGGGTCGTGCTGGGGGTGGTGTTTCAGGGTTTAGGGCAGAGCAGTGGTGTTCGGGCAGTGTAGGGGGTCATGCTGGGGGTGATGTTTCAGGATTTAGGGCAGTGCAGTGGTGTTCGGGCAGTGTAGGGGGTCGTGCTGGGGCTGGTGTTTCAGGGTTTAGGGCAGTGGTGTTCGGGCAGTGTAGGGGGTCGTGCTGGGTGTAGGAGAGTAGGATCTGCTTCACATGGGTACCCCCACTTTTTGCTGATGCTTCACTGTTTTTCGACATTAGTCTGGCTGGGGCCCTGCTAATCAGAACCCCAGCCTAGCTGCTTCCTCTCTAAAATGGTTTCCATGTGCCTTAGGCACATCCCTGATTGGGATCTGGAGTGCCCTTATAAGTCCCTAGTATATGGTATACTATGTACCAAGGGCATAGGTACCTCAGAGGCCTGCCAGGGGCTGCAGCATGTATTATGCCACCCCTGGAAGGCCATCCAAACTGACACCACAGGTCTGCTACTGCAGCCTGGGTAAGGTGGTGCATGCACCCCTTACTGTGATATAGGTTACCTATATCACGAAATACATACACACATATAAACCTATAAGTCACTCCTAAGGCAGGCCTTATCAATCCTAAAGGCAGAGTGCATGGTTCCTATGTGAGAGGGTGCCCCTGCATGAGCAGGGCCCCTCTGCAGCGTTCGGAGACCATCTCTGATGCTGTTTGTAGTGCAGCCTGACCATATACTCTTAAGCGCATTATATCCTCGCGGTAAAATGCTAACTTTGGAATGGCTGCACCTAAACATGTCGTGTTTGGTGTCAAACATCTTGAAATACTACCCCCCCGCCAATTCTGGCGGCGGGGGTAGCATTCCACCCTTCTAGAGGGAAAGACATGTTAACCCTGACTAACCCGGTAACTTCTCTCCAGAGCCCTGGCATCACAAAATGGATGCTGCTGCCACAGACACGAGTCTGGCCTCCTGCTGCTGGACGAAACTCCGGCAGGGGAGGCCTGGACAATAGGTTTCCTGTCCCAGGGAGGTGTGACCACCTCCCCAGACAGGATAATGTGTATTGGGGCTGGGCGGGAGCACCATCTGTGTGCTTTGAAGTCCTGCACTGGGGGCACATTTGGTTTCCCTGTGCATACCCCAGTTCAAACCGGATCAGGGGCTTGCAGCCCCTGCTTTGGCGCAAACTGGACAAAGGGAAAGGGGTGTAGCCACCCCTCTGCCCTGACCCACCCATAGGTGGGGCCACAGAGTAGTCCAACCCCTATCTTTAGTATAAAGATAGGAACCCAGTCCTTAGGACTTTAGATTATACCTGGACGAAACTCTGAAACTGAATCCTGGACCTTCGACGCTCTACGACAAGATTAGAGGACTGAAGAATCTCCCTTGGGGTCAAGGAGTGACTCCCCTGCTTGGCAGGCACCAAAGAAGCATCTGTCCGGTTCGCATTTCTGAAGCTCCCGTTGGACGCCGAAGTCATCGCATCACTAGAGGTGGATTCTCAGACTTCCCCGAGGCTACCCTGAGTCCCCAGCAAAGCTGAGGCCCGTGGCTATCGTGGGTGACTTGAGACCGTGACCCCTGGACATCGAGCACATTTGCAAGTGCATCATCTTTTGGGTCTCCCAAGAAGTCGTGCTTTGGGCTCCGAGTAGCCCTAGCCTCCAGCACCACCTGCACCGAAGATCACTGGCCCCCACTCCACGAGTGTCCTGTAAGCCAGCTCCACGTGCGGCGTCACGAGGCTCCTTCGCGGTCGCTAGCCCGTTGGCTAGTAGCCCTTAACGAAGGCCAATCCTTTTCTTACTTGGCATCCTGATTGCTCCAGGCCTGCCCTCACTTACCCTCGCTGGGTGAGTTCCACAGACCTTGCTGGTTTGCACCATCGACGATCTACATCTTCATCGAGACTTGCCGTTGCCAAGGATTGTTGGGTCCAATCCGGTCGCCGACACCTCAGCACTCAACAGACATCGTGTACCAGCCCGAATCCTGCTCCTGGTCACTGACAACGCCTCCTGGACCTCGTGGCTGAAGAGTCAAGATGACCGTCAACGCACCTGAAGCACTTGACATCGGTGGGCATCTGTCCATCGCCTTCCTGGTCACTGGCTAGTGACCCAGACTCTGTCCCCTCTGCTTTCAGGTTCTTTAGAACTCCGATCCACTCTTGGATCCACCCGGACACTTTTCTCTTGGCCGCCAGCAGCACTTTGCAGCAGATCGCCATTCGAATCGACAACGAAACCCGACCCCGAAAGGCACCTATGCACCCGGCTTCCCTGGGTGAGGTAACACGAGTACTCCGGTGCTCCCGTGGGTAGAGACTCTTCAAAGTCCTAGATCTCAAAGGGTTTTGTCCTAGTCCTCTTTTAAGTGTCCCTTTTCTATAATTTCCCGATCCCGACTTTCTCCATAGAAGTCAACGGCGTATCGCGGTTGTGTATCTACACTGCACGCGTCTCCCGTAGGTCCCCTGTGTCACTACCTTGGGTGGTTCCTTGTGGTCCAAGCACTTCTAGAGTCTCTAGGCCTAGTGTCTAGTTCAGTCGTGGTTCGCATACCACTTTATTGGTATATGGTTTGGTACGCCCCTAGGGCCCAAACGTGTATTTGTGCTATTACTGTGATTTGATAACTTATAACTTATGTACTTGAACTCTAGCCTCATAAAGAGACTAGAGGGGTGTGTTTAGCAATAAATACATATATTTTGAATATATACCTGGTGTGGTGCTCTTTCATTTGGTCACTCAAGAGATTATAGACTGGTAAAACAAGCTGCTTTACATTCCTTCAAGACTTAGCCTGAAGGCTGCTCTCCATAGCTACCACTAGGATAGCTTTCAATAAGGTTGTCTTTAACCTATCTCCAATAAGGGGTTGTTTGGACTGGTGCAAGGTGCCCACTATAATTAGTGGACAGCATATGCCAGGCCAACTTCTCACATTGGTGTGCAGCGTGTGGGATTCCAGCTTGCTATTGTTTTCCCAGATAATCTCAATTGAATTGATCAACTGAAAACCACTAAAGGTACCTAAGGTACATATAATTTAAGCTTAGAATACAGTAAGTTCTACTGAACTTAGAGTTGTGTGTTAAGGGATAGCACAACCCTTTCTACAACTCAAGAGAGTTTAGTAGGCCACACTAGAGTAGGTAGTGCATACACCACACCACACTAGTAATGTCTTTAAGGGGAGGATCCAAAGAATCCTTGCAGGAAGCCATTGAGCTTCCCCCTCCAAGTATGATACACTCCCATTCTTGGAATTGAGAGCTTTATGTAACTTGAGAAAACTAAGGACAGGCCAAAGCCCCACCACCCAACACCTCAAGGAGTTGTTGGTGGCTTATGACCTTAGTAAGCCCGTAGGGACTGAAGGGGTAGGAGCTGAGGGTGGGGCAGGAGAAGAGGAGGAGGCCAGGGGTACCAATACCCCCACCCCCCCCACTGAAACTGGCCAGGAGGGTGACAATGACCCTGACCTGGATAACCCAATCCCTCCTGTGGAAGATGATGAGGATGATCAGGATGATGCCCTCTTTGTCCCCCCAGGAAGGATTAAGAGTGTGCCCAGGAAGTTTAGATCTCCTTCTCAGGAGTCTAACCACTCTGGCACCTCTATAGGGAGCTCTGTCTCCTCTCACAGGAGGGAATCCTCTCATGAGAGGAGAGCCAGGCTGGTCCGGTATGAGGAAACTCAGCTGGAAATCAGAAAAAAGCACTCGACAGACATCGAGCACCAGCCCGAATCCTGCTCCTGGTCGCCGACAACGCCTCCCGGACCTCGTGGCTGAAGAGTCAAGACGACCGTCACCGCACCTGAAGCACTCGACATCGGTGGGCATCTGTCCATCGCCTTCCTGGTCACTGGCTAGTGACCCAGACTCTGTCCCCTCTGCTTTCAGGTTCTTCAGAACTCCGATCCACTCTTGGATCCACCCGGACACTTTTCTCCTGGTCGCCAGCAGCACTTTGCAGCAGATCGCCATACGAAACGACGACGAAACCCGACCCCGAAAGGCACCTATGCACCCGGCTTCCCTGGGTGAGGTAACACGAGTACTCCGGTGCTCCCGTGGGTAGAGACTCTTCAAAGTCCTAGATCTCAAAGGGTTTTGTCCTAGTCCTATTTTAAGTGTCCCTTTCCTCTATTTTCCCGATCCCGACTTTCTCCATAGAAGTTAACGGCGTATCGCGGTTGTGTATTTACACTGCACGCGTCTCCCGTGGGTCCCCTGTGTCACTACCTTGGGTGGTTCCTTGTGGTCCAAGCACTTCTAGAGGCTCTAGGCCTAGTGTCTAGTTCAGTCGTGGTTCGCATACCACTTTATTGGTATATGGTTTGGTACGCCCATAGGGCCCAAACGTGTATTTGTGCTATTACTGTGATTTAAGATCTTATAACCTATGTACTTCGAACTCTAGCCTCATAAAGAGACTAGAGGGGTGTGTTTAGTAATAAATACATATATTTTGAATATATACCTGGTGTGGTGCTCTTTCATTTGGTCACTCAAGAGATTATAGACTGGTAAAACAAGCTGCTTTACATTCCTTCAAGACTTAGCCTGAAGGCTGCTCTCCATAGCTACCACTAGGATAGCTTTCAATAAGGTTGTCTTTAACCTACCTACCATAAGAGTCGATTTGGACTGGTGCAAGGTGCCCACTATAATTAGTGGACAGCATATGCCAGGCCAACTTCTCACATTGGTGTGCAGCGTGTGGGATTCCAGCTTGCTATTGTTTTACCAGATAATCTCAATTGAATTGATCAACTGAAAACCACTAAAGGTACCTAAGGTACATATAATTTAAGCTTAGAATAACAGTAAGTTCTACTGAACTTAGAGTTGTGTGTTAAGGGATAGCACAACCCTTTCTACAACTCAAGAGAGTTTAGTAGGCCACACTAGAGTAGGTAGTGCATACATCACACCACACTAGTAATGTCTTTAAAAGCAGGATCCAAAGATGCCTTGCAGGAAGCCATGGAGCTTCCACCCTCCAAGTATGACACACTCCCATTCTTGGAATTAAGAGCTTTGTGTAACGTGAGGAAATTAAGGACAGGCCAAAGTCCCACCACCCAACACCTCCAGGAGTTGTTGGTGGCTTATGATCTTAGTAAGTCCTCAGAGACTGAAGGGGTAGGAGCAGAGGGTGGGCCAGCAGATGAGGAAGGGGCCAGGGGTACCACAACCCCCAGCCCCCTCTGAAACTGACCAGGAGGGTGACAATGACCCTGACCTGGAAAACCCAATCCCTTCTGGGGAAGATGAAGATGAGGATCTAGAGAACCACACCTTTGTCCCCCCAGGAAGGATTATGAGTGTGCTCAGAAAGTCTAGGTCTCCTTCTCAGGAGTCTAACCACTCTGGCACCTCCATAGGGAGCTCTGTTTCTTCTCACAGGAGGGAATCCTCTCATGAGAGAAGAAAGAGACTGGTCCAGTATGATGAAACTCAACTGGAGATCAGGAAGAAGCAATTGGCTTTAGATAGAGAATCCCTGGATCTCCTTAGAGAGAGAAGAAAGTTGGGACTAGAGTCCCATGGTGGCAGCCATGTCCCTAGAGATAGGGAAAGGTCCTATGACCATAGGAACCTGAGCAAGATTGTCCCTCCCTACCAGAGTGGGGATGATATCCACAAATGGATAACTGCTTTAGAGAGGGCCTGTAAAGTACAGAAGGTCCCTCAGGAGCAGTGGGCAGCAATCTTGTGGCTCTCCTTTGCTGACAAAGGTAGAGACAAGCTCCTCACTGTTAGAGAGGAGGATGCTGACAATTACAAGGTCTTGAAGAGTGCTCTTATTGATGGGTTTGGCCTAACCACTGAACAGTACAGGTTGAAGTTCAGAGACACCCAAAAAGCACAGACTCAAGACTGGGTAGACTATGTGGATTGTTCTGCCAAGGCTCTGGAAGGCTGGTTGATGGGCAGTAAGGTGTGTGACTTCTCAGGATTGTATAATCTGATAATGAGGGAGCAGATTCTTAATAACTGTCAAAATCAGCTGTTGCATCAGTACCTGGTTGACTCTGATCTGACCTCTCCCCAAGAATTGGGAAAGAAGGCAGACAAATGGGTCAGAACCAGGGTGAATCAGAAGGTACAGAACCAAGGTGGGGAAACCAAGAAGCAAGATGCTAAGAACTCTGACAAGGGTGGGGAGAAGGGTAAAGATCAAAAGTCTTCATCAGGCCCCCAAAAATCTTCTTCTGGTGGGGATTCCCAGTCTACCAAGGGTAAAGCCCAAAGAAAACCATGGTGCAAGGTCTGTAAGCAAAAGACCCACTGGACCAGTGATTGCACCAAGTCCAAAGACTCCAGTCCAGCACCCACCAATGCCCCTAAGGCACCTGTTCCCCCTAGTACAGTTGGTGGAAGTGCTCCAGCAAAGGGTTTAGTAGGGTTCACCCTGGGAACTGAGTTGGGCTCTGACCTAGTTAGAGAACTGACTCAGGCTGTGTTAGTCTGTGATGGAGGCATGGATGTGCCCTCCTCTATGAGTCCCAGTAATCTGGGCAAGTACAGACAACAGCCTTTAATCAATGGACGAGAGGCTTTGGCATTTAGGGACACAGGGGCAAGTGTCACAATGGTGACACAAGACCTTGTGCTACCTGGGCAAGTTATGCTTGGTGAAATGTACCAAGTGACCAATGCTAGCAATGTCAGAACAGACCATACTCTGGCAGTTGTTAACTTCTCCTGGGGAGGGGTAACTGGCCTTAAGAAGGTTGTGGTAAGTGCAAACCTACCAGTCGAATGCTTGCTTGGCAATGACTTAGAGACTTCTGCTTGGGCAGAAGTGGAGCTCAGGACCCATGCAGAAATGCTGGGGATCCCTGCAGATGTGTTTGCTGTGACCAGGTCACAAGCGAAAATGTCTAGCACTGAACAGGCCTTGGATTCTGGAAGAATGGACCAAGTGCCTTCCAAGAGGAGGAGTAGTAGGGTTAAGGCAGTGCCTTCCCCTTGGCTCAGGAGGAAGATCAGTCCCTTGAGGGGGATGATCTCAGCCCTGAAGAAGGAACTGTCCCAGAGGAACTTGAACCTGACCAGGTTGAGTTCTTGGGGACAGGGGGACCTTCTAGGGCAGATCTGAGCCAGGAGCAGCAGAGCTGCCCCTCCCTTGAACCCCTCAGACAGCAAGCTGCTGCTGAGGCTGCTGGGAAAGCTAGTGGTCCCCATACAGTGTATTGGGATGATGGACTCCTGTACTCAGAGAGTAGAGACCCCAAGCCTGGTGCTACCAGGAGGTTGGTAATACCTTTGAAGTTCAGGGGCTTCCTATTGACCCTAGCCCATGATATTCCCTTAGCAGGACACCTGGGCCAGAACAAGACTTGGGACAGAATTGTCCCTCACTTTCACTGGCCCCACATGTCTGAAGACAGTAAGGAGTTTTGTCGCTCCTGTGTAACCTGCCAAGCCAGTGGCAAAGCAGGTGGCACTACAAAGGCCCCCTGATACCACTACCTGTGGTGGGGGTGCCCTTTGAGAGGGTAGGGATTGACATTGTTGGTCCCATGGATCCCCAAACAGCCTCTGGGCACAGGTTTATCCTGGTGGTAGTGGATCATGCCACCAGGTACCCAGAAGCTATTCCCCTCAGGACCACTACAGCACCTGTGGTGGCAAGGGCCCTCCTGGGAATCTTCTCAAGAGTGGGCTTTCCTAAGGAGGTAGTATCAGACAGGGGTGCTAACTTCATGTCTGGGTACTTAAAAGCAATGTGGAAGGAGTGTGGAGTGACTTATAAGTTCACCACACCCTATCACCCACAATGCAATGGTTTAGTTGAGAGATTCAACAAAACCTTGAAGGGCATGATTAAAGGGCTCCCAGAAAAGCTTAGGCGTAGATGGGACATACTCTTGCCCTGCCTTTTATTCGCATATAGGGAGGTGCCTCAGAAGGGGGTTGGTTACAGCCCTTTTGAACTTCTGTTTGGCCACCCTGTGAGGGGTCCACTGTGCTTGGTGAAGGAAGGATGGGAGTTACCTCTCAAGCCCCCAAAGCAAGATATAGTGGACTATGTACTTGGTCTCCGCTCCAGGATGGCTGAGTACATGAAAAAGGCAACCAAAAACCTTGAGGCTAGCCAGGAACTTCAGAAGGCCTGGCATGACCAAAGGCTGTTCTGACTGTGTACCAGCCAGGACAGAAGGTGTGGGTGTTGGAGCCAGTGGCCCCAGCAGCTCTCCAAGACAAATGGAGTGGACCCCACACTATTGTTGAGCAGAAGGGTGAGGTCACTTACTTAGTGGACCTGGGAACACCCAGGAGTCCCCAAAGGGTTCTCCATGTCAACAGACTAAAGCCATATGTGGACAGGGCAGACATGGGCTTGCTCATGGCTACTGATGAGGGGCAGGAGGAAGAGAGTGACCCACTCCCTGACCTGCTCTCACAGAACCCTGACGATGGGTCAGTTGATGGTGTAGCCTTGGCAGGCAGCCTCACTACCCAGCAACAAACTGATTGCAGGCAAGTCCTCAATCAGTTTAGACATATGTTTTCACTGACACCCAGTCAGACCACCTGGTGCACTCATGAAGTGGACACTGGGGACAGTCTGCCTATTAAAAACAAGATTTATAGGCAACCTGACCATGTCAGGGACTGTATCAGGACTGAAGTCCAGAAAATGTTGGAGTTGGGAGTAATTGAACCCTCAGATAGCCCTTGGGCTAGTCCAGTAGTCCTGGTACCGAAACCTCACACCAGTGGTGGGAAGAGAGAGATGAGGTTTTGTGTAGACTACAGGGGTCTCAATGCAGTCACTAGGACTGATGCCCATCCCATACCCAGGGCAGATGAGCTCATAGATACTTTGGCCTCTGCCAAATATCTCAGCACATTTGACCTAACAGCTGGCTACTGGCAGATCAGACTAGCTGATACTGCAAAGCCCAAAACAGCATTTTCAACCCCTAGTGGACATTATCAATTTGTGGTAATGCCCTTTGGTCTGAAAATGCACCTGCCACTTTCCAGAGGTTGGTGAACACAGTTCTCACAGGACTGGAAGCCTATAGTGCAGCTTATCTAGATGATATTGCTGTCTTTAGCTCCACCTGGGAGGATCACCTGGTCCACCTCAGGAATGTTTTACAGGCCCTACAAAAGGCAGGCCTGACTATCAAGGCCACTAAGTGCCAGATAGGGCAGAGTCAGGTTGTGTACCTGGGCCACCTTGTGGGTGGAGGCCAGGTTCAACCTTTGCAGAGCAAGATCCAGACCATCATGGACTGGACTGCTCCCACTACCCAGACTCAGGTGAGAGCCTTCTTAGGCCTGACTGGGTACTATAGGAGATTTGTCAAGGGGTATGGATCAATAGTGACACCCTTGAATGACTTAACTTCTAAGAAAATGCCCAAAAAGGTTCAGTGGACAGTTAGCTGTCAAAAGGCATTTGATGACCTCAAGCAGGCCATGTGCACTGCTCCAATTCTGCAGAGTCCTGATTACTCCAAAAAGTTCATTGTTCAAACAGATGCATCTGAATTGGGGGTAGGGGCTGTACTGTCACAATTGAATGAAGAAGGTCAGGATCAGCCAGTAGCTTTTATTAGCAGAAGGCTGACCCCTAGAGAGAAACGTTGGTCAGCCATAGAGAGGGAGGCCTTTGCTGTGGTCTGGGCTCTGAAGAAGTTGAGGCCATACTTGTTTGGTACACACTTCCTGGTTCAGACAGACCATAAGCCCCTCTTATGGCTAAAACAAATGAAGGGTGAAAACCCCAAACTGCTTAGGTGGTCCATTTCCCTACAGGGGATGGACTTTACAGTGGAACATAGGCCTGGGAGTAATCATGCGAATGCAGATGGACTCTCTAGGTATTTCCACTTAGAACATGAAGACTTAACTGGGCAAGGTTAGTTTAATGTCCCTACTTTTGGGGGGGGTTGTGTAGGAGAGTAGGATCTGCTTCACATGGGTACCCCAACTTTTTGCTGATGCTTCACTGGTTTTCGACATTAGTCTGGCTGGGGCCCTGCTATTCAGAACCCCAGCCTAGCTGTTTCCTCTTTAAAAGGGTCTCCATGTGCCTTAGGCACATCACTGATTGGGATCTGGAGTGCCCTTATAAGTCCCTAGTATATGGTATACTATGTACCAAGGGCATAGGTACCTCAGAGGCCTGCCAGGGGCTGCAGCATATATTATGCCACCCCTGGGAGGCCATCCAAACTGACACCACAGGTCTGCTACTGCAGCCTGGGTAAGGTGGTGCATGCACCCCTTACTGTGGTATAGGTTACCTATATCACTAAAAGCATACACACATATAAACCTATAATACACTCCTAAGGCAGGCCTTATCAATCCTAAAGGCAGAGTGCATGGTTCCTATGTGAGAGGGTGCCCCTGCATGAGCAGGGCCCCTCTGCAGCGTTCGGAGACCATCTCTGATGCTGTTTGTAGTGCAGCCTGACCATATACTCTTAAGCGCATTATATCCTCGCGGTAAAATGCTAACTTTGGAATGGCTACACCTAAACATGTCGTGTTTGGTGTCAAACATCTTGGAATACTACCCCCCGCCAATCCTGGTGGCGGGGGTAGCATTCCACCCTTCTAGAGGGAAAGGCATGTTAACTCTGACGAGTCCGGTAACTTCTTTCCAGAGCCCTGGCATCACAAAATGGATGCTGCTGCCACAGACACGAGTCTGGCCTCCTGCTGCTGGACGAAACTCCGGCAGGGGAGGCCTGGACAATAGGTTTCCTGTCCCAGGGAGGTGTGACCACCTCCCCAGACAGGACAATGTGTATTGGGGCTCGGCGGGAGCACTTTCGGGTGCTTTGAAGTCCTGCACTGGGGGCACATTTGGTGTCCCTGTGCATACCCCAGTTCAAACCGGATCAGGGGCTCGCAGCCCCTGCTTTGGCGCGAACTGGACAAAGGGAAAGGGGTGTAGCCACCCCTCTGCCCTGACCCACCCATAGGTGGGGCCACAGAGTAGTCCATCCCCTATTTTTAGAATAAAGGTAGGAACCCAGTTCTTAGGACTTTAGATTATACCTGGACGAAACTCTGACACTGAATCCTGGACCTTCGACGCTCTACGACAAGATTAGAGGACTGAAGAATCTCCCTTGGGGTCAAGGAGTGACTCCCCTGCTTGGCAGGCACCAAAGAAGCATCTGTCCGGTTCGCATCACTGAAGCTCCCGTCGGACGCCGAAGTCATCGCATCACCAGAGGTGGATTCTCAGACTTCCCCGAGGCTACCCTGAGTCCCCAGCAAAGCTGAGGCCCGTGGCTATCGTGGGTGACTTGAGACCGTGACCCCTGGACACCGAGC
Organism: Calotriton arnoldi; assembly: GCA_963921515.1. Lineage (NCBI taxonomy): Eukaryota > Metazoa > Chordata > Amphibia > Caudata > Salamandridae > Calotriton > Calotriton arnoldi. The sequence goes on from CAWUFW010004092.1 coordinate 523,131, forward strand.
ACACTTGCAAGTGCACCATCTTCTGGGTCTCCCAAGAAGTCGTGCTTTGGGCTCCGAGTAGCCCTAGCCTCCAGCACCACCTGCACCGAAGATCCCTGGCCCCCACTCCACGAGTGTCCTGTAAGCCAGCTCCACGTGCGGCGTCACGAGGCTCCTTCGCGGTCGCTAGCCCGTTGGCTAGTAGCCCTTGACGAAGGCCAATCTTTTCTTTACTTGGCATTCTGGTTGCTCCAGGCCTGCCCTCACTTACCCTCACTGGGTGAGTTCCCCAGACCTTGCTGGTCTGCATCATCGACAATCTACATCTTACTCGAGACTTGCCGTTGCCAAGGCTTGTTGGGTCCAATCCGGTCGCCGACACCTCAGCACTCGACAGACATCGAGCACCAGCCCGAATCCTGCTCCTGGTCGCCGACAACGCCTCCCAGACCTCGTGGCTGAAGAGTCAAGACGACCGTCACCGCACCTGAAGCACTCGACATCGGTGGGCATCTGTCCATCGCCTTCCTGGTCACTGGCTAGTGACCCAGACTCTGTCCCCTCTGCTTTCAGGTTCTTCAGAACTCCGATCCACTCTTGGATCCACCCGGACACTTTTCTCCTGGTCGCCAGCAGCACTTTGCAGCAGATCGCCATACGAAACGACGACGAAACCCGACCCCGAAAGGCACCTATGCACCCGGCTTCCCTGGGTGAGGTAACACGAGTACTCCGGTGCTCCCGTGGGTAGAGACTCTTCAAAGTCCTAGATCTCAAAGGGTTTTGTCCTAGTCCTATTTTAAGTGTCCCTTTCCTCTATTTTCCCGATCCCGACTTTCTCCATAGAAGTTAACGGCGTATCGCGGTTGTGTATTTACACTGCACGCGTCTCCCGTGGGTCCCCTGTGTCACTACCTTGGGTGGTTCCTTGTGGTCCAAGCACTTCTAGAGGCTCTAGGCCTAGTGTCTAGTTCAGTCGTGGTTCGCATACCACTTTATTGGTATATGGTTTGGTACGCCCCTAGGGCCCAAACGTGTATTTGTGCTATTACTGTGATTTGATAACTTATAACTTATGTACTTCGAACTCTAGCCTCATAAAGAGACTAGAGGGGTGTGTTTAGCAATAAATACATATATTTTGAATATATACCTGGTGTGGTGCTCTTTCATTTGGTCACTCAAGAGATTATAGACTGGTAAAACAAGCTGCTTTACATTCCTTCAAGACTTAGCCTGAAGGCTGCTCTCCATAGCTACCACTAGGATAGCTTTCAATAAGGTTGTCTTTAACCTATCTCCAATAAGGGGTTGTTTGGACTGGTACAAGGTGCCCACTATAATTAGTGGACAGCATATGCCAGGCCAACTTCTCACAGACAAGTTATTTATTTAAAAACCATAATACATCCATATAAAAACCTAAATAGGTTGATTAATTTTTTTTTTCAAATATACATTTGTAAAATTTATATTCGCTTCATTATAACAGAATCAAATCTCGAAATACAGATTAAGATATGTTGACGCTGCATTTCGGCACAAAGTTTCTTCGCCTTCTTCAGGACAGAAATTATTTCAATGTTATCTAAACAACAATAAAAACACTATGAGTACATACATACATTTCATAATTGTCAAATTTTACAACACAAAATGTTATAGCAGCAACGTGAACTATACTATTGGTTATTACATATATTAAACAACTCAATATTCAATTGGTCTCCACAGAATAGCAATCATAAATGTGTCCTAAAGTTCATTTATTAGAATTTTTTTTAAACAAAAAAGCATTTTCTGTAATATATTACATGATCCTTGTTCTTGTATATTTATTAGTTTATCCCTAAATACCCTCACAGAGAGGGGGACTAGAAAAGAAAGTCTTACCAGATAAAATTCTGAGACCCAGAAAGAAGTCGTCTCTTGCGTAAATGGCAGTAGTGGGAGGAAACTGTATAATTCTCCCACAATCCACTAGACATAGGAATCTATCAAAAGGTATTTTTTAGACCAAAGTACTTAAACATACTATAACAAGAATCACAAACTTGCACCCACCTATGTGGTCGTCTCTAGATTATATTCGACTCACACTTTTGACATTGTTGATAAATTCCCCTGATTTGGAGGTATATGGTAGAGCGTAGAGTTTGTCTACAAGGTTAGGGTACAAAATACAAATATTTACCCGAACTTGAAGGACATGCTATTTACATTTATTGCACGTACCTTAAAAACCAGGACTCACCTTAAATAAACAATATGAAGGGACAACTTTATTGTTGTGATATTGCCTGCAATAGGGTTGCCAATATTCTCTTCAGTGAATGGCCCTCCCTAGTGTGGATAAGAGATAACATTTTTACCACAAACTCAAATTCATACAACATGCATCTATATCTATAGCTATCATGGCAATTTCTTACCTGGCAATTCCCGGTATTGCCGAACTGTCACCTTGCTTTTTGATATTGCTATCAGGCTCAGTTATAGCGGCCCAGGTGAAATAATCACTGGCCTCTATATATTCTGAAAATAGAAATTATGTTGAATTTATAACTATGCAGCAACATCGTAATTACATCTAGTGCTGTAAGGAACTACATTTCATATTGGGATGTTTTAGGCAGTCTTATTGATTTAATTACTCAAACAAACTTGGGTGAAATCCTCGCTACTTCTAAACTACAATCCACGCTTTATATTGTAAAAACCCATCCAGAGATGTGTATCATAGATATGGGCGGTACAAACTCGGCTAGATATGTTCCGAGTTTCAGTTAGAAATTGAACAAATCTCTTAAAAAAAATGTTTAAGACCTACAAAATCATTAATCTAATGTAGACGAGATCTAAAGGTCAAGCGAAGACTAGCTTCATGTTAAGATTTCCGCTATGACTCACCAACTCTTAACTCTACCAGCAGTCCGTCTCTCTTCTTTCTTTCGGGATACAAACACGAACTGCTGGAGGTTGCTTCCTTTTATGGCGTTATAAAGGCAAACAAACAAATAAACTGGACCTAAACCCTTCCCTTTTTCTACATTGTGTGGTGGGATAATATTCGCTACAATTTTAAAGGTTTTCCCAGAGCCGAGTTGGCCATCTTAAAGTGGTTATCCGTATTTGGAAACCGAAGGTACACTAGTGTTTTCAAGATCAATTGTGAATAAAAATAAAACACAAGAGTAAATTTCTCGGGTTGTTTAACAAACAAGATACCGGTAATATCGCAAGTGTGTCTATATATATTTTTTATTAATTCATGATGTTGAAAAAATCTGAGAACAATGGCGGTCATCTTAGAATGGTAAAGTCTATTATTGTTTAAACTTGACCAAATATAATTCAGAATAAAACGTACCTATATATAATGTCTTCTGGATAACTTGCAGGTATCACAAAAGATAACCTGGAGGAATGTTTTCCTTTGATGAGACATACTAGTTATATCGTACATGTATATATATATATATATATACTTGTTGTTAAGAAAAGACCACGAAAAATGGCGGCCATCTTGAGGTAGGAATAACTACTATTGCTTGTATTGAGACCATTACCTTATGTCACTAACAAGAGACAGGGGGTCTCTTAGAATAGAATGGCAGCTACTAAAATGATGATAATAATGCCACCTACTATCTATTTAAGCTAAAAATAATGCATACGGTTCCATATTTTTCTTTTTATGATGTCTGCTACTTGTAACACAGTATCTATAAGGCTGTAAAAACCCTTAAATCGGATACATTTGTTTTTATTTGTATTGATGTAAATAACACAAAAGACCTTCTAAATAAACTGATTCTTAAGGAGTAAGAAGGGAACCACAGATGTCAAATTGGTTATATTAGTCTTTCCCATACTTCTTTACTATTTAAACCGTTCTTATAGGTATTAAATCTACGCATAAAGTACTGCTCTCTCCTTTTCGTTTTAATGAACAAATTTCCCCCTCTTGGGTTTTTTTGTACTAATTCCACAATGCACCATTTTAGATCATCAATCAAATGTTTTTTTCAATCCAATGTTCTACTAATGGAGCGATCTTCTTTTTTGTACGGATGGCGGATTTGTGCTCATTCAGTCTTATTCTTATTTCCCTAGAAGTCTCACCTATATAGCCTCTATTACAGGGGCACAGTATTAAGTAAATTACATTTTTGGTTCGACAGTTTACAAAGTTTTTCAGATGATGTGTATGTACCATTATGTACTATTCCTGCCCCTTTTATTATGTTTGTGCAATTGTTACAGGTACTGCATGGAAAATCACCCTTGAACACCGTACCATCTATTATGCTCAGTTGTTTGTTTTCAGTATGTGTTCAGTACGTATGGACTAAACAATTTCTAATTGTACGATTTCTTCGATATAAGATTGGTTTATTTAAAATAGCTACATTGTTGCCATTTAAAAGGTGCCAATTTCTATTTATTAATTTGCTGCTTATATTACTAAAATTAGTAACAAATGTAATTTGCGAATTGTTGGTTTTCCTATTTTCTGTTTTAGGTTCAAAAATGAGTCTCTATTATGGTATTTGGCTCTTTTATATGCTCTTTTAACCAACTTCTTGGGGTAATCCCTTTCAGTGAATTTTTTAATAAGTTTAGCAGCATGAAACTCATAGTCTCTTAAACTCATACAATTTTGATGGACTCTTAAAAATTGGCAAAATGAGATGTTATCTTTTTGGCTCAAAGGGTGATTGCTATCATAATGTAGCATTGTGTTACGGTCACTGGGTTTAGTGTAGAGCTCTACCTTTAAAATGCCATCATTGTATTTTATTCTAATGTCTAAGAAGTCACAGCTATTATTGTCTATAGATGAAGAGAATTTAAGATTTTCATCACCCAGGTTAAGCCACTGGATGAATGCTTCCAGAGATTCTTTTGGACCCTGCCATACAAAGAAAATGTCATCTATATAGCGGGACCAATTAGAGATAATCTCATAAAAAGGGGCTAATTCGTTAAAAATGTGTTTTTCTTCAAAGGCAGAGATATGAAGACATGCCAGACTGGGAGCACACGTGGCTCCCATGCTGGTCCCTCTGATTTGTCTAAAGAATTCCGCATTAAAAATAAAAATATAATTTTTTAGGATAATCTCTACACACTCTACAATAAATTGTGAGTGTCGCGATAAATCTCTATTGTCATTTACAAAGAGGCCCTTTACCATCTGGATAGTGTCTTCCTGTGGTATATTGGTGTAAAGGGCCTCGATATCCAATGTAACAAGCCACTGTTTGTCAGCATTAAAGGGAATGTTTTCTATTTTGTGAATCATGGCTGTAGTGTCTTTAATATAAGCCTTTTGCTTTATTACAAGCGGTTGAAGAAATGTATCCACATATTTACTTAAAGGTTCTGTTATGGAGTCAATGTTAGAGACTATCGGGTGCATAGGAGGATTTGTAATGTCTTTATGAACCTTTGGAAGTCCATATAATGCAAGTGTCATGGGATTTTCATTCTATAAGAAGTCATATTCGTCTTGACAAATTATATCGTCTTCTTTGGCAAACTTCAATAAGTTACCTACCTGTTTGCTAAGAGTTCACCATTCATCTCTACTAGATTTTTTGTGGTGTAACTGATTATGTAAAAGCATGCCCATTCTCTTATCATAATCAGTAGTATCAAGGACTACAATGCTGCCACCTTTGTCACCAGGTTTTATGGTGATTTCCTTGCATTGTTCCAAATCACTTAGTGCATTTTGTTGTTGTTTAGTCAAGTTTTTATTAATCCATATTTTTTTTATCTAAAAGTTTCTCAACACCCTTCTCTATCACTTTTTCGAAAATTTATATATACCCTATATATACATATACGATATAACTAGTATGTCTCATCAAAGGAACACATTCCTCCAGGTTATCTTTATCGATACCTGCAAGTTATCCAGAAGACATTATATATAGGTACGTTTTATTCTGAATTATATTTGGTCAAGTTTAAACACTGATAGACTTTACCATTGTAAGATGGTCACCATCGTTCTCGGATTTTTTCAACATCATGCATTAATAAAAAGTATATATAGACACATTTGCGATATTACCGGTACCTTGTTTGTTAAACAACCCGAGAAATTTACTCTTGTGGGTTATTTTTATTGACAATTGATCTTGAAAACACTAGTGTACCTTCGGTTTCCAAATACGGATAACCACTTTAAGATGGTCGACTCAGCCCTGGGAATACCTTCAAAATGGTAGCGAATATTATCCCACCACACAGTGTAGAAAAAGGGAAGGGTGTAATGATGAAGTTTGTAGTAAACGTAGGGAGACAGATGTTCTTCAAGTATGGTATTTATTAGCCACAGCTTCTGATGTCCCAGAGTAACTGCCCAACATAGGATCCCCTACTTAGCAACACTCACAGGACATTCTACATTCCAAGGACATGATGTCATGAAGCCATGAACACTAGATCACCACAATATCTCCCTTCTTTACAACAACAGAAACAGAACACAAAAAGAATAAAATAACATTGCACGAATACAAGAATATGCAGTAAAATATACAATTGAACCGGAGCATCAGTGAATAGAATAACATTACACAAATACAAGAATGTGCAGTAAAATATACAATTGAATAGGATCATCAGTCACGAAACCTTACTGGTTTGGTAATATTCCGTTTACTACTCCTACGCTCAGGTTCAGAATGGAAAGAACACCATGGCTCAACAGTATCGATATCAAAAGAAGAGGATGAGGAAGGAACAGCACGAGATTGCAAAGACGGCTTGAATGAAACACTAGAGTCGTGGGGAGGAACATCAAGATGCACCTTCACCACTCTTCCCTTGTTCCACCATTTGTTTCTGCTGGTTCTCACCGCATTCCTGGTAACAACCTCAACTCTGACCGGAGATTTGAATTTTGACATCCCCTTAGGAACATGATTAGGATCTTTGACACGAACCCAATCTCCAACACATAATTCCTGTCTTACAGGTTTGACTCTGTGTAGAGTGTCATAGTGACTTTTCATTTTACTCTGATATGCTTCAACTTTGGGTCTCACCACTTGATCTGTAAGTGACATGTGATCGCTTTTATGCTGACACTCCCTTAACCATGCAGGACACAACCTAGAAGCAGGTGGGCGTCCTCGTAACATTTCAAAAGGTGATAAACCTGACACAGCATTTGGGCAACATCTATGTGACCACAACATTTCCTCAACAGAGTTGCAAAGATCAAACTTGTTCTGAATGGCCCACTGGATACACTCTGACAGTGTGCGATTCATTTTTTCCACTAGACCATTGGCCTGAGGGTGATAAAGAGCAACGCACTTGTGTTTGATAGCATTGCTGTCAAGAAAACTTTTCATTTCTTTTGACACAAATTGGACACCATTGTCCGAGACAATTTCTTTAGGAAAACCCTCTCTTAAAAATAAATTTTTCAGGAATTTTACAACAGAAAGAGTGTTGGGTTCTTCAACAAATTTTACTTCCCACCATTTGCTGTAGTAATCAACAATTACAATAGCAAATCTTAACTTTCTTGGGAGAATACCGAAAGGGCCAATAAAGTCAATGGCAAGCTTAGACCAAACAGTGTTTGGTAGTTCAACAGGCTGTAAAGGCACTGCTTCGGTTTTAAGTCCTTTGTCACTAGACGCACAAACAACACATCCCCTGACACTGGCTGTAATGGCAGAGTCCATCCCTGGCCACCAATAACTATCTCTGATTTTCCTTTTAGTTATGGTTTGGCCCAAATGTCCTTCGTGACCATACATAATGATCCTTGGCCTCAAAGAAATGGGTGGAATGAATTTGTCTCCCCGTACTAACATCCCCTTCTCTTCAATAGACAATTCATCTGCTACTTTGAAGTAGGGTTGTAGTTCTTGTGCTAGAGTTTTTTCTTTGGGCCACCCATGCATAACATACTTCCTCACACTTTCTAATTCCATATCTTTTGAGGATTCTGAAAACCATTCATGTTCTGAAAAAGTGGTGTCATGACAAATGTCAACACTGGCAATTAAGCATTCTTCGTCATTTTCTTCACAGTTTTCAGAATAATCGGTAAAACTTAAAGGTGAGCGAGATAAGTAATCTGCTCTTATGTTTTTACCACCAGGGATGTGCTCAACAATGAAATTGTACTGTAGTAGTTTTGAGCTCAATCTTGCTATTCTTGGGGTATGATCTTTGATGGTTGTGCCACTCAAAATACTAACTAAAGGTTTGTGGTCGGTTTTGAGCACAAATTTTCTACCCCATATAAAACATTTGAATCTTTCCACTGCCCAACAACAACTCAAGAGTCCCTTTTCAATGACAGAGAAGATTTTCTCATTAGACCTCAAGGATCTGGAAGCGAAACCTATAGTCACTTCAGTTTTTTCTTTAATCTGTGCAATGGTGGCACCCAAACCCTCATTGCTTGCATCCACAGTTATTATACACTCTTGTGAAGAGTCGAACGGTGCAAGGACTCCAGCTGAGACAATTTCTTTTTTTAGACCTTCGAACTCATCTTGACAGAATTTCTCCCATGTGAATTTTTTTTCTTTCTTTAATAATTCTCTTAACACTACAGTTTTGGCCGAGAAGTTATGAATACATTTTGAGTAAAATTCACAAAGGCCTAGAAATGAGGCTACATTCTCCTTACTCTTGGGAGTAGGTGCTTTGGTTATAGCATCCACTAAACCAGGTCTTGGTTCAATCCCTCTCTCTGAGATTACGTGACCCAGATACTCTATAGTATGTTTTCCAAATTCACACTTCCCTCGATTAGCTACAACTCCAAATTTTTCTAATCTTTCTAAGACTTCACACATGCGTTTATCATGAACGGATTGGTTTCCTCCTGCTATCAAAATGTCATCTTGGAATGTTACTACCCCTTCAATCCCTTTCAAAACATTCTCTAATCCACGTTGAAAAACGGCCGCCGCCGAAGCAAGACCGAAAGGCATCCGTTTAAATTGATAAGAGCCCATAGGTGAAACAAAAGCTGTAAGATGTCGTGAGCCTTCTTCGAGCACTATCTGATGATAGGCGGAAGCTAGATCAATTTTTGAAAACAATTTAGATCCTGAAAATGTGCTGATTATGTCGTCTATCCTGGGTAGTGGGTGTGAGTCAACCCAAATGGCCTTATTAAGACTCCTCAAGTCCACACACACTCTCAATTGCCCATTCTTCTTCCTTGCGATAACTAAAGGACTTAACCATAAAGATGACTCAATAGGTTCTATCACACCTTCAGCACAGATTTTTTTAAGTATATCTGCTAAGTCTTGACGTACACTGAAAGGCACATTCCTCAATTTGTGTTTCACAGGTGTAACATTGTCTTGAACTCTAATCTTATGTTTGAACCCCTTAATTTTCCCTAAGTTGTCACCAAATACATTAGGAAATTTCTCAACCCATTTTGTACTGTTTTCACACTTCCCAAATGATCCCTTGTTTTCTTCTGCATCGGCTACTAACGAAACCTGCACATCTCTGCCAGGTCTAAGAGTCATCCCAAATAGACCTTGGTGATACCATCCAAGTATATCTAACCCTTTCCTGGCTACATATACTTTTCCAGAAATGGTACGCCCCTTGAATTTGAGTTGGCATTCAAAGTATCCGGACAACTCAATCTTCCTTCCATCATATGTTACTGGATTCCTATCTGGGGAAGTAGCACACGTTTTCCCCATACCTCATCGAACAACTCTTCAGTTATCATTGTCATTCTTGCACCGGAATCAATGAGGAGTTTGAGATCCTTGCCATCCACCTCTATGTGTTCATACGGATCCACACAATCAGACTCATCATCCCGTACAACAACAATCATGTCTCTAATTCCTCTTGAACAATTTTGTTCTTCATCTGAGCTGTCGCTCACATCACCCTCTTGGACCGAATTAATTTTGTCTCTAGGTGTTTGACAAACTTTCGCAAAATGCCCAATCTTATTGCAAATCTTGCATTTCACACTCTTGGCGGGACAAGGTTTACCATTCTGTCCATGCCTAGAATTTCCACATCTAAGACAAATGTTCTTCTGAGTAAAAAACTATTTTTATACTCTTTTTAAAAAAAATTTTTAAAGCTGTTGTTCTGCTTGTACGTAGTGCCTTCATTCACCACAGACACACCACTAATCTCCTTGCGTGTGAGTTCTCTAAGTGCTTTGCGTGATACTTCAATCCCCTTAACTATATCTATTGTTTCATTGAGATTTGGATTTCTCAGTGTGAGAAGTTTTTCCTGAACTCTTTTGTCCCAACAGCGTACAACTATCTGATCACGTATGAGTTGGTCTGTAAAATTCTCAAATTCACATTCCGCTGCCAACATACGTAAAACAGCAACATAAGTATCTATAGATTCATCCTGTAGCTGCTCTCTTGTAAAGAACTTATGTCTGTTCACAATCAAGCTTGGTTGTACATCAAATTGTTTCTCTAATTTCTTAACGGCTAATTCAAATTCATCTAAATCTTCTTGATCATGGGCAATGATATACGGCGGGAGATGTTCATAAATAGATTGACCTTCGAAACCCAAATTGTGCTCTAATAAAAATCTTTACGCTCCGGTCGATATCTATTCCCGCCAATGGCCCCTAGATACTTTGTAAAGGCTCTGTACCAATTTCTCCATGGTACAGGCGGATCACCAGGAGATTGAAGAAAAGGGAAAGGAGCACCAACATTTTGCATGGTTGCCATATCACCAATTTACAGCAATATTGCTTACTTTCTGCTTACAAATATGTTTTTTTTTTATAATGTGCACAGTTTACCAATAATATTCAATTGCCACTTATATTACTGTGTGAACGCAAACATCACAGTCAAAAATGTGAGCACAACACAGATTCGCAACCTTTCTTAAAGTTTTCCAAAAATGAATCAAATAAAATAAATAAATAAATAATTGCTCTATATAAAAAATAATCTGTTAATATGACTTCCTTCTGTGTATCATTACATTGGATTGCTTTTAAATAATTTGTTGTGTAAAAACATTTTCTCTTGTTGTATTTTTTTGTAACACCCACTCAATTTGAAAATAAGTGGATGTGGTCTCTAAAGTAACCTTCTATATACTTTTCATTTCAAATTTCCTACTATAACTCTTCCTTTAGTTTAGACTGTTTGTTCTGGCAAACAAAATGACCTCCACTGAGTTTCTTTTGTGGATTGAGTCAGCGTTCTAGCTGTTCACTGTTTTTTGAGATGTACTTCCTGTAGTCCATCTTCTGTTCATATGCAGGGAAAAGACGGGCGTGAGAACACGAGGTAAAGCAGAGTTCTTCGTGTTGCTGATATGCAGGGAAAAGACGGGCGTGAGAACACGAGGTAAAACGAAGTTCTTCGTGTTGCTGTGTACCTTCTTTTGCTCGCTTTATTTTTCCCTTACACTTCTCAGTTTTCAGCGTCCCTCTTTTTTTTTAATTACGCGCTTACTTTGCCCCCAACGCTCGACTATACATCAGTGAAAATTGTCTTTTTGTCTCTTGTGTCTTCGCGTTAGCGCTTGACTTGTTGGAAGTGTTCTCGCTTGACAAGCTGTCACAGCTTCACACTGGCTTCAATGTTTTTTTTTTTTTTTTTTTTTAAATTCGTGCTTAACTCGACATGTGCGCTGGGCTCAACACGCGCAGTTGGCTTGCTGTTAACTCAAAGCTTTGCGCTTGGTTTGACGCGCATGGCTGGCACCTTAAACACTCTCTGTCTCGCGCTTGACTCGGCGCTCGGCGCATTTATGGGTTAAAGTGACGGTTAATGGCAGCCTCGTGCGTGTCTATTTTCTTCAATAGTGAACACTGGCATGCAATTGATTAGGCAAATGGATGTATGATACCGACATCAAGCACAGTTTGGTGTTCTTTACCGATGTCCGTCTCTCTCACACGGCAGGGAGCCAATTGCTTTATTAACGTTGCTGAGCGCGCACACAGCGGGATGTTTCCCATAAAAACAAATAATTTTGTCGCGCTGCCCCAAATTTAACAGTCACGGAGGGGAGACATCTACATCTACGCTCAGTTTGGTACATCCAGTTCGGTGGGCACAACTCCTCTACTTAAAGTGAAAGGGGAGCGCGGTGACCCGATACTAAACACTTAGGGGGTCTGAATTTATGTTTCTTTTATGTCCGGCGCTTAACTGCAGCTTATAATAAAGATATACAAGCCTGTCTTTCTGTTAGCGTCGAGTTCTTAGCTGGGATGGCTTCTTCTTGGTTACTTTCTCTTTTTTCCTCTGGGGCAGTGCTTCTTTCTGCGTGGGTCCTTCGCTGTGGCTAAATCGTCGCCAAATTGTAATGATGAAGTTTGTAGTAAACGTAGGGAGACAGATGTTCTTCAAGTATGGTATTTATTAGCCACAGCTTCTGATGTCCCAGAGTAACTGCCCAACATAGAATCCCCTACTTAGCAACCCTCACAGGACATTCTACATTCCAAGGACATGATGTCATGAAGCCATGAACACTAGATCACCACAAAGGGTTTAGGTCTAGTTTATTTGTTTGTTTGCCTTTTTCCCTCCATAAAAGGAGGCCACCTCCAGCAGTTCGTGTTTGTATCCCGAAAGAAAGAAGAGAGACAGACTGCTGGTAGAGTTAAGAGTTGGTGAGTCATAGTGGAAATCTTAACATGAAGCTATTCTTCGCTTGACCCTTAGATCTCGCCTACATTAGATTAATGATTTTGCAGGTCTTAAACATTTTTTTAAAGAGATTTGTTCAATTTCTAACAATTTCTACAATATAAAGGGTGGATTGTAGTTTAGAAGTAGCGAGGATTTCACCCATGTTTGTTTGAGTAATTAAATCAATAAAATTGAATAAAACATCCCAATATGAAATGTAGTTCCTTACAGCACTAGATTTAATTACGATGTTGCTGCATAGTTATAAATTCAAAATAATTTCTATTTTCAGAATATATAGAGGCCAGTGATTATTTAACCTGGGCCGCTATAACTGAGCCTGATAGCAATATCACAAAGCAAGATGACAGTTCGGCAATAACGGGAATTGCCAGGTAAGGAATTGCCATGATAGCTATAGATATAGATGCATGTTGTATGAATTTGAGTTTTTGGTAAACAATATTTCTCTTGTCCACACTAGGGAGGGCCATTTACTGAAGGGAATATTGGCAACCCTACTGCAGGCAATATCACAACAATAAAGTTGTCCCAGCATATTGTTTATTTAAGGTAAGTCCTGATTTTTAAGGTACATGCGATAAATGTAAATAGCATGTCCTTCAAGGTTGGGTAAATATTTATATTTTGTACCCTTACATTGTAGACAAAATCTACGCTCTACTATATATCTCCAAATCAGGGGAATTTATCAACGATGTCAAAAGTGTGAGTCGAATATAATCTAGAGACGACCACATAGGTGGGTGCAAGTTTGTGATTCTTGTTATAGTATGTTTAAGTACTTTGGCCTAAAAAACATGATGTCTTCCTATTTATACCTTTTGATAGATTCCTATGTCTAGTGGATTTTGGGAGAAGTACACAGTTCCCTCCCACTACTGACATTTAAGCAAGAGACAACTTCTTTCTGGGTCTCAGAATTTTATCAGGTAAGGCTTTCTTTTCTAGTCCCCCTCTCTGTGAGGGTATTTAGGGATAAACTAATTAATATACAAGAACGAGGATCATGTGATATATTACAGAAAATGCTTTTTTGTTAAAACAAATTCTAATAAATGAACTGTAGGACACATTGCACGATTGCTATTCTGTGGAGACCAATTGAATATTGAGTTGTTTAATATATGTAATAACCAATAGTATAGTTCACGTTGCTGCTATAACATTTTGTGTTGTAAAATTTGACAATTATGGAATGTATGTATGTACTCATAGTGTTTTTATTGTTGTTTAGATGACATTGAAACAATTTCTGTCCTGAAGAAGGCAAAGAAACTTTGTGCCGAAACTCCGCGTCAACATATTTTAATCTGTATTTTGATATTTGTTTCTGTTATAATGAAGTGAATATAAATTTTACAAATGTATATTTGAAAAAAAAAATGTAATCAAGCTATTTAGGTTTTTATATGGATGTATCATGGTTTTTAAATAAATAACTTGTCTATGAGTACAAGATTGTTTTTTGAAATGATTGTAATTTGAGCCATTATTGCGACATATTTTAGCAACGTATAGGTTAATCTTGGTGCATTTTACCTCTATCTCTTTATTGGTGTAACTCTGGGAGTTTTCGTTGGTGTCTTTACGAGTACTTATATCACATGGTCCAAGTTGGAGGTAGGTTTTAAGAACCACTTGTATTTTCAGTACGTTTAAAATCTGATCTTTTTGAAAAGTGAATTCTTTCTTTTTGTGTTACACAGACCGTCCCTTTTGTTAAGTATTAGGCTACCTCCCTTATTTTCTTGTAAAATATTAAAGGGCCATGTGTACAGTAAGTATGACTAAAGCTTTAAATTATAACATTGGAAACCAGGTTAGAACCACGATCTCAGCTCAACATCCTGTTATTATGTCCAAATCAGTTTTATATCTAAGTACCTAAAAAGGCAGACAGCTTCTAGCAGTATGTGGGAATATAGCAGCCGCGGCCCTTGCAGGTAGGAGAGGTGGGGCGGTGGAGCTGGGTGGGGGGGATTTCAACAGATAATGATGATGAGGGAAAATTAAATAAATAATTAATTTTCCCTGGTCATCGTCTGTCGAAATCCCCCCACCCCGCCTCACCGCCCCACCGCTCTTACATGCACAGGCCGCGGCTAAAATATAGAACATAATAAAAATTAAGTTTCCCTGCATACTGTTAGAAGCTGTCTGTTTATGTGGGAAGAGTTTTTATATTATAAGTAAGCCTGGGCGTAGTTCGCGAGTAGCGCTACGCGAAGCTATGCAAAGTGCAGTTCGCACTACGCGAGCTACGCGTAGCACTACGCGAACTGCGTAGTGCGCTATTCGCAATGATTGCACAGTGCCGGATGCTTGTCCGCACTGTGCAATTATTGAAAACGGCATCTTGCACAGTGCAAGCTGTCTTTTACTGCCGCTCGAGTAGATTTTTACTCGAGCGGCAGCTCTCAACGCGGACTGGTAGTTTCTCATCGCGAGCGGTCGCGAGCATACGCGACCACTCGCAATGAGAAACCTGACCTCCCCGCATTGAGAATCTCGCTGGGAGGTTTATTTTCCACGCTCGCGATCGGCAACTTGATGTTGCTGATCGGGAATGAGGAAAAAGTCTCGCCGGGATGTCATTTTGCTTGCTCGCGGTCGCCAACTTGACGTTGAGGACCGCGAGCAAGCAAAAAATGACCGCTGCACTACGCTACGCGTGTTTGCACTGTGCTACGTGCAATTTGCGTTGTGCGAAGTAGCGCAAACTTCGCAAACTACGCGAGCGTAGCGTAGTGCTTTGCCCAGGGTTAATTATAAGTTCAAAGTCTGTGAAGTCTTAACAGTGAATGTGGCTTAAACTGTGTGGTTTGCACAAGATTACTATATGTTAGAATGACGCCAAGACTGAAATGCAATTGTCAGCAACAATGTTACATATTTTCCCATTTTTAGGTACCTGGATAAAAAAGTGATTTGATCACAATAACAGATATTGAGCTGAGGTTGTGATTGTAACCTGGTTTCCAATGTTATAATTTGCAGCTTTAGTCGTACTTGCTCTACAAAAGGCCCTTTAATGTTTTAAATATAAAGGGGTCGATTCCGATTCGGGCCGGAAAAAGCACCGACCGACTCGGATCTGGAAATAATACCGACCGACACGTACCTGTGGCGCCCGACACGCCAAGTACGATGCAAGGCGTGAAAAATCCGACCGACACGTACCGAACCCAAGTCGACCGACCGAGCCGCACGGAAAACAGCAATCCGGCCGGAAAAACACGCGAATCCAACCGACCGACACGCACCCGGAACAAATCTGACCGAAACGTACACGCTAACTCCAAACCGCAAAGTACGATGCAAGGCGCGAAAACCACGAGCGAGTCGGACGGAGGCCAAGCCGTACGACCGACACGCATACAAAACCGAGCCGAAGCAACACAAAACACCGCGACCGACGCGTACGCAGCATAGAAAACTGCACAAACACAGCGTGAACGAAACGGAGAAGACCGTACGAGACAAATGCAGGGTCCGACTCGGTCACAAGAACGTTTCCAACATACACAGACAGTACAAAGGAAAATTCACCCAAAAAAAGGCCAAACAAGCAATTACCAAGCCAATAAATACTGGGGGGTGGGGACAGAGAACAAAGACACACCCACAACTCCACCCATATAAAGGACACAAATCACAACCATGAGCCTTTGCAAATGCCATTCCACTGCCAGCACCCAAGAGAAAGCAACCACACACCCACAGCTCATCCCTCACACAAGCCACACACCATCAGCACACCAACAAATACCTACCTCACATACACCCAGCAAAACACACACTCACACACCCTCACCTGCACACCAACACACACATCACTCACCATCACCACCCATCACCTTGCCCCCAAGAAGAATCCCAAGTTCCTAGATTGTGAATTGGAAGTCATGGTAGACGAGATCCTCAGGGTAGAGCCACAGCTGTTTGGCACACCGGTCCAACAGACCCCCATCTCCCAGAAAACCAAGATGTGGGAGAGGATCATCAACAGGGTGAACGCACAATCACCATGTCGGCGCACAAAGAGCGACATCCAGAACAGGTGGTATGACGTGCGCAGGAGGGTATGGGACGTGCTCAAGAAAGACTACATCAACAGCCAATACACCGGCAGTGGCCCTCCTGCCAAGCCAATATACCTCAGGCCCTGGGAGGAGAAGGTGCGGGCCATCCTTCCGCCAGTGAGCGTATATGGACTAGAGGACATCCCAGAGCCTGGTGAGTACACAACAAATGTACACAATATACTGCCACAAAACACACACATCACTGTCAAGGGAGAGTCAAACCATGCACTCATAGCAATTACACAGCAACCAGAACAGAATCATCCCAAAATGTGTATGTCAGTCAGATAAACCCAACACATGCCATCAAAAAAGTCACATCCAACTGTGCCAACACATGTACAAACACAACTACAACTACAGCTAGGCAGTGGCACAAATAGAACTAACAAACACATCCAGACATGTAGCCACCACAACAACACCAACACACAGTGAAGACCACTCAAAGGAAGGAATTCTTTGTATGCTGGCCAAGTCAGTGTAGCCAATAGCATCATGGGAGTCGCAGTCACACATATTGCCCCCCCCACAACTGTCCCATCAACACCACCATGAACCATGCGCACATCACAGGGAGTGGAGAAGGACTCACAAGATGGCTGACACTGGCAACTGCTGTGGTGAGCACAAGGCCCTGCTGGCAACTGTGCACCAACAAACAGCAGGACACCACTGACTGACATCCTGAGAGGCAACTTCCACTCCCTGCAATGCAAGCACGTTCCATGGTGGGATAACTGGCTGGCTGGGTGGGTGGGAAGGAGGACTTGCAGCACTGACCATAGTCACAAGCACCTCCCCTCACACACACCCCAACACAAACTCCACAGAACCCACCTGGTAGAATGCAATGCCCCCCATCCTAACACAAGATCCCACAAAGAACCACCACCCTGGGTTATGTTGTGTGAAGCACAGGGACACTCTTGGGACTTTTAGCCAAACAACTGCCAGGACAACACTCCCAGCCATCCTGTCAGCACAGCCAGCCCACCCCACAGGGAAGCAGAGTCAAAAGGAAGGAAGCATGGTCATGCTGGGAAGGGGGGTGGAGGCAATAGCATGATGGGAGTCGTAGTCACAGCTCTACATCCCCCACCACATTGCCCAGCAAGCTCACACTCACGCATGCACATCCCACAGAGAGTGGAAAGGCCCATCAAAGATGTCTGACACTGTTGCTGTGTCGTGGGGAGCACAAGGGCATGCTGGGTACTGCACACCAACCAACAGCAGGACACCACTGTCAGCCATCTTGCCATTGCTCTCACACCCACACACACTGAACTCCCCACAAAAGCAAGTAAGTATGGGAATGCTGGGAAGTGGGGTGGAGGCAATAGCATGATGGGAGTCGTAGTCACAGACATAGCTCACCCCCACAACTGTCCCATCAACACCACCCTGAACCATGCTCACATCACAGGGAGTGGAGAAGGACTCACAAGATGGCTGACACTGGCTACTGCTGTGGGGAGCACAAGGCCCTGCTGCCAACTGTGCACCAACAAACAGCAGGACACCACTGACTGACATCCTGAGAGACAACTTCCACTCCCTGCAACGCAAGCACGTTCCATGGTGGGATAACTGACTGGCTGGGTGGGTGGGAAGGAGGGCCGGCTGTCAACCAAACACAACCAATGCAGACCATGTTCACACCCCAAAAAATACATAGAAATGCCCAAATAATGCAGGACAATGTGCCACACCAATATCAACCCCTGACTGTGACGACTTAGGACAATGCAATGTACAGGCCCGCACCCAGAGGCACAGTCACAACTGTCATGTGTGTCAACCATTGATGCCTGCAGAAACATAACATACATTGTTTGTGTCTCCCAAAAACAGGTGATGATGGGGACACAGCAGCAGACGCTGAGGAGTCCCAGTCCCAGGCTCAAGAGGATGCGGAGCTCACTGGCGTCGTACAGCCTCTGTCCTCCTCGGACGATGAAGACCAACCTGGCACATCCGGTGCAAGTCAACATGCAGCACCAGCAGGACCACCAGCTGCAGCACCAGCAGGACCACCAGCTGCACCCCCTGCACCCACCCCTCCAACGACTGTCACCACAAATACCATCCCTGCCGACATGGACAGAACAAGGAGCAACACCAGCACAGGGACCCTGGACCAACCTGGGGCCATGGACACCACCACCACCACCAACCCCCAAGGTGGACCAGGGTTATCTGTGCGTGCCACTGCACACACTGCACATGTCAGCAGGGGTGGTGGGAGGGGTGGGAGACAGAGGTCGCTGCTTGCAGACGTTGCTGGTGTGCATGATGACCCACAACTGGTACACATAGCTGATGCGTACCAGTCCAGCACCGGAGACCTCAGCCAGGTAGTGGGGCTCCTCAGAGACATGAAACAGCAGCAGGCTGCCCATCATGCCCGCTTGGACTCCCACATGTCCCACGTGGAGTCACACATGTCCCGCGTGGACTCACACATGTCCCGCGTGGAGTCCAAGTGGGATGCACTGCATGAGATGACGGCGGTGCACAGGGACATTTTACAATGCCTCCGCCAGATGAACAGCAACGAGTCCACACCTCCCTGTGTGCCAACAACATCTGGTGCCGAACAAACTGCAACTGCCACAGGGAGGGAGGATGACTCTGGCGGAGAGTCCCCTGCACCGCAGCAGCCTGTACTTGAGGGGCCCCCCAAGAAGAGGGGTCGTCCGAGGAGGGGAAAGTGAGAGGCCGATGGCCAAGCGCAACTCCCAGGAAGCCTGAACCTGTTCTGGATGTTCGCCTTTGTGCACAGACTGTTCACCCTGTTGACGGCAACACTACTCCCACACATTGCATGGGGAGTACAAGTTGGACCAATGTGTCAGACAACTGTGGCCCCGATACTGGGGATCCTGTCTACCAGGACTTTCAATTCACCTAGGAACTTCGGATTGCAAGATTTATGTACAGCACTACCCATCCTATGCACTATTCACACAAATGTATCACAATAAA
Organism: Calotriton arnoldi; assembly: GCA_963921515.1. NCBI lineage: Eukaryota > Metazoa > Chordata > Amphibia > Caudata > Salamandridae > Calotriton > Calotriton arnoldi. The sequence continues at coordinate 542,878 of CAWUFW010004092.1, forward strand.
CACACTAATACACCATACTTGCCTCTGTCGTGATTCCAACCTGGGTGCTGTTATGGGGATGATGAACTGCAAAATTACACTGTGTATGCGAACTGCAACAGCAAGGACAACACAGGCATGTGAGTAAAGGCAACGTGACACATATGAGGGAGACACACCACCAGGGCTACACAACACATACACACCTAGGCCATCTGACTCATTGCCAACACTGATGTTGCCAGGGAAGACGGTGCAATGCACAGACACCACACCCATTCCCAGTTGTAGTCAAGTAGCCCACAGGTGCAGTAAGCAAATGGCACTCAAATGTGTGACCACAGACAACGCACATCACAAAGTGAAGCACAGGTTTATTACACAGTTGGAACATGTCGTAACCACTACAGATGCAAGGTAATCCCACCTGGCAGCGGGCACACAGTCAACAACTGTAGACGGAAGGAAGTCCATTGGTGTGGCGCACATCACCTGTAGGGACACAACAGCTACCAGCCTGGAAGTGCAATCACGTCGTCGGTGGACACAGTTGACCAAACGAATCTGAAAGTACCCTGTGAAGGACAGAAATGACACACAGTCAAAAGCAATGGAGTACAGGACAGAACAGCAAAACTCATGCACAATACATGTTACAAGATACCCACCCAGAACCAAGTTAGCATGTCAACACTGTTGGGGAGTACAGCCCACCTGTAAGCACACATCGCAACACACATCCAGTCAAGTAGCCCATGGACACACTCCAACAGCACCAGAGCACCACCTACACATCATGCCAACTCACATCATTGACATGACACCTCAGGATACTCACATTCAGCTAAAGAAGTTGGTGATGAGCTGTGTGCGGACATCACCATCATCATCATCATCATCATCGTCATCATCGTCACTGGCATCGTGGTCCAGGCCAGGATCCTCCACAGGTGGCGGATGTTGGTCATTGTCATCCTGGATGAGAGGCAACTCCTTCCGCACTGCCAGGTTGTGGAGCATGCAGCAGACGATGATAATCTTGCACACTTTTGCAGGGGCATATGGGAGGGACCCTCCGGTCTTGTCCAGGCAGCGGAAGCGGCTCTTCAGGAGACCAAATGTCCGCTCAATCACTCTCCTGGTCCGACCATGTGCCTCATTGTAGCGCATCTGGGCTGGTGTCACAGGGTTCCTGAGGGGTGTCAGCAACCACGGCATGTTGGGGTATCCCGAGTCACCTACGGACAGACAAGTGCACATTAGCTGACTTGGAAAAGTGGGCGGAATACTACAGATCAGATCACACACAATGGCACAAAGTCAGTACACACCGACAAGCCAGGCACGCTGGTTCTGCATCTGTGCCATCATCCTGGGGATGCGACTACTCCTCATCACAAAGGCATCGTGTGCTGAACCAGGGAAATGGGCACACACGTGTGTGATGGTCATGTCTGCAAGACACACCACCAGTGCATTGACCGAGTGGTAGTGCTTGCGGTTCCTGTAGGCCTGCTCCTGGGCCTGTGGTGGTACCAAAGCCACATGTGTCCCATCAATGGAGCCAATGACATGCGGCATCCTCCCCAGGGCATAAAAGTCACTCTTCACGTCAGTGAGTCGTCGCAGTCTAGGGAAATAGATGTACCGGTTCAGGAATAGCAACATTGCCGCCAAAACATCGCGGAGCACACGGCTCAACATGGTCTGTGACATCCCACCAGCAGTCGCCACAGTATGTTGGAAGGTACCGGTGGCAAAGAAGTGTAAGGCTGCCATCACCTTCACCTTGGGGGTCAGCGCTGTAGGATACGGCCGGCCAGGCTGCAAATGTGGGGACAACTGCACTGCCAAATCCTCAATCAGCTGCCTGGTGAAGCGGTACCGTCGGATGCAGTCCCGTTCCACCATCATTGCCAGGTCTGGGAATGGTCGATGGACAGCAGGAGCCCTGCAGTGCAGAGGAGAAGTAAGCAAGATTGTCAGTCACCCCACATATGCGGCATTGAACACACTCAATATCCCAACATACATCATTATGAGGCACAACTACATGAAGTGTGCAGTTCCGGAAGGACATGTATGGTACATACATGGCCAACATCTGTCAACACAGTCCAACAGGTGGCATCAATTAGTCCCAGGTTGGCCCATTGGATATCATGAGGCTGTGTCACAGTTCCCATCTCCTGCTGCCGTGTCACAATCACCCCCCACAGTGACATGTGAGGACAGATGTGCCCCAGGCACCACAGCTCAACGACAGGTACATTCCCAGGGACCCTGTATTGCCACATGGACACTGGCATTACATGGAGTATCATGTATACACCACAGCAAAACAACCATGACCCCCACAGGTAGTGGCCCCACTTGCCACGGCAGGACAGACATGGACGTCTGTGACACACACACGCACAACATCAAAGTCCATGCACACACAACCTGGATATGGAGACTGTCTCCCATTGTGCACATGAAATCAGAGACATTGTAAACACTACATGCACAAAGACTGTGGAGGACCATCACTATTGTGCCACTGGGACACCCTGGCTCAAACACACCGTCCCACATGGGACTCACGGGGTATGTGACATGACATACACATACACCACCGTGCAATGTGACCATGGCACATGCACAGATATGAACAGTTGCACATCACAGTGGTCATGTACACGTAACACCCAGGATCCTGTCCCCATGAACACGTGCACAGCCTGGGGGTGGCTGCCCACAGGTGACACCCACTGGACAACATGTACACCAACATACACACAATAGGAAATGCAGCCTTACATGCCTTATGTTAAAGTTTGGACAGGCTGTCGTGATGTAGGTGTGCCCCTCACTCCCTGGGAGCTATCTGTGGCTGGCATATGTCCTTCTGAGACAGGCATGCTGACATATGCCAGTCACATGTACAGTGATGCGTTGAACAGCAATGGACCGATCGGTGCCCCCGGCCGGCCCATTGCATTCAATGTGTGCGGGTACACGTTGTACCCCTGTACGCGTTGTACTGCAATGGACCGATCGGTGCCCCCGGCCGGCCCATTGCATTCAATGTGTGCGGGTACGCGTTGTACCCCTGTACGCGTTGTACTGCAATGGACCGATCAGTGCCCCCGGCCGGCCCATTGCATTCAATGTGTGCGGGTACGCGTTGTACCCCTGTTCGCGTTGTACTGCAATGGACCGATCGGTGCCCCCGGCCGGCCCATTGCATTCAATGTGTGCGGGTACGTGTTGTACCCCTGCACGCGTTGTACCCCTGTACGCGTTGTACTGCAATGGACCGATCGGTGCCCCGGCCGGCCCATTGCATTCAATGTGTGCGGGTACGCGTTGTACCCTGTACGCGTTGTACTGCAATGGACCGATCGGTGCCCCGGCCCGCCCATTGCATTCAATGTGTGCGGGTACGCGTTGTACCCCTGTACGCGTTGTATTGCAATGGACCGATCGGTGCCCCGGCCGGCCCATTGCCTTCAATGTGTGCGGGTACGCGTTGTACCCCTGTACGCGTTGTACTGCAATGGACCGATCGGTGCCCCGGCCGGCCCATTGCATTCAATGTGTGCGGGTACGCGTTGTACCCCTGTTTGCGTTGTACTGCAATGGACCGATCGGTGCCCCCGGCCGGCCCATTGCATTCAATGTGTGCGGGAACGCGTTGTACCCCTGTACGCGTTGTACTGCAATGGACCGATCGGTGCCCCGGCCGGCCCATTGCATTCAATGTGTGCGGGTACGCGTTGTACCCCTGTACGCGTTGTACTGCAATGGACCGATCGGTGCCCCCGGCCGGCCCATTGCATTCAATGTGTGCGGGTACGCGTTGTACCCCTGTTCGCGTTGTACCGCAATGGACCGATCGGTGCGCAACCATTGACAATGGGCTTGCCTGGCAACGGACGCGTTTTCGAATTTCGAACGAGTCGGTTGCTGGAAAATCAGTTGGTCACCCACAACAATGTTGCAAAATCATGTATGTCATGAAGTTGAAGATTTGAAGGATGCTGTGGGCGTGTTTTGGTGTTGCTATTCCATGGATTGGCCAGATTCAGAAGATGTAAACGACTTGGACCTATCACTTTGGACACAAGGGACAGTATCTGCCTCTCCAGCACATATATATTGCTGGCTGTTCCCCTGAGAGCTCACTTGCCTGCACTACATGCTCCAGGACGACATCTGCCACTGCACTGCTGCTGTCACTGCCCCTCTGGACCCTGCAATGGCACGTACTGTGGAGAGAGCCCCAGCCTTCAGCCTTGAAGAGAACCAGGCCCTGCTGGACAGCCTACTTCCACAGTACAGCAAGCTGTATGGGACACCAGGGGAGCAGGTGAGTGTTCTGTGCACTGCCTTTCTGAATGTGCATTTTGTCTGACTAGCAAGGCTGAAAGTCTGCACGCCACTGGCTAGCAGGCTCACTGAGTAGTTGTCACCCCCATAGTGTGTAGTGACATGCACTGGACAGGTATGGTGCAGTGACAGTGCATTTGAACAAGGTTTTACTTCCCATGCAATGATACCATGTAGTGACGTCTGGCAAACTGTCCATGGGCAGCTTTGCACTGCCTGTGTACATCATGTGCCCCTGTGATTGAGACATGTATATACAACTGTGTCATGCACGGATATGTTGCATGTGTAGTAATGGCCTTTTCACTTTGTCATCCTGACAGGTTAATGCCCATCGGAAGCAGGAGATCTGGAAGGACATCGTTCGGGCCGTCCGGTCCGTGGGGGTCTACAAGCTCCGGATCCGCAACTGCCAGAAGAGGTGGCAGGACCTTCGGGGCTGGACCCGGAGGATTGCACGGGTCCAGCTGAAGCTGTCGCCTCCTCGCAGGAGGGGCGGAACACGGACCCTGACCCCCACATGCTCCAGATCCTGGCGGTGGTGTTTCCAGACCTGGATGGGCAGCTGAAGGCCAGACAGCAGCAAGGAGGGGGTGAGTCAAAGACTGCACTGTGAACTCTGTATTACATGCTTTGTGCCCTCCTCTGGCCTGGTTCAACTGCCACAGTGCAGCAGTCATGTTGTCCAGGAGCCATGTCCCTCTATTGTGCACTGCCCACTGCTCATCTGATACCCAGGTGTGGCCCTTACATTCAGGGAATTGTGTCACTTGGGACTGTGTCCTTGCAGTTTGCTTCACTAAAGGTGGGGGACAGCATCTGTTTCCCTAACTCTGTTGTGGGCATCATGGGTGGGTCCATTGTTCACACAACGCCTGTGTTCGGACATGTGATCTGCGTGTTGCTTTGATATGCGGTCCACTTGCTGAGCTGAGCCACCACATGTGCCTGGGGTATGTGGCACACGCCCATGCAGCGGGTGGGAACAATGTTTGGGCCCCAGGAGTGTGCAGATTACGTGTGTCACACATACATAGCCAGCTATCCACTGTCCAGGGCACATCCCTCATTCATGTGGAGCAGGACAGTCATGCCTACTCCAGGCCATGCAATGCACTCTGTACTCCCACTTCCGTGTATCAGCTGACACATTGTGCACAGTGATTTGACCCCTCAGGTGTCTGCCTCTGTGTCAGTGTGCTGTGGATTAGTTGCCTGGACTGCTGGAGTGTTTCTTGGTAGGGGCTCAGCATGCCCCTGGAGATGTGACCATAGGAGACGATACTTGTGTGTCACATAGGTGTTTGATCAGCTGCCCGTGCAGACTGGGGTATGCGAATGTGAAGTTCAGGCAGCTGTTCCCCATTCACAGCAAATTGTGAGGGGCTCAGGTTCAGAGGGTAGTGTCACAGGTCTCCCATATGTCCAATAGGTATGACCTGGACAGATGAGGGTTAAGATGATGTGTTGTGTGGGGGATGTACATGTGCACTTGTGCAGCTCCAGGACTTGCATTCCCCATGACCTACTATTGTGACACAGTGCATAGTGTTGTTGTCTGGCTGCCAAGTCATACATCACTGAGACAGTGATGTATGACTTAGCAGTCATGCCTCTGCCATGGCATGTGTCAACTTATTGGTGGTCCTGCAGGGGAGTGACATGTGCTACATGCACACCATTGTGGCGATGGCTATCAGGACATGGGTGCATCATGGTGTCTGTCGCTGGTATGCATCACATGCATTTCCTATTTGACTCTGGGCATCCCTTTCATCCGGAAACCTGTACTGACTCAGTGGCAAGAGCTGTGATGTGTGCATGTCCACATGCCACACCGTGTCCTCTGCACTGTCCAACTACTGTGTACTTGATGCATGTCTCCACACTGGGGTGTTGCAATCCAACAGACACCAGACAGATGGGTGCAAGGCCATGTGGGATGTGAGTGCCATGCTTGGCATCAGACTGACAATTGGCTTCTCCTGTTCAGTTAGGGCACTTTTAGCAATGTACAACTAATGATGCCAGGGCTTGCTCTGTAATGTGCTGTGCTCACAGTGGTGTGTGCGTTTGGTGCAGGTGACTGATGTCTGTCTGTTTCCCCATTGTTTGCAGATACATCCACGGCCACGGAAGGGGACAGCTCCACGGACCAGGAGGAGCCAGAGAGCCAGTCTGGGTCAGCAGCCGAGGAGTGGTCGGAGGGACCCAGTGGCACGGAGGGCGAGGGGAGCCACACCGAGGAGTCCTCAGCACCATCCACCTCAGCTGAGGACCAGAGCAACTCGGAGGATGACTCCCTTGTGGAGGCGGGTGTCAGCAGCCACCACACCCCAGCTAGTGTTGCTGTCCCCGCCACCACCAGCACCACCACCGCCCTCCCATCGGCTCCCATTCCCCAGGTCCGTGGAGGCTCCCATGTTCGGGAGCGTGTCTCCTTTGGGCCAGGCACCGCACCCCCTGCCCCTGATTCCCCTGCTGCCCTGAGTGAGGAGTCTGTGTACCTCCTTCGCCAGCTCCATGTAGGGCAGACAGCCATGCTGAGTGTCCTCCATGCGCACACCGCACTGTTGACTCAGCTGGTGTCGTTCATGGAGGGCATCTCATCGGGCATGTCTGACCTACAGAGGGGCAATAGGTCCATGGACTCCTCCCTCACGGCAGCAGTGTCCCTCCTCAGACAGTCCCTCACCCCTCCTGCCTCTGCTCCATCCACACTCCCCAGCACCTTACCCGTCCCAAGCACACACACACCGGCACAGGCACACACCAGCACACACACGTCCAGCACACAGGCACACACGCCACAAACAAAACGCACACGCACGCACAGTCAGGGGACTGAAACCAGACTCACAGGGGATGGGGCCCTGGTACACACACATGCATCCACGGGCACTGCGCAGTCCTCAGTTGCCTCTCCCTCCAAAGCACCCTCCCTTGCCTCACCTGCAACCCCAAAGACCCAGCGCCTCTTCCTCAGTGACCTCGGCCTCTTCCCCTCCGATCCAGCTGCTCCAGCATCCAGGGTGAAGAGGAAGCCCCCACACGGAGCAGAGTGCCCCTCGCCCCCGGACACCCTCCCCCAGGCGCAGACAGACTGAGGCCCCCACCCGCAAGTCCCCCGGAGTGGTAAGAGCAAGACCCCGCCTCCGCCCAGCAGCTCAAGCACCAGGTCTCCTTCCTCCATCCCTCAGGCCCCCACTACACAGGTGCCCCCACCACACCCTGCCCCAGGTTCCCCCACCCACAGATATACCATCCCCAAGAGGCCCCGGCCTTCTCCCCCTGCCACTTGCTCTCCCGGCACCACACCCCCGCAGCGCTTGTCTGTGCCACTGATGTGGTGAGGGTGTCCTCCCCCTCTGTCCAGCCCACCTTGCCTGTTCCCCATTCTCCTCCCCTGGTGGTAGGCACTGCAGTGGAGTCCACTACCACCCTGTCTGACTTGGGCACTGCAGTGGCGGACCTGTCCACTCCATCTGCAGGGTCCACTGCAGTCGTGCCGGCACCCACAACATCTGAGCCATGCCTCCCAGTTGTGCCGGCACACACCATGTCAGACACCTCCACTGCAGTTGTCAGTGGCTCTCCAGCACCCACCACCCCTTCCCTGCTTCCTCCTGGTGAGCCCTGATCCTGTCCCTGCGGTGCCTGGCCTACCCCCCGGTTGCCCCTCCTAGTGTATTGTCCCTGGTTTTGTGCAGGCATGTGTAGGGTGGCATCTGCCACTGTCACCCACTTGTGACTTTGTTGATGGACTGGCCATTGGCCTTTGTTTATGTTCTACCGGACTTCTACTTTTAATGCCACATATGCTGAATAAAGCAACTTTCTGTTCTCTAGTGCTTTTGCTTCTGATGTACATGATGTTGATGATGCTAACCATGCCCTTGCTGCAGTGATGGTGATATTTGGTCTCATGATAATGAAGTGTTACTGTGCAGGAACCCATGTGGTCCAGGGGGAATGTGTCCTATCCTGTGGTGTATCCATGTCATCCATAGCAGCATCTGAGGGTGTCATGTGTTCAGTATTTGGCAATGGGATTTCCTACTTAGATTGGCAATTTCACATCTGTGGCTTCCACCCCTGCACATCTGTTGTGCCTGCCATTGTTCAATTCGTCTACTTCCCTGACCGTGTGGCCATCTCCAGTGGACATGCAGGTTTGGGCATCAATGGGGAAGGACTCATCTGTGTTGTCAGTGCAACATTGCTATACAAGTGTGTTGGATCTGTGCTGATGATTCCGTTGGCACTTCCATGACCAGGCTGATGTGACGGGAGCCCTCATTTGGTGCTAATTGTTGATTGTGTGACCAAGTGCTCAGCTGACATGATGGGGCCCTACTGAGGCAACATATGGCACAGCTTTCCTCACACAGGAGTGGAGTCCCCTCATGGCAGTGTGTACTCCTGTGACATTGCCTGCGCCCAAGGTGTGTGTTGTATGTGCATGTCTGTGTGTTCACTTCCGTTTAGCTGTGCATGCTGTGATCCCTAGTGTTGTACCTGTTTGTGATGCTAGCTGAGTTGAGCTATGTTCCCCAAAGTCTTCTCCCTGGGTTCTCTGTGATGTGGGTGCATGGCACATTACTGGTCATCAGGGTGTCACCCATAGGTGTGTTTGCTGTCAGGGCTGAGTTTGTGTGCAGACGCAGATGGGTCACAGTCAGGTTTCCCCTTGGCACTTGTTGTTTGCCCCTGTCATGTGATTTCCAGTTTGTGTTATCTTTCAGTGATTGTGACACGTTGTGTGTGTGACTGCTGGCACTCCTCAGGGTCCGGGCTGCAATGTTGGTTGTTGTCTATGTGTGTTCTTTGTGGGTGACCTTGGCTTCTTCATTGGTGTGTGACTGTGGCTGGGATCCCATTGGTTGGTGTGGTATTGCCGTCATGTCCATGTACAGCGTAGTGTGCAGTGTGTCAGACATTCAGGAGTCTTGTTGAGTGGCCATGTGTGATGTGTTTCTGCACCTTGGTTCCCACCCACCACCCTGGAATAGTCATGGGTGCATGTGCAATGTCACCAGTGCATGTGTGCTTCACTGCTGCACATTGTTGGAGGTCGAGGGGTGTGGTGTTGAGTGTGTGCAGATGAGAGTTGTTGCCCGGCTAGGCCCCTGCCTCCATGTTGGCCTTGGCTTACTGGCCATGCTGTTTGATTTGTGCTTGTGTAGGTGTGATGGTAGTTAGTTGCTCAGGACACATGACTGTGGTTCACAGTGTGAACCACATTTAGCTTTGTCATCACAGTGGGATTGTAATGCAGCCCAGGGTCACCACATTGTGGGGGCCCTGGGGGTGGTGCTGTGGTGTGTCTGTGTCTTGCTGTGTCAGTTGCTGTCCCTACGTGCCTTTGTGACATGTGTGATTTGTGCTCCCTCTCATCTGACAATGCCTGCTTGCCCACATAGGGGATTTGGATCCATGAGTTACCTTTGTGTGGCACTGTATGCACATCTGTATGATTGGTATTCAGGTCTCCTCATGTGTTGTGTGGTTGCCTGGGGACACTGGCACCCCCCTCACCTGTTGTGTATGATGTGCAGTGTGGGTCTGCCTGTTTGTGTTTGTGCATCTGCACCACTGCATTGGCATATCTTGGGTGTGCCATTGGCTGTATGTAGTTTGGTGGGTATCCCCTGCTGTCCCTGGGACTCCTAGGTCATCGGTCAGCACAATGATCATGGTTTGTGTGTCCCATTGCTGCCATGGTATGGTATCTGTTCACCTCACATCTGCAGTCTCCACAGGGTATCTGCATGTGTGTGCCCATTGGTGCAAATATGTGGGTCTGCATTCTGATGGTCACTTCTGTCATTGTGTCATTGATGATTGTTGACGGTGTCAGCCCCCATGGGTGTTGTTTGTCTGCACATGGCCAAAGGTATGTCTTATTTGCACTGCAGGATTTGGCTCCCCCAATGTATGTTGCAATGGGACACATACACTACTTTGCCACTGATGTGTTTGTTGTTCTGTGACCAGGAATCATCCATGCAGTTTGGCAGTTGCACCTCTTTCTTTGTCAACACTTACCTTTTGGTCACTGTGATGATGGGGGTTTGGACCCCATTGCCACAATGTTCGAAATGTGCTTCAGCTATGGACCCCACACTTACCTTTTGGTCACTGTGATGATGGGGGTTTGGACCCCATTGCCACAATGTTCAAAGTGTGCTTCAGCTATGGACCCCACACTTACATTTTGGTCACTGTGATGATGGGGGTTTGGACCCCATTGCCACAATGTTCAAAGTGTGCTTCAGCTATGGACCCCACACTTACCTTTTGGCCACTGTGATGATGGGGGTTTGGAACCCATTGCCACAATGTTCAAAGTGTGCTTCAGCTATGGACCCCACACTTTCCTTTTGGTCACTGTGATGATGGGGGTTTGGACCCCATTGCCACAATGTTCAAAGTGTGCTTCAGCTATGGACCCCACAATTACATTTTGGTCACTGTGATGATGGGGGTTTGGACCCCATTGCCACAATGTTCAAAATGTGCTTCAGCTATGGACCCCACACTTACCTTTTGGCCACTGTGATGATGGGGGTTTGGACCCCATTGCCACAATGTTCAAAGTGTGCTTCAGCTATGGACCCCAGACTTACATTTTGGTCACTGTGATGATGGGGGTTTGGACCCCATTGCCACAATGGTCATGGCCTGCTTGCATTGTGGGTGCCACACACATATATGTGTGGCACATGTGCTAGGGGGTCACATTGTATGTTCAAAGTCATGTTCGGTGTTGTAGGCATTTGACACAGTCTACACACGCTTGTCATGGTGTTGGGGGATGTCTTCTTCTTGCATTCCCTAAGTTGTGGTGTGCTGGTTGTGTCATGCATTGTCCATCCTATGAGTGGGGGTGGTAGTAGTGGTAGGCATCCAGCCCCCCTGGCTAAGGGTGGTAGTAGTGGTAGGCATCCAGCCCCCTGGCTAAGGGTGGTAGTAGTGGTAGGCATCCTGCCCCCTGGGTAAGGGTGGTAGTAGTGGTAGGCATCCAGCCCCCCTGGCTAAGGGTGGTGGTAGGCATCCAGCCCCCTGGGTGAGGGTGGTAGTAGTGGTAGGCATCCTGCCCCCCTGGGTGAGGGTGGTAGTGGTGGTAGGCATCCAGCCCCCTGGCTAAGGGTGGTGGTAGGCATCCTGCCCCCCTGGGTAAGGGTGGTAGTAGTGGTAGGCATCCTGCCCCCCTGGCTAAGGGTGGTAGTAGTGGTAGGCATCCTGCCCCCCCTGGCTAAGGGTGGTAGTAGTGGTAGGCATCCTGCCCCCCTGGGTTAGGGTGGTAGTAGTGGTAGGCATCCTGCCCCCCTGGGTAAGGGTGGTAGTAGTGGTAGGCATCCAGCCCCCCTGGGTGAGGGTGGTAGTGGTGGTAGGCATCCAGCCCCCTGGCTAAGGGTGGTAGTAGTGGTAGGCATCCTGCCCCCTGGGTAAGGGTGGTAGTAGTGGTAGGCATCCAGCCCCCCTGGCTAAGGGTGGTAGTAGTGGTAGGCATCCTGCCCCCCTGGGTTAGGGTGGTAGTAGTGGTAGGCATCCAGCCCCCTGGCTAAGGGTGGTAGTAGTGGTAGGCATCCTGCCCCCTGGCTAAGGGTGGTAGTAGTGGTAGGCATCCTGCCCCCTGGGTAAGGGTGGTAGTAGTGGTAGGCATCCTGCCCCCTGGCTAAGGGTGGTAGTAGTGGTAGGCATCCTGCCCCCCTGGGTTAGGGTGGTAGTAGTGGTAGGCATCTGGCACCCCCATGGCTAAGGGTGGTAGTAGTGGTAGGCATCCAGCCCCCTGGGTGAGGGTGGTAGTGGTGGTAGGCATCCAGCCCCCTGGCTAAGGGTGGTAGTAGTGGTAGGCATCCTGCCCCCTGGGTAAGGGTGGTAGTAGTGGTAGGCATCCAGCCCCCTGGCTAAGGGTGGTAGTAGTGGTAGGCATCCAGCCCCCTGGCTAAGGGTGGTGGTGAGGCATCCAGCCCCCCTGGGTGAGGGTGGTAGTAGTGGTAGGCATCCTGCCCCCTGGGTGAGGGTGGTAGTGGTGGTAGGCATCCAGCCCCCCTGGCTAAGGGTGGTGGTAGGCATCCAGCCCCCTGGCTAAGGGTGGTAGTAGTGTTAGGCATCCTGCCCCCCCCCTGGGTAAGGGTGGTGGTAGTGGTAGGCATCCTGCCCCCCCTGGGTATGGGTGGTAGTAGTGGTAGGCATCCTGTCCCCCCTGGCTAAGGGTGGTAGTAGTGGTAGGCATCCTGCCCCCCCTGGGTTAGGATGGTAGTAGTGGTAGGCATCCTGCCCCCCCTGGGTAAGGGTGGTAGTAGTGGTAGGCATCCAGCCCCCCCTGGGTGAGGGTGGTAGTGGTGGTAGGCATCCAGCCCCCCCTGGCTAACGGTGGTAGTAGTGGTAGGCATCCTGCCCCCCCTGGGTAAGGGTGGTAGTAGTGGTAGGCATCCAGCCCCCCCTGGCTAAGGGTGGTAGTAGTGGTAGGCATCCTGCCCACCCTGGCTAAGGGTGGTAGTAGTGGTAGGCATCCTGCCCCCACTGGGTAAGGGTGGTAGTAGTGGTAGGCATCCAGCCCCCCCTGGCTAAGGGTGGTAGTAGTGGTAGGCATCCTGCCCCCCCTGGCTAAGGGTGGTAATAGTGGTAGGCATCCTGCCCCCCTGGGTAAGGGTGGTAGTAGTGGTAGGCATCCAGCCCCCCCTGGCTAAGGGTGGTAGTAGTGGTAGGCATCCAGCCCCCCCTGGGTGAGGGTGGTAGTAGTGGTAGGCATCCTGCCCCCCCTGGGTAGGAGTGGTGGTGCGCATTCAGGCCCCTGTGTGCATATGTGGCATTGGTGATGGGCATCCCGCCCCTATGGTGCTGCTGTTGCTGGTGTAAGTATATTCTGCATCCCTCTGTTTGTGTGTGATGTGTCATGTACATGTTGTATGTGTTTTGTGGTTGGTGTCTGGCTTACCTTCTGCGCCGTACGCGTCCGTGCCTGTTCCGGTAGTAAATGTAGAATATTGGTATGATCGGGACGAAGGGATTCATGGTTGGTTCGTGTCGTTCATCCTTCTCGTTGCTTCGCGTCGTCCTCGTCGCTTCGCCTCGTCCTCGTCGCTTCGCCTCGTCCTCGTCGCTGGCGTGTTCGTCTCGGAGCCGTGGATCGTGTTGTGGCGCGAATCGGAGCTTATGTGCGCCTCTCCCGGATGCTTTGACGTGCCGTGCGTAGCGACGGGTTCGGCGCGTACGGAAAGCTCATCGTACTCGTTCGGCCGGACGGTGCTGCATTTTTCCTTCCGTGCGACTCAATTCAGCGTTTCCGGATTCGCCTCGGTCGGGGAACAGGACCTGGTTTGGGTGAGTACGGCTCGGCCGGATTCGTTGCTGTTGTGCGCATCGTACTTACTCGTTCGGTGTGCTGTACGGATCGGTCGGGAAACAGGCTTTCGCATGGCTTTTTTCCCGACCGAATGGTGTTGGGTGCGCCTCCGACCGAGATCGGAATCAGCCCCAAAGTGTATGCTCCTATATGACATGGGCATTTTCAAACACCAAAACCAACGAAAATATTAGTGGGATGGGGAAGCTGGGTTACTAGTTGTTTGGCCCCGTGCCAGTCAGGGTCCTTATAATAATGCTTGCTGTATTGTTGGCAAATGTTTATTTCTTCACAGATTTATGTACCCTTGAACTTGGCAGGAAGGAATTTGAACTTTTTATGTAAACACAAAGTACATGAACCACGAACACAATAATGATGTTCAAAATCCTTTTTACTGAAAATATGCTTAGGCAACAATGATTATACAGGGGCTTCCAATATTGTGTGCTCAGCTTTACTATGAGAATCCAAACACATTGCAGGAGCAATGTTTTACAATCCATGTCCTCTCCACATCTTTTAAATAAATAAATAACTTGCCACAACATGAAAAATGTAGCGCCCTGCCACAATTTGGGAATAACGTGCTTTTTAATGCTTTTCTATTTATTAATAGTGAAGCATGTGTACTGGTGTAAATAATCTAAGAAAATCAAATGTTAAGCACAATTCAGCTGGTCCTTTCCAGCGTTTAACAAAATGCCCTTTCTACTTTCTTGGTTTGCTATGTTTTTGTTTAACTGAATCAGCTACCGTTTTTTCGAAATGGAGTTGTAATATTCTATAGTGCTGTTTATTTCTTACACAGACCCTCTGTGGAAGATAATGCAGATGCGACATATACAATTACCAGCCCAGCAGAGTCTTGACCCTTCCGTGCGCACTAGGGGAATCCCCACTACGATTCAGGGTAAGACTGAAGTCCAGGTCTCTGGAAAACAACCATCTTTATTGGCTGATATTAAAGTAATTGGACTGCAGTAAAAGAGCTGCCACTTTTCACAAGCCCCTCTGCTTGCAGTCAGCGTATGTCCTTTCTCTTTGTCAATGCCTGACCCGGCCAAGGGAGCCAAATAAAACAGGAAAGGAGTGCAGGAGAGAGGCCGGGAGCTGGGGTGGAAGGGGCGGGGAGGGAACCATAACCATACCCACTCTGCTGCTGCCTCAGCCAGATGTAAATGCAGACAATGTGGTCAAAGGCCAGTAGAAAATAAGATTTTGGCATCCCAAAACACAGCCGCTTATTTGCCTGAGCTCCACCGGGAACAATGGCCATCTGCATTTTATCAATCAGGTGTCCGACTGCGGACGTTGACAAAACCTATTCTGCCAGAAAGATACAAGTGCAATAATTAGGGGATAGGGACGGATTACAGAGGGCTCCCTTACAGTGAGAATGCTATCACTGGCTGTACTGCTCAGCAGATAAGAGATAAGGAAAGTGAGGGGGACAAATGAGTGAGAGGCTTGTACAGTGCTCCATTCCTTGGCCAACATGGTGGCTTTATGGAAGGAGGCCCCTGCTACTCGTTACCGCCCGATGACGAATTAAGAGGCTTAAAACAAGCCCAATCCCACTTAAAAGGAAGCACAAACCAAACCAAAATCCTACTAAAAGGAAGCCCAACTGATTGTTGACATCCAAAATTACTAAAAGGCTAAAACAAATATAAGCAACGAGCAGGAGGCCCAGCGCAGGATGCAGCACTAACCCAACTGTGGCATTAAAAGGAGGTGGGAGGGAGAAATGCTATAGTTAAATCTAAGCAGCTATGGCACCAAAGCTGAACAAGGGTAAACAGTAATAGAGCAGGAAACCAAGAAACAAATAGACACCCAGAGAACAGATAAAGAACTAGAGTGGAATGAGACAGTACTAAGTCCCTGCTCCGTGGGAGGAAGAGAAGAGATAAAGGAGGGACAAAGAGGCAAGACTGACCACTAGCAAGCAGGGATCTTTAAAGGACCCTGATATAGACAAATGAAAAGCATTGCTAAGAAAGGGGATGGACTAGAAGTATACAGACAGATTACAGCAGGTCTCAAAGAGACAGTGCATGCGCTGTGTAGCTCGACCTAAAGGAAATGTCAATGTTCATCATTTAAACCTATCTTATTATACATTAGTGGCCAAGCTGGAACAGGAAAAAGTTTCTTAATTAAAGTTCTGACAAGTTATCTACACAGGACTACTGAATCACATTTATCTAGTGTTGTAACAGCACCAACCGGATTAGCAGCACATAACATTAAAGGCAGTACTCCACATTAATTACTTATGCTACCTGTTGAACATGATAATAAATTGGAATATCTGTAGCTATCTGGAGAAGCTTGTTATGAAGTCTCAAGAGCACTGAAGAAACTGAAACTTTTAATCATTGATGAGCTGAGCATGGACTGAGTATGATGTGCTGTTGGGAGGAAAGCATTTAATTGTACACTTACTCCTGTTAAAATCCAACGTGTTTTTAAACACTTCTCCATGATGAGACAA
Source organism: Calotriton arnoldi (assembly GCA_963921515.1). Taxonomy (NCBI): domain Eukaryota; kingdom Metazoa; phylum Chordata; class Amphibia; order Caudata; family Salamandridae; genus Calotriton; species Calotriton arnoldi. The sequence goes on from CAWUFW010004092.1 coordinate 559,086, forward strand.
GGAAATCTTTCGGAAGTTTCGGAAATGTAAATGGAGGAGTGAGTGGGTGTGTGAGTACTGGTATAGGTCTGGGAATGTGTATCTCAGTGGTTGTACGGGTATGTGAGTGGGCGTACAAGAGGTTGTATGGGGTGTGAGTAGGTATGTGAGGGGTCTGTGGATGATATTATCAGTGATGTCATTGGAGATGTCATCAGTTATGTCACTGACCATGTCATGAGTGATGTAATATGTAAGGTCATAAGTTGTGCATTGCGGGGCATAAATTATAGTTAGCTCAGGTAACTATAAATGCTGAATTTCACTGGTTTTGGACCCTTGGAAAAAGCGTACAAGCAACTAAATGGCAAACAATGCCATACTAGGTGTTCTGTACAGCAAATAAGTGACACTATCCCAAGTATCCAAACCAGATGATAACATGGAAAAATGAAGGATTGCTGACTCAAGAAGAATTATTATTATTATTATTTTTACGAAAAGATTTCCCACAATTACCAACTATGTACTTGTACACAAGAATATATTGCAACCTCCAGGCAGGCCAATAATATCAGCAAGGGATAGTACATATAAAAATACATCCACATTTTTTTCTGCAGTAATATGTTCATGCTTTACCATCTTTTGTATGTGACACTGGAGACTTTCTCAAAAGAATTTATGATAGTCCATGGCATAATGAATATTTGCTAATGACACTTGCTGTAACTTCATTCTATACTAGTATCAATCATCATGATGACGTAAGGGCTATGGAATACTATTTGAGAGTAAGACTGGTGAGACTATATATACTAAGAGCTAATATCACGTGATTAAGTGGTGCCTTGAGAATATTTCTTTCATTGGAACGAATAAATATTTCAGCAGATGCGTGGTGTGGCGATGTGTTCCTGCTTCTCCCCCAGCTCTGCGTGTTTACACATGGGCTGGTAGGAGGAGCGGGTACTCATCCCTGACCATAGCAAGATATGGGATGAACATGTAATATGCTGGCTGCATTACATAGACAATTTATATGTCATAAAAAAGGGTACACTTGAGATAGCTGAGGCATTTGTTGAGAGCATTAACAACAGTTTATTAATCTACACTTCACAACATACATGAGTAGACAACAGGTAGATTTGCTGGATGTGCAAGTGTTTATAAATGACAACAAAATTTCGACATGGCTATTCAGGAAGGGTATAACAGGTAACTCTGTGTTGCATGCAGGCAGTGTTCATCTAAAGTACCTTGAGACTAGCATCCCATATGAGGAAATGATTTGACTGAGAAGAAATTGCAGTCGCACTGATTATTTAGAAAAATGTCAAGCAGAAGCAAGAAAAATAGCTTAGGTCAATTTTAAGAAAACATTGATCTCTGGTTCAAGAGGATCTAGTATTAGGTCCTACCATTGCTAAGTCACCACCTATTACTAATATTTGTTAACTGCAAAACTGCATATGCAGTATACGTATTGAAATGTGACTGTACTCTAAAATATGGTTGTAGCACAAAATTGCAGGTTCACAAAAGAATACTTCAACATGTAAGAGCCATCACCAACATAGACAACACATACCCAGTAGCAAGACATTTTGATGAACGTCATGGGAATAATCCCAAGTGTCTCAAGTGTTATGTCATTGATGCAGTCCACAAGCAGATGCGGGGAGGCAACTGGGATCAGTTGCTGAGGTAATTGGATCCATGCTACATTTTAAAATTAGATTCGAAGTTTCTGAATGGTCTGAATGTGGGAGAAGAGTTGTACCCTCATTTTTGTAATATAATCAATTGATTGGTAATTTCACAAATCAGGCAAATATATATTTAATGCATTCACCTTGGTTAGTTTTCCTTTATCATATTTTATGATGTATGGTAGCGGTTAAGTAAGGGTCAGGAAAGATTCTGCTAGACATGAGTTGATGGGTAAATGGTTCGATATTGAATATTGTTATGTTTTGGCATAGGATAGTGCAATCATCGATCGGGGTCAAAATCAGAAGTATGTAATTTTATGATATACAGCACTGTGAAATGTGACTTGGACCATGCAGTAGAGTCTGCTCATTATGGCCTCAACTTGCACCCCCGCAATGAACTGCTTATGACCTCACATATTACATCACTCATGACATGGTCAGTGACATCACTCATGACATCTTAAATGGCATCACGCATGACATCATCCAGTGACTGAGAGTGTTAAATATATATTCCAAGGTATATTGGTGAACCTGTGCGTGTATGAGTACCTGTATTGATGATTCAGTGGCTGCGTGACTGACTGTATAAGTATGTGATTAGGTGTCTCATTGAATGTATGGGTGAGTGGCTGGTTGTGTGAATGTCTGTATAAGTCAGTCAGTTGGTGTCAAAGTGGCTGTATAGATGTGTGAGTGAGTGGGTGAGTACCTGTATGGGTACCTGAGTGTCTCTGTGGATGAGTGACGGGATTGAGACTGCCTGTATGGATGAGTGAGTGGTTGAGTCAGTGGCTGTATGGGTTAGTGATTGCATGTGTGATGGGCTGTATGGGTGAGTCAGTGGTGTGTGGCTGAGTAACTGGGTATGCAAAAGGCAGTATAGGTGAGTGATGGGGAAAACAAGTGACTGTATATGTGAGTGAGGGAATGTGAGAGTGGCTGTATGGGTCAGTGAGTGCTTGTGTCAGTGAATGTATAGGTGAGTGAGTACATGTTAGTATTTAAGTAAGCAGATGTGTATGTTACTGTATGGGTGAGTATAATAAAGAGTGCCGCGAGGCAAAAAAAGAACTCATCTTGGCTACAAAAACTAGTAATGTAGAGACCCTAAGGGAGAAAAGAAACAACTACAAGAGATTACTATTGCAAACCAAGAAAAATTGGGATGACAATTTATGGATTGTACTGATTAGTGCATCCAAAGCCAAGGATCACTCAGGCTTTTGGCGATTGATCGCAAAGGGCAATAAGACGGGAAGGTGTAGCAAGGACCTTTTGTTGGGCGCTAAAACCTGGGTCAGCCACTTTTCCGGCCTATATTCAACATCTATCAGTGACATAGAATTTAATATACAAGACTATGTACCAAGCCCAACTCCAGTTCCTTTAAACTTTAGCATAGAAGATACTTTGGCAGCAATGGACGCAGTCAAACCAGGAAAAGCACCAGGCCCAGATAAGATACCGGGAGATTTACTAAGGTCTGATAAGGAGGTTTGGGGTCCCTATATAAATTTCTTGTGTAACTCAGTCGCCGCTGGTGCACCAATACCGGAATCATGGAAAGGGGCTGAGATTACTACAATTTTTAAGAAAGGAAATCGCCAAGACTCTTCACATTATAGACCGATTAGCTTAATAGATGTTTTACAAAAAATATATGCTCGACAAATTTTAATAAAACTAAATGATTGGATTGAGGAGAATAGTCTTTTGTAAAAATACCAGGCTGGTTTTAGAGTAAAAACAAGCACAATTGACCAAGTCTTTAGATTTCTTTGCATTAGCTGGAAGTATACCGTCCTTAAGCAGGGACACCTGTACATCACCTTTGTAGATTTGAAGGCCGCCTTCGACCTCATTCCTAGAAACCTCCTCTGGAAATCCCTACGAACTCAAGGGATCCCGGGGGAAATACTCATGCAAATAATTAGATTGCATGAGGGGAACTTTTCAAAAGTTAGGTGAGGACCAAAGGGAGAGCTTACAGAGCCGATCCAAGTAAACCGGGGCGTAAGGCAGGGATGTGTGCTTGCGCCCACCCTATTTTCATTGTATGTGAATGACATACCGGAATATCTATTGGGCTGCGAACATGATTCTCCCAAGCTAGGGGGGGCACCAGTACCTGCGTTATTATTTGCAGATGATACTATTTTAATATCCCAAACCCCAAAAGGTTTACAATGTTTAATAGATAATTTTAATGCATACTGTGAAACTAAAGGCCTGGAAATAAATTCTAGTAAAACAAAATATATGGCAGTGAATCCCCATAAGTCTTTTAAAAAGAACCTAACAGTAAAAAAACAGAAACTAGAGTATGTGCACAATTTCAACTACCTAGTTATAACCTTGGACACTAAAATGACTTGGAAAGCTCAAAGGGAGAAAAGTAAAATTATTCTACTCCAAAATTCATTACCGATAGCGAAGAAACATGAGAATAGTATGTCCAAAGATGTATCCCCTGCCCTTGAGGTATACAAGTATAGAGTACAATCAGCATCCCTTTATGGAGCAGAATTATGGGGGCCTTCGAGCAACAATACTTTTATGGTAGGAGAAAACAAGTTTTTTAGAAAATTATTACGCCTTCCAATGCGCACACCATTATTACCTATTGTGATGGATCTTAATGTGCGACGTATGGATCACCAGGTAATTTTAAGACCATTATTATTTTGGGTGCGCCTGTGGTCCACAGTAGAGGTTGCACATTATAAAGAAGGGCTTGAGGAGATCTTAAAACTCAATGGAGCCATGGGCTTACCGTGGACCAAGCATGTTAAGTGTTGGTTTTATAAATTAGGGTTGAGTCATTTCTGGGAAGAGCCAGCCCAATTGTCTTTTGCCTCAAAGAAAATACTAAAAAAACCTTCTGGGCCTACATCCAAGATAGTGTGTCACTTAATTCAGCTACTGGCACTTTAACAACTAGGTTCCTTTCAATGAAATCAACATGGAGTTTTGAACAATTCTTGGATGAGGTACAGCCACAGCTCATAAAAACACTGTATATGAAGTTTAGATATGGTGTTTTACAAATTAATTCAAATACATCAAAGTGGGCCCATAAGCAAGGGGACAAAAATATTGAGCAGTGTGTGCTGTGTCAATCTGGTGTAAAGAAAATGACCAGCACTTATTATTCTTCTGTCCAGTTTATGCAAGATCTAGGACTAAATGGTTCAAACCTCTATGTCGGCTATTGGGTATTAGGTCCTGCTTTGAGGCTGAAAGAATACTAAGAACCGATACTTCACAAAAAGTTGTTTTTAGTGTCAGCAGGTATTTATTTGACGTAGGTCTGGTAAGAGCTAAGAAAGGCTTGAAATTCTAGCGCATTGCATTTGGGAAGTTGTTACTATATTAGTCTTGCATTTGCACTTTATGTACTATACTGGGAGTATAGATATTATGATTATCTTACATTTGCACTTAATTGATTAACAAGAAGACCATGTGGAAGGCCACATTGTTTGCACACAAATTGGATTTTAAGCATTTACACTTTTAACGAATAACCCCAAATTAGGTAGTGAATTAAAAGCTGATTGATAGACTCCTTTTAGACTTATGGTCAATATAATGTATTCTCCGCTAATCCCTCAATATGTTTTTATTACTCAAATTATTTAAATTTTAATTGTATTTAATTTTAAAGGCGAGAAAGGTCAGTACTGGAAATGTATTTCAATACTTGTGTAATGGTCTAAGCGATACCTTTAGACTGTTTTAATGTTTTAATGTTCTGTTGTGTAAACTGTATTGTGTATCTTTTATGGTTTTTAAACCGAAATAAAGATTAATTGAATTGAATTGAATTGTATGGGTGAGTAAGTTGCTGTGTTATTGACTATATGGGTGAGTGAGTGAGTAGGTGTTTGAAGAGCTCTATGGGTGACTGATTCAGTGTGTGAGTGGCTATATGGCTGTATGAGTGGATATGCCAGTGGGTGTATTAGTAAGTGAGTGGGTGTATAAGTGACTGGATTAGTGATTGAGTAGATGTGTGTGTAGATCTATGAGTCATTGAGTGGGTGTGAAAGTACTGGTATGGGTCTGCAGTCTGTGAATGGTTGTGTGGGAGTGGGTGTATGAATGGTTCTATGGGGGTGTGAGTGGGTGTGTTAGTCATTTTCTGGATGATGTCATCAGTGATGTCATTAGTGATGTCATCAGTGTTGTCACTGACCATGTCATGAGTGATGTAATATATGAGGTCATAAGCACATCTTTATTTGTCTATTTAGCACAGATTCATGGATCCAGTGCGAATTTGCAGCAAAATTGACAAAAAAATGCTTTTAATACTCACCAGCATTCCTAGGTTGTCAGGGTATTCCTACCCTGCTCCCTTTCTTTTTTTTAAAAAATTTTCTCGGACTCTGCTTCAAGCTGAGCCACAAGATGGCTGCCAACACTTCCTGGTTTGAAGTGTTGGCATCCAATCATATCTCAGCACGAGATCGGGTGGGGTTCGCTAATCCTCCGTGTCCCTTTATATACAACTGGAAATTTATTTAAATAACTCCAAAACTACTGAACGGATTTACACTAAATCACAAAAAGGCACATCCTGGGACTAACATCTACCTTCCTGCCAAATTTGGGGAAATTCCGTTCAGCAGTTCAGGCAGTAGCCGTGTCTAAAGTTACCATGGGAATTCACATGGGCAAAACAAGATTTTAAGCACCCCATGGTTCTGGGCCCCTGGTTGACGGATCACCCCGAAACTTTCAAGATAGAAACTGAAGTAAGCGTCGGAACAAGTTTTAAGATATTGTGATCATCGTCAAATGGTGCCAAAGTTTTTGGCAAATCAAAATACGCTCTTCCTATGTTAAGTACATCCTAACTATAACTACCTACTGGTGACTGCCAATAGGTGATCTATATACAGAGAGAGATATATACACACATTTATATATGGAGAGATATATACAATTAGATATACATTACACATTTACAAATGTATGTATAAATATATAATGTATATATGTATGAAAAACATAGGTTTCAGGGACGTTATAGTTAGGAATTAGCATTTAAAAAACCTTAGATATTCACTGAAGAAACCACAGGTTTCAGGGAAGTTACAATTAGGCTGACATTTCGCTCATACTAAAGCAGAGAAATTCAGCCATTATAGTTAGCTGAGCTAACTATAACTCGCGCCCCCGCAATGCACTGCTGATGACGTCACATATTACATCAATCATGACATGGTCAGTGACATCACTGATGACATCACTGATGACATCTCAAATGATATCACTGATTATATCATCCTGTGAGTGTGAGTGTGTCTAAAAAGTTTAAGAATGTTATATATACGCCAAGGTGTATTTAATGAATGAGTGGGTGTATGAGTGTCTATATGGATGATTTGGTGGGTGCGTGAGTGACTGTATAAGTCAGTGATTAAATATGTCTTAGTGAATGCATGGGTGAATGACTAATCTGCATGATGACTGTATCAGTCTGTCAGTTGGTATTTAAGTGGCTGCATGTGATGGTGAGTAGCTACATGAGTGTCTATATGGGTTAATTATTGATTGTCTGAGTACCTGTATGGGTGCCTGAGTATCTGTGTGGGTGGGTGGGGGGTGTGACTCTGCATGGATGTGTGAGTGGGTGATTCACTGGGTGTATGGGTTCATGAGTGCATCTGCAAGGGTCTATATGGGAGAGTGAGTGTTCATATGGCTGTGTTGATAAGTGAATGGATGTCTCAGTGGTATATGTGTGAGTAACTGTGAGAAGTTGGCCTGGTATATGCTGTTCAGTAATTAAAGTGGACACCTTGCACCAGGGCAAATCGACTCTTATGGTAGATAGGTTTAAGACAACCTTTAAAGAAAGCTATCCTAGTGGTAGCTGTGAAGAGCAGCCTTCAGGCTAAGTCTTGAAGGAATGTAAAGCAGCTTGTTTTACCACACAATCTCTTGAATCACCAAATGAAAAGACACCACACAGGTATATATATCAAATATATATGTATTTATTTCTAAATAACTCTCTACTAATCTCTTTATGAGATTAGAAGACAAAACATATGCACAAATCAACGTTTCTCAATAAATTAAGCACAAATATGGCTGGAGCCCTAGGGGCGTACCAGACCATATACTAAGAAAGAGACTTAGCAACAACGACTTGCAGGGAGACAAGGCCTAGGGTCTTCAGAAGTGCTGGGGCCTCACAAAACCACCCAAGGCAGGTAAGTAAAGGACCCACGGGGGACGCGTGCAGTGTGGATACACAGGCGCGGATCGCCGTTGACTTCAATGGGGTAAGTCACGGTTGGAAATAAAGAGTTTTAGGATACTTCGGATAGACCTACAAGCAAGTCACTTACAGGGTAAGTAGTTCTAGGGCCCACACCCACAGGAGCACCGTAGTGCTGGAGTTACCTCACCCAGGGAAGCCGGGTGCATAGGTGTCCTTTGGTGTCGGGTCACGGCGTCGTTTTCAATGGCGAACAAAGAAGACTTGCTGCTTGCGGGAGCTGAAGAAGTGTCCGGTGGAATCCAAGCCTGGATTCGGAAGAAGGATGACCTGAAAGCAGAGGGGACAGTGTTCAAAGTCACTTGGCAGTGACTCAGGGCAAGGAAGAGGGATGCCCACCGTTGTCGGTTGATTCAGGTCGGTTGCGGGTGCCTTGACTCTTCAGCCACGAGGTCCAGGAGGTGTCGAAAACAACCAGGAGCTGGATTCGGTGTGTCCCACAACGTCTGCAGCTTACTGTGGTGTCGGCAGCTCGATTGGAGCCAACAAGCCTTAGTAACAGCAAGTCTCGGGAAAGGAAGAAAAGTCAATGGCGCAGACCAGCAAGGTCTGAGGAACTCACCCAGCGAGGGTAAGTCAGGGCAGGCCTGGAGCAATCAGGGGAGCCCTTTGTCTCTTGAAGAAGTCTTCTGGGGACCCACGAGCCGGCTGGCAAGGGATCGCGAAGACATCTCAGGTGGATTCACTCAACAGGGGCCCACGGTCACTCAGGACAGTGTAGGCCTCTGATCTTCGGAGGGATTCCTGCTGGAGGTTGCGACCACACGTGGTCCAAAGCACAAGTTCGTAGAACATTGTGAAGGGGTTGCACTTGACAATAGTGCACGGTACCCCGGGGTCATGGTTCCTCGTCACTCGTGGGGTCCACTTGCCTCAGCTTTGCTGGGGACTCATGATGGCCTTGAAGAAGTCAGGAAATCTACTTCTTGGGCTGCAGGAACTTCGGACTCCAGCAGGAGCGGCGTAGTTTGTGACTGTCGTTGTCATTTTTGGTGCCTGCCAAGCAGGGGAGTCACTCCTTGACTTCAAGGGAGATTCTTCTGTCTTCCAAAGGTAGTGGAACGTTGAAGGGCCAGGATTCTTCTTTAGAGCGTCGTCCAGGGGTTATCTAACTTACAAGTTCAAGGGTTCCGCATCTTATACTAAAAAGAGAGGAGGGACTAGCTCTATGACCCTACCTATGGGAGGGTCAAGGGAGGGGGTGGCTACACCCACTTCCCTTTGTCCAGTTTCATGCCAGAGCAGGAGCAGGTAGCCCCTGAACCGGTTTGAACTGGCATATGCACAGAGGAGCCTTCTGCTCCCCCAGTGCAGGACTTCAAAGCACTCTAAGAGTGCACCCACCCAGCCCCAATACACTAAACCCTGTCTGGGAGGTGGTTACACCTCCCTGTGACAGGATGCCTATTGTTGGGCTTCCTCCACTGTGAGTTTCGGTCATCAGCAGGAGGGCAGCCCAGTGTCTGTGACTGGTGGCATCCATTTTGTGATGCCAGGGCTCTGCAGGATTCTACCGCGTTTCCACAGCAGGTACATGTCTTATCCCTCTAGAAGGGTGGAATGCTACCCCCGCCGCCAGGACTGGCGGGGGGTAGTATTCAAGATGTTTGACACCAAACACGACATGTTTTGATGCAGCCATTCCAAAGTTAGCATTTTACCGCGAGGATATAATGCACTTAAGAGTATATGGTTTAACCGCATCCACAAACAGCACCAGAGAATAGACTCTGAGGGCTGCAGAGGGGCCCTGCTCATGCAGAGGCACCCCCTCACATAGAAGCCAAGCACCCTGCCCTCAGGATTGATAGCGCTTGCCCTAGGGGTGACTGATAGGTTTATATGTGTGCAGGAGAGATATAGGAAACCTATATCTCAGTGAGGAGTGCTAGCACCACCTCACCCAGGCTGCAGTAGCAGGCCTGTGGTGTCAGATTTAGTCTGCTTCCCAGGGGTGGCATAATACATGCTGCAGCCCCTGGTAGGCCTGTGAAGTACCTATGCCCTTGGCACCTAAGGTATCATATACTAGGGACTCATAAGGCACCACAGTATCCAATCACTAGTGCACCTAGAGTGCACTCCATGTCATTTAGAGAGAACAGAGAGGCTGGGGCCCTGATTGGCAGGGACCCAGCCAGACTATAGCCAGAAACCAGTGTAATCATCAGAAAAAAGTGGGGGCAACATAAGAGGCAGATCCTACTCTCCTACACAACCCCCCAAACGCAGGGACACTAAACTAACCTTGACCAGTTGAGTCTTCGTGTTCAAAGTGGAAATACCTTGAGAGTCCATCTGCATTGGCATGTTGGGTCCCAGGCCTATGTTCCACTGTATAGTCCATCCCCTGTAGGGAAATGGACCACCTCAAAAGTTTTGGGTTTTCACCTTTCATCTGCTTTAGCCATAGGAGGGGCTTGTGGTCAGTCTGAACTATGAAGTGAGTGCCAAACAAGTATGGCCTCAGCTTCTTCAGGGCCCATACCACAGCAAAGGCCTCCCTCTCTATAGCTGACCAACGTTTCTCTCTAGGGGTCAGCCTTCTGCTAATAAAAGCTACTGGCTGGTCTTGACCTTCATCATTCAGTTGAGACAGTACAGCTCCCACACCCAGCTCAGAAGCATCTGTTTGGACAATGAACTTTTTGGTGTAGTCTGGACTCTGTAAGATGGGGGCAGTGCACATGGCCTGCTTTAGGTCTTCAAATGCCTTTTGACAGCTAGCTGTCCACTGAACCTTTCTTGGCATTTTCTTTGAGGTCAGATCATTCAAGGGGGTCACTATAGATCCATATCCCTTGACAAACCTCCTATAGTACCCAGTCAGGCCTAAGAAGGCTCTCACCTGTGTCTGGGTGGTTGGAGCAACCCATTCCATTATGGTTTGGATTTTGCTCTGTAAAGGCTGAACCTGGCCTCCACCTACAAGGTGGCCCAGGTACACAACCTGACTCTGCCCTATCTGGCACTTGGTGGCCTTGATAGTGAGGCCTGCTTTCTGCAGAGCCTCCAAAACATTTCTGAGGTGGACCAGGTGATCCTGCCAGGAGGAACTAAAGACAGCAATATCATCTAGATAAGCTGAGCAATAAGTTTCCATCCCTGCCAGAACTTTATTCACCAACCTCTGAAAAGTGGCAGGTGCATTTTTCAATCCAAAGGGCATCACCACAAAGTGGTAGTGCCCACCAGGGGTCGAAAATGCGGTTTTGGCTTTTGCATCATCAGCTAATCTGATTTGCCAGTAGCCAGCTGTGAGGTCAAATGTGCTTAGATACTTGGCTGAGGCCAAAGTATCAATCTGCTCATCTGCCCTTGGTATGGGATAGGCATCAGTCCTAGTGACTGCATTGAGACCTCTGTAGTCTACACAAAACCTAATTTCTTTCTTACCACCCTGGGTATGAGGCTTGGGTACCAGGACTACTGGGCTAGCCCAAGGGCTATCTGAAGGCTCAATTACACCTAGCTCCAGCATTTTCTGGACTTCAGTCCTGATACAGTCCCTGACATGGTCAGGTTGCCTGTAGATTTTATTCTTGACAGGCAGACTGTCTCCAGTGTCCACCTCATGGGTGCACCAGGTAGTCTGACTAGGGGTCAGGCTAAACATATGTCTAAACAGTTGTAGAACTTGTCTGCACTCAGTTTGCTGATGGTCAGTGAGGCTGCTTGCCAAAGCAACACCATCTACTGACCCATCATCAGGGTTCTGAGAGAGCAGGTCAGGGAGAGGGTCACTCTCCTCCTCCTGGTCTTCATCAGTTGCCATGAGCAAGCCCATGTCAGCCCTGTCAACATATGGCTTTAATCTGTTGACATGGAGCACCCTCAGGGGGCTCCTGGGAGTTCCAAGATTCACCAGATAGGTGACTTCTCCCTTCTGTTCAACTATTGTATGGGGGCCACTCCACTTGTCCTGGAGGGCTGCTGGGGCCACAGGCTCCAACACCCACATTTTCTGTCCTGGCTGGTATACAGTCAGCACAGCCTTTGGTCATGCCAAGCTTTTTGCAATTCTTGGCTGGCCTCCAGGTTTTTGGTTGCCTTTTTCATGTACTCTGCCATCCAGGAGCGGAGACCAAGTACATAGTCCATCACATCCTGTTTGGGGGGTTTGAGAGGTAACTCCCAGCCCTCCTTAACCAAACATAATGGACCTCTTACAGGGTGCCCAAACAGAAGCTCAAATGGGCTGTAGCCAACCCCCTTCTGTGGAACCTCTCTGTATGCAAATAAAAGGCAAGGAAGAAGAAGGTCCCATTTCCGCCTAAGCTTCTCTGGGAGTCCCTTAATCATTCCTTTCAGGGTTTTGTTGAACCTTTCAACCAACCCATTGCATTGTGGGTGATAGGGGGTGGTGAACTTGTAAGTTACACCACACTCCTTCCACATTGCTTTCAGATATCCTGACATAAAGTTTGTATCTCTGTCAGATATAACCTCCTTTGGGAAACCCACTCTGGAGAAAACTCCAATGAGGGCTCTTGCCACCACAGGGGCTGTGGTGGTCCTCAGGCGAATTGCTTCTGGGTACCTGGTGGCATGATCCACTACCACCAGGATAAACCTGTGCCCAGATGCAGTTTGAGGGTCAAGGGGACCAACAATGTCAATCCCTACCCTTTCAAAGGGTACCCCCACCACAGGTAGTGGTATCAGGGGGCCTTTGTTGTGCCACCTGCCTTACCACTGGCTTGGCATGTGACACAGGAGCGACAAAACTCCTTTGTGTCCTCTGACATATGTGGCCAATGAAAATGTGGAACAAGCCTGTCCCAGGTCTTGTTTTGGCCCAAGTGACCTGCTAAAGGGATATCATGTGCTAGGGTCAAGAGGAACCCCCTAAACATCTGAGGTATTACCAACCTCCTGGTGGCTCCAGGGGCTGGGTCTCTACCCTCATAATATAGGAGTCCCTCATCCCAATAAACTTTATGGGACCCACTAGCACTCCCAGCAGCCTCAGCAGCAGCCTGCTGTCTGAGGGGTTCAAGAGAGGGGCAGCACTGTTGCTCCTTGCTCAGATCTTCCCTGGAAGGGCCCCCTGCCCCCAAGAACTCAACCTGATCAGGCTCAAGTTCCTCTGGGGCAGTTCCTTCATCAGGGTCTGCTTCACCTCCCTCTGGAGGTGAAACTCTGATCTGAGACAGAGGGGAAGGCACTGCCTTAACCCTACTGCTCCTCCTCTTGGGAAGCATCTGGTCCATTGTTCCAGGATCCAGAGCTGGTTCAGTGTCATGCATTCTTGCTTGTGAATTGGTCACAGCAAATACCTCTGCAGGGATGCCCAACATCTCAGCATGAGTCCATAACTCTACTTCAGACCAGGCTGAAGTCTCTAGATCATTGCCCAATAGACATTCTACAGGGAGGTCTGCACTGACTACAACCTTCTTGAGGCCAGTTACCCCTCCCCAGGAGAAATTCACAACTGCCAGACTATGGTTGGTCTGGACATTGCTTGCATTGGTCACCTGGTACATTTCACCCAGGATGATCTGTCCAGGGTCCACTAGATCCTCTGCCACCATGGTGACACTAGCACCTGTGTCCCTAAATGCCAAAGCCTGTTTGCCATTTATTAAAGCATGCTGTTTGTATTTGCCCAGATTACTGGGGCTTACTAGGAAGGACATATCAATGTTTCCATCACAAATCAGCATTGCCTGAGTGGATACTCTGACTAGGTCAGAGTCCACTTCAGAACCCAGGGTCAACCCTACTACACCCTTATTCTGAGTACCACCTCCACCAGTAGCTGAGCTAGGGGGAACAGTTGCCTTAGGGGCAGGAGTGGTGGTGGTTTGGTCTTTGGACTTGGTACAATCAGAAGTCCAGTGCCCTTTCTGTTTACAGAGTTTGCACCATGTCTTCTTTTGGCCTTTTCCCTTGTTGGATTGTGACTCCCCACCAGATGCAGATTTTTGGGGCCCTTGTGAAGACTTCTGGTCTTTTGCCTTATCCCCACCTTTCTCAGAGCCCTTAGAATCCTGCTTCTTTGTGTCACCCCTTTGGTTCTGGGTTTTCTGCCTCACCCTGGTTCTGACCCATTTGTCTGCCTTCTTTCCCAATTCTTGGGGAGAGGTCAGATCAGAGTCCACCAGGTACTGATGCAACAGCTGGTTCTGGCAATTATTAAGGATCTGTTCTCTCATCATCAGTTTATACAATCCCTTGAAATCAGTAACCCTACTGCCAACCAGCCAACCCTCCAGAGCCTTGGTTGCACAATCAACAAAGTCAGTCCAGACCTGAGTCTGTGCCTTCTGGGTATCTCTGAACTTCAACCTGTACTGCTCAGTGGTTAAGCCAAACCCATCTATCAGTGCACTCTTCAGGACTTCATAATCATCAGCATCCTCTTCTCTAACAGTGAGGAGCTTGTCTCTACCTTTATCTGAAAAGGAGAGCCACAAGATTGCTGCCCACTGCTTTTGGGGGACCTGCTGTACTCTACAGGCCCTCTCCATAGCAGTTATCCACTTGTGGATATCATCCCCACTCTGGTAGGGAGGAACAACCTTGCTCAGGTTCCTATGGTCTGGAATATATTCTCTGCCTCTAGGGACACTGTTGCTGCCACCAGGGGGTTCTAACCCCTCTCTTCTAGAAGCTCTCTGGATTTCCAGGGCTTCCCTATCCAGTGCCAACTGCTTGGTTCTGAGGGCCACTTTGGCTTCCTCATACTGGAGCAGTTTGCACCTTCTCTCAGAGGAGGTCTCTCTTAAGGAAAAGTATGAGCTCCTCTGCTGGACAAATTCTCTGCCAGAGTGATAAGAGTTGTCAGATTCCCTGGAAGGGGATCTGTGCCTCTCCTCCTCTCTGTCAGTTCTCTTAGGGAGAATTCCTCTGTCCTTTTCAGGCCCCTTGAAGCCTGGCCCTTCAACCACAGAGTCTTGGTCATTCTGATTTTCATCATCTGACCCAGATACTATGATTGACCCACCCACTGATTCAGACCCCTTAGCTCCTAGAGCCAATCTAAGGTCATCTGCTGTCAGCAGATCTATCAGGTGTAGTGTGGAGGGACTCTGTCCTAGCTTCAGGTGTCTTTCAACACACATGGCTCTCAAGTCAGAGAAAGCCATGTCCTTATACTGAGGCTGAGTGGATCCACTGGTCCACCCTTTGAGGACATTCTAGTGTTGTGCAGTGTTGTACTACCTACACTAGTTTGTGGCCTACTGATCCTAGCTTGAGCTGTAGAAAGGGTGTGCTATCCCTTGGCACACAGCTATAAGTTCAGTAGAACTTATTGATACTAAGCTTGACTTTATATGTACCTTGAGTACCTATAGTGGTTTTCAGTTAGTAATTCAAATAGAGATTTTCTGGTAAAACAATAGCAAGCTGGAATCCCACACGCTGCCCACCAATGTGAGAAGTTGGCCTGGTATATGCTGTTCACTAATTAAAGTGGACACCTTGCACCAGGGCAAATCGACTCTTATGGTAGATAGGTTTAAGACAACCTTTAAAGAAAGCTATCCTAGTGGTAGCTGTGGAGAGCAGCCTTCAGGCTAAGTCTTGAAGGAATGTAAAGCAGCTTGTTTTACCACACAATCTCTTGAATCACCAAATGAAAAGACACCACACAGGTATATATATCAAATATATATGTATTTATTTCTAAATAACTCTCTACTAATCTCTTTATGAGATTAGAAAACAAAACATATGCACAAATCAACGTTTCTCAATAAATTAAGCACAAATATGGCTGGAGCCCTAGGGGCGTACAAGACCATATACTAAGAAAGAGACTTAGCAACAACGACTTGCAGGGAGACAAGGCCTAGGGCCTTCAGAAGTGCTGGGGCCTCACGAAACCACCCAAGGCAGGTAAGTAAAGCACCCACGGGGGACGCGTGCAGTGTGGATACACAGGCGCGGATCGCCGTTGACTTCAATGGGGTAAGTCGCGGTTGGAAATAAAGAGTTTTAGGATACTTCGGATAGACCTACAAGCAAGTCACTTACAGGGTAAGTAGTTCTAGGGCCCACACCCACAGGAGCACCATAGTGCTGGAGTTACCTCACCCAGGGAAGCCGGGTGCATAGGTGTCCTTTGGTGTCGGGTCACGGCGTCGTTTTCAATGGCGAACAAAGAAGACTTGCTGCTTGCGGGAGCTGAAGAAGTGTCCGGTGGAATCCAAGCCTGGATTTGGAAGAAGGATGACCTGAAAGCAGAGGGGACAGTGTTCAAAGTCACTTGGCAGTGACTCAGGGCAAGGAAGATGGATGCCCACCGTCGTCGGTTGATTCTGGTCGGTTGCAGGTGCCTTGACTCTTCAGCCATGAGGTCCAGGAGGTGTCGACGATGACCAGGAGCTAGATTCGGCGTGTCCCATGATGTCTGCAGCTTACTGTGGTGTCAGCAACTCGATTGGAGCCAACAAGCCTTGGTAACAGCAAGTCTTGGGGAAAGGAAGAAAAGTCAATGGCGCAGACCAGCAAAGTCTGAGGAACTCACCCAGCAAGGGTACGTCAGGACAGGCCTGTAGCAAACAGGGGAGCTCTTTGGTTTCTTGAAGAAGTCTTATGGGGACCCGCGAGCCGGCTGGCAAGGGATCGCAAAGACACCTCGGGCGGATTCACTCAACAGGGGCCCACGGTCACTCGGGACAGTGTAGGCCTCTGATCTTCAGGGGGTTTCTTGCTGGAGGTCGGGATCACACGTGCTCCAAAGCACAAGTTCGTAGAACATTGTGAAGAGGTTGCACTCGACAATAGTGCACGGTACCCAGGGGTCGTGGTTCCTCGTCACTCGTGGGGTCCACTTGCCTCAGCTTCTCTGGGGACTCACGACAGCCTTGGAGAAGTCAGGAAATCCACTTCTTGGGCTGCAGGGACTTCGGACTCCGGCGGGAGCGGTGTAGTTTGCGACTGTCGTCGTTTTTGGTGCCTGCCAAGCAGGGGAGTCACTCCTTGACTCCAAGGGAGATTCTTCTGTCTTCCAAAGGCAGTGGAACGTAGAAGGGCCAGAATTCTTCTTTAGAGCATCGTCCAGGGGTTATCTAACTTACAAGTTCAAGGGTTCCCCATCTTATACTAAAAAGAGGGGAGGGACTAGCTCTATGACCCTACCTATGGGAGTGTCAAGGGAGGGGGTGGCTACACCCACTTCCCTTTGTCCAGTTTTGCACCAGAGCAGGGGCAGGTAGCCCCTGAACCGGTTTGAACTGGCATATGCACAGAGGAGCCTTCTGCTCCCCCAGTGCAGGACTTCAAAGAACTCTAAGAGTGCACCCACCCAGCCCCAATACACTAAACCCTGTCTGGGAGGTGGTTACACCTCCCTGTGACAGGATGCCTATTGTTGGGCTTCCTCCACTGTGAGTTTCGGTCATCAGCAGGAGGGCAGCCCAGTGTCTGTGACTGGTGGCATCCATTTTGTGATGCCCGGGCTCTGCAGGATTCTACCGCGTTTCCACAGCAGGTACATGTCTTATCCCTCTAGAAGGGTGGAATGCTACCCCGCCGCCAGGACTGGCGGGGGTAGTATTCCAAGATGTTTGACACCAAACACGACATGTTTTGATGCAGCCATTCCAAAGTTAGCATTTTACCGCGAGGATATAATGCACTTAAGAGTATATGGTTTAACCGCATCCACAAACAGCACCAGAGAATAGACTCTGAGGGCTGCAGAGGGGCCCTGCTCATGCAGAGGCACCCCCTCACATAGAAGCCAAGCACCCTGCCCTCAGCATTGATAGGGCCTGCCCTAGGGGTGACTGATAGGTTTATATGTGTGTGCAGGAGAGATATAGGAAACCTATATCTCAGTGAGGCGTGCTAGCACCACCTCACCCAGGCTGCAGTAGCAGGCCTGTGGTGTCAGATTTAGTCTGCTTCCCAGGGTAGGCTTAATACATGCTGCAGCCCCTGGTAGGCCTGTGAAGTACCTATGCCCTTGGCACCTAAGGTACCATATACTAGGGACTCATAAGGCACCACAGTATCCAATCACTAGTGCACCTAGAGTGCACTCCATGTCATTTAGAGAGAACAGAGAGGCTGGGGCCCTGATTGGCAGGGACCCAGCCAGACTATAGCCAGAAACCAGTGTAAGCATCAGAAAAAAGTGGGGGCAACATAAGAGGCAGATCCTACTCTCCTACAGTAACTATATATGTGAAAGGCAGTATATGTGAGTGTTGGAGTATATAAGTGACTATTTGTGAGAGTTAGTGATTGTGAGAGTGGCTGTATGGATAAGTGTCTGCTTGTGTCAGTGATTGTATAAGAGAGTAAGTATATGTTATATCTGTTTAAATACGTGAGGTGGTGTGTGAATACCTGTATAGGTAAGTAAATGGCAGTGTGATTGAATCTTTGGGTGACTGACTAGGTGCGTGAGTAACTCTAAGGGTGAATGACTGTGTGAGCGAGTGACTGTATGGGTCAGTGAGTGGATTAGTGTGTAGACCTATGGATCAGTGAGGGTGTATATACTAACTGGTATTGGTGTGTAGTCTGTATTTTAGAGTGGGTGCATGAAAGGTTATATTATGGTGTGAGGAGGTGCACCAGATACTAAGTGGATGATGTCATCAGTATTGTCATTTGAGATGTCATCCGTGATTTCATCAGTGAGGTCACTGACCATGTTATGAGTGATGTAATATGTGATGTCATCAGCAGTGCATTGTGAGGGCGCAAGTTATAGTTAGCTCAGCTAACTATAATGGCTGAATTTCTCTGCTTTTGTACGCGTGAAATGTCAGCCTAACTATAACATCCCTGAAACCTGTGTTTTTTTCAGTGAATATCTAAGGTTTTTTAAATGCAAATTCCTAACTATATTGTCCCTGAAACCGGTGTTTTTTTCAGTGAATTTAAGTTTTTTTAAATGCTAATACTAACTATAACGTCCCTGAAATCTGTGGGTTTTTTCAGTGGGTTTCTAAGGTTTTCTAAATGCTAATTTCTAACTATGCCTACATAGGTAGGACATGTACAGAAAGAGGAAGAAAGGTGCAGAAAGCAAGAGTAGTGCAGAAAGAAGCAAGAGAGGTGAGAAAGACGCAACAGAGGTGCAGAAAGAGGCCTACTTCGACTGTACCATTCCACAGACTCATACAAAGTAGCCTAATCACTAATCCTTCCCCCAATCACTAATCCTTCCCCCAAGATGTCTTAAACCTCACTTTTCTCTTGAAAGTTCACTATTTATCGACTGCTCAGAATGTTAGGCCTACCAAATGTAAAACAGCAATCCTAACCATATCACTGTTTTAAGTCTGACCAAGTCTGTGAAGGTATGCATGCGAGTGTCTCTGCATTTACCTAGTGACATGTTACATAAAAATAAACATAGAAATACTTGAAGACCTGTGTTTCAAACAGCATACTCTATAAATGTGTGTTCAAAAAGGTAGAAGCAAGAGACATGCAGAAAGAAGCAATAGAGGTGCAGAAAGAGGGAAGAGAAGTGCAGAAAGAGGCAAGAGAAGTGCAGAAAGAACCAACAGAGGTGCAGAAAGATTCAAGAGGGGTGCAGAAAGATGCAATAGAAGTGCAGAAAGAAGCAGTTAATGTGCAGAATGAGGCAAGAGAACCGCAGAAAGAGAAAAGAGAGGTGCAGAAAGAGGCAAGAGAGGAGCACAAAGAGGGAGGAAGGGTGTAGAAAGAGGGAAGAAGGGTGCAGAAAGAAGCAAGAGAGGTACAGAAAGAAGCAAAGAGGTGGAGAAAGAAGTAAGAGAAGTGCAGAAAGAAGCAAAAGAGATGCAGAAAGATATAAAAGGGGTACAGAAAGAAGCAAGAGAGGTGCAGAAAGAAACAAGGTAAGTGCTGAAAGAAGCAAGTGAGGTGCAGAATGAGAGGTACTGAAAGAGGGAAGATGGGGGCAGAAAGATGCAAGAGAAGGTCAGACAGAAGCAACAGAGGTGCAGAAAGAGGCAAGAGAAGTGCAGAAAGAGGCAACAGAGGTGCAGAAACAGGCAGTGAGGTGAAGAAACAAGCAAAACAGGTGCAGAAAGAAGGAACAGGGGCGCATAAAGAGGGAAGAGAGGTACAGAAAGAGGGAAGAGGGATGCAGAAAGAAGCAAGAGAGGTGCAGAAAGATGCAAGCAAGCTGCAGAATAAAGCAATAGTGGTGCAGAAAGAGGCAAGACAGGTGCAGAAACAGGCAAGAGAAGTACAGAAAGAGGCAAAAGAAGTGCTGAAAGAAGTAACAGAGGTGTAGAAAGAAGCAAGAGAAGTGATGAAAGAGACAAGAGAGTTGCAGAAAGAAACACGAGAGGTGCTCAAAGAGGGAAGAGGGATGCAGGAAGAGGCAAGAGGGGTACAGAAAGAAGCAAGAGAGGTACAGAAAGAAGCAAGAGAAGTGCAGAAAGAAGCAAAAGAGGTGCAGAAAGAGGGAAAAGGGGTTCAGAAAGAGGCAAGAGAAGTGCAGAAAGAAAAAACAGAGGCACAGAAAGAGGCAAGAGAAGTGCAGAAAGAGGCAACAGAGGTACGGAAACAGGAAGGAGAGGTGCAGAAAGAGGGAACAGTGTTGCAGAAAGAGGCAAGACTGGTGAAGAAACAGGCAAGAGAAGTGCAGAAAGATGCAAGAGAAGTGCTGAAAGAAGCAACAGAGGGGTATAAAGAAGCAAGAGAAGTGATTAGAGAGACAAGAGAGTTGCAGAAAGAAACAAGAGAGGTGCAGACAAAAGCAAGGGAAGTGCAGAAACAGGCAGGAGAGGTGCAGAACACAGGTGCAGAAAAAAGGAACAGGGGTGCAGAAAGAGGCAAGAGAGGTATAGAAAGAGGGAAGAGGGGTGCAGAAAGAGGCAAGAGGGGTGCAGAAAGAATCAAGCGAGCTGCAGAAAAAGGCAACAGTGGTGAAAAATGAGGAAAGACAGCAGGGGTTTAACACAGGCCCCCGCAACCCCACGGTGCATGGGGGGCCCGAGCTGCAGCTGACCCCCTCAGCACAGTACTCAGGCCATGGAGCTCCAGATTAAATCTAGAGTGGGGGCCCCTCTGTGTACCTTGCAGGGGGGCCCCCTAAACTTTCATTACGTCACTGAAAGACAGGTGCAGGATCAGGCAAGAGAAGTGCTGAAAGAAGAAACAGAGGGGTAGAAAGAAGCAATATTAGTGATGAAAGAGACAAGAGAGTTGCAGAAAGAAACAAGAGAGGTGCAGACAAAAGCAAGAGAAGTGCAGAAAGAAGCAAGTGAGGTACAGAACCCAGCAGGAGAATTGTAGAAAGTGGCAAGAGAGGTTCAGAAAGAGGGAACTGGGATGCAGAAAGAGGCAAGAGAGGTGCAGAAAGAGGGAAGAGAAGTGCAGAAAGAAGCAACAGGGGTGCAGAAGGAGGCAAGAGAACTGCAGAAAGAGACAAGAGATTTGCAGAAACAGGCAAGAGAGGTGCAGAAAGAAGCAAGAGAAGTGCAGAAAGAGGCAAAAGAGGTGCAGAAAGAAGCAAGAGAGATGCAGAAAAAAGCAAGAGAAGTGCAAAAAAAAACAATGGAGGTGCAGAAAGAGGCAAGATGGGTGCAGAAAGAGGCAAGAGAAGTGCAGAAAGAAGCAACAGAGTTGTAGAAAGAGGCAAGAGAACTGCAGAAATGTGCAAGAAAGTTGCAGAAACAGGCAAAAACGGTACAGAAAGAGAGAACAGGGAAGCAGACAGAGGCAAGAGAGGTGCAGAAAGAGGGAAGAGGGGTGAAGAAATGTACAAGAGAGGTTGAAGAAAGAAGTAAGAGTAGTGCAGAAAGAACCAACCGAGGTGCAGAAAGAGGCAAGAGGGGTACAGAAAGAGGCAAGAGAGGTGCAGAAAGAGAGAAGACGGGTGCAGAAAGAGCTAAAAGGGGTACAGAAAGAAGCAATAGAGGGGCGAAAGAGGCAACAGAAATGCAGAAAGAATCAAAAGAGGTACAGAAAGAGGCAACAGAACTGCAGAAAGGAAAGAGAGATTCCGAAAGAGGCAAGAGAGGTGAAGACAGAAGCAACAGAGGTGCAGAAAGAGGCAAGAGAAGTGCAGAAAGAGAAAATAGAGGTGCAGAAAGAGGCAAGAGGGGTGCAGAGAGAAGCAAGAGAGGTACAGAAAGAAGCAAGAGAAGTGCTGCAAGAAGCAAAAGAGGTGCAGAAAGATGGAAAAGGGGTGCAGAAAGAGGCAAGAGAAGTGCAGATAGAAGCAACAGAGGTACAGAAAGAGGCAAGAGAAGTGCAGAAAGAGGCAACAGAGGTGCAGAAACAGGAAGGAGAGGTGCAGAAAGAGGGAACAGAGGTGCAGAAAGAGGCAAGACTGGTGAAGAAACAGGCAAGAGAAGTGCAGAAAGATGCAAGAGAAGTGCTGAAACAGGCAGGAGGGGTGCAGAAACATGCATAACAGGTACAGAAAGAAGGAACAGGGGTGCAGAAAGAGGCAAGAGAGGTACAGAAAGAGGGGAGAGGGGTGCAGAAAGAGACAAGAGGGGTGCAGAAAGAGGGAAGAGGGTGCAGAAAGAGTCAAGAGAGGTGCAGAAAGAGAGAAGATGGGTGCAGAAAGAGGCAAGAGGGGTGCAGAAAGAAGCAATAGAGGTGCATAAAAAGGCAACAGAAGTACAGAAAGAAGCAAAAGATGTGCAGAAAGAGGCAAGAGAACTGCAGAAAGAGGAAAGAGAAGTGCAAAAAAAGAACGAGAGGTGCACAAAGAAGCAAGAGATGTGCTGAAAGAAGTAACAGGTGCAGAAAGAAGGAAGATGGGTGCAGAAAGAGGCAAGATAATTGCAGACAGAAGCAACTGATGTGCAGAAAGAGGCAGGAGAAGTAGAGAAAGGGGCAACAGAGGTGCAGAAACAGGCAGGAGAGGTGAAGAAACAGGCAAAACAGATGCAGAAAGAGGGAAGAGAGGTACAGAAAGAGGGAAGGGGGGTGCAGATAGAAGCAAGAGAGGTGCAGAAAGATGCAAGTGAGGTACAGAAAAAGGCAACAGTGGTACAGAAAGAGGCAAGACAGGTGCAGAAACAGGCAAGAGAAGTACAGAAAGATTCAAGAGAAGTGCTGAAAGAAGCAACAGAGGTGTAGAAAGAAGCAATAGAAGTGATGAAAGAGACAAGAGAGTTGCAGAAAGAAACAAGAGAGGCACAAAGAGGGAAGAGTGGTGCAGAAAGAGGCAAGAGGAGTACAGAAAGAAGCAAGAGAGGTACAGAAAGAAGCAAGAGAAGTGCAGGAATAAGCAACAGATGTGCAGAAAGAGGGAAGAGGGGTGTAGAAAGAGGCAAGAGAATTACAGAAAGAAGCAACAGATGTCCAGAAACAGGCAAGGAAGTGCAGAAAGAGGCAACAGAGGTGCAGAAACAGGCAGGAGAGATGCAGAAAGATGGAACAGGGGTGCAGAAAGAGACAAGACTGGTGAAGAAACAGGCAAGAGAAGTGCAGAAAGATGCAAGAGAAGTGATGAAAGAAGAAACAGAGGGGTAGAAAGAAGCAAGAGAAGTGAAGAAAGAGACAAGAGAGTTGCAGAAAGAAACAAGAGAGGTGCATACAAAAGCAAGAGAAGTGCAGAAACAGGCAGGAGAGGTGTGGAAACAGGCAAAACTGACACAGAAAGAAGGAACAGGGGTGCAGAAAGAAGGAACAGGGGTGCAGAAAGAGGCAAGAGAGGTACAGAAAGAGGGAAGAGGGGTGCAGAAAGAAGCAAGAGGGGTGTAGAAAAAGGCAACAGTGGTGCAGAATGAGGAAAGACAGCAGGGGCGTAACACAGGTCACCGCAGCCCCTGCAGTGCAGGGGGGGCTGAGTTGCAGGAGACCCCCTCAGCAGAGTACTCAGACCATGGAGCTCCGGATTAAATCCAGAGCGGGTGCCCCTCTGTGTACCTTGCAGGGGGGACCCTCTCAACTTTTGTTACACCACTGAAAGACAGGTGCAGAAACAGGCAAGAGAAGTAGAGGAAGAGGCAACTGAAGTCCTGAAAGAAGAAACAGAGTGGTTGAAAGAAGCAAGAGAAGTGATGAAAGAGACAAGAGAGTTGCAGATAGAAACAAGAGAGGTGCAGACAAAAGCAAGAGAAGTGCATAAAGAGGCAAGTGAGGTGCAGAAACCAGGAGGAGAAGTGCAGAAAGGGGCTAGAGAGGTGCAGAAAGAGGCAAGTGAGGTACATAAACAGGCAAGAGAGGAGCAGAAAGAGGGACGAGAAGTGCAGAAAGAAGCAACAGAGGTGCAGAAGGAGGCAAGAGAACTTGCGAAAGAGACAAGAGATTTGTAGAAATAGGTAATAGAGGTGCAGAAAGAAGAAAGAGCGGTGCAGAAAGAGGCTAGAGGAGTGCAGAAAGAGGGAAGAGGGGTGCAGAAAGAGGCAAGAGAAGTGCAGACAAAAGCAACAGAGGTGCAGGAAGAGGCAAGAGAAGTGCAGAAAGAGGCAAGAGAAGTGCAGAAAGAACCAACAGAGGTGCAGAAAGAACAAACAGAGGTGCAGAAAGATTCAAGAGGGGTGCAGAAAGATGCAACAGAAGTGCAAAAAGAAGCACTAGATATGCAGAATGAGGCAAGAGAACTGCAGAAAGAAAAAAGAGAGGTGCAGAAAGAAACAAGAGAGGCACAAAGAGGGAAGAGTGGTGCAGAAAGAGGCAAGAAGAGTACAGAAAGAAGCAACAGAGGTGTATAAAGAAGCAAGAGAAGTGATGAAAGAGACAAGAGAGTTGCAGAAAGAAACAAGAGAGGTGCACAAAGAAGGAAGAGGGGTGCAGGAAGAGGCAAGAGGGGTACAGAAAGAAGCAAGAGGGGTGCAGAAAGAGGCAAGAGAAGTGCAGAAAGAAGCAACAGAGGTATAGAAAGAGGCAAGAGAAGTGCAGAAAGAGGCAACAGAGGTGTAGAAACAGGAAGGAGAGGTGCAGAAAGAGGGAACAGGGATGCAGAAAGAGGCAAGACTGGTGAAGAAACAGGCAAGAGAAGTGCAGAAAGATGCAAGAGAGTAGGATCTGCCTCTTATGTTGCCCCCACTTTTTTCTGATGCTTACACTGGTTTCTGCCTATAGTCTGGCTGGGTCCCTACCAATCAGGGCCCCAGCCTCTCTGTTCTCTCTAAAAAATTTGGAGTGCACTCTAGGTGCACTAGTGATTGGATACTGTGGTACCTTATGAGTCCCTAGTATATGGTACCTTAGGTACCAAGGGCATAGGTACTTCACAGGCCTACCAGGGGCTGCAGCATGTATTATGCCACCCCTGGGAAGCAGACTAAATCTGACACCACAGGCCTGCTACTGCAGCCTGGGTGAGGTGGTGCTAGCACTCCTTACTGAGATATAGGTTCCCTATATCTCTCCTGCACACACATATAAACCTATCAGTCACCCCTAAGGCAGGCCCTATCAATCCTGAGTGCAGGGTGCTTGGCTTCTATGTGAGGGGGTGCCTCTGCCTGAACAGGGCCCCTCTGCAGCTCTCAGAGTCCATTCTCTGGTGCTGTTTGTGGATGCGGTTAAACCATACACTCTTAAGTGCATTATATCCTCGCGGTAAAATGCTAACTTTGGAATGGCTGCATCAAAACATGTCGTGTTTGGTGTCAAACATCTTGGAATACTACCCCCCGCCAGTCCTGGTGGCGGGGGTAGCATTCCACCCTTCTAGAGGGATAGACATGTACCTACTGTGGAAACACGGTAGAATCCTAAAGAGCCCTGGCATCACAAAATGGATGCCACCAGTCACAGACACTGGGCTGCCCTCCTGCTGATGACCGAAACTCACAGTGGAGGAAGCCCAACAATAGGCATCCTGTCACATGGAGGTGTAACCACCTCCCAGACAGGGTTTAGTGTATTGGGGCTGGGTGGGTGCACTCTTAGAGTGCTTTGAAGTCCTGCACTGGGGGAGCAGTAGGCTCCTCTATGCATATGCCAGTTCAAACTGGCTCAGTGGCTACCTGCCCCTGCTCTGGCATGAAACTGGACAAAGGGAAGTGGGTGTAACCACCCACTCCCCTGACCCTCCCATAGGTGGGGTCATAGAGCTAGTCCCTCCCATCTTTACAGTATAAGATAGGGAACCCTTGATCTTGAAAGTTAGATATCCCTGGACGACGCTCTGAAGAAGAATCCTGGACCTTCAATGTTCCACTACCTTTGGAAGACTGAAGAATCTCCCTTGGAGTCAAGGAGTGACTCCCCTGCTTGGCAGGCACCAAAAACTACAAATGACAGTCGCAAACTACACCGCTCCTGCCGGAGTCCAAAGTCCCTGCAGCCCCAAAAGTGGATTTCCTGACTTCGCAAAGGCCATCGTGAGTCCCCAGCGAAGCTGAGGCCAGTGGACCACAAGAGTGATGAGGAACTGCGACCCCTGGGTACCGTGCACTATTGTCAAGTGCAACCCCTTCATAACATTCTATGAACCTGTGCTTTGGACCATGTGTGGTCCCAGCCTCCAGTAGCAATCCTTACGAAGATCAGAGGCCTACACTGTCCCGAGTGACCGTGGGACTCTGTTGAGCGAATCCTCCTGAGGTGTCTTTGCGATCCCTTGCCAGCCAGCTCGTGGGTCCCCTGAAGACTTTCCTAAGAAACCAAAGAGCTCCCCTGGTTGCTCCAGGCCTGCCCTGACTTACCCTTGCTGGGTGAGTCCCTCAGATCTTGCTGGTCTGCGCCATTGTCTTTTTGCACTTTCCACGAGACTTGCAGTTACCAAGGCTTGTTGGCTCCATTTGAGTTGCTGACACAGCAGTAAGCTGCAAACATTATGGGACACGCTGAATCCAGCTCCTGGTTGTTGTCGATGCCTCTTGGACCTCGTGGCAGAAGAGTCAAGGCACCTGTGATCGACCTGAATCTTGCGACGACGGTGGGCATCCATCTTCCTTGCCCCGAGTCACAGCCAAGTGACTTTGAACACTGTCCCCTCTGCTTTCAGGTCTTCCATCTTCTGAATCCAGGCTTGGATTCCACCGGACACTTCCTCGGACATCACAACCAGCAAGTCTTCTTTGTTTGCCATTGAAAACGACGCCGCGACCCGACACAAAAGGACACATATGCACCCGGCTTCCCTGGGTGAGGTAACTTCAGCACTACAGTGCTCCTGTGGGTGTGGGCCCTAGAACTACTTACCTTGTAAGTGACTTGCTTGTAGGTCCTCCCGAAGTATCCTAAAACTCTTAATTTCCAACCGCGACTTGCCCCATTGAAGTCAACGGCGATCCGCGCCTGTGTCTCCACACTGCACGCGTCCCCCGTGGGTCCTTTACTTACCTGCCTTGGGTGGTTTCGTGAGGCCCCAGCACTTCTGAAGGCCCTACGCCTTGTCTCCTTGCAAGTCGTTGTGCCTAAGTCTCTTTTTTAGTATATGGTCTGGTACGCCCCTAGTGCCCCAGCCATATTTGTGCTTAACTTATTGTGAAACATTGATTTGTGCATATGTCCTTGACTTCTAATCTCATAAAGAGATTAGTAGAGAGTTGTTTAGTAATAAATACATATATATTTGATATATATACCTGTGTGGTGTCTTTTCATTTGGTGATTCAAGAGATTGTGTGGTAAAACAAGCTGCTTTACATTCCTTCAAGACTTAGCCTGAAGGCTGCTCTCCACAGCTACCACTAGGATAGCTTTCTTTAAAGGTTGTCTTAAACCTATCTACCATAAGAGTCGAATTGTACTGGTGCAAGGTGTCCACTTTAATTAGTGAACAGCATATACCAGGCCAACTTCTCACATTGGTGGGCAGCGTGTGGGATTCCAGCTTGCTATTGTTTTACCAGAAAATCTCTATTTGAATTACTAACTGAAAACCACTATAGGTACTTAAGGTACATATAAAGTCAAGCTTAGTATCAATAAGTTCTACTGAACTTAGAGCTGTGTGTCAAGGGATAGCACACCCTTTCTACAGCTCAAGCTAGGATCAGTAGGCCACAAACTAGTGTAGGTAGTACAACACTGCACAACACTAGAATGTCCTTAAAAGGTGGACCCAGTGGATCCACCCAGCCTCAGTATAAGGACATGGCTTTCTCTGACTTGAGAGCCATGTGTGTTGAAAGACACCTGAAGCTAGGACAGAGTCCCTCCACACTGCACCTGATAGATCTGCTGACAGCAGATGATCTTAGATTGGCTCTAGGAGCTAAGGGGTCTGAATCAGTGAGTGGGTCAATTATAGTATCTGGGTCAGATGATGAAAATCAGAATGACCAAGACTCTGTGATTGAAGTGCCAGGCTCCAAGGGGCCTGAAAAGGACAGAGGAATTCTCCCTAAGATAACTGACAGAGTGGAGGAGAGGCACAGGTCCCCTTCCAGGGAATCTGACCACTCTTATCACTCTGGCAGAGAATTTGTCCAGCAGAGGAGCTCATACTTTCCCCTAAGAGAGACCTCCTCTGAAAGAAGGTGCAAACTGCTCCAGTATGAGGAAGCCAAAGTGGCCCTCAGAACCAAGCAGTTGGCACTGGATAGAGAAGCCCTGGAGATCCAGAGAGCTTCTAGAAGAGAGGGGTTAGAACCCCTTGTTGGCAGCAACAGTGTCCGTAAAGGCAGAGAATATATTCCAGACCATAGGAACCTGAGCAAGGTTGTTCCTCCCTACCAGAGTGGGGATGATATCCACAAATGGATAACTGCTATGGAGAGGGCCTGTAGAGTACAGCAGGTCCCCCAAAAGCAGTGGGCAGCAATCTTGTGGCTCTCCTTTTCAGATAAAGGTAGAGACAAGCTCCTCACTGTTAGAGAAGAGGATGCTGATGATTATGAAGTCCTGAAGAGTGCACTGATAGATGGGTTTGGCTTAACCACTGAGCAATACAGGTTAAAGTTCAGAGATACCCAGAAGGCACAGACTCAGGACTGGACTGACTTTGTTGATTGTGCAACCAAGGCTCTGGAGGGTTGGCTGGTTGGCAGTAGGGTTACTGATTTCAAGGGATTGTATAATCTGATGATGAGAGAACAGATCCTTAATAATTGCCAGAACCAGTTGTTGCATCAGTACCTGGTGGACTCTGATCTGACCTCTCCCCAAGAATTGGGAAAGAAGGCAGACAAATGGGTCAGAACCAGGGTGAGGCAGAAAACCCAGAACCAAGGGGTGACACAAAGAAGCAGGATTCTAAGGGCTCTGAGAAAGGTGGGGATAAGTCAAAAGACCAGAAGTCTTCACAAGGGCCCCAAAAATCTGCATCTGGTGGGGAGTCACAATCCAACAAGGGAAAAGGCCAAAAGAAGTCATGGTGCAAATTCTGTAAACAGAAAGGGTACTGGACTTCTGATTGTACCAAGTCCAAAGACCAAACCACCACCACTCCTGCCCCTAAGGCAACTGTCCCCCTAGCTCAGCTACTGGTGGAGGTGGTACTCAGAATAAGGGTGTAGTGGGGTTGACCCTGGGTTCTGAAGTGGACTCTGACCTAGTCAGAGTACCCACTCAGGCAATGCTGATTTGTGATGGAGACATTGACATGTCCTTCCTAGTAAGCCACAGTAATCTGGGCAAATACAAACAGCAGCCTGTAATAAATGGCAAACAGGCTTTGGCATTTAGGGACACAGGTGCTAGTGTCACCATGGTGGCAGAGGATCTAGTGGACCCTGACCAGATCATCCTGGGCGAAATGTACCAGGTGACCAATGCAAGCAATGTCAGGACCAACCATAGTCTGGCAGTTGTGAATTTCTCCTGGGGAGGGGTAACTGGCCTCAAGAAGGTTGTAGTCAGTTCAGACCTCCCTGTAGAATGTCTATTGGGCAATGATCTAGAGACTTCAGCCTGGTCTGAAGTAGAGTTATGGACTCATGCTGAGATGTTGGGCATCCCTGCAGAGGTATTTGCTGTGACCAGGTCACAAGCAAGAATGCATAACACTGAACCAGCTCTGGATCCTGGAACAATGGACCAGATGCTTCCCAAGAGGAGGAGCAGTAGGGTTAAGGCAGTGCCTTCCCCTCTGTCTCAGATCACAGATTCACCTCCAGAGGGAGGTGAAGCAGATCCTGAAGAAGGAACTGCCCCAGAGGGACTTGAGCCTGATCAGGTTGAGTTCTTGGGGGCAGGGGGCCCTTCTAGGGAAGATCTGAGTAAGGAGCAACAGTGCTGCCCCTCTCTTGAACCCCTCAGACAGCAGGCTGCTGCTGAGGCTGCTGGGAGTGCTAGTGGGTCCCATAAAGTTTATTGGGATGAGGGACTCCTATATTCTGAGGGTAGAGATCCAGCCCTTGGAGCCACCAGGAGGTTGGTAATACCTCAGAAGTTTAGGGGTTCCTCTTGACCCTAGCACATGACATCCCTTTAGCATGTCACTTGGGCCAAAACAAGACCTGGGACAGGCTTGTTCCACATTTTCATTGGCCACATATGTCAGAGGACACAAAGGAGTTTTGTCGCTCCTGTGTCACATGCCAAGCCAGTGGTAAGGCAGGTGGCACAACAAAGGCCCCCTGATACCACTACCTGTGGTGGGGGTACCCTTTGAAAGGGTAGGGATTGACATTGTTGGTCCCCTTGACCCTCAAACTGCATCTGGGCACAGGTTTATCCTGGTGGTAGTGGATCATGCCACCAGGTACCCAGAAGCAATTCCCTGAGGACCACCACAGCCCCTGTGGTGGCAAGAGCCCTCATTGGAGTTTTCTCCAGAGTGGGTTTCCCAAAGGAGGTCATATCTGACAGAGATACAAACTTCATGTCAGGATATCTGAAAGCAATGTGGAAGGAGTGTGGTGTAACTTATAAGTTCACCACCCCCTATCACCCACAATGCAATGGGTTGGTTGAACGTTTCAACAAAACCCTGAAGGGAATGATTAAAGGACTCCCAGAGAAACTTAGGCGGAAATGGGACCTTCTTCTTCCTTGCCTGTTATTTGCATACAGAGACGTTCCACAGAAGGTGGTTGGTTACAGCCCATTTGAGCTTCTGTTTGGGCACCCTGTAAGAGGTCCATTGTGTTTGGTTAAGGAGGGCTGGGAGTTACCTCTCAAACCCCCAAACAGGATGTGATGGACTATGTACTTGGTCTCCGCTCCCGGATGGCCGAATACATGAAAAAGGCAACCAAAAACCTGGAGGCCAGCCAAGAATTGCAAAAAGCTTGGCATGACCAAAGGCTGTGCTGACTGTGTACCAGCCAGGACAGAAAGTGTGGGTGTTGGAGCCTGTGGCCCCAGCAGCCCTCCAGGACAAATGGAGTGGCCCCCATACAATAGTTGAACAGAAGGGAGAAGTCACCTATCTGGTGAATCTTGGAACTCCCAGGAGCCCCCTGAGGGTGCTCCATGTCAACAGATTAAAGCCATATGTTGACAGGGCTGACATGGGCTTGCTCATGGCAACTGATGAGGACCAGGAGGAGGAGAGTGACCCTCTCCCTGACCTGCTCTCTCAGAACCCTGATGATGGGTCAGTAGATGGTGTTGCTTTGGCAAGCAGCCTCACTGACCATCAGCAAACTGAGTGCAGACAAGTTCTGCAACAGTTTAGACATATGTTTAGCCTGACCCCTAGTCAGACTACCTGGTGCACCCATGAGGTGGACACTGGAGACAGTCTGCCTGTCAAGAGTAAAATCTACAGGCAACCTGACCATGTCAGGGACTGTATCAGGACTGAAGTCCAGAAAATGTTGGAGCTAGGTGTAATTGAGCCTTCAGATAGCCCTTGGGCTAGCCCAGTAGTCCTGGTACCCAAGCCTCATACCCAGGGTGGTAAGAAAGAAATGAGGTTTTGTGTAGACTACAGAGGTCTCAATGCAGTCACTAGGACTGATGCCTATCCCATACCAAGGGCAGATGAGCTGATTGATACTTTGGCCTCAGCCAAGTATCTAAGTACATTTGACCTAACAGCTGGCTACTGGCAGATCAGATTAGCTGATGATGCAAAAGCCAAAACAGCATTTTCGACCCCTGGTGGGCACTACCACTTTGTGGTGATGCCCTTTGGATTGAAAAATGCACCTGCCACTTTTCAGAGGTTGGTGAATAAAGTTCTGGCAGGGATGGAAACTTATTGCTCAGCTTATCTAGATGATATTGCTGTCTTTAGTTCCTCCTGGCAGGATCACCTGGTCCACCTCAGAAATGTTTTGGAGGCTCTGCAGAAAGCAGGCCTCACTATCAAGGCCACCAAGTGCCAGATAGGGCAGAGTCAGGTTGTGTACCTGGGCCACCTTGTAGGTGGAGGCCAGGTTCAGCCTTTACAGAGCAAGATCCAAACCATAATGGAATGGGTTGCTCCAACCACCCAGACACAGGTGAGAGCCTTCTTAGGCCTGACTGGGTACTATAGGAGGTTTGTCAAGGGATATGGATCTATAGTGACCCCCTTGAATGATCTGACCTCAAAGAAAATGCCAAAAAAGGTTCAGTGGACAGCTAGCTGTCAAAAGGCATTTGAAGACCTAAAGCAGGCCATGTGCACTGCCCCCATCTTACAGAGTCCAGACTACACCAAAAAGTTCATTGTCCAAACAGATGCTTCTGAGCTGGGTGTGGGAGCTGTACTGTCTCAACTGAATGATGAAGGTCAAGACCAGCCAGTAGCTTTCATTAGCAGAAGGCTGACCCCCTAGAGAGAAACGTTGGTCAGCTATAGAGAGGGAGGCCTTTGCTGTGGTGTGGGCCCTGAAGAAGCTGAGGCCATACTTGTTTGGCACTCACTTCATAGTTCAGACTGACCACAAGCCCCTCCTATGGCTTAAACAGATGAAAGGTGAGAACCCAAAACTTTTGAGGTGGTCCATTTCCCTACAGGGGATGGACTATACAGTGGAGCATATACCTGGGACCCAACATGCCAATGCAGATGGACTCTCAAGGTATTTTCACTTTGAACACGAAGACTCAACTGGTCAAGGTTAGTTTAGTGTCCCTGCATTTGGGGGGGGTTGTGTAGGAGAGTAGGATCTGCCTCTTATGTTGCCCCCACTTTTTTCTGATGCTTACACTGGTTTCTGGCTATAGTCTGGCTGGGTCCCTGCCAATCAGGGCCCCAGCCTCTCTGTTCTCTCTAAAGGACTTGGAGTGCACTCTAGGTGCACTAGTGATTGGATACTGTGGTACCTTATGAGTCCCTAGTATATGGTACCTTAGGTACCAAGGGCATAGGTACTTCACAGGCCTACCAGGGGCTGCAGCATGTATTATGCCACCCCTGGGAAGCAGACTAAATCTGACACCACAGGCCTGCTACTGCAGCCTGGGTGAGGTGGTGCTAGCACTCCTCACTGAGATATAGGTTCCCTATATCTCTCCTGCACACACATATAAACCTATCAGTCACCCCTAAGGCAGGCCCTATCAATCCTGAGGGCAGGGTGCTTGGCTTCTATGTGAGGGGGTGCCTCTGCCTGAGCAGGGCCCCTCTGCAGCTCTCAGAGTCCATTCTCTGGTGCTGTTTGTGGATGCGGTTAAACCATATACTCTTAAGTGCATTATATCCTCGCGGTAAAATGCTAACTTTGGAATGGCTGCATCAAAACATGTCGTGTTTGGTGTCAAACATCTTGGAATACTACCCCCCACCAGTTCTGGTGGCGGGGGTAGCATTCCACCCTTCTAGAGGGATAGACATGTACCTACTGTGGAAACACGGTAGAATCCTAAAGAGCCCTGGCATCACAAAATGGATGCCACCAGTCACAGACACGGGGCTGCCCTCCTGCTGATGACCGAAACTCACAGTGGAGGAAGCCCAACAATAGGCATCCTGTCACAGGGAGGTGTAACCACCTCCCAGACAGGGTTTAGTGTATTGGGGCTGGGTGGGTGCACTCTTAGAGTGCTTTGAAGTCCTGCACTGGGGGAGCAGTAGGCTCCTCTGTGCATATGCCAGTTCAAACCGGCTCAGGGGCTACCTGCCCCTGCTCTGGCACGAAACTGGACAAAGGGAAGTGGGTGTAACCACCCACTCCCCTGACCCTCCCATAGGTGGGGTCATAGAGCTAGTCCCTCCCATCTTTACAGTATAAGATAGGGAACCCTTGAACTTGAAAGTTAGATATCCCTGGACGATGCTCTGAAGAAGAATCCTGGACCTTCGACGTTCCACTACCTTTGGAAGACTGAAGAATCTCCCTTGGAGTCAAGGAGTGACTCCCCTGCTTGACAGGCACCAAAAACTACAAATGACAGTCACAAACTATGCCGCTCCTGCCGGAGTCCGAAGTCCCTGCAGCCCCAGAAGTGGATTTCCTGACTTCTCAAAGGCCATCGTGAGTCCCCAGTGAAGCTGAGGCCAGTGGACCCCAAGAGTGATGAGGAACTGCGACCCGTGGGTACCGTGCACTATTGTCGAGTGCAACCCCTTCACAACATTCTACGAACCTGTGCTTTGGACCACGTGTGGTCCCAGCCTCCAGCAGGAATCGCTCCAAAGATCAGAGGCCTACCCCATCCCAAGTGACCGTGGGCCCCTGTTGAGCGAATCCTCCCGAGGCGTCTTCGCGATCCCTTGCCAGCCGGCTCGTGGGTCCCCTGAAGACTTTCCTAAGAAACCAAAGGGCTCCCCTGGTTGCTCCAGGCCTGCCCTGACTTACCCTTGCTGGGTGAGTCCCTCAGACCTTGCTGGTCTGCGCCATTGTCTTTTTGCACTTTCCACGAGACTTGCAGTTACCAAGGCTTGTCGGCTCCAATCGAGTAGTCGACACCGCAGTAAGCTGCAGACATTGTGCGAATTGCGGAATCCGGCTCCTGGTTGTCGTTGACACCTCCTGGACCTCGTGGCTGAAGAGTCAAGGGACCCGTGATCGACCTGAATCTTGCAATGACGGTGGGCATCCATCTTCCTTGCCCCGAGTCACTGCCAAGTGACTTTGAACACTGTCCCCTCTGCTTTCAGGTCTTCCATCTTCTGAATCCAGTCTTGGATTCCACCGGACACTTCCTCGGACATCACAAGCAGCAAGTCTTCTTTGTTCGCCATTGAAAACGACGCCGTGACCCGACACCAAAGGACACCTATGCACCCGGCTTCCATGGGTGAGGTAACTTCAGCACTATGGTGCTCCTGTGGGTGTGGGCCCTAGAACTACTTACCCTGTAAGTGACTTGCTTGTAGGTCCTCCCGAAGTATCCTAAAACTCTTAATTTCCAACCGCGACTTGCCCCATTGAAGTCAACGGCGATCCGCGCCTGTTTATCCACACTGCACGCGTCCCCCGTGCGTCCTTTACTTACCTGCCTTGGGTGGTTTCGTGAGGCCCCAGCACTTCTGAAGGCCCTAGGCCTTGTCTCCTTGCAAGTCATTGTGTCTAAGTCTCTTTCTTAGTATATGGTCTGGCACGCCCCTAGGGCCCCAGCCATATTTGTGCTTAACTTATTGTGAAACGTTTGATTTGTGCATATGTCCTTGACTTCTAATCTCATAAAGAGATTAGTAGAGAGTTGTTTAGTAATAAATACATATATATTTGATATATATACCTGTGTGGTGTCTTTTCATTTGGTGATTCAAGAGATTGTGTGGTAAAA
Organism: Calotriton arnoldi; assembly: GCA_963921515.1. Taxonomy (NCBI): domain Eukaryota; kingdom Metazoa; phylum Chordata; class Amphibia; order Caudata; family Salamandridae; genus Calotriton; species Calotriton arnoldi. The sequence goes on from CAWUFW010004092.1 coordinate 594,465, forward strand.
CAAGCTGCTTTACATTCCTTCAAGACTTAGCCTGAAGGCTGCTCTCCACAGCTACCACTAGGATAGCTTTCTTTAAAGGTTGTCTTAAACCTATCTACCATAAGAGTCGAATTGTACTGGTGCAAGGTGTCCACTTTAATTAGTGAACAGCATATACCAGGCCAACTTCTCACAAAGATGCAAGAGAAGTGATGAAAGAGACAAGAGAGTTGCAGAAAGAAACAAGAGAGGTGCAGACAAAAGCAAGAGAAGAGGTGCAGAAACAGGCAAAACAGGTGCAGAAAGAAGGAACAGGGTTGCAGAAAGAGGCAAGAGAGATACAGAAAGAGGGAAGAGGGGTGCAGAAAGAGGCAAGAGAAGTGCAGACAAAAGCATCAGAGGTGTGGAAAGAGGCAAGAGAAGTGCAGAAAGAGGCAAGAGAAGTGCAGAAAGAACCAAAAGAGATGCAGAAAGATTCAAGAGGGGTGCAGAAAGATGCAACAGAAATGCAGAAAGAAGCAATAGATGTGCAGAATGAGGCAAGAGAACTGCAGAAAGAGAAAAGAGAGGTGCAGAATAAGGCAAGAGAGGCGCATAAAGGAGGAGGAGGGGTGCAGAAAGAAGCAAGATAGGTGCAGAAAGAAAGAAGAGAGGTAGAGAAAGAAGTAAGAGAAGTGCAGAAAGAAGCAAAAGAGTTGCAGAAAGAAGCAAGAGACGTGCAGAAAGAAGCAATGTAAGTGCTGAAAGAGGCAAGTGAGGTGCAGAAAGAGAGGTGCTGAAAGAGGAAAGATGGGTGCAGAAAGAGGCAAGAGAAGTAGAGAAAGAGGCAACAGAGGTGCAGAAATAGGCAGTAGAGGTGAAGAAACAGGCAAAACAGGTGCAGAAAGAAGGAACAGGGGCGCATAAAGAGGGAAGAGAGGTACAGAAAGAGGGAAGAGGGGTGCAGAAAGAAGCAAGAGAGGTGCAGAAAGATGCAAGCAAGCTGCAGAAAAAAGCAACAGTGGTACAGAAAGAGGCAAGACAGGTGCAGAAACAGGCAAGATAAGTACAGAAAGAGGCAAGAGAAGCGCTGAAAGAAGTAACAGAGGTGTAGAAAGAAGCAAGAGAAGTGATGAAAGAGACAAGAGAGTTGCAGAAAGAAACAAGAGAGGTGTTCAAAGAGGGAAGAGGGATGCAGGAAGAGGCAAGAGGGGTACAGAAAGAAGCAAGAGAGGTACAGAAAGAAGCAAGAGAAGTGCAGAAAGAAGCAAAAGAGATGCAGAAAGAGGGAAAAGGGGATGCAGAAAGAGGCAAGAGTAGTGCAGAAAGAAGCAACAGAGGCACAGAAAGAGTCAAGAGAAGTGCAGAAAGAGGCAACAGAGGTGCAGAAACAGGAAGGAGAGGTGCAGAAAGAGGGAACAGTGGTGCAGAAAGAGGCAAGTCTGGTGAAGACACAGGCAAGAGAAGTTTAGAAAGATGCAAGAGAAGTGCTGAAAGAAGCAACAGAGGGGTAGAAAGAAGCAAGAGAAGTGATTAGAGAGACAAGAGAGTTCCTGAAAGAAACAAGAGAGGTGCAGACAAAAGCAAGGGAAGTGCAGAAACAGGCAGGAGAGGTGCAGAAACAGGCAAAACAGGTGCAGAAAAAAGGAACAGGGGTGCAGAAAGACACAAGAGAGGTACAGAAAGAGGGAAGAGGGGTGCAGAAAGAGGCAAGAGGGGTGCAGAAAGAATCAAGTGAGCTGCAGAAAAAGGCAACAGTGGTACAAAATGAGGAAAGACAGGAGGGGTTTAACACAGGCCCGCGCAACCCCACGGTGCATGGGGGGCCCGAGCTGCAGGGGACCCCCTCAGCACAGTACTCAGGCCATGGAGCTCCAGATTAAATCCAGAGCGGGGGCCCCTCCGTGTACCTTGCAGGGGGGCCCCCTAAACTTTCATTACATCACTGAAAGACAGGTGCAGAAAGAGGCAAGAGAAGTGCAGAAAGAGGCAAGAGAAGTGCTGAAAGAAGAATCAGAGGGGTAGAAAGAAGCAATATTAGTGATGAAAGAGACAAGAGAGTTGCAGAAAGAAAGAGGTACAGACAAAAGCAAGAGAAGTGTAGAAAGAAGCAAGTGAGGTGAAGAAAGAGGCAAGTGGGATGCAGAAACAGGCAAGAGAGGTGCAGAAAGAGGGAAGAGAAGTGCAGCACAAAGCAACAGAGGTGCAGAAGGAGGCAAGAGAACTGCAGAAAGAGACAAGAGATTTGCAGAAACAGGCAAGAGAGGTGCAGAAAGAAGAAAGAGGGGTGCAGAAAGAGGTTAGAGGGGTGCAGAAAGAGGACAGAGGGGTGCAGAAAGAGGCAAGAGAAGTGCAGATAGAAGCAACAGAGGTGCGGAAAGAGGCAAGAAAATTGCAGAAAGAGGCAAGAGAAGCGCAGAAAGAACCAACAGAGAAGCAGAAAGATTCAAGAGGGTTGCAGAAATAGGCAAGAGGGGTGCAGAAAGAAGCAAGAGAGATGCAGAAAAAAGCAAAAGAGGTACATAAAGAGGCAAGAGAACTGCAGAAAGAGGCAAAAGAAGTGCAGAAAGAAGCAAAAGAGGTACAGAAAGAGCCAAGAGAACTGCAGAAAGAGGAAAGAGAGGTGCAGAGAGAGGCAAGAGTGGTGCAGAATGAGGGAAGAAGGATACAGAAAGAAGCATGACGGGTGCAGAAAGAAGCATGAGAGGTGAAGAGAGGAGCAACAGAGGTGCAGAAAGAGGGAAGAGGGGTATAGAAAGAGGCAAGAGAGCTGCAGAAAGAAGCAACAGAGGTGCAGAAAGAGGCAAGAGAGTTGCAGAAACAGGAAAAAGAGGTACAGAAAGAGAGAACAAGGATAGAGACAGAGGCAAGAGAGGAGCAGAAAGAGGCAAGAGGGATGCAGAAATTTGCAAGAGAGATGCAGAAAGAAACAAGAGCAGTGCAGAAAGAACCAACAGATGTGCAGAAAGAGGCAAGAGGGGTACAGAAAGATGCAAGAGCGGAACAGAAAGAGAGAAGACGGGTGCAGAAAGAGGCAAGAGGGGTACAGAAAGAAGCAATAGAGGTGCCGAAAGAGGCAACAGAAATGCAGAAAGAAGCAAAAGAGATGCAGAAAGAGGCACGAGAACTGCAGAAACAGGAAAGAGAGGTGCTGAAAGAGGCAAGAGAGGTGCACAAGGAGGGAAGAAGGGTGCAGAAAGAGTCAAGAGGGCTGCAGAAAGAAGCATGAGAGGTGCAGAAAGAAGCAAGAACAGTGCAGAAAGAAGCAACAGGGGTGCAGGAAGAGGGAAAATGGGTACAGAACAAGGCAAGAGAAGTGCAGACAGAAGCAACAGAGGTGCAGAAAGAGGCAAGAGAAGTGAAGAAAGAGGCAACAGAGGTACAGAAACAGGCAGGAGAGGTAAAGAAACAGGCAAAACAGGTGCAGAAAGAAGGAACAGGGGTGCAGAAAGAGGCAACAGAGGTACAGAAAGAGGGAAGAGTGGAGCAGAAAGAGGCAAGAGGGGTACAGAAAGAAGCAAGCGATGTGGAGAAAAAGGCAACAATTGTGCAGAGAGAGGAAAGACAGGTGCAGAAACAGGAAAGAGAAGTGCAGAAATAGGCAAGAGAAGTGCTGAAAGAAGCAACAGATGTTTAGAAAGCAGCAAGAGAAAGAAAGAAAGAAAGAAAGAGACAAGAGAGTTGCAGAAAGAAACAAGAGAGGTGCAGAAAGAGGGTAGACAGGTGCAGAAAGAGGCAAGAGTGGTACAGAAAGAAGCAAGAGAGGTGCAGAAAGAAGCAAGAGAGCTGCAGAAAGAAGCAACAGAGGTGCAGAAAGAGGGAAGAGGGGTATAGAAAGAGGCAAGACTGGGGCAGTAACAGGCAAGAGAAGAGCAGAAAGAGGCAAGAGAATTGTTGAAAAAAGCAACAAAGAGGTAGAAAGAAGCAAGAGAAGTGATGAAAGAGACAAGAGAGTTGCAGAAAGAAACAAGATAGGTGCAGACAAAAGCAAGAGAAGTGCAGAAAGAGGCAAGTGAGGTGCAGAACCAGGCAAGAGGGGTGCAGGAAGAGGCAAGAGAAGTACAGAAAGAAGCAACAGAGGTACAGAAGGAGGCAAGAGAACTGCAGAAAGAGACAAGAGAGTTGCAAAAACAGGTAAGAGAGGTGCAGAAAGAAGAAAGATGGGTGCAGAAAGAGGCAAGATGGGTGCAGAATGAAGCAAGAGAAGTGCAGAAAGAAGGTAAAGGGGTACAGAAAGAGGCAACAGGAGTGCATAAATAAGCAATAGAGGTGCAGAAAGAGGCAAGAGAAGTGCAGAAAGTAGCAACAGAGGGGCAGAAGGAGGTAATAGAACTCCAGAAAGAGGCTAAAGAGTTTCAGAAACAAGAATGAGGGGTGCAGAAAGTGGCAAGAGAGGTTCAGAAAGAGACAAAAGAGGTGCAGAAATAGGAAAGAGAGTTGCAGGAAGAGGCGAGAGGGGTGCAGAAAGAGGTAAGAAAAGTGCAGAAAGAACCAAAAGAGGTACATAAAGAGGCAAGAGAAATGCAGAAAGAGGCAACAGAAGTGCAGAAAGAAGCAAAAGAGGTGCAGAAAGAGCCAAGAGAACTGCAGAAAGAGGAAAGAGAGGTGCAGAGAGAGGCAAGAGTGGTGCAGAATGAGGGAAGAAGGATACAGAAAGAAGCATGACGGGTGCAGAAAGAAGCATGAGAGGTGAAGAGAGGAGCAACAGAGGTGCAGAAAGAGGGAAGAGGGGTATAGAAAGAGGCAAGAGAGCTGCAGAAAGAAGCAACAGAGGTGCAGAAAGAGGCAAGAGAGTTGCAGAAACAGGAAAAAGAGGTACAGAAAGAGAGAACAAGGATAGAGACAGAGGCAAGAGAGGAGCAGAAAGAGGCAAGAGGGATGCAGAAATTTGCAAGAGAGATGCAGAAAGAAACAAGAGCAGTGCAGAAAGAACCAACAGATGTGCAGAAAGAGGCAAGAGGGGTACAGAAAGATGCAAGAGCGGAACAGAAAGAGAGAAGACGGGTGCAGAAAGAGGCAAGAGGGGTACAGAAAGAAGCAATAGAGGTGCCGAAAGAGGCAACAGAAATGCAGAAAGAAGCAAAAGAGATGCAGAAAGAGGCACGAGAACTGCAGAAACAGGAAAGAGAGGTGCTGAAAGAGGCAAGAGAGGTGCACAAGGAGGGAAGAAGGGTGCAGAAAGAGTCAAGAGGGCTGCAGAAAGAAGCATGAGAGGTGCAGAAAGAAGCAAGAACAGTGCAGAAAGAAGCAACAGGGGTGCAGGAAGAGGGAAAATGGGTACAGAACAAGGCAAGAGAAGTGCAGACAGAAGCAACAGAGGTGCAGAAAGAGGCAAGAGAAGTGAAGAAAGAGGCAACAGAGGTACAGAAACAGGCAGGAGAGGTAAAGAAACAGGCAAAACAGGTGCAGAAAGAAGGAACAGGGGTGCAGAAAGAGGCAACAGAGGTACAGAAAGAGGGAAGAGTGGAGCAGAAAGAGGCAAGAGGGGTACAGAAAGAAGCAAGCGATGTGGAGAAAAAGGCAACAATTGTGCAGAGAGAGGAAAGACAGGTGCAGAAACAGGAAAGAGAAGTGCAGAAATAGGCAAGAGAAGTGCTGAAAGAAGCAACAGATGTTTAGAAAGCAGCAAGAGAAAGAAAGAAAGAAAGAAAGAGACAAAGAGAGTTGCAGAAAGAAACAAGAGAGGTGCAGAAAGAGGGTAGACAGGTGCAGAAAGAGGCAAGAGTGGTACAGAAAGAAGCAAGAGAGGTGCAGAAAGAAGCAAGAGAGCTGCAGAAAGAAGCAACAGAGGTGCAGAAAGAGGGAAGAGGGGTATAGAAAGAGGCAAGACTGGGGCAGTAACAGGCAAGAGAAGAGCAGAAAGAGGCAAGAGAATTGTTGAAAAAAGCAACAAAGAGGTAGAAAGAAGCAAGAGAAGTGATGAAAGAGACAAGAGAGTTGCAGAAAGAAACAAGATAGGTGCAGACAAAAGCAAGAGAAGTGCAGAAAGAGGCAAGTGAGGTGCAGAAACAGGCAAGAGGGGTGCAGTAAGAGGCAAAAGAAGTACAGAAAGAAGCAACAGAGGTACAGAAGGAGGCAAGAGAACTGCAGAAAGAGACAAGAGAGTTGCAAAAACAGGTAAGAGAGGAGCAGAAAGAAGAAAGATGGGTGCAGAAAGAGGCAAGATGGGTGCAGAATGAAGCAAGAGAAGTGCAGAAAGAAGGAAAAGGGGTACAGAAAGAGGCAACAGGAGTGCATAAATAAGCAATAGAGGTGCAGAAAGAGGCAAGAGAAGTGCAGAAAGTAGCAACAGAGGGGCAAAAGGAGGTAATAGAACTCCAGAAAGAGGCTAAAGAGTTTCAGAAACAAGAATGAGGGGTGCAGAAAGTGGCAAGAGAGGTTCAGAAAGAGACAAAAGAGGTGCAGAAATAGGAAAGAGAGTTGCAGGAAGAGGCGAGAGGGGTGCAGAAAGAGGTAAGAAAAGTGCAGAAAGAACCAAAAGAGGTACATAAAGAGGCAAGAGAAATGCAGAAAGAGGCAACAGAAGTGCAGAAAGCAGCAAAAGATGTGCAGAATGAGACAAGAGAACTGCAGAAAGAGGAAAGAGAGGTGCAGAAAGAGGCAAGAGAACTGCAGAAAGAAGCAACAGAGGTGCAGAAAGAGGAAAGAGGGGTATAGAAAGAGGCAAGAGAACTGCAGAAAGAAGCCACAGAGGTGCAGAAAGCAGCAAAAGATGTGCAGAATGAGACAAGAGAACTGCAGAAAGAGGAAAGAGAGGTGCAGAAAGAGGCAAGAGAACTGCAGAAAGAAGCAACAGAGGTGCAGAAAGAGGAAAGAGGGGTATAGAAAGAGGCAAGAGAACTGCAGAAAGAAGCCACAGAGGTGCAGAAAGAGGCAAGAGAACTGCAGAAAGAAGCACAAGAGAGATTCAGAAGCAAGAGAAGTGCAGAAAGAAGCAACAGAGGTGCAAGAAGAGTGAAGATGGGTGCAGAAAGAGGCAAGAGAAGTGCAGACAGAAGCAACAGAGGTGCAGAAAGAAGCAAGAGAAGTGAAGAAAGAGGCAACAGAGGTGCAGAAACAGGCAGGAGAGGTGAAGAAACAGGCAAAACAGGTGCAGAAAGTAGAAACAGGGGTGCAGAAAGAGGGAAGAGAAGTACAGAAAGAGTGAAGAGGGATGCAGAAAGAAGCAAGAGAGGTGCAGAAAGATGCAAGCAAGGTGTAGAAAAAAGCAACAGTGGTGCAGAAAGAGGCAAGACAGGTGCAGAAACAGGCAAGAGAAGTACAGAAAGAGGCAAGAGAAGTGCTGAAAGAAGCAACAGATGTGTAGAAAGAAGCAAGAGAAGTGATGAAAGAAACAAGAGAGTTGCAGAAAGAAACAAGAGAGGTGCACAAAGAAGGAAGAGGGGTGCAGGAAGAGGCAAGAGGGGTACAGAAAGAAGTAAGAGAGGTACAGAAAGAAACAAGATAAGTGCAGAAAGAAGCAAAAGAGGTGCGGAAAGAGGGATGCAGAAAGAGGCATGAGAAGTGCAGAAAGAAGCAACAGAGGTATAGAAAGAGGCAAGAGAAGTGCAGAAAGAGGCAACAGAGGTGCAGAAACAGGAAGGAGAGGTGCAGAAAGAGGGAACAGGGGTGCAGAAAGAGGCAAGACTGGTGAAGAAACAGGCAAGAGAAGTGCAGAAAGATGCAAGAGAAGTGCTGAAAGATGCAACAGAGGGGTAGAAAGAAGCAAGAGAAGTGATGAAAGAGACAAGAGAGTTGCAGAAAGAAACAAGAGAGGTGCAGACAAAAGCAAGAGAAGAGGTGCAGAAACAGGCAAAACAGGTGCAGAAAGAAGGAACAGGGGTGCAGAAAGAAGCAAGAGAGATACAGAAAGAGGGAAGAGGGGTGCAGCAAGAGGCTAGAGGGGTGCAGAAAGAGGGAAGAGGGATGCAGAAAGAGGCAAGAGAAGTGCAGGGCAAAAGCATCAGAGGTGTGGAAAGAGGCAAGAGAAGTGCAGAAAGAGGCAAGAGAAGTGCAGAAAGAACCAACAGAGATGCAGAAAGATTCAAGAGGGGTACAGAAAGATGCAACAGAAATGCAGAAAGAAGCAATAGATGTGCAGAATGAGGCAAGAGAACTGCAGAAAGAGAAAAGAGAGGTGCAGAATAAGGCAAGAGAGGCGCATAAAGGAGGAGGAGGGGTGCAGAAAGAAGCATGATAGGAGCAGAAAGAAACAAGAGAGGTGGAGAAAGAAGTAAGAGAAGTGCAGAAAAAAGCAAAAGAGATGCAAAAACAGTTAAAAGAGATGCAGAAAGAAGCAAGAGATGTGCAGAAAGAAGCAATGTAAGTGCTGAAAGAGGCAAGTGAGGTGCAGAAAGAGAGGTGCTGAAAGAGGAAAGATGGGTGCAGAAAGAGGCAAGAGAAGTAGAGAAAGAGGCAACAGAGGTGCAGAAACAGGCAGTAGAGGTGAAGAAACAGGCAAAACAGGTGCAGAAATTAGGAACAGGGGCGCATAAAGATGGAAGAGAGGTACAGAAAGAGGGAAGAGGGGTGCAGGAAGAAGCAAGAGAGGTACAGAAAGATGCAAGCAAGCTGCAGAAAAAAGCAACAGTGGTGCAGAAAGAGGCAAGACAGGTGCAGAAACAGGCAAGATAAGTACAGAAAGAGGCAAGAGAAGTGCTGAAAGAAGTAACAGAGGTGTAGAAACAAAGCAAGAGAAGTGATGAAAGAGACAAGAGAGTTGCAAAAAAGAAACAAGAGAGGTGCTCAAAGAGGGAAGAGGGATGCAGGAAGAGGCAAGAGGGGTACAGAAAGAAGCAAGAGAGGTACAGAAAGAAGCAAGAGAAGTGCAGAAAGAAGCAAAAGAGATGCAGAAAGAGGGAAAGGGGGTGCAGAAAGAGGCAAGAGTAGTGCAGAAAGAAGCAACAGAGGCACAGAAAGAGTCAAGAGAAGTGCAGAAAGAGGCAACAGAGGTGCAGAAACAGGAAGGAGAGGTGCAGAAAGAGGGAACAGTGGTGCAGAAAGAGGCAAGTCTGGTGAAGAAACAGGCAAGAGAAGTGCAGAAAGATGCAAGAGAAGTGCTGAAAGAAGCAACAGAGGGGTAGAAAGAAGCAAGAGATGTGATTAGAGAGACAAGAGAGTTGCAGAAAGAAACAAGAGAGGTGCAGACAAAAGCAAGGGAAGTGCAGAAACAGGCAGGAGAGGTGCAGAAACAGGCAAAACAGGTGCAGAAAATAGGAACAGGGGGTGCAGAAAGACGCAAGAGAGGTACAGAAAGAGGGAAGAGGGGTGCAGAAAGAGGCAAGAGGGGTGCAGAAAGAATCAAGCGAGCTGCAGAAAAAGGCAACAGTGGTATAAAATTAGGAAAGACAGGAGGGGTTTAACACAGGCCCGTGCAACCCCACGGTGCATGGGGGGGCCGAGCTGCAGGGACCCCCTCAGCACAGTACTCAGGCCATGGAGCTCCAGATTAAATCCAGAGCGGGGGCCCCTCCGTGTACCTTGCAGGGGGGCCCCCTAAACTTTCATTACATCACTGAAAGACAGGTGCAGAAAGAGGCAAGAGAAGTGCAGAAAGAGGCAAGAGAAGTGCTGAAAGAAGAAACAGAGGGGTAGAAAGAAACAATATTAGTGATGAATGAGACAAGAGAGTTGCAGAAAGAAAGAGGTACAGACAAAAGCAAGAGAAGTGCAGAAAGAAGCAAGTGAGGTGAAGAAAGAGGCAAGTGGGATGCAGAAACAGGCAGGAGAGGTGCAGAAAGAGGGAAGAGAAGTGCAGCAAGAAGCAACAGAGGTGCAGAAGGAGGCAAGAGAACTGCAGAAAGAGACAAGAGATTTGCAGAAACAGGCAAGAGAGGTGCAGAAAGAAGAAAGAGGGGTGCAGAAAGAGGTTAGAGGGGTGCAGAAAGAGGACAGAGGGGTGCAGAAAGAGGCAAGAGAAGTGCAGATAGAAGCAACAGAGAAGCAGAAAGATTCAAGAGGGTTGCAGAAATAGGCAAGAGGGGTGCAGAAAGAAGCAAGAGAGATGCAGAAAAAAGCAAAAGAGGTACATAAAGAGGCAAGATAACTGCAGAAAGAGGCAACAGAAGTGCAGAAAGAAGCAAAAGAGGTGCAGAAAGAGCCAAGAGAACTGCAGAAAGAGGAAAGAAAGGTGCAGAGAGAGGCAAGAGAGGTGCAGAATGAGGGAAGAAGGATACAGAAAGAGGCATGACGTGTGCAGAAAGAAGCATGAGAGGTGAAGAGAGGAGCAACAGAGGTGCAGAAAGAGGGAAGAGGGGTATAGAAAGAGGCAAGAGAACTGCAGAAAGAAGCAACAGAGGTTCAGAAAGAGGCAAGAGAGTTGCAGAAACAGGCAAAAAAGGTACAGAAAGAGAGAACAAGGATACAGACAGAGGCAAGAGAGGAGCAGAAAGAGGCAAGAGGGATGCAGAAATTTGCAAGAGAGATGCAGAAAGAAACAAGAGCAGTGCAGAAAGAACCAACAAACGTGCAGAAAGAGGCAAGAGGGGTACAGAAAGATGCAAGAGCGGAACAGAAAGAGAGAAGACGGGTGCAGAAAGAGGCAAGAGGGGTACAGAAACAGGAAAGAGAGGTGCTGAAAGAGGCAAGAGAGGTGCACAAGGAGGGAAGAAGGGTGCAGAAAGAGTCAAGAGGGCTGCAGACAGAAGAATGAGAGGTGCAGAAAGAAGCTAGAAAAGTGCAGAAAGAAGCAACAGGTGTGCAGGAAGAGGGAAAATGGGTACAGAACGAGGCAAGAGAAGTGCAGACAGAAGCAACAGAGGTGCAGAAAGAGGCAAGAGAAGTGAAGAAAGAGGCAACAGAGGTACAGAAACAGGCAGGAGAGGTAAAGAAACAGGCAAAACAGGTGCAGAAAGAAGGAACAGGGGTGCAGAAAGAGGCAACAGAGGTACAGAAAGAGGGAAGAGTGGAGCAGAAAGAGGCAAGAGGGGTACAGAAAGAAGCAAGCGAGGTGGAGAAAAAGGCAACAATTGTGCAGAGAGAGGAAAGACAGGTGCAGAAACAGGAAAGAGAAGTGCAGAAATAGGCAAGAGAAGTACTGAAAGAAGCAACAGATGTTTAGAAAGAAGCAAGAGAAAGAAAGAAAGAGACAAGATAGTTGCAGAAAGAAACAAGAGAGGTGCAGAAAGAGGGTAGACAGGTGCAGAAAGAGGCAAGAGTGGTACAGAAAGAAGCAAGAAAGGTGCAGAAAGAAGCAAGAGAGCTGCAGAAAGAAGCAACAGAGGTGCAGAAAGAGGGAAGAGGGGTATAGAAAGAGGCAAGACTGGGGCAGTAACAGGCAAGAGAAGAGCAGAAAGAGGCAAGAGAATTGTTGAAAAAAGCAACAAAGGGGTAGAAAGAAGCAAGAGAAGTGATGAAAGAGACAAGAGAGTTGCAGAAAGAAACAAGATAGGTGCAGACAAAAGCAAGAGAAGTGCAGAAAGAGGCACGTGAGGTGCAGAAACAGGCAAGAGGGGTGCAGTAAGAGGCAAAAGAAGTACAGAAAGAAGCTACAGAGGTACAGAAGGAGGCAAGAGAACTGCAGAAAGAGAAAAAGAGAGTTGCAAAAACAGGTAAGAGAGGTGCAGAAAGAAGAAAGATGGGTGCAGAAAGAGGCAAGATGGGTGCAGAATGAAGCAAGAGAAGTGCAGAAAGAAGGAAAAGGGGTAGAGAAAGAGGCAACAGGAGTGCAGAAATAAGCAATAGAGGTGCAGAAAGAGGCAAGAGAAGTGCAGAAAGTAGCAACAGAGGGGCAGAAGGAGGCAAGAGAACTCCAGATAGAGGCTAAAGAGTTTCAGAAACAAGAATGAGGGGTGCAGAAAGTGGCAAGAAAAGTTCAGAAAGAGGCAAAAGAGGTGCAGAAATAGGAAAGAGAGTTGCAGAGAGAGGCAAGAGGGGTGCAGAAAGAGGTAGGAAAGGTGCAGAAAGAAGCAAAAGAGGTACATAAAGAGGCAAGAGAACTGCAGAAAGAGGCAACAGAAGTGCAGAAAGCAGCAAAAGATGTGCAGAAAGAAACAAGAGAACTGCAGAAAGAGAAAAGAGAGTTGCAGAAAGAGGCAAGAGAGGTGCAGAAAGAGGGAAGAAGGATACAGATAGAGGCTTGACGGGTGCAGAAAGAAGCATGAGGTGCAGATAGAAGCAAGAGAATTGCAGAGAGGAGCAACAGAGGTGCAGAAAGAGGAAAGAGGGGTATAGAAAGAGGCAAGAGAACTGCAGAAAGAAGCACAAGAGAGATTCAGAAGCAAGAGAAGTGCAGACAGAAGCAACAGAGGTGCAGAAAGAAGCAAGAGAAGTGAAGAAAGAGGCAACAGAGGTGCAGAAACAGGCAGGAGAGGTGATGAAACAGGCAAAACAGGTGCAAAAAGCAGGAACAGGGGTGCAGAAAGATGCAAGAGAGGTACAGAAAGAGGGAAGAGGGGAGCAGAAAGAGGCAAGAGGGGTACAGGAAGAAGCAAGCGAGGTGGAGAAAAAGGCAACAGTTGTGCAGAAAGAGGAAAGACAGGTGCAGAAACAGGAAACAGAAGTGCAGAAAGAGGCAAGAGAAGTACTGAAAGAAGCAACAGAGGTGTAGAAAGAAGCAAGAGAAAGAAAGAAAGAGACAAGAGAGTGGCAGAAAGAAACAAGAGAGGTGCACAAAGAGGGAAGAAGTGTGCAGAAAATGTCAAGAGTGGTACAGAAAGAAGCAAGAGAGGTGCAGAAAGAAGCAAGAGAGCTGCAGAATGAAGCAACAGAGGTGCAGAAAGAGGGAAGAGTGGTGCATAAAGAGGTAAGAGAGGTGCAGAAAGAAGCTGTAGGAGAGTAGGATCTGCCTCTTATGTTGCCCCCACTTTTTTTCTGATGTTAGCACTGGTTTCTGGCTATAGTCTGGCTTGGTCCCTGCCAATCAGGGCCCCAGCCTCTCTGTTCTCTCTAAATGACATGGAGTGCCCTCTAGGTGCACTAGTGATTGGATACTGTGGTGCCTTATGAGTCCCTAGTATATGGTACCTTAGGTGCCAAGGGCATAGGTACTTCACAGGCCTACCAGGGGCTGCAGCATGTATTATGCCACCCCTGGGAAGCAGTCTAAATCTGACACCACAGGCCTGCTACTGCAGCCTGGGTGAGGTGGTGCTAGCACCCCTCACTGAGATATAGGTTTCCTATATCTCTCCTGCACACACATATAAACCTATCAGTCACCCCTAAGGCAGGCCCTATCAATCCTGAGGGCAGGGTGCTTGGCTTCTATGTGAGGGGGTGCCTCTGCCTGACCAGGGCCCCTCTGCAGCTCTCAGAGTCTATTCTCTGGTACTGTTTGTGGATGCGGTTAAACCATATACTATTAAGTGCATTATATCCTCGCGGTAAATGCTAACTTTGGAATGGCTGCATCAAAACATGTCGTGTTTGGTGTCAAACATCTTGGAATACTACCCCCCCGCCAATCTTGGCGGCGGGGGTAGCATTCCACCCTTCTAGAGGGATAAGACATGTACCTGCTGTGGAAACGCTGTAGAATCCTGAAGAGCCCTGGCATCACAAAATGGATGCCACCAGTCACAGACACTGGGCTGCCCTCCTGCTGATGACCGAAACTCGCAGTGGAGGAAGCCCAACAATAGGCATCCTGTCACAGGGAGGTGTAACCCCCTCCCAGACAGGGTTTAGTGTATTGGGGCTGGGTGGGTGCACTCTTAGAGTGCTTTGAAGTCCTGCACTGGGGGAGCAGAAGGCTCCTCTGTGCATATGCCAGTTCAAACCGGCTCAGGGGACACCTGCCCCTGCTCTGGTGCGAAACTGGACAAAGGGAAGTGGGTGTAGCCACCCCCTCCCTTGACCCTCCCATAGGTGGGGTCATAGAGCTAGTCCATCCCCTCTTTTCAGTATAAGAAGGGGAACCCTTGAACTTGCTAGTTAGATAACCCCTGGACGACGCTCTACAGAAGAATCCTGGCCCTTCGACATTCCACTACCTTTGGAAGACAGAAGAATCTCCCTTGGAGTCAAGGAGTGACTCCCCTGCTTGGCAGGCACCAAAAACGACAACAACGGTCGCAAACTATGCCACTCCCGCCGGAGTCCGAAGTCCCTGCAGCCCAAGAAGTGGATTTCCTGACTTCTCCAAGGCCATCGTGAGTCCCCAGCGAAGCTGAGGCAAGTGGACCCCACGAGTGACGAGGAACCGCGACCCCTGGGTACCGTGCACTATTGTCGAGTGCAACCCCTTCACAACGTTCCACGAACTTGTGCTTTGGACCACGTGTGGTCCCGACCTCTAGCAGGAATCCCTCCGAAGATCAGAGGCCTACACCGTCCCGAGTAACCGTGGGCCCCTGTTGAGTGATTCCGCCCGAGGTGTCTTCGCGATCCCTTGCCAGCCAGCTCGTGGGTCCCCAGAAGACTTCTTAAAGAAACCAAAGGACTCCCCTGGTTGCTCCAGGCCTGCCCTGACTTACCCTCGCTGGGTGAGTCCTTCAGACCTTGCTGGTCTGTGTCATCGACTTTTCTTCATCTCCCCAAGACTTGCTGTTGCCAAGGCTTGTTGGCTTCAATCGACTTGCCGACACCGCAGTAAGCTGCAGACTTGGTGGGACCCACAGAATCCAGCTCCTGGTTGTCGTCGACGCCTCCTGGACCTCGTGGCTGAAGAGTTAAGGCACCCGCAACCGACCTGAATCAACCGACGACGGTGGGCATCCATCTTCCTTGCCCCGAGTCACTGCCAAGTGACTTTGAACACTGTCCCCTCTGCTTTCAGGTCATCCTTCTTCAGAATCCAGGCTTGGATTCCACCGGACACTTCTTCAGCTCCCGCAAGCAGCAAGTCTTCTTTGTTCGCCATTGAAAACGACGCCGCGACCCGACACCAAAGGACACCTATGCACCCGTCTTCCCTGGGTGAGGTAACTCCAGCACTACGGTGCTCCTGTGGGTGTGGGCCCTAGAACTACTTACCCTGTAAGTGACTTGCTTGTAGGTTCTCCCGAAGTATCCTAAAACTCTTAATTTCCAACCGCGACTTGCCCCATTGAAGTTAACGGCGATCCGCGCCTGTGTATCCACACTGCACGCGTCCCCCGTGGGTCCTTTACTTACCTGCCTTGGGTGGTTTCGTGAGGCCCCAGCACTTCTGAAGGCCCTAGGCCTTGTCTCCCTGCAAGTCGTTGTTGCTAAGTCCCTTTTTTAGTATATGGTCTGGTACGCCCCTAGGGCCCCAGCCATATTTTGTGCTTAACTTATTGTGAAACGTTGATTTGTGCATATGTTTGTCTTCTAATCTCATAAAGAGATTAGTAGAGAGTTATTTAGAAATAAATACATATATATTTGATATATATACCTGTGTGGTGTCTTTTCATCTGGTGATTCAAGAGATTATATGGTAAAACAAGCTGCTTTACATTCCTTCAAGACTTAGCCTGAAGGCTGCTCTCCACAGCTACCACTAGGATAGCTTTCTTTAAAAGGTTGTCTTAAACCTATCTACCATAAGAGTCGATTTGCCCTGGTGCAAGGTGTCCACTTTAATTAGTGAACAGCATATACCAGGCCAACTTCTCACAGAAGCTCCCAAATTAAAGACAGAAAACCCTGGTTCACTGGATCCCTCAACAATGAAAGGAGATCCCTCCGGCAAGCCGAAATTATCTGGAGACAACACCCCTCTGCCGCTCATCTAAAACTACTCCGCCAGGCCAGAAATGCCTATAGCAAGAATATCCTCAACTCTAAAAAAGAGTTCTTCAGATCCGAACTGGGGAACACCAAGAACAGGCCCCACAAACTCTTCGAACTGGTCAAACACCAATCCAATAAACTGGCCAAAACATCAAAAGAAACCCCCAAGTCTCTAATCTCATCCGAGGAATTCTCCTCTTTCTTCGCTGACAAAATCACAGCCTCAGGAAAAGAACTCAGTTCGGCCACATACTCCCAACCCCTTACTGACCTACCTCCTCCTTCCACGCCGCCCCCCCCTGGCTTCACCTAAAAATCAAGCACACTGGACCGACTTCAAATTCTATGAAGAAGACCGCGTCTCAAAAATCCTATCCACCTTAAACCCTAATAACCATTTTAATGACCCGCTCCCCTCCAACTGCCTAGCTGCTGTCGCCCAATCAATTATTCCTAGCTGGACTGTGTGAGAAGTTGGCCTGGTATATGCTGTTCACTAAATAAAGTGGACACCTTGCACCAGAACAATTCGACTCTTATGGTAGATAGGTTTAAGACAACCTTTAAAGAAAGCTATCCTAGTGGTAGCTGTGGAGAGCAGCCTTCAGGCTTGTTTTACCACACAATCTCTTGAATCACCAAATGAAAAGACACCACACAGGTATATATATATCAAATATATATGTATTTATTTCTAAACAACTCTCTACTAAACACTTTATGAGATTAGAAGACAAAACATATGCATAAATCAACGTTTCTCAATAAGTTAAGCACAAATATGGCTGGGGCCCTAGGGGCGTACCAGACCATATACTAAGAAAGAGACTTAGGGACAACGACTTGCAAGGAGATAAGGCCTAGGGCCTTCAGAAGTGCTGGGGCCTCACGAAACCACCCAAGGCAGGTAAGTAAAGGACCCACGGGGGACGCGTGCAGTGTGGATAAACAGGCGCGGATCGCCGTTGACTTCAATGGGGCAAATCGCGGTTGGAAATTAAGAGTTTTAGGATACTTCGGGCGAACCTACAAGCAAGTCACTTACAGGGTAAGTAGTTCTAGGGCCCACACCCACAGGAGCACCGTAGTGCTGGAGTTACCTCACCCAGGGAAGCCGGGTGCATAGGTGTCCTTTGGTGTCGGGTCGCGGCGTCGTTTTCAATGGCGAACAAAGAAGACTTGCTGCTTGTGATGTCCGAGGAAGTGTCCGGTGGAATCCAAGCCTGGATTCGGAAGAAGGAAGACCTGAAAGCAGAGGAGACAGTGTTCAAAGTCACTTGGCAATGACCAGGGGCATGGAAGATGGATGCCCACCGTCGTCGGTCAATTCAGGTCGGTTGCGGGTGCCTTGACTCTTCAGCCACGAGGTCCAGGAGGTGTCGACGACAACCAGGAGCTGGATTTGGCGTGCCCCTCAAAGTCTGCAGCTTACTGCAGTGTCGGCAACTCAAATGGAGCCAACAAGCCTTGGCAACAGCAAGTCTTGTGGAAAGTGTGAAAAGGCAATGGCGCAGACCAGCAAGGTCTGAGGGACTCACCCAGCAAGGGTAAGTCAGGGCAGGCCTTGAGCAACCAGGGGAGCCCTTTGGTTCTGTAGAAAAGTCTTCAGGGGACCCACAAGCCAACGGGCAAGGGATTGCGAAGACGCCTCGGGAGGATTCGCTCAACAGGGGCCCACGGTCACTCGGGACGCGGTAGGCCTCTGATCTTCAGAGGGATTCCTGCTGGAGGCTAGGACAATACGTGGTCCAAAGCACAAGTTCGTGGAACGTTGTGAAGGGGTTGCACAATAGTGCACGGTACCCAGGGGTCGCGGTTCCTCGTCACTCTTGGGGTCCACTCGCCTCAGCTTCACTGGGGACTCACGATGGCCTTTGAGAAGTCAGGAAATCTACTTCTGGGGCTGCAGGGACTTCGTACTCCGGCAGGAGCGGCATAGTTTGCGACCGTTGTTTGTAGTTTTTGGTGCCTGCCAAGCAGGGGAGTCACCCCTTGACTCCAAGGGAGATTCTTCAGTCTTCCAAAGGTAGTGGAACGTCGAAGGGCCAGGATTCTTCTTCAGAGCGTCGTCCAGGGGTTATCTAACTTACAAGTTCAAGGGTTCCCCATCTTATACTAAAAGAGGGGAGGGACTAGCTCTATGACCCCACCTATGGGAGGGTCAAGGGAGGGGATGGCTACACCCACTTCCCTTTGTCCAGTTTTGCGCCAGAGCAGGGGCAGGTAGCCCCTGAGCCGGTTTGAGCTGGCATATGCACAGAGGAGCCTTCTGCTCCCCCAGTGCAGGACTTCAAAGCACTCTAAGAGTGCACCCACCCAGCCCCAATACACTAAACCCTGTCTGGGAGGTGGTTACACCTCCCAGTGACAGGATGCCTATTGTTGGGCTTCCTCCACTGTGAGTTTCGGTCATCAGCAGGAGGGCAGCCCAGTGTCTGTGACTGGTGGCATCCATTTTGTGATGCCAGGGCTCTTTAGGATTCTACCGCGTTTCCACAGCAGGTACATGTCTGATCCCTCTAGAAGGGTGGAATGCTACCCCTGCGCCAGGACTGGCGGGGGGGTAGTATTCCAAGATGTTTGACACCAAACATGACATGTTTTGATGCAGCCATTCCAAAGTTAGCATTCTACCGCGAGGATATAATGCACTTAAGAGTATATGGTTTAACCGCATCCACAAACAGCACCAGAGAATGGACTCTGAGAACTGCCGAGGGGCCCTGCTCAGGCAGAGGCACCCCCTCACATAGAAGCCAAGCACCCTGCCCTCAGGATTGATAGGGCCTGCCTTAGGGGTGACTGATAGGTTTATATGTGTGTGTAGGAGAGATATAGGAAACCTATATCTCAGTGAGGAGTGCTAACACCACCTCACCCAGGCTGCAGTAGCAGGCCTGTGGTGTCAGATTTAGTCTGCTTCCCAGGGGTGGCATAATACATGCTTCAGCCCCTGGTAGGCCTGTGAAGTACCTATGCCCTTGGTACCTAAGGTACCACATACTAGGGACTCATAAGGCACCACAGTATCCAATCACTAGTGCACCTAGAGTGCACTCCAAGTCGTTTAGAGAGAACAGAGAGGCTGGGGCCCTGATTGGCAGGGACCCAGCCAGACTATAGCCAGAAACCAGTGCTAACATCAGAAAAAAAGTGGGGGCAACATAAGAGGCAGATCCTACTCTCCTACACAACCCCCAAACGCAGGGACACTAAACTAACCTTGACCAGTTGAGTCTTCGTGTTCAAAGTGGAAATACCTTGAGAGTCCATCTGCATTGGCATGTTGGGTCCCAGGTCTATGTTCCACTGTATAGTCCATCCCCTGTAGGGAAATGGACCACCTCAAAAGTTTTGTGTTTTCACCTTTCATCTGCTTAAGCCATAGGAGGGGCTTGTGGTCAGTCTGACTATGAAGTGAGTGCCAAACAAGTATGGCCTCAGCTTCTTCAGGGCCCACACCACAGCAAAGGCCTCCCTCTCTATAGCTGACCAACGTTTCTCTCTAGGGGTCAGCCTTCTGCTAATAAAAGCTACTGGATGGTCTTGACCTTCATCATTCAGTTGAGACAGTACAGCTCCACACCCAGCTCAGAAGCATCTGTTTGGACAATGAACTTTTGGTGTAGTCTGGACTCTGTAAGATGGGGTCAGTGCACATGGCCTGCTTTAGGTCTTCAAATGCCTTCTGACAGCTAGCTGTCCACTGAACCTTTTTGGCATTTTCTTTGAGGTCCTATCATTCAAGGGGGTCACTATAGATCCATATCCCTTGACAAACCTCCTATAGTACCCAGTCAGGCCTAAGAAGGCTCTCACCTATGTCTGGGTGGTTGGAGCAACCCATTCCATTATGGTTTGGATTTTGCTCTGTAAAGGCTGAACCTGGCCTCCACCTACAAGGTGGCCCAGGTACACAACCTGACTCTGCCCTATCTGGCACTTGGTGGCCTTGATAGTGAGGCCTGCTTTCTGCAGAGCCTCCAAAACATTTCTGAGGTGGACCAGGTGATCTTGCCAGGAGGAACTAAAGACAGCAATATCATCTAGATAAGCTGAGCAATAAGTTTCCATTCCTGCCAGAACTTTATTCACCAACCTCTGAAAAGTGGCAGGTGCATTTTTCAATCCAAAAGGCATCACCACAAAGTGGTAGTGCCCACCAGGGGTCGAAAATGCTGTTTTGGCTTTTGCATCCTCAGATAATCTGATCTGCCAGTAGCCAGCTGTTAGGTCAAATGTACTTAGATACTTGGCTGAGGCCAAAGTATCAATCAGCTCATCTGCCCTTGGTATGGGATAGGCATCAGTCCTGGTGACTGCATTGAGGCCTCTGTAGTCTACACAAAACCTAATTTCTCTCTTACCACCCTGGGTATGAGGCTTGGGTACTAGGACTACTGGGCTAGCCCAAGGGCTAGCTGAAGGCTCAATTACACCTAACTCCAACATTTTATGGACTTCAGTCCTGATACAGTCCCTGACATGGTCAGGTTGCCTGTAGATTTTACTCTTGACAGGCAGACTGTCTCCAGTGTCCACCTCATGGGTGCACCAGGTAGTCTGACTAGGGGTCAGGCTAAACATATGTCTAAACTGTTGCAGAACTTGTCTGCACTCAGTTTGCTGATGGTCAGTGAGGCTGCTTGCCAAAGCAACACCATCTACTGACCCATCATCAGGGTTCTGAGAGAGCAGGTCAGGGAGAGGGTCACTCTCCTCCTCCTGGTCCTCATCAGTTGCCATGAGCAAGCCCATGTCAGCCCTGTCAACATATGGCTTTAATCTGTTGACATGGAGCACCCTCAGGGGGCTCCTGGGAGTTCCAAGATTCACCAGATAGGTGACTTCTCCCTTCTGTTCAACTATTGTATGGGGGTCACTCCACTTGTCCTGGAGGGCTGCTGGGGCCACAGGCTCCAACACCCACACTTTCTGTCCTGGCTGGTATACAGTCAGCACAGCCTTTTGGTCATGCCAAGCTTTTTGCAATTCTTGGCTGGCCTCCAGGTTTTTGGTTGCCTTTTTCATGTACTCTGCCATCCGGGAGCGGAGACCAAGTACATAGTCCATCACATCCTGTTTGGGGGGCTTGAGAGGTGTTAGAAATGGGATTTCTGTTTGGCTAAGGCTTGCTCCAAAGCCAAGCAGAAACCACCACTCTAGTCAGGGCAAGAGAGTTACACACCCAAGACAACCCCTGCTCACCCCCTTGGTAGCTTGGCACGAGCAGTCAGGCCTATCCCGGAGGCAATGTGTAAAGCGTTTGCGCAACACACACAGCACAACACCCAAGGCACACTACAAAAGGAACTCCACTCAAGGTTATATATAAAAATAACCTTTGGATTATCATCAAACACATTAGAATAGTACTCACATACAATACACTGTGCCAACTGGCACGGGACAATATTTACAGGGGATTATGTACACATGACAGGGCCACGTGGATCACTGTCAGAACCATCACTTAGTAAAAGGTGATAGATGTAGAACACATAATAAATGTAGGACATATCAGAAACGTACAACCAGTAATCACTGGCAACCACTGTACTCAGCATCAGCCTGTAACATAAACCACATTATGCACAGCATCACATTAGGCGCAAAACCTTATGCGCCAACCTCACCACCATAAACCCATTAGGCAGTTATCTCTCCAGTCTAAACGCATTAGAAAATAACATCCTAAGCAATGTTCCCTCTAATTTTTTTCCTCTGTGTGCGGCAGTGGAGGGTCTCTGTGCGCTGCAACAATGGCTATGTGCGCCAGGAATCAGACCGAGCGCGTGTGCAGCGCCAAATGTCACTCCAAACGTTTACTTAAAAAAGTGAAAAGATGGTGGATTTTCACACATACAGCACCACGTTAAGGGTCTTAAGGCCGGTTTTCAAATCAAGTTAGAGACATCCTGCATCATACTCATAGCCCCAGAGATGACCGAGCCAGCATTTGCACATGGATCTCCAGTTACCTCCAAGCTCCTGCTTGCACAAAAGGGCATAAGCATAGGTCCATCGGGATGCACATAGAACCGAATTTGAGATTTCGCAATTCCGGTGATTCAGTCTCCCTGATTCACTCAACCATTGGTCAAATAAGAACTTGATATGGTCTTGTTGCAGCTGATACGTCCATTTGAGCCTATTCATAAAGCAGATGTTAAGTACGTCTTGGAGTGTGGCTTTGCTGCTGGTGATGATGTCAGCCACAATGGACAGTGAAATTCGAGCACTATCAAATAACCCTTCCTTAGTTTCTATAAGCATACCTGTATTCTTCATACCAACCAGATGTTTGTGCTAAGTTCCCACAGACTTTCATCTGTGTATTTCTCTACAGATCCATCAATGCAGTGGAGAGGACGCTACTTCCTGGATATTAGCAGATGTTTGATGTATTATATTGTTAGAATAGAACGTTTTAAGTGGACAGATCAGTTTTCTCTCCTTTGGAAGGAACAAAGGTGACCCACGGTCCAAGCAAGGAGGGACCAGGCGGATAGTGGCAGCCATCAGCTACTGTCAGGTTAAGCAAACAGCACCCTGCTGGTAAAAGTCATTGAACATTCGACGAGAGAAGCAGTGGCAGGGCTGTAGGCCAGTAGTTCCATTGACAGTTATTTTCAGGGTGGCTACAAGGAAAAGCTGCTACACATTCACAAGGCACTACTGCTTGGACACAGAAGCTGTGAGAGATTCAGGGATGGGGCAGACAATGGTCTCCTATTTAGGTAATTGTTGGTATTAGTACTGATTGCTTGCCTCGTTCATGCATGTGAATTTATGAAAGATCCAATGCTGAAAAAGAAGCAGGTTACTTTATCTGTAACTACAGTTCTCCAGTATCTGTATCTATCATGATGGAGCAGACTTAGCTTGAGGATGGGTAGGGTCGTAAAGACAGACCTCTTGTCTTCCAGGAGGGTGCAACCTGCAAAGAAATTAGAAAAGAAAAGGATTCGACTGAAGAGCATTAGACAGGATAGAAAGATGAGAAGGAGACAGTTCCAGAACTGGGAGGAAGACAGAATAAAGAGCGAGACCAGAGAAAGTAAAAAGACTATCCTCTAGATAGGAAGGGGAAGACTTGGGGGTGGGGGAGAACAGTAGCACACGGAGGTCGCTGTGGGAAAAAGGGGCCAGTTGCTCAAATTTACACAGACTCGAGGGAGTCGACCTATATGCTGAAGACAGCGTGAGGCACAAAGACACCAAATGCCAACTTCCCACTAAGGAGTGAAAACAGAGAGGCTGCAGGGCAGAGGAGCGAGAACGGAGTTGGGGAAATGTGTGAGCCAGTAAGATGTTGAGGAAGGGCAAACTCCAAAGAGATGCCAGAGAGGGTGTGAAGAGAAAGACTAGTGCACACACAGCTACACTAGGAGACATGACTTTCCCTAAGGACCTAAGGATAATTCTTGTACCCAGGCAAATATCTAAGAATAAAGGACGGAGAGTGGGAAGAACTGACTTTATTTCAGGCATATATCATCATTAGCCATGGAAGAGAGGCTAATGGAGTGCCCAAGTCTTGAATATTAAAGACAAAAGAAGTGAAAGAAAGATAGAAAAGGAAGTTAAAGAAAGTTAGAAGCAGACAGAAAGGAAAAGACTGAAGGGATTTTGACAGTAAAAGCAAAGAGCGGAGAAGAAAGACAGTAAAGAAAAGATGAGTAAAAGAAGGAGTCAGAATTTTGTCCATTATATACACACATTTCTTTTTCTCAATTCTACATGCCTATTTTTTGGGGCAATCTTTCTGGGAGAGATAAGAGACCCGGAACCACAGGGTGCATGACCAACACCAGAAATATGAAGGACCAAACATAAGATTGTATCTTATAGCACATTTACCAAGAACCAAAATAAATATGTAAAATTGTGTAAATAAATGTGTTTAAAAAGTAGCAGAAACCTGACCTATTTAGGGATGTATTTTCTTTTGTGACTTATTGCAAAGTGCTGTGAGAAGTGGGACGTAATTGACTTCTGAATGGAAGTGCTACTTCAACAACAGCAGAGACACTGCAATTAGCTTTGGAATAGATTGCACATGCCTCACAGCAAGAAAGTTCTACCTTGCAACAAACTTTGCAAACCCAAAATGACTGGTTAATCAAAATGCCCCCACTGAGGATGATACAATCAGAAGACTGGCAGAAATGGTGGCTCATAGAAGAGTACATCCAAATGCACCTTCTGCAGTCCTACAAAAATACAATGCAAATTCCCCTATTCTTCCCGCTGGAAAACAACGAAAGGCTAGTCATGCGTCAAGATTCCAGCTTGATCACGCAGGCTTATCTGTAGATCTCATGTTAATTGCAGCCCCTCCACGAGCTGCGATTAACATAGATACTTAGACAAAAGCACTCAATCTGCCCGCAGCCTCGCTTTACTATCAAAACAATACAGCAAGTCTGCAAACAAGGCCGATTACCCTAAAAGCACACTCCGTGTTTTTAAACTTGCTGTATTGTTTTGTTAGTAAAGCGAGGCTGCGCGCAGGTTGAGTGCTTTTATTTAAGTATCTATGTTAATCGCAGCTCGTGAAGGGGCTGCGATTAACATAGATACTTAAACAAAAGCACTCAACCTGCGCGCAGCCTCGCTTACTAACAAAACAATACAGCAAGTTTAAAAACACGGAGTGTGCTTTTAAGGTAATCTGCCTTGTTTGCAGACTTGCTGTATTGTTTTGTTAGTAAAGTGAGGCTGCGGGAAGATTGTGTGCTTTTATTTAAGTATTCATGTTAATCGCAGCTCGTGAAGGGGCTGCAATTAACATGAATACTTAAATAAAAGCACACAATCTCCCCGCAGCCTCGCTTTACTAATAAAAGAATACAGCAAACAAACAGTTCAGGGCAATACAAAAGCACACGCGCAAGAAACAAAAGTACAGCAAGTGGCCAACACTTACCTCCGCTCCCGAGTATTCACTGCAAAGTGGTCACTTCCGCCGCCATCCTCCGCAATATGGAAATGCCCGTTTTTCGCGCCCTGCGCCTTTTAAAGCGGCGGCGGCGCGAATACTCTTGCGGGATGTGCCGTCTGTGCGCGCTCCACACATGGCACTGCGCGCTCGCGGGTAGAGAAGTGCGCGGGCGCGCGGGCGCGCGGCTTATTGGGAACAGTGATCCTAAGTATAAATCACATAGGAAATAATCTCAGGGGAAAATAGCTCACCACCTAAATGCATTAGGAAGTAATAACCTCACAAGCATAGAAACCACATTTTAGAGGTATGAAACAGGGTGCGTAAACCATAGTAAATGCATCACATTTCCTAGCACCATATTTTAGGACAGAAATCACATTAGCACATAGCCTCACGGTAGAAACCATAGCAGAGGCATAAATCACATTACCACATAGTCTCCTAAAAAGACCATAGCAGAGGTATAGAACAGGGTGCGTAAGTCATACTACATACATGACATTTCCTAGCACCACATACTCACAGTAGCACATAACCTCATAGTAGAAAGAACCATAGCAGAGGTATAAATCACATTAGCCTATAAATCCTAGGAAAGAGGCTTCACTAACACCCAAATCACATTAGGGCCTGGCGCCCTATAAACCTAACAGTCCCCCCTGGGCCAACTGGCCATCTCTAAAGGGGCTCAAATGCCCTGTGTCCCAAAAGTCCGGGCGCACTGCCAATGCAGCGAAAGTCAAGGGTGCGCAATCTGCGCACAACCTAAACGTTGCAGCTGCCCACTACTTGCTGGGCAGCTGGGAAAGTACGGGGGCAAAGGAGTGCAGCTCACTCCTAACTTCAACACATGTCCCCTAAAAGAAAGAATAACCTAAACGGTGCAGCTGGCACTAAGCGCTGCGCAGCTGTAAATGTATAAATGAGGCATGGGCTCTCAGTGGCCCTTAAAACAAATTATGCACCTTTCGTTGGAGCTACATGGGCTCAGGAACAAATACAAAGCGTTGGAGCCACGCACGGGCTCTAAGAATAAACCTGTCCCCAAGCACTGTAAATATCTTTATACATAGATATGTAGACTTATCACAAGACCAATAACTGTCAAAGCCACAATACTGTCAAAAATAGTTCAAAGGTTGCAGAAATAAGGTTCAAATTCAAAGCAGTGGTCTCTGCGACCCTTTCTCCCACAAGGTACCTGAATTTAGTAGCAAAACCAACAAAAATGTCGCAAAGAAGTGTTAGCGATGAGTGTCCTCACGCGAGGCCGGCGATGCGTTAAATCCTTGCCGCACAGGGAGGATGATGCGCCGATCTGCTGATGCGTGCGGAGACGATGCGACAACTTCTGCACGCTAGGCCGCCGATGCGCTGAGGCCTTGCCGCGAGGGCGAAGACGATGCGACGAACCTGTTGCGTGTGCGGAGACGCTGCGACAAATTTCTGCACACAAGGCCGCCGATGCGATGACTTTCTTGCCGCGAGGGAGAAGTCGATGCGACGATCCTGTTGTGCGATTGTGTTGCGATGCAAACAAATGGCACTCCGCGAGGGAGCGACGAAATCCGGTGCTATGCGATCAAAATGGCGGACGCACGGCGTCCGCAAAGCGATGTCTTTAAGCGATGATTTCTTTAGGGGTTGCGAGCGCTCGGCGACAGCAGCACAATGATTTTTCCAGCGCGTCTCTGCTGCAGCGGCTCGCAAAGGGGCGTTAGTGACGATTTCGGGTTGCGAGCACCCAGCGGCAGCAGCGCGATGATTTTTCCAGCGCTCTCGGCTGCAGCGGCTCGCAAACGTGCGTTAGCGACGAAATGAAGTCTACTGGGCCTGAGACTTCAGTCAGGAGGCTAGTTCTCTCTCTAGCCCTTGGGGGATTGCTGTAACAAAAATAAAAGTTCTCTCAAAAGTCCTTTTCCCTCTTCTTCAAGGTCCAGAGGTCACTGCTGCCGGCCAGTGCAAGAAACAACACACAAGCACAAGGACAGCCACTTCCTGCAGATTCCTCCAGTGGCACAAACAGAGGTTCCTCTTCAGATCCAGGAGCAATGCAGGGCCCAGGGAGGCAAGCCCTCATGGCAGCCCCCCCTGGGCCCCAGCAGCAGCACGCCCCTGCAGGAACAGCAGCCAAACACTCAACAAATTCCTGGGGTCACAGCCCCTTCTTTTATCCACCAAAATCCCTTTGTGACACAGCACAGGGCTGGGGAAAAACCAGACGCAACTGGTTTGGGGGAGCTTTGGAGCACTTTGTTTTGCTCAGCCCCTCTCTCCTTTCACAGGACAGGCTAGGGACATCAGACACACCACAGGGGGTGGAGCCAGCATTGTACAGGGCAGGCAACATCTTATTCAGGGTCAGGGGATCTCTCCTCCCACCACTCTCAGCTCAGGTGTCCCATTCAGCTCAGCGCTGACTCACCCTGCCACTCCTGGAGCCACACACACCTCCCAGCCCCTGTCACTCACAGAGCCAGACATGGAATTCACATCAGGCAGGCAGACACAGAGCACACATAAATGCCAACTTCTAGAAGTGGCATTTCTACACCAGTCACAATAAATCTGCGCACACCATTGCACAGCATTTATTCTCACGAATTCAGACATACTAGACTTGACCAGGCTGCACCTCTCATAACAGGAATTACCACTAGCACACAGATCCTCAATGCATTCCTATGGGAGGCAGGTCAATCTCACTAAATGGGCACAGTGCGCGCATGCACTTGCCACTGGACCACAGTGTCCAAGTGCCCAGAGGTCTAAAACTACTAACACCAAGTTCCATATAAGGCAAAAAGTTCAGGGGTGAACCTGCCAAAAAGGGCCATTTCCAACACGACCCCCTTCCAGCCAAAACGCAGGGTAGACCAATCACCACCTTGATAGGATTCCCTGCTTTGGGCGATAGAACACGGAACTGGCCCGCAACTGCAGGGTCACCCTCCGGTCCTACGCCACTTGGAACCTATGGAATCCATCTAATCGGAAAAAAAAACCAGAAATAAAAACTCAGGACCAACTAGGCTACCCCACCGGTACTCCTTAGTTGTCTACGGCCAGGACCAGGCCCTAGGCCACCCAGATGCCACTGGTCCTTGCCAATCCACAGAGTGGGGGGCAGTAGCCCCTGGCATCCAATAGCCATTCTCCACTCTCCCTCTCAGTGTAGTTCCAACTACCACTGATCCTTCAACCTAGGGTCCGCACCCTCAGGCTGACCAGAAGTCACGGGCGAAGCATCTCCTCACCCTACCTCTCTTCTGGGGTTACGCACCCTCCCAGGGGAAGCACCCACCAGAACACAACTCTCCCACCAGTTCAGGACCTCTCTCCATCAACTGGTCTACCGCCTGGGATCCATATTCACCGGCTGCACCGGGGTCAGAGATGAGGACTCCCTCCCTCTGCACCCCCTTCCAGACTCCGATACACTCCCAACTGGAGTGGTACCCACTAGAAGGCAAACCGGCCAGGACACTGACTACAGTCGCCCTGCCGTCCAGATCCGGAAACACCGGCTACTGGCTCCCCAACCCAGGGACGTACCTCTTGGGCCAGATGCCTGGAAAACCAGGACTTCACATGGGTGACACATCCCTAGCGTGTCGTGTGACAGTCTGCCTGGCGCAGAGCTCACGACCTCCTGTCCCTCTGACAGTGCGTGAAGATGCCCCAGGACAGAAGTGGCGCACACCATGGTCAATCATTGGCAACTCAGCCCTTCTGGCTGGCCCCTGACCCACTGGTCCCCACTGGGGACTCTTTCCCCCTCTCAACCCTCAAAACCGGACTTCTGCACCCTCCACTTAGGAGTGGTGCTGCCTAGCACCAGGACTGCTGGAGCTCTGGTTACAGACGCTCCACGTCCTCTAGAGACTAGAAGATCCTCCTCAAATGGCCTGCAAGTACAGCCTAGGCCCCCAACCTGGTTTTCCCTGAAGAAACCATCCAGGCCCTGGGACTGGGTTTCGGGCACACTCATTCATTCTCCTCTGAGACAGGACGTGAGCCCCTACACCCCTCCCACTACACTGGGACCTAGCTGGGCTACACTGAACCTCTTCCACCACGGAAGACACCTGAGCCACTCTTATTGGAATCACTCCCCAATGCTTCTTCAGATCCTCTACCACGGGGCGGTCCCCCATACAGAACAGTCCAACAGGACAGACTAGGTTCCCAACCTCCTCACTATAAGGGTACCTAGCTGGGCTACTCTGAGCCATCTTAAACCGCGAGGGTTATCGAGACACCTGCACCATTCCTCAAGGTTGCCCCCCAATGCAAGTTCCTTACAATCAAAGAACTCACACACTAACACCATTTACTCAAACGTCCAGTGCATCACAACATTTATCCACACACACCCCCCCAGACCGGTGAGACAGTTTCTTACTGTCCCTGAATCTCAACCTGCACCCCTCTTACTGAGCACCAGGTACCATACTCTGGGAACGGGATGGAGGACTTCATGCACTGGACACACACTTCGCTGCCACCACTGGATCCCACCCTTACTGGTGAATCCAGAAAACTCACACTGCAATAAGAACACATATTTCAAAAATGAAATGACACTTAAAACAATCTTAGACCAATAATCCCCAACATGTGACTATCTAAAATGCAGAGTTTTGTAGTGCAGCCAGTTGTCGCCGCGGTACCGCGCAAACTCAAGTCCTATCCCACCGCTGATCACCAATGTTACAAATGGGATTTCTGGTTGGCTAAGGCTTGCACCAAAGCCAAGCAGAAACCACCACTCTAGTCAGGGCAAGAGAGTTACACACCCAAGACAACCCCTGCTCACCCCCTTGGTAGCTTGGCACGAGCAGTCAGGCCTATCCCGGAGGCAATGTGTAAAGCGTTTGCGCAACACACACAGCACAACACCCAAGGCACACTACAAAAGGAACTCCACACAAGGTTATATATAAAAATAGCCTTTGTATTATCATCAAACACATTAGAATAGTACTCACATACAATACACTGTGCCAACTGGCACGGGACAATATTTACAGGGGATTATGTACACATGACAGGGCCACGGGGAACACTGTCAGAACCATCACTTAGTAAAAGGTGATAGATGTAGAACACATAATAAATGTAGGACATATCAGAAACGTACAACCAGTAATCACTGGCAACCACTGTACTCAGCATCAGCCTGTAACATAAACCACATTATGCACAGCATCACATTAGGCGCAAAACCTTATGCGCCAACCTCACCACCATAAACCCATTAGGCAGTTATCTCTCCAGTCTAAACGCATTAGAAAATAACATCCTAAGTATAAATCACATAGGAAATAATCTCAGGGAAAAATAGCTCACCACCTAAATGCATTAGGAAGTAATAACCTCACAAGCATATAAACCACATTTTAGAGGTATGAAACAGGGTGCGTAAACCATAGTAAATGCATCACATTTCCTAGCACCATATTTTAGGACAGAAATCACATTAGCACATAGCCTCACGGTAGAAACCATAGCAGAGGCATAAATCACATTACCACATAATCTCCTAAAAAGACCATAGCAGAGGTATAGAACAGGGTGCGTAAGTCATACTACATACATGACATTTCCTAGCACCACATACTCACAGTAGCACATAACCTCATAGTAGAAAGAACCATAGCAGAGGTATAAATCACATTAGCCTATAAATCCTAGGAAAGAGGCTTCACTAACACCCAAATCACATTAGGGCCTGGCGCCCTATAAACCTAACAGTCCCCCTGGGCCAACTGGCCATCTCTAAAGGGGCTCAAATGCCCTGTGTCCCAAAAGTCCGGGCGCACTGCCAATGCAGCGAAAGTCAAGGGTGCGCAATCTGCGCTAACCTAACGTTGCAGCTGCCCACTACTTGCTGGGCAGCTGGGAAAGTACGGGGGCAAAGGAGTGCAGCTCACTCCTAACTTCAACACATGTCCCCTAAAAGAAAGAATAACCTAAACGGTGCAGCTGGCACTAATTGCTGCGCAGCTGTAAATGTATAAATGAGGCATGGGCTCTCAGTGGCCCTTAAAACAAATTATGCCCCTTTCGTTGGAGCTACATGAGCTCAGGAACAAATACAAAGCGTTGGAGCCACGCACGGGCTCTAAGAATAAACCTGTCCCCAAGCACTGTAAATATCTTTATACATAGATATATAGACTTATCACAAGACCAATAACTGTCAAAGCCACAATACTGTCAAAAATAGTTCAAAGGTTGCAGAAATAAGGTTCAAATTCAAAGCAGTGGTCTCTGCGACCCTTTCTCCCACAAGGTACCTGAATTTAGTAGCAAAACCAACAAAAATGTCGCAAAGAAGTGTTAGCGATGTGTTTCCTCACGCGAGGCCGGCGATGCGTTAAATCCTTGCCGCACAGGGAGGATGATGCGCCGATCTGCTGATGCGTGCGGAGACGATGCGACAACTTCTGCACGCTAGGCCGCCGATGCGCTGAGGCCTTGCCGCGAGGGCGAAGACGATGCGACGAACCTGTTGCGTGTGCGGAGACGCTGCGACAAATTTCTGCACACAAGGCCGCCCGATGCGATGACTTTCTTGCCGCGAGGGAGAAGTCGATGCGACGATCCTGTTTTGCGATTGTTTTGCGATGCAAACAAATGGCACTCCGCGAGGGAGCGACGAAATCCGGTGCTATGCGATCAAAATGGCGGACGCACGGCGTCCGCAAAGCGATGTCTTTAAGCAATGATTTCTTTAGGGGTTGCGAGCACTCGGCGACAGCAGCACGATGATTTTTCCAGCGCGTCTCTGCTGCAGCGGCTCGCAAAGGGGTGTTAGTGACGATTTCGGGTTGCGAGCACCCAGCGGCAGCAGCGCGATGATTTTTCCAGCGCTCTCGGTTGCAGCGGCTCGCAAACGTGCGTTAGCGACGAAATGAAGTCTACTGGGCCTGAGACTTCAGTCAGGAGGCTAGTTCTCTCTCTAGCCCTTGGGGGATTGCTGTAACAAAAATAAAAGTTCTCTCAAAAGTCCTTTTCCCTCTTCTTCAAGGTCCAGAGGTCACTGCTGCAGGCCAGTGCAAGAAACATCACACAAGCACAAGGACAGCCACTTCCTGCAGATTCCTCCAGTGGCACAAACAGAGGTTCCTCTTCAGATCCAGGAGCAATGCAGGGCCCAGGGAGGCAAGCCCTCATGGCAGCCCCCCCTGGGCCCCAGCAGCAGCAGGAACAGCAGCCAAACACTCAACAAATTCCTGAGGTCACAGCCCCTTCTTTTATACACCAAAATCCCTTTGTAACACAGCACAGGGCTGGGGAAAAACCAGACGCAACTGGTTTGGGGGAGCTTTGGAGCACTGTGTTTTGCTCAGCCCCTCTCTCCTTTCACAGGACAGGCTAGGGACATCAGACACACCACAGGGGGCGAAGCCAGCATTGTACAGGGCAGGCAACATCCTATTCAGGGTCAGGGGATCTCTCCTCCCACCACTCTCATCTCAGGTGTCCCATTCAGCTCAGCGCTGACTCACCCTGCCCCTCCTGGAGCCACACACACCTCCCAGCCCCTGTCACTCACAGAGCCAGACATGCAATTCACATCAGGCAGGCAGACACAGAGCACACATAAATGCCAACTTCTAGAAGTGGCATTTCTACACCAGTCACAATAAATCTGCGCACACCATTGCGCAGCATTTATTCTCGCGAATTCAGACATACTAGACTTGACCAGGCTGCACCTCTCATAACAGGAATTACCACTAGCACACAGATCCTCAATGCATTCCTATGGGAGGCATGTCAATCTCACTAAATGGGCACGGTGCGCGCACGCACTTGGCACTGGACCACAGTGTCCAAGTGCCCAGAGGTCTAAAACTACTAACACCAAGTTCCATATAAGGCAAAAAGTTCAGGGGTGAACCTGCCAAAAAGGGCCATTTCCAACATGAGGTAACTCCCAGCCCTCCTTAACCAAACATAATGGACCTCTTACAGGGTGCCCAAACAGAAGCTCAAATGGGCTGTAACCAACCCCCTTCTGTGGAACTTCTCTGTATGCAAATAAAAGGCAAGGAAGAAGAAGGTCCCATTTCCGTCTAAGCTTCTCTGGGAGTCCCTTAATCATTCCCTTCAGGGTTTTGTTGAACCTTTCAACCAACCCATTGCATTGTGGGTGATAGGGGGTGGTGAACTTGTAAGTTACACCACACTCCTTCCACATTGCTTTCAGATATCCTGACATAAAGTTTGTATATAACCTCCTTTGGGAAACCCACTCTGGAGAAAACTCCAATGAGGGCTCTTGCCACCACAGGGGCTGTGGTGGTCCTCAGGGGAATTGCTTCTGGGTACCTGGTGGCATGATCCACTACCACCAGGATAAACCTGTGCCCAGATGCAGTTTGAGGGTCAAGGGGACCAACAATGTCAATCCCTACCCTTTCAAAGGGTACCCCCACCACAGGTAGTGGTATCAGGGGGGCCTTTGTTGTGCCACCTGCCTTACCACTGGCTTGGCATGTGACACAGGAGCGACAAAACTCCTTTGTGTCCTCTGACATATGTGGCCAATGAAAATGTGGAACAAGCCTGTCCCAGGTCTTGTTTTGGCCCAAATGTCCTGCTAAAGGGATATCATGTGCTAGGGTCAAGAGGAACCCCCTAAACTACTGAGGTATTACCAACCTCCTGGTGGCTCCAGGGGCTGGGTCTCTACCCTCAGAATATAGGAGTCCCTCATCCCAATAAACTTTATGGGACCCACTAGCACTCCCAGCAGCCTCAGCAGCAGCCTGCTGTCTGAGGGGTTCAAGAGAGGGGCAGCACTGTTGCTCCTTGCTCAGATCTTCCCTGGAAGGGCCCCCTGCCCCCAAGAACTCAACCTGATCAGGTTCGAGTCCCTCTGGGGCAGTTCCTTCTTCAGGATCTGCTTCACCTCCCTCTGGAAGTGAATCTCTGATCTGAGACAAAGGGGAAGGCACTGCCTTAACCCTACTGCTCCTCCTCTTGGGAAGCATCTGGCACATTGTTCCAGGATCCAGAGCTGGTTCAGTGTCATGCATTCTTGCTTGTGACCTGGTCACAGCAAATACCTCTGCAGGGATGCCCAACATCTCAGCATGAGTCCATAACTCTACTTCAGACCAGGCTGAAGTCTCTAGATCATTGCCCAATAGACATTCTACAGGGAGGTCTGCACTGGCTACAACCTTCTTGAGGCCAGTTACCCCTCCCCAGGAGAAATTCACAACTGCCAGACTATGGTTGGTCTGGACATTGCTTGCATTGGTCACCTGGTACATTTCACCCAGGATGATCTGTCCAGGGTCCACTAGGTCCTCTGCCACCATGGTGACACTAGCACCTGTGTCCCTAAATGCCAAAGCCTGTTTGCCATTTATTAAAGGCTGCTGTTTGTATTTGCCCAGATTACTGGGGCTTACTAGGAAGGACATATCAATGTTTCCATCACAAATCAGCATTGCCTGAGTGGTCACTCTGACTAGGTCAGAATCCACTTCAGAACCCAGGGTCAACCCTACTACACCCTTATTCTGAGTACCACCTCCACCAGTAGCTGAGCTAGGGGCACAGTTGCCTTAGGGGCAGGAGTGGTGGTGGTTTGGTCTTTGGACTTGGTACAATCAGAAGTCCAGTGCCCTTTCTGTTTACAGATTTTGCACCATGACTTCTTTTGGCCTTTTCCTTTGTTGGACTGTGACTCCCCACCAGATGCAGATTTTTGGGGCCCTTGTGAAGACTTCTGGTCTTTTGCCTTATCCCCACCTTTCTCAGAGCCCTTAGAATCCTGCTTCTTTGTGTCACCCCCTTGGTTCTGGGTTTTCTGCCTCACCCTGGTTCTGACCCATTTGTCTGCCTTCTTTCCCAATTCTTGGGGAGAGGTCAGATCAGAGTCCACCAGGTACTGATGCAACAACTGGTTCTGGCAATTATTTAGGATCTGTTCTCTCATCATCAGATTATACAATCCCTTGAAATCAGTAACCCTACTGCCAACCAGCCAACCCTCCAACCCTCCAGGGCCTTGGTTGCACAATCAACAAAGTCAGTCCAGTCCTGAGTCTGTGCCTTCTGGGTATCTCTGAACTTCAACCTGTACTGCTCAGTGGTTAAGCCAAACCCATCTATCAGTGCACTCTTCAGAACTTCATAATCATCAGCATCCTCTTCTCTAACAGTGAGGAGCTTGTCTCTACCTTTATCTGAAAAGGAAAGCCACAAGATTGCTGCCCACTGCTTTTGGGGACCTGCTGTACTCTACAGGCCCTCTCCATAGCAGTTATCCACTTGTGGATATCATCCCCACTCTGGTAGGGAGGAACAACCTTGCTCAGGTTCCTATGGTCAGGAATATATTCTCTGCCTCTAGGGACACTGTTGCTGCCACCAGGGGTTCTAACCCTCTCTTCTAGAAGCTCTCTGGATCTCCAGGGCTTCCCTATCCAGTGCCAACTGCTTGGTTCTGAGGGCCACTTTGGCTTCCTCATACTGGAGCAGTTTGCACCTTCTCTCAGAGGAGGTTTCTCTTAAGGAAAAGTATGAGCTCCTCTGCTGGACAAATTCTCTGCCAGAGTGATAAGAGTGGTCAGATTCCCTGGAAGGTGATCTGTGCCTCTCCTCCTCTCTGTCAGTTCTCTTAGGGAGAATTCCTCTGTCCTTTTCAGGCCCCTTGGAGCCTGGCCCTTCAATCACAGAGTCTTGGTCATTCTGATTTTCATCATCTGACCCAGATACTATGACTGACCCACCCACTGATTCAGACCCATTAACCCTAGTGCTAATCTAAGAGCATCTGCTGTCAGCAGATCTATCAGGTGTAGTGTTGAGGGACTCTGTCCTAGCTTCAGGTGTCTTTCAACACACATGGCTCTCAAGTCAGAGAAAGCCATGTCCTTATACTGAGGCTGAGTGGATCCACTGGGTCCACCCTTTGAGGACATTCTAGTGTTGTGCAGTGTTGTACTACCTACACTAGTTTGTGGCCTACTGATCCTAGCTTGAGCTGTAGAAAGGGTGTGCTATCCCTTGGCACACAGCTCTAAGTTCAGTAGAACTTATTGATACTAAGCTTGACTTTATATGTACCTTGAGTACCTATAGTGGTTTTCAGTTAGTAATTCAAATAGAGATTTTCTGGTAAAACAATAGCAAGCTGGAATCCCACACGCTGCCCACCAATGTGAGAAGTTGGCCTGGTATATGCTGTTCACTAATTAAAGTGGACACCTTGCACCAGGACAAATCGACTCTTATGGTAGATAGGTTTAAGACAACCTTTTAAAGAAAGCTATCCTAGTGGTAGCTGTGGAGAGCAGCCTTCAGGCTAAGTCTTGAAGGAATGTAAAGCAGCTTGTTTTACCATATAATCTCTTGAATCACCAAATGAAAAGACACCACACAGGTATATATATCAAATATATATGTATTTATTTCTAAATAACTCTCTACTAATCTCTTTATGAGATTAGAAGACAAAACATATGCACAAATCAACGTTTCTCAATAAATTAAGCACAAATATGGCTGGAGCCCTAGGGGCGTACCAGACCATATACTAAGAAAGAGACTTAGCAACAACGACTTGCAGGGAGACAAGGCCTAGGGCCTTCAGAAGTGCTGGGGCCTCACGAAACCACCCAAGGCAGGTAAGTAAAGGACACACGGGGGACGCGTGCAGTGTGGATACACAGGCACGGATCGCCGTTGACTTCAATGGGGTAAGTCGCGGTTGGAAATAAAGAGTTTTAGGATACTTCGGGAGAACCT
Source organism: Calotriton arnoldi (assembly GCA_963921515.1). Taxonomy (NCBI): domain Eukaryota; kingdom Metazoa; phylum Chordata; class Amphibia; order Caudata; family Salamandridae; genus Calotriton; species Calotriton arnoldi. Next base: position 630,766 of record CAWUFW010004092.1, read on the forward strand.
ACAAGCAAGTCACTTACAGGGTAAGTAGTTATAGGGCCCACACCCACAGGAGCACCGTAGTGCTGGAGTTACCTCACCCAGGGAAGCCGGGCGCATAGGTGTCATTTGGTGTCGGGTCGCGGCGTCGTTTTCAATGGTGAACAAAGAAGACTTGCTGCTTGCGGGAGCTGAAGAAGTGTCCGGTGGAATCCAAGCCTGGATTCGGAAGAAGGATGACCTGAAAGCAGAGGGGACAGTGTTTAAAGTCACTTGGCAGTGACTTGGGGCAAGGAAGATGGATGCCCACCCTCATCGGTTGATTCAGGTTGGTTGCGGGTGCCTTGACTCTTTAGCCACGAGGTCCAGGAGGCGTCGACGACAACCAGGAGCTGGATTCGGCGTGTCCCACAATGTTTGCAGCTTACTGTGGTGTCGTCAACTCGATTGGAGCCAACAAGCCTTGGTAACAGCAAGTCTCGGGGAAAGGAAGAAAAGTTGATGGCACAGACCAGCAAGGTCTGAGGGACTCACCCACCAAGGGTAAGTCAGGGCAGGCCTGGAGCAACCAGGGGAGCCCTTTGGTTTCTTGAAGAAGTCTTCTGGGGACCCACGAGCCGGCTGGAAAGGGATCGCAAAGACACCTTGGGCAGATTCACTCAACAGTGGTCCACGGTCACTCGGGATGGTGTAGGCCTCTGATCTTCGGAGGGAGTCCTGCTAGAGGTCGGTACCATACGTGGTCCAAAGCTCAGATTCATAAATCATTGTGAAGGGGTTGCACTTGACAATAGTGCACGGTACCCAGGGGTCACGGTTCCTCGTCACTCGTGGGGTCCACTTGCCTCAGCTTCGCTGGAGACTCACGATGGCCTTGGAGAAGTCAGGAAATCTAATTCTTGGGCTGCAGAGACTTCGGAGTCCGGCGGGAGCAGCATAGTTTGCAACCGTTGTTGTCATTTTTGGTGCATGCCAAGCAGGGGAGTCACTCCTTGACTCCAAGGGAGATTCTTCAGTCTTCCAAAGGTAGTGGAACGTCGAAGGGCCAGGATTCTTCTTTAGAGCGTCATCCAGGGGTTATCTAACTTACAAGTTCAAGGGTTCCCCATCTTATACTAAAAAGAGGGGATGGACTAGCTCTATGACCCCACGTATGGGAGGGTCAAGGGAGGGGGTGGCTACACCCACTTCCCTTTGTCCAGTTTCGTGCCAGAGCAGGGGCAGGTAGCCCCTGAGCCGGTTTGAACTGGCATATGCACAGAGGAGCCTACTGCTCCCCAGTGCAGGACTTCAAAGCACTCTAAGAGTGCACCCACCCAGCCCCAATACACTAAACCCTGTCTGGGAGGTGGTTACACCTCCCTGTGACAGGATGCCTATTGTTGGGCTTCCTCCACTGTGAGTTTCGGTCATCAGCAGGAGGGCAGCCCAGTGTCTGTTACTGGTGGCATCCATTTTGTGATGCCAGGGCTCTTCAGGATTCTACCGCGTTTCCACAGCAGGTACATGTCTTATCCCTCTAGAAGGGTGGAATGCTACCCCCGCTGCCAGGATTGGCGGGGGGTAGTATTCCAAGATGTTTGACACCAAACACGACATGTTTTGATGCAGCCATTCCAAAGTTAGCATTTTACCGCGAGGATATAATGCACTTAAGAGTATATGGTTTAACTGCATCCACAAACAGCACCAGAGAATAGACTCTGAGAGCTGCAGAGGGGCCCTGCTCATGCAGAGGCACCCCCTCACATAGAAGCCAAGCACCCTGCCCTCAGGATTGATAGGGCCTGCCATAGGGGTGACTGATAGTTTTATATGTGTGTGCAGGAGAGATATAGGAAACCTATATCTCAGTGAGGGGTGCTAGCACCACCTCACCCAGGCTGCAGTAGCAGGCCTGTGGTGTCAGATTTAGTCTGCTTCCCAGGGGTGGCATAATACATGCTGCAGCCCCTGGTAGCCTGTGAAGTACCTATGCCCTTGGCACCTAAGGTACCATATACTAGGGACTCATAAGGCACCACAGTATCCAATCACTAGTGCACCTAGAGTGCACTCCAAGTCATTTAGAGAGAACAGAGAGGCTGGGGCCCTGATTGGCAGGGACCCAGCCAGACTATAGCCAGAAACCAGTGTAAGCATCAGAAAAAAGTGGGGGCAACATAAGAGAAAGATCCTACTCTCCTACACCAGGGCATCCCTGTCCAGTGCCAACTGCTTGGTTCTGAGGGCAACTCTTGCTTCCTCATACTGTAGCAGTTTGCACAGTCTTTCAGAGGAGGTCTCTCTTATGGGAAAGTATGAGTTCCTCTGCTGGACAAATTCTCTACCAGAGTGATAAGAGTGGTCAGATTCCCTGGAAGGGGACCTGTGCCTCTCATCCACTCTGTCAGTTCTCTTAGGGAGAATTCCTCTGTCCTTTTCAGACCCCTTGGGGCCTGGCCCTTCAATCACAGAGTCTTGGTCATTTGCATTTTCATCATCTGACCCAGATACTATGATTGACCCACCCACTGATTCTGACCCATTAGCTCCTAGAGCTAATCTAAGATCATCTGCTGTCAGCAGATCTATCAGGTGTAGTGTGGAGGGACTCTGTCCTACTTCAGGTGTCTTTCAACACACATGGCTCTCAAGTCAGAGAAAGCCATGTCCTTATACTGAGGCTGAGTGGATCCACTGGGTCCACCCTTTAAGGACATTCTAGTGTTGTGCAGTGTTGTACTACCTAAACTAGTTTGTGGCCTACTGATCCTAGCTTGAGCTGTAGAAAGAGTGTGCTATCCCTTGGCACACAGCTCTAAGTTCAGTAGAACTTATTGATACTAAGCTTGACTTTATATGTACCTTGAGTACCTATAGTGGTTTTCAGTTAGTAATTCAAATAGAGATTTTCTGGTAAAACAATAGCAAGCTGGAATCCCACACGCTGCCCACCAATGTGAGAAGTTGGCCTGGTATATGCTGTTCACTAATTAAAGTGGACACCTTGCACCAGAACAATTCGACTCTTATGGTAGATAGGTTTAAGACAACCTTTAAAGAAAGCTATCCTAGTGGTTGCTGTGGAGAGCAGCCTTCAGGCTAAGTCTTGAAGGAATGTAAAGCAGCTTGTTTTACCACACAATCTCTTGAATCACCAAATGAAAAGACACCACACAGGTATATATATATCAAATATATATGTATTTGTTTCTAAACAACTCTCTACTAATCTCTTTATGAGATTAGAAGACAAAACATATGCATAAATCAACGTTTCTCAATAAGTTAAGCACAAATATGGCTGGGGCCCTAGGGGCGTACCAGACCATATACTAAGAAAGAGACTTAGGGACAACGACTTGCAAGGAGATAAGGCCTAGGGCCTTCAGAAGTGCTGGGGCCTCACGAAACCACCCAAGGCAGGTAAGTAAAGGACCCACGGGGGACGCGTGCAGTGTGGATACACAGGCGCGGATTGCCATTGACTTCAATGGGGCAAGTCGCGGTTGGAAATTAAGAGTTTTAGGATACTTCGGGAGAACCTACAAGCAAGTCACTTACAGGGTAAGTAGTTCTAGGGCCCACACCCACAGGAGCACCATAGTGCTGGAGTTACCTCACCCAGGGAAGCTGGGTGCATAGGTGTCTTTTGGTGTCTGGTCGCGGCGTCGTTTTCAATGGCGAACAAAGAAGACTTGCTGCTTGTGATGTCTGAGGAAGTGTCCGGTGGAATCCAAGCCTGGATTCGGAAGAAGGAAGACATGAAAGCAGAGGGGACAGTGTTCAAAGTCACTTGGCAGTGACCAGGGGCATGGAAGGTGGATGCCCACCGTCGTTGGTCAATTCAGGTTGGTTGTGGGTGCCCTGACTCTTCAGCCACGAGGTCCAGGAGGCGTCGATGATGACCAGGAGCTGGATTCTGCGTGTCCCACAAAGTCTGCAGCTTACTGCGGTGTCGGCAACTCGATTGGAGCCAACAAGCCTTGGCAACAGCAAGTCTTGTGGAAAGTGTGAAAAGGCAATGGCGCAGACCAGCAAGGTCTTGGGTCTCACCCAGCGAGGGTAAGTCAGGGCAGGCCTGGAGCAACCAGGGGAGCCCTTTTGTTCTATAGAAAAGTCTTCAGGGGACCCACAAGTTAATGGGCAAGGGATTGCAAAGATGCCTCAGGAGGATTCGCTCAACAGGGGCCCACGGTCACTCGGGATGTGGTAGGCCTCTGATCTTCTGAGGGTTTTCTGCTGGAGGCTAGGAACACACGTGGTCCAAAGCACAAGTTCGTAGAACGTTGTGAAGGGGGTGCACTTGACAATAGTGCATGGTACCCAGGGGTCGTGGTTCCTCGTCACTTTTGGGGTCCACTCGCCTCAGCTTCGCTGGGGACTAACGATGGCCTTTGAGAAGTTAGGAAATCTACTTCTGGGGCTGCAGGGACTTCGGACTCCGGCAGGAGCGGCATAGTTTGCAACCATCGTTTATAGTTTTTGGTGCCTGCCAAGCAGGGGAGTCACTCCTTGACTCCAAGGGAGATTCTTCAGTCTTCCAAAGGTAGTGGAACATCAAAGGGCCAGGATTCTTCTTCAGAGCGTCATCCAGCGGTTATCTAACTTACAAGTTCAAGGATTCCCCATCTTATACTAAAAAGAGGGGAGGGACTAGCTCTATGACCCCACCTATGGGAGGGTCAAGGGAGGGGGTGGCTACACCCACTTCCCTTTGTCCAGTTTCGCGCCAGAGCAGGGGCAGGTAGCCCCTGAGCTGGTTTGAACTGGCATATGCACAGAGGAGCCTTTTGCTCCCCCAGTGCAGGACTTCAAAGCACTCTAAGAGTGCACCCACCCAGCCCCAATACACATTATCCTGTCTGGGGAGGTGGTCACACCTCCCTGCAACAGGAAACCTATTGTCCAGGCCTCCCCTGCCGGAGTTTCGTCCAGCAGCAGGAGGCCAGACTTGTGTCTGTGGCAGCAGCATCCATTTTGTGATGCCAGGGCTTCAGAAAGAAGTTACCGGGTAAGCCAGAGTTAACATGTCTTTCCCTCTAGAAGGGTGGAATGCTACCCCGCCGCCAGGATTGGCGGGGGGTAGTATTCCAAGATGTTTGACACCAAACACGACATGTTTAGGTGCAGCCATTCCAAAGTTAGCATTTTACCGCGAGGATATAATGCGCTTAAGAGTATATGGTCAGGCTGCACTACAAACAGCATCAGAGATGGTCTCCGAACGCTGCAGAGGGGCCCTGCTCATGCAGGGGCACCCTCTCACATAGGAACCATGCACTCTGCCTTTAGGATTGATAAGGCCTGCCTTAGGAGTGACTTATAGGTTTATATGTGTGTATGTATTTAGTGATATAGGTAACCTATATCACAGTAAGGGGTGCATGCACCACCCTACCCAGGCTGCAGTAGCAGACCTGTGGTGTCAGTTTGGATGGCCTTCCAGGGGTGGCATAATACATGCTGCAGCCCCTGGTAGGCCTCTGAGGTACCTATGCCCTTGGTACATAGTATACCATATACTAGGGACTTATAAGGGCACTCCAGATTCCAATCAGAGATGTGCCTAAGGCACATGGAAACCTTTTTACAGAGAAAGCAGATAGACTGGGGCCCTGAATAGCAGGATCCCAGTCCAACTAAGTCATAAACCAGCAAAACACCATAAAAAAAGTGGGGGCAACCATATAGTCAGATTCCACCTTCCTACACCTGCAGCCCCAGAAGTAGATTTCCTGACTTCTCAAAGGCCATCGTAAGTCCCCAGCGAAGCTGAGGCCAGTGCACCCCAAGAGTGATGAGGAACTGTGACCCCTGTGTACTGTACACTATTGTCAAGTGCAACCCCTTCACAACGTTCCACAAACTTGTACTTTGAACCACGTATGGTCCTAGCCTCCAGCAAAAATCCCTCTGAAGATCAGAGGCCTACCATGTCCCGAGTGACCGTGGTCCTCTGTTGAGCAAATCCTCCTGAGGCGTCTTTGCAATCCCTTGCTAGCTAGTTTGTGGGTCCCCTAAAGACTTTCCGAAGAAACCCAAGGGCTCCCCTGGTTGCTCCAGGTCTGCCCTGACTTACCCTTGCTGGGTGAGTTCCTCAATCCTTGCTGGTGTGCTCCATTGACTTTTCTTCATTTCCCCAAGATTTGCTGTTACCAAGGCTTGTTGGCTCCAATCGAGATGCCGACACTGCAGTAAGCTGCAGACTTTGTGAACCACATCGAATCCAGCTCCTGGTTGTCGTCGACGCCTCCTGGACCTTGTGGCTGAAGAGTCAAGGCACCCACAAACGACCTGAATCGACCAACGACGGTGGGTATCCATCTTCCATGCCCCTGGTCACTGCCAAGTGACTTTGAACACTGTCCCCTCTGCTTTCAGGTCTTCCTTCTTCCAAATCCAGGCTTGGATTCCACCGGACACTTCCTCGGACATCACAAGCAGCAAGTTTTCTTTGTTCGCCATTGAAAACGACGCCGCGACCCGACACCAAAGGACACCTATGCACCCGGCTTCCCTGGGTGAGGTAACTCCAGCACTACAGTGCTCCTGTGGGTGTGGGCTCTAGAACTACTTACCCTGTAAGTGACTTGTTTGTAGGTTCTCCCGAAGTATCCTAAAACTCTTTATTTCCAACCGCGACTTGCCCCATTGAAGTCAACGGCGATCCACACCTGTGTATCCACACTGCACGCGTCCCCCGTGTGTCCTTTACTTACCTGCCTTGGGTGGTTTCGTGAGGCCCCAGCACTTCTGAAGGCCCTAGGCCTTGTCTCCTTGCAAGTCGTTGTTTCTAAGTCTCTTTTTAGTATATGGTCTGGTACGCCCCTAGGGCCCCAGCCATATTTGTGCTTAACTTATTGTGAAACGTTGATTTGTGCATATGTCCTTGACTTCTAATCTCATAAAGAGATTAGTAGAGAGTTGTTAGTAATAAATACATATATATTTGATATATATACCTGTGTGGTGTCTTTTCATTTGGTGATTCAAGAGATTGTGTGGTAAAACAAGCTGCTTTACATTCCTTCAAGACTTAGCCTGAAGGCTGCTCTCCACAGCTACCACTAGGATAGCTTTCTTTAAAGGTTGTCTTAAACCTATCTACCATAAGAGTCGAATTGTACTGGTGCAAGGTGTCCACTTTAATTAGTGAACAGCATATACCAGGCCAACTTCTCACAAGAGAGATGCAAGAGAGGTGCAGAAAGAGTGAAGAAGGATGTAGTAAAATGCAAGAGCGGTGCAGAAAGAGGAAAGAGAGGTGCAGAAAAAGGCGAGAGGGGTACAGAAAGAGGCAATAAAAGTGCAGAAAGAAGCAAAAGAGGTGCATAAAGAGGCAAGAGAACTGCAGAAAGAGGCAACAGAAGTGCAGAAAGAAGCAAAAGAGGTGCAGAAAGAGGCAAGAGAACTGCAGAAAGAGTAAAGAGAGGTGCAGAAAGAGGCAAGAGAGGTGCGGAAAGAGGGAAGAAGGATGTAGAAAGAGGCATGACAGGTGCAGAAAGAAGCAAGAGAGGTGCAGAAAGAAGCGAGAGGAGCAACAGAGGTGCAGAAAGAGGGAAGAGAGGTATAGAAAGAGGCTAGAGACATGCAGAAAGAATAAACAAAAAGGTGTAGAAAAAGGCAAGAGAACTGCAGAAAGAAGCAAAAGAGTTGTAGAAACAGGCAAAAGAGGAACAGAAAGAGATAACAAGGATGCAGACAGAGGCAAGAGAGATGCAGAAAGAGGGAAGAGGGGTGCAGAAAGAGTCAAGAGGAATGCAGAAATTTGCAAGAGAGATGCAGAAAGAAACAAGAGCAGTGCAGAAAGAACCAACAGACCTGCAGAAAGAGGCAAGAGGGGTGCAGAAAGATGCAAGAGAGGTAGAGAAAGAGAGAAGACGGGTGCATAAAGAGGCAAGAGGGGTACCAAAAAGAGCAATAGAGGTGCAGAATGAGGCAACAGAAATGCAGAAAGAAGCAAAAGAGGTGCAGGAAGAGGGAAGATTGGTGCAGAAAGGGGCAAGAGAAGTGCAGACAGAAGCAACAGAGATGCAGAAAGAGGCAAAAGAAGTGAAGAAAGAGGCAACGGAGGTGCAGAAACAGGCAGGAGAGGTGAAGAAACAGGCAAAACAGGTGCAGAAAGAACAAGAGAAAGAATGAAAGAGACAATAGAGTTGCAGAAAGAAACAAGAGAGGTGCACAAAGAGGGAAGAAGTATGCAGAAAGAGGCAAGAGTGGTACCGAAGGCAGCAAGAGAGGTGCAGAAAGAAGCAAGAGAGCTGCTGAAAAAAGCAACAGAGGTGCAGAAAGAGGTACAACTGGTGCAGAAACAGGCAAGAGAAGTGCAGAAAGAGGCAAGAGAATTGCTGAAAGAAGCAACAGAGGGGTAGAAAGAAGTAAGAGAAGTGATGAAAGAGACAAGAGAGTTGCAGAAAGAAACAAGAGAGGTAAAGACAAAAACAAAAGAAGTGAAGAAGAGGCAAGTGAGGTGCAGAAAGCGACAAGAGAAGTGCAGAAAGAGCCAAGTGAGGTGCAGAAAGAGGCAAGTGAGGTGCAGAAATAGGTAATAGGGGTACAGAAAGAGGCAAGAGAAGTGCAGAAAGAAGCAACAGAGGTGCAGAAGGAGGCAAGAGAACTGCAGAAAGAGAGAAGAGAGCTGCAGAAACAAGTAAGAGTGATGCAGAAAGAAGAAAGAGGGGTGCAGAAAGAGGCAAGTGGGGTGCTGAAATAGGAAAGAGAGGTGCAGAAAGAGGCAAGAGGGGTGCATAAAGAAGCAAGAGAGGTGCCTAAAGAGGGAGGAGAGGTGCAGAAAGAAGCAAGAGAACTGCAGCAAGAGACAAGAGAGTTGCAGAAAGAGATAAGAGAGTTGCAGAAACAGGTAAGAGGGGTGCAGAAAGAGGCAAGAGAACTGCAGAAAGAGACAAGAGAGTTGTAGAAACAGGTAAGAGAGGTGCAGAAAGAAGAAAGATGGGTGAAGAAAGAGGCAAGATGGGTGCAGAATGAAGCAACAGAAGTGCAGAAAGAAGCAATAGAGGTGCAGAAAGAGGCAAGAGAAGTGCAGAAAGAGGCAAGAGATGTTCAGAAAGAGGCAAGTGAGGTGCAGAAACAGGCATGAGGGGTGCAGAAAGAAGCAACCGAGGGGCAGAAGGAGGCAAGAGAACTGCAGAAAGAGGCAAGGGAGTTGCAGAAACATGCACAAGAGGTGCAGAAAGAGGAAAGAGGGGTGCAGAAAGAGGCAAGAGGGGTGCAGAAAGAAGAACAAGAGGTGCAGAAAGAAGCAAGAGAAGTGCAGAAAGAAGCAACAGAGGTGCAGGAAGAGGGAAGATGGGTGCAGAAAGAGGCAAGAGAAGTGCAGACAGAAGCAACAGAGGTGTAGAAAAAAGCAAGAGAAAGAATGAAAGAGACAAGAGAGTTGCAGAAAGAAACAAGGGAGGTGCACAAAGAGGGAAGAAGTGTGCAGAAAGACGCAAGAGTGGTACAGAAGGAAGCAAGAGAGTTGCTGAAAAAAGCAACAGAGTTGCAGAAAGAGGGAAGAGGGGTACAGAAAGAGGCACAACTGGTGCCTAAACAGGCAAGAGAAGTGCAGAAAGATGCAAGAGAATTGCTGAAAAAAGCAACAGAGGGGTAGAAAGAAGCAAGAAAAGTGATGAGAGACAAGAGAGTTGCAGAAAGAAACAAGAGAGGTGCAGACAAAAGCAAAAGAAGTGCAGAAAGAGGCAAGTGAGGTGCAGAATGCGGCAAGAGAAGGGCAGAAAGAGCCAAGAGAGGTGCAGAAGGAGGCAAGTGAGGTGCAGAAACAGGCAAGATGGGTGCAGAAAGAGGCAAGAGAAGTGCCGAAAGAAGCAACAGAGGTACAGAAGAAGGCAAGAGAACTGCAGAAAGTGGCAAGGGAGTTCCAGAAACAGGCAAGAGAGGTGCAGAAAGAGGAAAGAGGGGTGCAGAAAGAGGCAAGAGGGGTGCAGAAAGAAGCACAAGAGGTGCAGAAAGAAGCAAGAGAAGTGCAGAAAGAAGCAACAGAGGTGCAGGAAGAGGGAAGATGGGTGCATAAAGAGGCAAGAGAAGTGCAGACAGATGCAACAGAGGTGCAGAAAGAGGCAAGAAAAGTGAAGAAAGAGGAAGGAGAGGTGAAAAAACAGGTGCAGAAAGAAGGAACAGGGGTGCAGAAAGAGGCAAGAGAGGTACAGAAAGAAGGAACACGAGTGCAGAAAGACTCAAGAAAAGTGCAGAAAGAGGCAAGAGAAGTGCTGAAAGATGCAACAGATGTGTAGAAAAAAGCAAGATAAAGGATGAAAGAGACAAAAGAGTTACAGAAAGAAACAAGAGAGGTGCACAAAGAGGGAAGATGTGTGCAGAAAGAGGCAAGAGTGACACAGAAGGAAGCAAGAGAGGTGCAGAAATAAGCAAGAAAGCTTCAGAAAGAAGCAACAGCAGTGCAGAAAGAGGGAAGAGGAGTACAGAAAGAGGCACGACTCGTGCATAAACAGGCAAGAGAAGTGCAGATAGAGGCAAGAGAATTGCTGAAAGAAGCAACAGAGGGATAGAAAGAAGCAAGAGAAGTGATGAAAGAGACAAGAGAGTTGCAGAAAGAAACAAGAGAGGTGAAGATAAAAGCAAAAGAACTGCAGAAGAGGCAAGTGAGGTGCAGAAAGCGGCAAGAGAAGTGCAGAAAGAGCCAAGTGAGCCAAGTGAGGTGTAGAAAGAGGCAAGTGAGGTGCAGAAACAGGCAAGAGGGGTGCAGAAAGAGGCAAGAAAAGTGCATAAAGAAGCAACAGAGGTGCAGAAGGAGGCAAGAGAACTGCAGAGAGAAACAAGAGAGTTGCAGAAACAGGTAGGAGAGGTGCAGAAAGAAGAAATAGGGATGCAGAAAGATGCAAGAGGTGTGCTGAAAGAAGAAAGAGAGGTGCAGAAGGAAGAAAGAGGGGTGCAGAAAGAGGCAAGAGGGGTGCTGAAAGAGGAAAGAGAGGTGCAGAAAGAGGCAAGAGAGGTGCAAAAAAAGCAAGAGAGGTGCAGAAAGAGGGAAGAGAGGTGCAGAAAGAGGCAAGATAGGTTCAGAAAGAGACAAGTGAGGTACAGAAACAGACAATAGGGTTGCAGAAAGAGGCAAGAGAATTGCAGAAAGAAGCAACAGAGGTGCAGAAGGAGGCAGGAGAACTGCAGAAAGAGGCAAGAGGGTGCATAAAGAAGCAAGAGAGGTGCTTAAAGAGGGAAGAGAGGTGCAGAAAGAGGCAACATAATTGCAGAAAGAAGCAATAGAGGTGCAGAAAGATGCAAGAGAAGTGCAGAAAGAGGCAAGATAGGTTCAGAAAGAGGCAAGTGAGATATAGAAACAGGCAAGAAGGTTGCAGAAAGAGGCAAGAGAATTGCAGAAAGAAGCAACAGAGGTGCAGAAGGAGGCAAGAGAACTGCAGAAAGAGGCAAGAGAGTTGTAGAAATAGGGAAGAGAGGTGCAGAAAGTGGAAAGAGGGGTGCATAAAGAGGCAAGAGGGATGCAGAAAGAATAAATAGAGATGTGGAAAAAAGCAAGAGAAGTGCAGAAAGAACCAATGGACATGCATAAAGAGGGACGAAGTGTGCAGAAAGAGGCAAGAGTGGTACAGAGAGAGGCAAGACAGGTACAGAAAGAAGCAAGAGGGGTGCTGAAAGAGGAAAGAGATGTGCAGAAAGAGGCAAGAGGGGTGCATAAAGAAGCAAGAGAGGTCCAGAAAGAGGGAAGAGAGGTGCAGAAAGAGGCAACAGTAGTGCAGAAAGAAGCAAAAGAGGTGCAGAAAGATGCAAGAGAAGTGCAGAAAGAGGCAAGATAGGTTCAGAAAGAGGCAAGTGAGATATAGAAACAGGCAAGAAGGTTGCAGAAAGAGGCAAGAGAATTGCAGAAAGAAGCAACAGAGGTGCAGAAGGAGGCAAGAGAACTGCAGAAAGAGGCAAGAGAGTTGTAGAAATAGGGAAGAGAGGTGCAGAAAGTGGAAAGAGGGATGCAGGAAGAGGCAAGAGGGATGCAGAAAGAATAAATAGAGATGTGGAAAAAAGCAAGAGAAGTGCAGAAAGAACCAATGGACATGCATAAAGAGGGACGAAGTGTGCAGAAAGAGGCAAGAGTGGTACAGAGAGAGGCAAGACAGGTACAGAAAGAAGCAACAGAGCTGCAGAAAGAAGCAACAGAGGTGCAGGAAGAGGGGTACAGAAAAAGGCACGACTTGTGCCAAAGCAGGCAAGAGAAGTCCAGAAAGAGGAAAGAGAATTGCTGATAAAAGCAACAGAGGGGTAGAAAGAAGCAAGAGAATTGATAAAGAGACAAGAGAGTTGCAGAAAGAAACAAGAGAGGTGCAGACAAAAGCAAAAGAAGTGCAGAAAGAGGCAAGTGAGGTGCAGAAAGAGGCAAGAGATGTTCAGAAAGAGGCAAGTGAGGTGCAGAAACAGGCATGAGGGGTGCAGAAAGAAGCAACCGAGGGGCAGAAGGAGGCAAGAGAACTGCAGAAAGAGGCAAGGGAGTTGCAGAAACATGCACAAGAGGTGCAGAAAGAGGAAAGAGGGGTGCAGAAAGAGGCAAGAGGGGTGCAGAAAGAAGAACAAGAGGTGCAGAAAGAAGCAAGAGAAGTGCAGAAAGAAGCAACAGAGGTGCAGGAAGAGGGAAGATGGGTTCAGAAAGAGGCAAGAGAAGTGCAGACAGAAGCAACAGAGGTGTAGAAAAAAGCAAGAGAAAGAATGAAAGAGACAAGAGAGTTGCAGAAAGAAACAAGAGAGGTGCACAAAGAGGGAAGAAGTGTGCAGAAAGACGCAAGAGTGGTACAGAAGGAAGCAAGAGAGCTGCTGAAAAAAGCAACAGAGTTGCAGAAAGAGGGAAGAGGGGTACAGAAAGAGGCACAACTGGTGCCTAAACAGGCAAGAGAAGTGCAGAAAGATGCAAGAGAATTGCTGAAAAAAGCAACAGAGGGGTAGAAAGAAGCAAGAAAAGTGATGAGAGACAAGAGAGTTGCAGAAAGAAACAAGAGAGGTGCAGACAAAAGCAAAAGAAGTGCAGAAAGAGGCAAGTGAGGTGCAGAATGCGGCAAGAGAAGGGCAGAAAGAGCCAAGAGAGGTGCAGAAGGAGGCAAGTGAGGTGCAGAAACAGGCAAGAGAGGTGCAGAAAGAGGAAAGAGGGGTGCAGAAAGAGGCAAGAGGGGTGCAGAAAGAAGCACAAGAGGTGCAGAAAGAAGCAAGAGAAGTGCAGAAAGAAGCAACAGAGGTGCAGGAAGAGGGAAGATGGGTGCATAAAGAGGCAAGAGAAGTGCAGACAGATGCAACAGAGGTGCAGAAAGAGGCAAGAAAAGTGAAGAAAGAGGAAGGAGAGGTGAAAAAACAGGTGCAGAAAGAAGGAGCAGGGGTGCAGAAAGAGGCAAGAGAGGTACAGAAAGAAGGAACACGAGTGCAGAAAGACTCAAGAAAAGTGCAGAAAGAGGCAAGAGAAGTGCTGAAAGATGCAACAGATGTGTAGAAAAAAGCAAGATAAAGGATGAAAGAGACAAAAGAGTTACAGAAAGAAACAAGAGAGGTGCACAAAGAGGGAAGATGTGTGCAGAAAGAGGCAAGAGTGACACAGAAGGAAGCAAGAGAGGTGCAGAAATAAGCAAGAAAGCTTCAGAAAGAAGCAACAGCAGTGCAGAAAGAGGGAAGAGGAGTACAGAAAGAGGCACGACTCGTGCATAAACAGGCAAGAGAAGTGCAGATAGAGGCAAGAGAATTGCTGAAAGAAGCAACAGAGGGGTAGAAAGAAGCAAGAGAAGTGATGAAAGAGACAAGAGAGTTGCAGAAAGAAACAAGAGAGGTGAAGATAAAAGCAAAAGAAGTGCAGAAGAGGCAAGTGAGGTGCAGAAAGCGGCAAGAGAAGTGCAGAAAGAGCCAAGTGAGCCAAGTGAGGTGTAGAAAGAGGCAAGTGAGGTGCAGAAACAGGCAAGAGGGGTGCAGAAAGAGGCAAGAAAAGTGCATAAAGAAGCAACAGAGGTGCAGAAGGAGGCAAGAGAACTGCAGAGAGAAACAAGAGAGTTGCAGAAACAGGTAGGAGAGGTGCAGAAAGAAGAAATAGGGATGCAGAAAGATGCAAGAGGTGTGCTGAAAGAAGAAAGAGAGGTGCAGAAGGAAGAAAGAGGGGTGCAGAAAGAGGCAAGAGGGGTGCTGAAAGAGGAAAGAGAGGTGCAGAAAGAGGCAAGAGAGGTGCATAAAGAAGCAAGAGAGGTGCAGAAAGAGGGAAGAGAGGTGCAGAAAGAGGCAAGATAGGTTCAGAAAGAGACAAGTGAGGTACAGAAACAGACAATAGGGTTGCAGAAAGAGGCAAGAGAATTGCAGAAAGAAGCAACAGAGGTGCAGAAGGAGGCAGGAGAACTGCAGAAAGAGGCAAGAGGGTGCATAAAGAAGCAAGAGAGGTGCTTAAAGAGGGAAGAGAGGTGCAGAAAGAGGCAACATAATTGCAGAAAGAAGCAATAGAGGTGCAGAATGAAGAAAGAAGGGTGCAGAAAGAGGCAAGAGGGGTGCTGAAAGAGGAAAGAGATGTGCAGAAAGAGGCAAGAGGGGTGCATAAAGAAGCAAGAGAGGTGCAGAAAGAGGGAAGAGAGGTGCAGAAAGAGGCAACAGTAGTGCAGAAAGAAGCAATAGAGGTGCAGAAAGATGCAAGAGAAGTGCAGAAAGAGGCAAGATAGGTTCAGAAAGAGGCAAGTGAGATATAGAAACAGGCAAGAAGGTTGCAGAAAGAGGCAAGAGAATTGCAGAAAGAAGCAACAGAGGTGCAGAAGGAGGCAAGAGAACTGCAGAAAGAGGCAAGAGAGTTGTAGAAATAGGGAAGAGAGGTGCAGAAAGTGGAAAGAGGGATGCAGGAAGAGGCAAGAGGGATGCATAAAGAATAAATAGAGATGTGGAAAAAAGCAAGAGAAGTGCAGAAAGAACCAATGGACATGCACAAAGAGGGACGCAGTGTGCAGAAAGAGGCAAGAGTGGTACAGAGAGAGGCAAGACAGGTACAGAAAGAAGCAACAGAGCTGCAGAAAGAAGCAACAGAGGTGCAGAAAGAGGGAAGAGGGGTACAGAAAAAGGCACGACTTGTGCCAAAGCAGGCAAGAGAAGTCCAGAAAGAGGAAAGAGAATTGCTGATAAAAGCAACAGAGGGGTAGAAAGAAGCAAGAGAATTGATAAAGAGACAAGAGAGTTGCAGAAAGAAACAAGAGAGGTGCAGACAAAAGCAAAAGAAGTGCAGAAAGAGGCAAGTGAGGTGCAGAAAGTGGCAAGAGAAGTGCATAAAGAGCTGAGAGAGGTGCAGAAAGAGGCAAGTGAGGTGCAGAAACAGGCAAGAGGTGTGCAGAAAGAGGCAAGAGAAGTGCAGAAAGAAGCAACAGAGGTGCAGAAGGAGGCAAGAGAACTGCAGAAAGAAACAAGAGAGTTGCAGAAACAGGTAAGAGAGGTGCAGAAAGAAGAAAGAGGGGTGCAGAAAGAGGCAAGAGGGGTGCTGAAAGAGGAAAGAAAGGTGCAGAAAGAGGCAAGAGGGGTGCATAAAGAAGCAAGAGAGGTGCAGAAAGAGAGGAGCAGAAAGAGGCAACCGAAGAGCAGAAAAAACCATTAGAGGTGCAGAAAGAAGCAAGAGAAGTGCAGAAAGAGGCAAGATAGGTGCAGAAAGAGGCAAGTGAGGTGCAGAAAGATGCAAGAGAGTTGCAGAAACAGGCAAGAGAGGTGCAGTAAGAGGAAAGAGGGATGCAGCAAGAGGCAAGAGGGATGCAGAAAGAAGCAAGAGAGAGTTGGAAAAAGCAAGAGAAGTGCAGAAAGAACCAACGGAGGTGCAGAAAGAGGCAAGAGGGGTGCAGAAAGAGGCAAGAGAAGTGCAGAAAGAAGCAAAAGAGGTACATAAATAGGCAACAGAACTGCAGAAAGAGGCAACAGTAGTGCAGAAAGAATCAAAAGAGGTGCAGAAAGAGGCAAGAGATGTGCAGAAAGAAGCAACAGAGTTACAGAAAGAGGCAACAGCGGGGCAGAAAGAAGCAAGAGAAGTGCAGAATGAGGCAAGAGAAGTGCTGAAAGAAGCAACAGAGGGGTAGAAAGAAGCAAGAGAAGTGATAACAGAGACAAAAGAGTTGCAGAAAGAAACAAGAGAGGTGCAGCAAAAAGCAATTGAAGTGCAGAAAGAGGCAAGTGGGGTGCAGAAAGAGGCAACAGAGGTGCAGAAACAGACAGGAGAGGTGAAGAAACAGGCAATACAGGAGCAGAAAGAAGGAACAGGGATGCAGAAAGAGGCAAGAGAGGTACAGAAAGAGGGAAGAGGGGTGCATAAAGAGGCAAGAGGGGTGAAGAAAGAAGCAAATGAGGTGCAGAAAATGGCAACAGTGGTGCAGAAAGAGGAAAGACAGGTGCAGAAAGAGGCAAGAGAAGTGCTGAAAGAAGCAACAGATGTGTAGAAAGAAGCAATAGAGGTGGAGAAAGAGGCAAGAGAACTGCAGAAAGAGGAAAGAGAGGTCCAGAAAGAGGCAAGAGAGGTACACAAAGGGGAAAAGGATGCAGAAACAGGGAAGAGGGGTGCAGAAAGAAGCAAGAGAGGTGCAGATAGAAGCGACGGAGAACGAGGGAAAAGCAAGAGAAGTACAGAAAGAAGCAACAGAGTTACAGACAGAGGCAAAAGTGGTAGAGAAAGAAGAAAGAGATGTACAGAAAGAAGATAGGGAAGTGCTGAAAGAAGCAAGGGAGGTGCAGAAAGAGGGGCAAAGAAAGAGGCAAGAGGGGCGCAGAAAGAAACAAGAGAAGTGCAGAAAGAACCAATAGAGGTGCAGAAAGAGGCAAGAAGGGTGCAGAAAGAGACAAGAGAAGTGCAGAAAGAGGCAACAGAGGTGCAAAAACAGGCAGGAGAGGTGCAGAAATAGGGAAAATGGGTGCAGAAAGAGGCAAGACTGCTGCATAAACAGGCAAGAAAGAAGCAAGAGATTTGAAGAAAGAAGCAAGATAACTGCAGAAAGAAGCAACAGAGGTACAGAAATAGGCAACAGAGGTACAGAAACAGGCAGAAGAGGTGCAGAAAGAGGGAACAGGGGTGTAGAAAGAGGCAAGAGAGGTACAGAAAAAGGGAAGACGGATGTAGAAAGAGGAAATAGGGGTACAGGAAAAAGCAAGTGATGTGCAGGAAAAGGCAACAGTGGTGCAGAAAGAGTAAAGAGAGGTGCAGAAACAGGCAAGAAAAGTACAGAACGAGGCAAGAGAAGTGTTGAAAGAAGCAACAGAGCAGTAGAAAGTAGCAAAATGATGAAATAGAGAAGAAAGTTGCATAAAGAAACAATAGAGTTGCAGAAAAAGCAAGAGAAGTGCAGAAAGAGGCAAGTGGGGTGCAGAAAGAGGCAAGTGAGGTTCAGAAACAGGCAAGAGTGGTGCCGAAAGAGGCAAGAGAAGTGCAGAAAGAAGCAACATAGGAGCAGAAGGTGGCAAGAGAACTGCAGAAAGATGCAAGAGAGTGGCAGAAACAAGCAAGAGAGGTGAAGAAATAACAAAGAGGGGTGCAGAAAGAGGCAAGAGAACTGCAAAAAGAGGCAAGAGAGTTGCTGAAACAGGCAAGCTAGGTGCAGAAAGAGAGAACAGGGATTCAGACAGAGGCAAGAGAGGTGCAGAAAGAGGGAAGAGGGGTGCAGAAAGAGGCAAGAATGGTGCAGAAAGAGAGAAGATGGGTGCAGAATGAGGCAAGAGGGCTACAGAAAGAAGCAATAGAGGTGCAGAAAGAGGCAACAGAAATGCAGAAAGAGGAAAGAGAGGTGCCGAAAGAGGCAAGAGAAGGACAGACAGAAGCAACAGAGGTGCAGAAAGAGGCTATAGAAATGCAGAAACAGGAAACAGAGGCAGGAGATGTGTAGAAACAGGCAAAACAGGTGTAGAAAGAGAGAACAGGGGTGTGAGAAGTTGGCCTGGTATATGCTGTTCACTAATTAAAGTGGACACCTTGCACCAGAACAATTCGACTCTTATGGTAGATAGCTTTAAGACAACCTTTAAAGAAAGCTATCCTAGTGGTAGCTGTGGAGACCAGCCTTCAGGCTAAGTCTTGAAGGAATGTAAAGCAGCTTGTTTTACCACACAATCTCTTGAATCACCAAATGAAAAGACACCACACAGGTATATATATCAAATATATATGTATTTATTTCTAAACAACTCTCTACTAATCTCTTTATGAGATTAGAAGACAAAACATATGCATAAATCAACATTTCTCAATAAGTTAAGCACAAATATGGCTGGGGCCCTAGGGGCGTACCAGACCATATACTAAGAAAGAGACTTAGGGACAACGACTTGCAGGGAGACAAGGCCTAGGGCCTTCAGAAGTGCTGGGGCCTCACGAAACCACCCAAGGCAGGTAAGTAAAGGACCCACGGGGGACGCGTGCAGTGTGGATACACAGGCGCGGATCGCCGTTGACTTCAATGGGGCAAGTCACGTTTGGAAATTACAAGTTTTAGGATACTTCGGGAGGACCTACAAGCAAGTCACTTACAGGGTAAGTAGTTCTAGGGCCCACACCCACAGGAGCACCGTAGTGCTGGAGTTACCTCACCCAGGGAAGCCGGGTGAATATGTGTCCTTTGGTGTTGGGTCGCGGCGTCGTTTTCAATGGCGAACAAAGAAGACTTGCTGCTTGTGATGTCCGTGGAAGTGTCCGGTGGAATCCAAGCCTGGATTCGGAAGAAGGAAGACCTGAAAGCAGAGGGGACAGTGTTCAGAGTCACTTGGCAGTGACCAGGGGCATGGAAGATGGATGCCCACCGTCATCGGTCAATTCAGGTCGTTTGCGGGTGCCTTGACTCTTCAGCCACGAGGTCCAGGAGGCGTTGACGACAACCAGGAGCTTGATTCAGCGTGTCCCACAAAGTTTGCAGCTTACTGCGGTGTCAGCAACTCGATTGGAGCCAACAAACTTTGGCAACAGCAAGTCTTGGGGAAAGGAAGAAAAGTCAATGGCGCAGACCAGCAAGGTCTGAGGAACTCACCCAGCGAGGGTTAGTCAGGGCAGGCCTGGAGCAACCAGTGAAGCCCTTTGGTTTCTTAGGATAGTCTTCAGGGGACCCACAAGCCGGCTGGCAAGGGATTGCAAAGACTCCTTGGGAGGATTCGCTCAACAGGGGCTCACGGTCACTCGGGATATGGGAGGCCTCTGATCTTCGGAGAGGTTCCTGCTGGAGGCTAGGAACACACATGGTCCAAAGCACAAGTTCGTGAAACGTTGTGAAGGGGTTGCACTTGACAATAGTGCACAGTACCCAGGGGTCGTGGTTCCTCGTCACTCTTGGGGTTCACTGGCCTCAGATTTGCAGGGAACTCACGATGGCCTTTGAAAAGTCAGGAAATCCACTTCTGGGGCTGCAGGGACTTCGGACTCTGGCGGGAGCAGCATAGTTTGCAACCATCGTTTGTAGTTTTTGGTGCCTGCCAAGCAGGGGAGTCACTCCTTGACTCCAAGGGAGATTCTTCAGTCTTCCAAAGGTAGTGGAACGTCAAAGGTCCAGGATTCTTCTTCAGAGCATCATCCAGGGATATCTAACTTACAAGTTCAAGGGTTCCCCATCTCATACTATAAAGAGGGGAGGGACTAGCTCTATGACCCCACCTATGGGAGGGTCAAGGGAGGGGGTGGCTACACCCACTTCCCTTTGTCCAGTTTCGCACCAGAGCAGGGGCAGGTAGCCCCTGAGCCGGTTTGTACTGGCATATGCACAGAGGAGCCTTCTGCTCCCCCAGTGCAGGACTTCAAAGCACTCTAAGAGTGCACCCACCCAGCCCCAATACACTAAACCCTGTCTGGGAGGTGGTTACACCTCCCTGTGACAGGATACCTTTTGTTGGGCTTCCTCCACTGCGAGTTTCGGTCATCAGCAGGAGGGCAGCCCCGTGTCTGTGACTGGTGGCATCTATTTTGTGATGCCAGGGCTCTTTAGTATTCTACTGTGTTTCCACAGTGGGTACATGTCTATCCCTCTAGAAGGGTGGAATGCTACCCCCGCCGCCAGAACTGGCGGGGGGGTAGTATTCCAAGATGTTTGACACCAAACACGACATGTTTTGATGCAGCCATTTCAAAGTTAGCATTTTACTGCGAGGATATAATGCACTTAAGAGTATATGGTTTAACCGCATCCACAAACAGCACCAGAGAATGGACTCTGAGAGCTGCAGAGGGCCCTGCTCAGGCAGAGGCACCCCCTCACATAGAAGCCAAGCACCCTGCCCTCAGGATTGATAGGGCCTGCCTTAGGGGTGACTGATAGGTTTATATGTGTGTGTAGGAGAGATATAGGAAACCTATATCTCAGTGAGGAGTGCTAACACCACCTCACCCTGGCTGCAGTAGCAGGCCTGTGGTGTCAGATTTAGTCTGCTTCCCAGGGGTGGCATAATACATGCTTCAGCCCCTGGTAGGCCTGTGAAGTACCTATGCCCTTGGTACCTAAGGTACCATATACTAGGGACTCATAAGGCACCACAGTATCCAATCACTAGTGCACCTAGCGTGCACTCCAAATCGTTTAGAGAGAACAGAGAGGCTGGGGCCCTGATTGGCAGGGACCCAGCCAGACTATAGCCAGAAACCAGTGTATACATCAGAAAAAAAGTGGGGGCAACATAAGAGGCAGATCCTACTCTCCTACAAGGGGTGCAGAAAGAGGAAAGAGCAGTACATAAAGAGGTAAGACAGGTGCAGAAACAGGTGAGAGGAGTGCAGAAAGAGGCAAGAGAAGTGCTGAAAGAAGCAACGGACATGTATAAAGAAGCAAGATAAGTGAAGAAAGAGACAAGAGAGTTGCAGAATGAAACAAGCGATGTGCAGAAAAAAGAAAGAGAAGTGCAGAAAGAGGCAAGTAAGTTGCAGAAATAGGCAAGAGAAGTGCCAAAAGAGTAAAGAGAGGTACAGAAAGAGGCAAGTGAGGTACAGAAAAAGGCAAGAGGGGGGCAGAAAGCAGCAAGGGAAGTGCAGAAAGAAGCAACAGAGATACAGAAGGAGGCAAGAGAACTGCAGAAAGAGGCAAGAGAGTTGAAGACACAGGCAATAGAGGTGCAGAAAGAGGCAAGAGTGGTACAGAAAGAAGCAAGAGAGGTGCCGAAAGAAGCAATAGAAGTGCAGGCAGAAGCAACAGAGGTACAGAAAGAGGCAAGAGAAGTGCAGAAAGAGGCAACAGAAGTACAGAAAAAAGCAAAGGAGGTGCAGAAAGAGGCAAGAGAACTGCAGAAAGATAAAAGAGAGGTACAGAAAGCGGCAAGAGAGGTGCAGAAAGAAGCAAGGTAGGTGCTGAAAGTAGCAAGTGAGGTTCAGAAAGAGGAAAGAGGGGTGCAGAAAGAGGGAAGATGGGTGCAGAAAGAAGCAAGAGAAGTACAGAAAGAACCAACGGAGGTGCAGAAAGAAGCAAGAGGGGTGCAGACAGTGGGAAGAGAAGTGCAAAAAGAAGCAAAAGAGGTGTAGAAAGAGGCAAGAGAACTGCAGAAAGAGTGATAGAGTTGCAGAAACAGGCAAAAAAGATGCAGAAAGAGAGAACAGGGGTGCAGACAGAGGCAAGAGAGGTGCAGAAAGAGGCAAGAGGGGTGAAGAAGTGTGCAAGAGAGATATTGAAAGAAGGAAGAGCAGTGCAGGAAGAACCAACAGAGGTAAAAAAAAAAGAGGCAATAGGGGTGCAGAAAGAGGCAACAGAAATGCAGAAAAAGCAATAGAGGTGCAGAAAGAGGCAAGAGAAGTGCAGAAAGAGGCAAGAGAGGTTCAGAAAGATGCAGGTGAGGTGCAGAAACATGCAAGAGGGGTGCAGAAAGAGGCAAGAGAAGTGCAGAAAGAGGCAAGAGAGGTACAGAAAGAAGCAAGTGATGTACAGAAAAAGGCAAGAGGGGGGCAGAAAGCAGCAAGGGAAGTGCAGAAAGAAGCAACAGAGATACAGAAGGAGGCAAGACAACTGCAGAAAGAGGCAAGAGAGTTGAAGACACAGGCAATAGAGGTGCAGAAAGAGGCAAGAGTGGTACAGAAAGAATCAAGAGAGGTGCCGAAAGAAGCAATAGAAGTGCAGACAGAAGCAACAGAGGTGCAGAAAGAGGCAAGAGAAGTGCAGAAAGAGGCAACAGAGGTGCAGAAACAGGCAGGAGAGGTGCAGAAAGAGGGCACAGGGGTGTAGAAAGAGGCAAGAGAGGTACAGAAAGTGGGAAGAGGGGTGCATAAAGAGACAAAAGGGGTACAGAAAGAAGCAAGTGAGGTGCAGAAAGAAGCAACAGTGGTGCAGAAAAAGGCAAGACATGTGCAGAAATAGGCAAGAGAAGTGCAGAAAGAGGCAAGAGAAGTGCTGGAAAAAAACAAATTTGCAGAAGGAAACAAGAGAGGTGCAGAAAAAAAGCAAGAGAAGTGCAGAAAGAGGCAAGTGAGGAACAGTAAGAGGCAAGAGAAGTGCAAAAAGAGGCAAGAGAGGTGCAGAAAGAGGTAAATGAGGTGCAGAAACAGGCAAGAGGGTTGCAGAAAGAGGCAAGAGAAGTGCAGAAAGAGGGAAGAAAAGTGCAGAGAGAGGCTAGAGAGGTGCAGAAAGAGGCAAGTGAAGTACAAAAAATGTCAAGAGGGGTGAACAAAGAGGCAAGAGTAGTGCAGAAAGAAACAACAGAGGTATACAAGGAGGTGAGAGAAAAACAGGCAAGAGAGGTGCAGAAAGAGGAAAGAGGGATGCAGAAAGAAGCAAGAGTGTTGCAGAAAGAAGCCAGAGAGATGCGGAAAAAAGCAAGAAAAGTATAGTAAGAACTAACGGATGTGCAGAAAGAGGCAAGAGATGTACAGAAAGAGATAATAGAAGTGCAGAAAGAAGCAACAGAGGTACATACAGAGGGAAGAGAACTGCAGAAAGAGGCAACAGAAGTACAGAAAAAGCAAAGGAGGTGCAGAAAGAGGCAAGAGAACTGCAGAAAGATAAAAGAGAGGTACAGAAAGCGGCAAGAGAGGTGCAGAAAGAAGCAAGGGAGGTGCTGAAAGTAGCAAGTGAGGTTCAGAAAGAGGAAAGAGGGGTGCAGAAAGAGGGAAGATGGGTGCAGAAAGAAGCAAGAGAAGTACAGAAAGAACCAACGGAGGTGCAGAAAGAAGCAAGAGGGGTGCAGACAGTGGCAAGAGAAGTGCAAAAAGAAGCAAAAGAGGTGTAGAAAGAGGCAAGAGAACTGCAGAAAGAGTCATAGAGTTGCAGAAACAGGCAAAACAGATGCAGAAAGAGAGAACAGGGGTGCAGACAGAGGCAAGAGAGGTGCAGAAAGAGGCAAGAGGGGTGAAGAAGTGTGCAAGAGAGATATTGAAAGAAGTAAGAGCAGTGCAGGAAGAACCAACAGAGGTAAAAAAAAGAGGCAATAGGGGTGCAGAAAGAGGCAACAGAAATGCAGAAAAAGCAATAGAGGTGCAGAAAGAGGCAAGAGAAGTGCAGAAAGAGGCAAGAGAGGTTCAGAAAGATGCAGGTGAGGTGCAGAAACATGCAAGAGGGGTGCAGAAAGAGGCAAGAGAGGTACAGAAAGAGGCAAGTGATGTACAGAAAAAGGCAAGAGGGGGGCAGAAAGCAGCAAGGGAAGTGCAGAAAGAAGCAACAGAGATACAGAAGGAGGCAAGACAACTGCAGAAAGAGGCAAGAGAGTTGAAGACACAGGCAATAGATGTGCAGAAAGAGGCAAGAGTGGTACAGAAAGAATCAAGAGAGGTGCCGAAAGAAGCAATAGAAGTGCAGACAGAAGCAACAGAGGTGCAGAAAGAGGCAAGAGAAGTGCAGAAAGAGGCAACAGAGGTGCAGAAACAGTCAGGAGAGGTGCAGAAAGAGGGCACAGGGGTGTAGAAAGAGGTAAGAGAGATACAGAATGCGGGAAGAGGGGTGCATAAAGAGACAAAAAGGGTACAGAAAGAAGCAAGTGAGGTGCAGAAAGAAGCAACAGTGGTGCAGAAAAAGGCAAGACATGTGCAGAAATAGGCAACAGAAGTGCAGAAATAAGCAAAAGAGGTGCAGAAAGAGGCAAGAGAACTGCAGAAAGAGGCAACAGAGGTGCAGAAAGAGGCAAGTGAGGTGCAGAAAGAGGGAAGAAGGGTGCAGAGAGATGCAACAGGGATGCAAAAAGAAGCAAGTGAGGTGCAGAAAGAAGCAAGAGAAGTGCAGAAAGAAGCAACAGGGATGCAGAAAGAGGGAAGAGGGGTGCAGAAAGAGGCAAAGGAACTGTAGAGAGAACCAACAGAGGTGCAGAAAGAGGCAAGAGAAGTACAGAAATAGGCAACAGAGGTACATAAACAGGCAGGGGAGCTGCAGAAAGAGGGAACAGGGTGCAGGAAAAGGCAAGAAAGGTACAGAAAGAGGGAAGATGTGTAGAAAGAGGCACCAGGGGTACAGAAATAAGCATTTGAGGTATAGAAAAAGGCAACAGTGGTGCAGAAAGAGGCAAGCCAGGTGCAGAAACAGGCAAGAGAAGTGCAGAACGAGGCAAGAGAAGTGCTGAGAGAAGCAACAGAGGGGTAGAAAGAAGCAAGAGAAGTGATGAAAGAGACAAGAGAGTTGCGGAAAGAAACAAGGGAGGTGCAGAAAAAAGCAAGAGAAGTACAGAAAGAGGCAAGTGAGGAGCAGAAAGAGGCAGGAGAAGTGCAGAAGGAGGCAAGAGAGGTGCAGAAAGAAGCATGTGAGGTTCAGAAACAGGCAAGAGGGTGCAGAAAGAAGCAAGAGAAGTTCAGAAAGAAGCAACAGAGGTGCAGGAGGAGGCAAGAGAACTGCAGAAAGAGGCAAGAGAGTTGTAGAAACTTGCAAGAGAGGTGCAGAAATACAAAAGAGGGGTGCAGAAAGAGGCAAGAGATACAGAAAAAAAGCAAGAGAAGTGCAGAAAGAACTAATGAAGGTGCAGAAAGAGGCAAGATGGGTGCAGAAAGAGGCACACGAAGTTCAGAAAGAAGCAACAGAGGTGCAGAAAGAGGCAGGAGAAGTGCAGAAGGAGGCAAGAGAGGTGCAGAAAGAAGCATGTGAGGTACAGAAACAGGCAAGAGGGATGCAGAAAGAGGTGAGAGAAGTGCAGAAAGAAGTAACAGAGATACAGAAGGAGGCAAGAGAACTGCAGAATAAGCCAAGAGAGTTGCAGAAACTTGCAAGAGTGGTGCAGGAATACGACAGAGAGGTGCAGAAAGAGGCAAGAGGGGTGCAGAAAGAAGGAAGAGAGATGCGGAAAAAGCAAGAGAATTGCAGAAATAACCAACGGAGGTGCAGAAAGAGGCAAGATGGGTGCAGTAAGAGGCACGAGAAGTGCAGAAAGAAGCAAGAGAGGTGCAGAAGGAGGTAAGAGAACTTCAGAAAGATGCAAGAGAGTTGCAGAAACAGGCAAAAGAGGTGCAGAAAGAGAGAACCGGGATGCAGACAGAGGCAAGAGAGGTACAGAAAGAGGGAAGATGTGTTTAGAAAGAGGCAAGAGGGGTGCATAAATTTGCAAGAGAGTTGCAAAAAGAAGAAAGAGCAGTGCAGGAAGAACCAACAAAGGTGCGGAAAGAGGCAAGACCTGTGCAGAAAGAGGCAAGAGAAGTGCAAAAAGATGCAACAAAGGTTCAGAAAGAGGCAAGAGAACTGCAGAAAGATGCAAGAAAGTTGAAGAAACAGGCAAAACAGGTGCAGAAAGAGGAAAGATAAATGCAGAAAGAGGAAACAGAGGCAGGAGAGGTGCAGAAACAGGCAAAACAGCTGCAGAACGAGAGAACAGGGGTGCAGAAAGAGGCAAGAGCGGTACATAAAGAGGGAAGAGGGATGCAGAAAGACGCAAGAGGGGTGCAGAAAGAAGCAAGCTAGGTGCAGAAAATGCAACAGTGGTGCAGAAAGAGCAAAGAAAGGTGCAGAAACAGGCAAGCAGAGTGCAGAAAGAGGCAAGAGAAGTGCTGGAAGAAGCAACAGACATGTAGAAAGAAGCAAGAGAAGTGAAGAAAGAGACAAGAGGGTTGCAGAAAGAAACAAGAGATGTGCAGGAAAAAGCAAGAGAAGTGGAGAAAGAGGAAAGTAAGGTGCAGAAAGAGGCAAGAGAAGTGCAGAAAGAGGCAAGAGAGGTGCAGAAAGAGGCAAGTGAGGTGCAGAAACAGGCAAGAGGGGTGCAGAAAGAGGCAAGAGAAGTGCAGAAAGAGGCAAGAGAGGTGCAGAAAGAGGCAAGTGAGGTACAGAAAGCGGGAAGAGGGGTGCATAAAGAGACAAAAAGGGTACAGAAAGAAGCAAGTGAGGTGCAGAAAGAAGCAACAGTGGTGCAGAAAAAGGCAAGACATGTGCAGAAATAGGCAACAGAAGTGCAGAAAGAAGCAAAAGAGGTGCAGAAAGAGGCAAGAGAACTGCAGAAAGAGGCAACAGAGGTGCAGAAAGAGGCAAGTGAGGTGCAGAAAGAGGGAAGAAGGGTGCAGAGAGATGCAACAGGGATGCAGAAAGAAGCAAGTGAGGTGCAGAAAGAAGCAAGAGAAGTGCAGAAAGAAGCAACAGGGATGCAGAAAGAGGGAAGAGGGGTGCAGAAAGAGGCAAAGGAACTGTAGAGAGAACCAACAGAGGTGCAGAAAGAGGCAAGAGAAGTACAGAAATAGGCAACAGAGGTACATAAACAGGCAGGGGAGCTGCAGAAAGAGGGAACAGGGTGCAGGAAAAGGCAAGAAAGGTACAGAAAGAGGGAAGATGTGTAGAAAGAGGCACCAGGGGTACAGAAATAAGCATTTGAGGTATAGAAAAAGGCAACAGTGGTGCAGAAAGAGGCAAGCCAGGTGCAGAAACAGGCAAGAGAAGTGCAGAACGAGGCAAGAGAAGTGCTGAGAGAAGCAACAGAGGGGTAGAAAGAAGCAAGAGAAGTGATGAAAGAGACAAGAGAATTATGGAAAGAAACAAGGGAGGTGCAGAAAAAGCAAGAGAAGTACAGAAAGAGGCAAGT
The DNA here is from genome assembly GCA_963921515.1 of Calotriton arnoldi. NCBI lineage: Eukaryota > Metazoa > Chordata > Amphibia > Caudata > Salamandridae > Calotriton > Calotriton arnoldi. The sequence goes on from CAWUFW010004092.1 coordinate 657,589, forward strand.
GAGGAGCAGAAAGAGGCAGGAGAAGTGCAGAAGGAGGCAAGAGAAGTGCAGAAAGAAGCATGTGAGGTTCAGAAACAGGCAAGAGGGTGCAGAAAGAAGCAAGAGAAGTTCAGAAAGAAGCAACAGAGGTGCAGGAGGAGGCAAGAGAACTGCAGAAAGAGGCAAGAGAGTTGTAGAAACTTGCAAGAGAGGTGCAGAAATACAAAAGAGGGGTGCAGAAAGAGGCAAGAGATACAGAAAAAAAGCAAGAGAAGTGCAGAAAGAACTAATGAAGGTGCAGAAAGAGGCCAGATGGGTGCAGAAAGAGGCACACGAAGTTCAGAAAGAAGCAACAGAGGTGCAGAAAGAGGCAGGAGAAGTGCAGAAGGAGGCAAGAGAGGTGCAGAAAGAAGCATGTGAGGTACAGAAACAGGCAAGAGGGATGCAGAAAGAGGCGAGAGAAGTGCAGAAAGAGGAAAGATAAATGCAGAAAGAGGAAACAGAGGCAGGAGAGGTGCAGAAACAGGCAAAACAGCTGCAGAACGAGAGAACAGGGGTGCAGAAAGAGGCAAGAGCGGTACATAAAGAGGGAAGAGGGATGCAGAAAGACGCAAGAGGGGTGCAGAAAGAAGCAAGCTAGGTGCAGAAAATGCAACAGTGGTGCAGAAAGAGCAAAGAAAGGTGCAGAAACAGGCAAGCAGAGTGCAGAAAGAGGCAAGAGAAGTGCTGGAAGAAGCAACAGACATGTAGAAAGAAGCAAGAGAAGTGAAGAAAGAGACAAGAGGGTTGCAGAAAGAAACAAGAGATGTGCAGGAAAAAGCAAGAGAAGTGGAGAAAGAGGAAAGTAAGGTGCAGAAAGAGGCAAGAGAAGTGCAGAAAGAGGCAAGAGAGGTGCAGAAAGAGGCAAGTGAGGTGCAGAAACAGGCAAGAGGGGTGCAGAAAGAGGCAAGAGAAGTGCAGAAAGAGGCAAGAGAGGTGCAGAAAGAGGCAAGTGAGGTACAGAAAGCGGGAAGAGGGGTGCATAAAGAGACAAAAAGGGTACAGAAAGAAGCAAGTGAGGTGCAGAAAGAAGCAACAGTGGTGCAGAAAAAGGCAAGACATGTGCAGAAATAGGCAACAGAAGTGCAGAAAGAAGCAAAAGAGGTGCAGAAAGAGGCAAGAGAACTGCAGAAAGAGGCAACAGAGGTGCAGAAAGAGGCAAGTGAGGTGCAGAAAGAGGGAAGAAGGGTGCAGAGAGATGCAACAGGGATGCAGAAAGAAGCAAGTGAGGTGCAGAAAGAAGCAAGAGAAGTGCAGAAAGAAGCAACAGGGATGCAGAAAGAGGGAAGAGGGGTGCAGAAAGAGGCAAAGGAACTGTAGAGAGAACCAACAGAGGTGCAGAAAGAGGCAAGAGAAGTACAGAAATAGGCAACAGAGGTACATAAACAGGCAGGGGAGCTGCAGAAAGAGGGAACAGGGTGCAGGAAAAGGCAAGAAAGGTACAGAAAGAGGGAAGATGTGTAGAAAGAGGCACCAGGGGTACAGAAATAAGCATTTGAGGTATAGAAAAAGGCAACAGTGGTGCAGAAAGAGGCAAGCCAGGTGCAGAAACAGGCAAGAGAAGTGCAGAACGAGGCAAGAGAAGTGCTGAGAGAAGCAACAGAGGGGTAGAAAGAAGCAAGAGAAGTGATGAAAGAGACAAGAGAATTGCGGAAAGAAACAAGGGAGGTGCAGAAAAAAGCAAGAGAAGTACAGAAAGAGGCAAGTGAGGAGCAGAAAGAGGCAGGAGAAGTGCAGAAGGAGGCAAGAGAAGTGCAGAAAGAAGCATGTGAGGTTCAGAAACAGGCAAGAGGGTGCAGAAAGAAGCAAGAGAAGTTCAGAAAGAAGCAACAGAGGTGCAGGAGGAGGCAAGAGAACTGCAGAAAGAGGCAAGAGAGTTGTAGAAACTTGCAAGAGAGGTGCAGAAATACAAAAGAGGGGTGCAGAAAGAGGCAAGAGATACAGAAAAAGCAAGAGAAGTGCAGAAAGAACTAATGAAGGTGCAGAAAGAGGCCAGATGGGTGCAGAAAGAGGCACACGAAGTTCAGAAAGAAGCAACAGAGGTGCAGAAAGAGGCAGGAGAAGTGCAGAAGGAAGCAAGAGAGGTGCAGAAAGAAGCATGTGAGGTACAGAAACAGGCAAGAGGGATGCAGAAAGAGGCGAGAGAAGTGCAGAAAGAAGTAACAGAGATACACAAGGAGGCAAGAGAACTGCAGAATAAGCCAAGAGAGTTGCAGAAACTTGCAAGAGAGGTGCAGGAATACGACAGAGAGGTGCAGAAAGAGGCAAGAGGGGTGCAGAAAGAAGGAAGAGAGATGCGGAAAAAAGCAAGAGAATTGCAGAAATAACCAACGGAGGTGCAGAAAGAGGCAAGATGGGTGCAGTAAGAGGCACGAGAAGTGCAGAAAGAAGCAAGAGAGGTGCAGAAGGAGGTAAGAGAACTGCAGAAAGATGCAAGAGAGTTGCAGAAACAGGCAAAAGAGGTGCAGAAAGAGAGAACCGGGATGCAGACAGAGGCAAGAGAGGTACAGAAAGAGGGAAGATGTGTTTAGAAAGAGGCAAGAGGGGTGCATAAATTTGCAAGAGAGTTGCAAAAAGAAGAAAGAGCAGTGCAGGAAGAACCAACAGAGGTGCGGAAAGAGGCAAGACCTGTGCAGAAAGAGGCAAGAGAAGTGCAAAAAGATGCAACAAAGGTTCAGAAAGAGGCAAGAGAACTGCAGAAAGATGCAAGAAAGTTGAAGAAACAGGCAAAACAGGTGCAGAAAGAGGAAAGATAAATGCAGAAAGAGGAAACAGAGGCAGGAGAGGTGCAGAAACAGGCAAAACAGCTGCAGAACGAGAGAACAGGGGTGCAGAAAGAGGCAAGAGCGGTACATAAAGAGGGAAGAGGGATGCAGAAAGACGCAAGAGGGGTGCAGAAAGAAGCAAGCTAGGTGCAGAAAATGCAACAGTGGTGCAGAAAGAGCAAAGAAAGGTGCAGAAACAGGCAAGCAGAGTGCAGAAAGAGGCAAGAGAAGTGCTGGAAGAAGCAACAGACATGTAGAAAGAAGCAAGAGAAGTGAAGAAAGAGACAAGAGGGTTGCAGAAAGAAACAAGAGATGTGCAGGAAAAAGCAAGAGAAGTGGAGAAAGAGGAAAGTAAGGTGCAGAAAGAGGCAAGAGAAGTGCAGAAAGAGGCAAGAGAGGTGCAGAAAGAGGCAAGTGAGGTGCAGAAACAGGCAAGAGGGGTGCAGAAAGAGGCGAGAGAAGTGCAGAAAGAGGCAAGAGAGGTGCAGAAAGAGGCAAGTGAGGTACAGAAACAGGCAAGAGGGGTGCAGAAAGAGAAGAGAAGTGCAGAAAGAAGCAACAGAGATACAGAAGGAGGCAAGAGAACTGCAGAAAGAGGCAAGAGAGTTGCAGAAACAGGCAATAGAAGTGCAGAAAGAGGCAAGTGAGGTAAAGAAAGAAGCAAAAGTGGTGCAGAAGAAGCAAGAGAAGTGCTGACAGAAGCAACAGAGGTACAAAAAGAGGGAAGAGGGGTGGAGAAAGAGGCAAGAGAAGTGCAGATAGAAGCAACAGAGGTGCGAAAGAGGCAACAGAAGTGCAGAAACAGGCAGGGGAGGTGCATAAAGAGGCCACATGGGTGAAGAAAGAGGCAAGAGATGTACAGAAAGAGGGAAGAGGGGTGCAGAAAGTGACAAAAGTGATACAGCAAGAAGCAAGATAGGTACAGAAAGAGGCAACAGTTGTGTAGAAAAAGGCAAGACAGGTGCACAAACAGGCAAGAGAAGTGCAGACAGAGCCAAGAGAAGTGCTGAAAGAAGCAACAGCGGTGTAGAAAGAAGCAAGAAAAGTGATGAAAGAAACAACAGCGTTGCAGAAAGAAACATGAGAGGTGCAGAAAGAGTTAGGAGAAGTGCAGAAACAGACAAGAGAGGTGCAGAAAGAGACAAGTGAGGTACAGAAACAGGCAAGAAGTATGCAGAAAGAGGCAAGAGAAGTGCAGAAAAACACAAGAAAGTGCAGAAATAGGCAAGGGAGGTGCAGTAAGAGCAAGTGAGGTGTAGAAACAGGCAAGAGGGAAGCAGAAAGAGGCAAGAGAAGTGCAGAAAGAAGCAACAGAGGTGCAGAAGGAGGCAAGAGAACTGCAGAAAGAGGCAAGAGAGTTGCAAAAACAGGCAAGAGAGGTGCAGAAAGAAGAAAGAGGGCTTCATAAAGAAGCATGAGGGGTGCAGAAAGAAGTAAGAGAGATGTGGAGAAAAGCAAGAAAAGTGCAGAAAGAACCAACGGATGTGTAGAAAGGGGCGAGAGGGGTACAGAAAGAGACAAGAGAAGTGCAGAAAGAACCAATAGAGGTGCAGAAAGAGGTAGGAAAACTGAGGGAAGTGCAGAAAAAGGCAACAGACGTGCAGAAAGAAGCAAGTGACGTGCAGAAAGAGGGAAGAGGGGTGCAGAAAGAGGCAGGAGAAGTGATGAAAGATGGAACAGGGGTGCAGGAAGAGGCAAGAGAGGTACAGAAAGAGGGAAGAGGGGTGCAGAAAGAGGCAACAGGGGTACAGATATAAGCAAGTGAGGTGTAGAAAAAGGCAACAGTGGTTCAGAAAGAGGCAAGACAGGTACAGAAACAGGCAAGAGAAGTGCAGAACGAGGCAAGAGAAGTGCTGAAAGAAGCAACAGAGGGGTAGAAAGAAGCAAGAGAAGTGATGAAAGAGACAAGAGAGGTGCAGAAAGAAACAAGAGAGGTTCAGAAACAGGCAAGAGGTGTGCAGAAAGAAGCAAGAGAAGTGTAGAAAGAAGCAACAGAGGTGCAGAAGGAGGCAAGGGAACTGCAGAAAGAGGCAAGAGAGTTGCAGAAACTTGCAAGAGAGGTACAGAAAGAGGAAAGAGGAATGCAGAAAGAGGCAAGAGGGGTGCAGAAGGAGGAGAGTGGGATGCAGAAACATTCAAGAGGGATGCAGAAAGAGGCAAGAGAAATGCAGAAAGAAGCAACTGAGGTGCAGAAGGATGCAAGAGAGTAGCAGAGATAGGCAAGAGAGGTGTATAAAGCAGTAAGAGGGGTGCAGAAAGAGTAAAGCGGGGTGAAGAAAGAAGCAAGAGAGATGCAGAAAAAAGTAAGAGAAGTAAAGAAAGAACCAACAGAGGTGCAGAAAGAGGCAAGATTGGTACAAAAGAGGCAAGAGAAGTGCATAAAGAAGCAAAAAAGGTGCATAAAGAGGCAATAGAACTGTAGAAATAGGCAAGAGAGTTGCTGAAACAGGCAAAACAGGTACAGAAAAAGAGAACAGGGGTGCAGACAGAACCAAAAGAGGTACAGAAGGAGGGAATAGGGGTACAGAAAGAGACAACAGGGAGGAAGAAATTTGCAAGAGAGCTGCAGAAAGAAGCAAGAGCAGTGCAGAAAGAACCAACAGAGGTGCAGAAAGAGGCAAGAGGGGTGCAAAAAATGCAACAGAAGTGCAAAAAGAAGCAATAGAGGTGCAGAAAGAGGCAAGAAAACTGCAGAAAGAGGAAAGAGAGGTCCAGAAAGAAGCTAGAGAGGTGCAGAAAGAAGCAAGAGGGGTGCAGAAAGAAGAAAGAGAATTGCAGAAAGAACCAACGGAGGTGCAGAAAGAGACAAGAGGGGGGCAGAAAGAGGTAAGAGAACTGCAGAAAGAGGCAAGAGAGTTGCATGATCAGGCAAAGCAGGTGCAGAAAGAGAGAACAGAGGTGTAGACAGAGGCAAGAGAGGTGCAGAAAGAGGGAAGAGGGGTGCAGAAAGAGGCAAGAGGGGTGCAGAAAGAGGCAAGTGAGGAGCAGAAAGAGGCAAGAGAAGTGCAGAAAGAGGCAAGAGAGGTGCAGAAAGATGCAAGTGAGGTTCAGAAACAGGCAAGAGGGGTGCAGAAAGAAGCAGGAGAAGTTCAGAAAGAAGCAACAGAGGTGCAGAAGGAGGCAAGAGAACTACAGAAAGAGGCAAGAGAGTTGCAGTAACTTGCAAGTTAGGTGCAGAAATACAAAAGAGGGGTGCAGAAAGAGGCAAGAGGGGTGCAGAAAGAAAGAAGAGAGATGCGGAAAAGAGCAAGAGAAGTGCAGAAAGAACCAACGGAGGTGCAGAAAGAGGCAGGATGGGTGCAAAAAGAGGCACGAGAAGTGCAGAAAGAAGCAACAGAGGTGCAGAAAAAGGCAAGAGAACTGCAGAAAGAGGCAAGAGAGTTGCAGAAAAACGCAAAAGAGGTGCAGAAAGAGAGAACCGGGATGCAGATAGAGGCAAGAGAGGTGCAGAAAGAGGAAAGAGTGTGTAGGAGAGTAGGGTCTGCTTCACAAGGGTACCCCCACTTTTTGCTGATGCTTCACTGTTTTTCGACTTTAGTCTGGCTGGGGCCCTGCTAATCAGAACCCCAGCCTAGCTGCTTCCTCTCTAAAATGGATTCCCTGTGCCTTAGGTACATCTTTGATTGGATTCTGGAGTGCCCTTATAAGTCCCTAGTATATGGTATACTATGTACCCAGGGCATAGGTACTCCAGAGGCCTCCCAGGGGCTGAAGCATGTATTATGCCACCCCTGGGGGGCCCTACAAAATGACACCACAGGTCTGCTACTGCAGCCTGGGTAAGGTGGTGCATGCACTCTTACTGTGATATAGGCTACCTATATCACTACCATTGCACACACATATAAACCTATAAGTCACTCCTATGGCAGGCCTTAACAATCCTGAAGGCAGAGTGCTTGGTTTTTATGTGAGAGGGTGCTCCTGCATGAGCAGAGCCCCTCTGCAGTGTTCGGAGTCCATCCTCTGATGCTGTTTGTGGTACAGCCTGACCATATACTCTTAAGTGCATTATATCCTCACGGTAGAATGCTAACTTTGGACTGGCTGCACCAAAAAATGTCATGTTTGGTGTCAAACACCTTGGAATACTACCCCCCACCAGTCCTGGCGGAGGGGGTAGCATTCCACCCTTCTAGAGGGAGAGACATGTATACACCAGCATACCCGATATCATCTTTTCAGAGCCCTGGCATCACAAAATGGATGCCGCTGCCGCTGCCACAGGCACGGGTCTGGCCTCCTGCTGCTGACTGAAACTCCAGCAGGGGAGGCCTGGACAATAGGTTTCCTGTCGCAGGGAGGTGTAACCACCTCCCCAGACAGGATAATGTGTATTGGGGCTGGGCGGGAGCACTCCCTGGTGCTTTGAAAACCAGCACTGGGGCACATTTGGTGTCCCTGTGCATAGTCCAGTTCAAACCGGTTGCAGGGGATACCTGCCCCTGCTCTGGTGCGAAACTGGACAAAGGGAATGGGTGTAAGCACCCCTCTTCCCTGACCCTCCCAAAGGTGGGTCCCCAGAGTATGTCCAACCCCCTAACTTAGTATAAGTATGGGACCACAGTCCTTAGGACTTTAGATTACCCTGGACGAAACTCTGAAGCCAAATCCTGGACCTTCGACACTCTACTTGAAGATTAGAGGACTGAAGAATCTCCCTTGGGGTCAAGGAGTGACTCCCCTGCTTGGCAGGAACCTAAGAAGCAATTGTCTGGTCTGCATCGCTGAAGCTCCCGCCGGATGCCGAAGTCTTTGCAACAGCAGAGGTGGATTTCTGGACTTTCCTGAGGCTGCCCTGAGACCCCAGCGAAGCTGGGGCACGTAGCTGTTGTGGGTAATGTGGAACCGTGACCCCCTGGACACCAAGAACTTTTGGTCGCTAGTCTGTTGGCTAGTGGGCCCTCCCGAAGGCAACTCTTCTTCTGCTTGGGCTTTCCTGGTTGCTCCAGACGTGCCCTGACTTACCCTTGCTGGGTGAGTCCCCCAGACCTTGTGTTGCCGAGGCCACTAACCTGGTACAAGGCTCAATCCACAGGAGCGAAGAGAGATTCCCCACACTCACTACGACAGGGTCAAGATAAAGATGTCACTAATACTCTCATATCCTGAAACTGACCCAAGGAGATGTGGGGATGAGATGCCAAGACGTAACCAAGTCTCAATCCCCCAGCCGGGTCCCAAAGAGTCAGGGTAGAACAGGAAACAGATGAGCGGTAACCTACAGGAAGATAATTACAAACAGTATGAGAAATATCCCTCCCCGTGTAATGATACCAAGAATACAAAAGTCTGCTCAGTGCCTGCTCCACAGAAACAAAGTGATCCCTTACCGGCTGGACATCTCCGGATGCTTTGTAGGGTATCCAAACTGCATACAAGGCGTGCAGGTAAATGCTCCTTTACTCGCACTGACAGCAGGGGTTAAATTCAGGAAGGGACAAATAAAAGAACAGGAGTGAAAGCTCCGAAACCCGTCTCATGTGCGTTTGACAGATTCCTAGGCTATTAATGCATCAAGCAGGCTCCATGCATGCAAGGAAACAAAGTATTCCACTATGCGCGGCGCGTAAAGAATGAAGGTGAAGGAAGTGAGTCCTACGTGCAGCGCGTGTGTTGTCAGCTACAATGTATCCATCGGAAGTTGGAATTTGAAAGTAAACGCGGCCGCGTATAAACAAGAAAATGGGAACGCGGCCTGGAGTCAATTCCTCGAGAAGGAATGGAACAGTGAGAGATTGTGCGGAGATGAATGGCGAAGGTTAGCGGGGAGTCAGAACGCTGCTGTGAGACTGATCACCAGCGAGCGCGGTCGCGCGTCGGGATATCAGCAGTAATGAAACAGGATAATGTAGAGAGCCAGGGGTCTAGTGAAGTCGGTAAACTTGTCGCCGATTCTTCTAGAGGGAAACACAGGATAGCACCAACGTTGCGAAGAGTCAAAAACGCTAGGTCGGAAGGAGGGGGGCGTGGAATCAGGTCAGGATCCTAAAGCCAAGCAACGGCTTCTTCGATTGACCTGTATTTAAATGAAGGGAGCGTGTCAAAACTCCACCTCGCTCAACCAGTAAGGGATTCTCTAAAAAGGGCTACTAATTTCTGTAGAACAGGCACTGGCTTTTCTCAAGGGCTCCAACTAACAGTGCATGACGCTTGGGGTCTAACACCTTGCTGGTCTGCATCAACGTCCTTTCTTTGTTTCCACGTGACTTGCCGTTGCCAAGGCTTGTTGGGTCCAATCCGGTTGCCAACACCCCAGCAATCGACATACATCGTGGGAGAGCTCGAATCCAGCTCCTGGTTGTTTTCGACGCCTCCTGGACCTCGTGGCTGAAGAGTCAAGATGACCATCAACCTACCTGAAGCACCCGACATCGGTGGGGATCTGCTCATCGCCTTCCTGGTCACTGGCTAGTGACCCAGACTCTGTCCCCTCTGCTTTCAGGTCCTTCAGATCTTCGATCCACTCTTGGATCCACCCGGACACTTTTGACTTGGTCGCCAGCAGCCCGCTGCAGCAGATCGCCATTGAAAACTGCGACGAAACCCGACGCCAAAAGACACCTATGCACCTGGCTTCCCTGGGTGAGGTAACTCGAGTACTCCGGTGCTCCCATGGGTATTGACTCTACAACTGCCTAGTTATTAAAGGGGTTTGCTCCAAGTCCTCCTCTAAGTGTCCTTTCCCCATAGAAGTCAACAGTGGCTCGCGGCTGTGTTCTCACACTGCACGCGTCCCCCGTGGGTCCCCTGTGTCACTACCTTGGGTGGTACCTTGGGGTCCAAGCACTTCTACAGGCTCTAGGCCTTGTGTCTAGCTCAGTCGTGGTTCTTTTACCACTTTTTTGGTATATGGTTTGGTACGCCCCTAGGGCTCAAACGTGTATTTGTGCTATTACTGTTGATAACTGACTTGTAACTTATGTACTTCGAACTCTAGCCTCAGAAAGAGACTAGAAGGGTGTGTTTAAGACTAAATACATATATTTTAAATATATACCTGGTGTGGTCCTCTTTCATTTGGTCACTCAAGAGATTATAGACTGGTAAAACAAGCTGGTTTACATTCCTTCAAGACTTAGCCTGAAGGCTGCTCTCCATAGCTACCACTAGGATAGCTTTCACTAAAGGTTGTCTTTAACCTATCTCCATAAGGGGTTGTTTGGACTGGTACAAGGTGCCCACTTTACATAGCGGACAGCATATACTAGGCCAACTTCTCACATTGGTGTGCAGCGTGTGGGATTCCAGCTTGCTATTGTTTTACCAGATAATCTCAATTGAATTAATCAAGTGAAAACCACTAAGGGTACCTTAGGTACATATAATAACAAGCTTAGTATACAGTAAGTTCTACTGAACTTAGAGTTGTGTGTTAAGGGCTAGCACACCATTTCTACAACTCAAGAGAGTTTAGTAGGCCACACTAGAGTAGGTAGTGCATACACCACACCTCACTAGTAATGTCTTCACTACCAGGAACCAGTGGGTTCATGCCATCCAAATATGACAACCTCCCATTCTTGGAATTGAGAGAGTTGTGCAAGATTAGGAAGTTGAAGACAGGCAAAAGTGCCAACACCCAACGTCTCCTGGACATGTTTCTGCTAGATGATCTTAGAAGACCCATAGGGTCTCAAAGGGTAGGCAGAGAGGGTGGGGCAGAAGATGAGGGAGGGGCCAGGGGTAAAAATAGCCAGGACCTGACCTCTGAAACTGGCCAGGAGGATGACAATGATCCTGACCTGGATAATGCAGCTACTCCTGAGGATGAGGAGGAGGATCAGAATGACCTCCCCTTTGTCCCCCCAGGAAGAGTTGCGAGTGTGCCCAGAAGGCCTAGATCTCCTTCTCAGGAGTCTAACCACTCTGACACCTCAGCAGGGACCTCTGTTTCTTCTCATAGGAGGGAATCCTCTCATGAGAGGAAAGAGAGACTGCTCAAGTATGAGGGAGCTCAGTTGAGAATCAGAAAAGAGCAGTTGGCTATAGACAGGGAGTCCCAGAGCTTCAAAGGCAAAGAAGAAAGTTGGGACTAGAGTCCCATGGTGGCAGCAATTTCCGTAGTGGTAGGGAAAGGTCTTATGACCATAGAAACCTGAGCAAGATTGTCCCTCCATACCAGAGTGGGGATGACATCCACAAATGGATAACTGCACTGGAGAGGGCCTGTAAAGTACAGAGGGTCCCTCAGGAGCAGTGGACAGCAATCTTGTGGTTCTCCTTTGCAGAAAAAGGTAGAGACAAGCTCCTCACTGTTAGAGAAGAGGATGCTGACAATTACAAAGTCTTGAAGAGTGCATTGATTGATGGGTTTGGCCTAACAACTGAACAATACAGGTTAAAGTTCAGAGATACCCAAAAAGCACAGAATCAAGACTGGGTGGACTTTGTTGATTGTTCTGCTAAGGCTCTGGAAGGTTGGTTAGTGGGCAGTAAGGTATGTGACTTCAAAGGATTGTACAATCTTATCATGAGGGAGCAGATTCTTAATAACTGTCAAAATCAGCTGTTGCATCAGTACCTGGTGGACTCTGATCTGACCTCTCCCCAAGAATTGGGAAAGAAGGCAGACAAATGGGTCAGAACCAGGGTGAGGCAGAAGGTACAGAACCAAGGTGGTGACCCAAAGAAGCAAGATTCTAAGAACTCTGACAAGGGTGGGGAGAAGGGTAAAGGCCAGAAGTCTTCACAAGGCCCCCAAAAATCTTTTTCAGGTGGGGATTCACAGTCTAACAAAGGGAAAGGCCAAAAGAAACCATGGTGCAAAGTCTGTAAGCAAAAGACACACTGGACCAGTGATTGTACCAAGTCCACAGACTCTATTCCAGCCACCACCAATGCTCCTAAGGCACCTGTTCCCCCTAGTGCAGTTACAAATGGTGGTAGGAGTACACAAGCCAAGGGCTTAGTAGGGTTGACCCTGGGTAATGAGATGGGCTCTGGCTTAGTCAGAGAACTCACTCAGGCTGTCCTAGTCTGTGATGGAGGCATGGATGTGACCTCCTCTGTGAGTCCCAGTAACCTGGGCAAGTACAGGCAACAGCCATTAATCAATGGAAAAAAGGCTTTGGCATTCAGGGACACAGGAGCAAGTGTCACCATGGTGACACAAGATCTTGTGGATCCTGGGCAGATTATACTTGGTGAAATGTACCAAGTGACCAATGCTAGCAATGTCAGAACAGACCATACTCTGGCAGTTGTTAACTTCTCCTGGGGAGGGGTAACTGGTCTTAAGAAGGTTGTGGTGAGTGCAAACCTACCAGTTGAATGCTTGTTTGGCAATGATCTAGAAACTTCAGCTTGGGCAGAAGAGGAGCTCAGGACCCATGCAGGAATGCTGGGCATCCCTGCAGATGTGTTTGCTGTGACCAGGTCACAGAGCAAAATGTCTAACACTGAACAAGCCTTGGATCCTGGAACAATGGACCAAGTGCCATCCAAGAAGAGGAGTAGTAGGGTAAAGGCAGTGCCTTCCCCCTTGGCTCAGAAGAAAGATCAGTCTCTTGAGGGAGATGAGCTCAGTCCTGAGGAAGGAACTGTCCCAGAGGAGCTTGAGCCTGATCAGGTTGAGTTCTTAGGGACAGGGGGCCCTTCCAGGGCAGATCTGAGCCAGGAGCAGCAGAGCTGCCCTCTCTTGAACCCCTCAGACAGCAAGCTGCTGCTGAGGCTGCTGGGAATGCTAGTGGTCCCCATAAAGTGTATTGGGATGATGGACTCTTGTACTCAGAGTGTAGAAACCCCAAACCTGGTGCCACCAGGAGATTGGTTATACCTCTGAAGTTCAGGGGCTTCCTATTGACCCTAGGCCATGACATTCCTCTAGCAGGTCACCTGGGCCAGAACAAGACTTGGGACAGAATTGTCCCTCACTTTCACTGGCCCCACATGTCTGAAGACACCAAGGAGTTTTTTCGCTCCTGTGTAACCTGCCAGGCAGGTGGCACCACAAAGGCCCCCCTGATACCACTACCTGTGGTGGGGGTTCCCTTTGAAAGGGTGGGGATTGACATTGTTGGTCCCATGGATCCCCAAACAGCATCTGGGCACAGGTTTATCCTGGTGGTGGTGGACCATGCCACCAGGTACCCAGAGGCTATTCCCCTTAGGACCACTACAGCACCTGTGGTGGCAAGAGCCCTCCTGTGAATTTTCTCAAGAGTGGGCTTCCCTAAGGAGGTTGTATCAGACAGGGTTGCAACCTTTATGTCTGGATACTTGAAGGCAATGTGGAAGGAGTGTGGAGTGACTTGCAAACTCACCACACCCTATCACCCACAATGCAATGGTTTAGTTGAGAGATTCAACAAAACCTTAAAGGGCATGATTAAAGGGCTCCCAGAAAAGCTTAGGCGAAGATGGGACATACTCTTGCCCTGCCTTTTGTTTGCATACAGGGAGGTGCCTCAAAAGGGGGTTGGCTACAGCCCTTTTGAACTTTTGTGTGGTCACCCTGTCAGGGGTCCATTGTGCCTGGTGAAGGAAGGATGAGAGTTACCTCTCAAGCCCCCAAAGCAGGACATAGTGGACTACGTACTTGGTCTCCGCTCCAGGATGGCTGAGTACATGAAAAAGGCAACTAAAAACCTTGAGGCTAGCCAGGAATTACAAAAAGCCTGGCATGACCAAAAGGCTGTACTGACTGTTTACCAGCCAGGACAGAAGGTGTGGGTGTTGGAGCCAGTGGCCCCAGCAGCTCTGCAAGACAAATGGAGTGGACCCCATACCATTGTTGAACAGAAGGGTGAGGTTACCTATTTGGTAGACCTAGGAACACCCAGGAGTCCCCACAGGGTTCTCCATGTCAACAGATTGAAACCATATGTGAACAGGGCAGACATGGGCTTTCTCATGGCTACTGATGAGGGACAGGAGGAAGAGAGTGACCCACTCCCTGACCTACTCTCACAGAACCCTGATGATGGGTCAGTGGATGGTGTAGCCTTGGCAGGCAGCCTCACTGCTTAGCAGCAAACTGATTGCAGACAAGTGCTCAATCAGTTCAGACATATGTTCTCTCTGACTCCAAGTCAGACCACCTGGTGCACTCATGAAGTGGACACTGGGGACAGTCTGCCTATTAAAAATAAGATTTATAGGCAACCTGACCTTTCAGGGACTGTATCAGGACAGAAGTCCAGAAAATGTTGGATTTGGGAGTTATTGAACCCTCAGATAGCCCTTGGGCTAGACCAGTGGTCCTTGTGGCAAAACCTCACACCAGTGGTGGGAAAAGAGAGATGAGGTTTTGTGTGGACTACAGGGGTCTCAATGCAGTCACTAGGACTGATGCCCATCCAATACCCAGGGCAGATGAGCTAATAGACACTTTGGCCTCAGCCAAGTATCTAAGCACATTTGACCTAACAGCTGGCTACTGGCAGATCAGGCTAGCTGATGATGCAAAGCCAAAAACAGCATTCTCAACCCCTAGTGGGCATTATCAATTTGTGGTAATGCCCTTTGGTTTGAAGAATGCACCTGCCACTTTCCAAAGGTTGGTGAATACAGTTCTCACAGGTCTGGAAGCCTACAGTGCAGCTTATCTTGATGATATTGCTGTCTTTAGCTCCACCTGGGTGGATCACCTGGTCTACCTAAGGAATGTTTTAGAGGCCCTGCAAAAGGCAGGCCTCACTATCAAGGCCACCAAGTGCCAGATAGGGCAGAGTCAGGTTGTGTACCTGGGCCACCTTGTAGCTGGAGGCCAGGTTCAACCACTGCAGAGCAAAATCCAGACCATCATGGACTGGGTTGCTCCAACTACCCAGACTCAGGTGAGAGCCTTCTTAGGCCTGACTGGGTACTATAGGAGATTTGTCAAGGGGTATGGATCAATAGTGACACCCCTGAATGACTTAACTTCCAAGAAAATGCCCAAAAAGGTTCAGTGGACAGCTAACTGTCAAAAGGCATTTGATGACCTGAAGCAGGCCATGTGCACTGCTCCCATTCTCCAGAGTCCTGATTACTCCAAGAAGTTCATTGTCCAAACAGATGCATCTGAATTGGGGGTAGGGGCTGTACTGTCATAATTGAATGATGAAGGTCAGGATCAGCCAGCAGCTTTCATTAGCAGAAGGCTGACCTCTAGAGAGAAAAGTTGGTCAGCCATAGAGAGGGAGGCCTTTGCTGTGGTTTGGGCTCTGAAGAAGTTGAGGCCATACTTGTTTGGTACTCACTTCCTTGTTCAAACAGACCACAAGCCACTCTTATGGCTAAAACAAATGAAGGGTGAAAACCCCAAACTGCTTAGGTGGTCCATTTCCCTACAGGGGACGGACTTTACAGTGGAACATAGACCTGGGAGTAACCATGCCAATGCAGATGGACTCTCTAAGTACTTCCACTTAGCACATGAAGACTCAACTGGTCAAGGTTAGTTTAATGTCCCTGCGTTTGGGGGGGGGGTTGTGTAGGAGAGTAGGATCTGCTTCACATGGGTACCCCCACTTTTTGCTGATGCTTCACTGTTTTTCGACTTTAGTCTGGCTGGGGCCCTGCTAATCAGATCCCCAGCCTAGCTGCTTCCTCTCTAAAATGGATTCCATGTGCCTTAGGTACATCTTTGATTGGATTCTGGAGTGCCCTTATAAGTCCCTAGTATATGGTATACTATGTACCCAGGGCATAGGTACTCCAGAGGCCTACCAGGGGCTGAAGCATGTATTATGCCACCCCTGGGAGGCCCTACAAAATGACACCACAGGTCTGCTACTGCAGCCTGGGTAAGGTGGTGCATGCACTCCTTACTGTGATATAGGCTACCTATATCACTACCATTGCACACACATATAAACCTATAAGTCACTCCTATGGCAGGCCTTAACAATCCTGAAGGCAGAGTGCTTGGTTTTTATGTCAGAGGGTGCCCCTGCATGAGCAGAGCCCCTCTGCAGCATTCGGAGTCCATCCTCTGATGCTGTTTGTGGTACAGCCTGACCATATACTCTTAAGTGCATTATATCCTCATGGTAGAATGCTAACTTTGGACTGGCTGCACCAAAACATGTTGTGTTTGGTGTCAAACACCTTGGAATACTACCCCCACCAGCCCTGGCAGCGGGGTAGCATTCGACCCTTCTAGAGGGAGAGTCCTGTACACACCCGCATACCCGGTATCATCTTTTCAGAGCCCCGGCATCACAAAATGGATGCCGCTGCCACAGACACGGGTCTGGCCTCCTGCTGCTGACCGAAACTCCAGCAGGGGAGGCCTGGACAATAGGTTTCCTGTCGCAGGGAGGTGTAACCACCTCCCCAGACAGGATAATGTGTATTGGGGCTGGGCGGGTGCACTCCCTGGTGCTTTGAAGACCAGCACTGGCGCACATTTGATGTCCCTGTGCATAGTCCAGTTCAAACCGGTTGCAGGGGCTACCTGCCCCTGCTCTGGCGTGAAACTGGACAAAGGGAATGGGTGTAACCACCCCTCTTCCCTGACCCTCCTATAGGTGGGTCCCCAGAGTATGTCCAACCCCCTAACTTAGTATAAGTATGGGACCCCAGTACTTAGGACTTTAGATTACCCTGGATGAAACTCTGAAGCCGAATCCTGGACCTTCGACGCTCTACTTGAAGATTAGAGGACTGAAGAATCTCCCTTGGGGTCAAGGAGTGACTCCCCTGCTTGGCAGGCACCTAAGAAGCAATTGTCCGGTCTGCATCGCTGAAGCTCCCACCGGACACCGAAGTCTTTGCAACACCAGAGGTGGATTTCCAGACTTCACTAAGGCTGCCCTGAGACCCCAGTGAAGCTGAGGCATGTAGCTGTCGTGGGTAACGTGGAACCATGACCCCTGGACACCGAGAACTTTTGCAAGTGCATTCTCTTCCTGATCTTCCGCAAAGTTGTTGTAGGAGAGTAGGATCTGCCTCTTATGTTGCCCCCACTTTTTTTCTGATGTTTACACTGGTTTCTGGCTATAGTCTGGCTGGGTCCCTGCCAATCAAGGCCCCAGCCTCTCTGTTCTCTCTAAACAACTGGGAGTGCACTCTAGGTGCACTAGTGATTGGATACTGTGGTGCCTTATGAGTCCCTAGTATATGGTACCTTAGGTACCAAGGGCATAGGTACTTCACAGGCCTACCAGGGGCTGAAGCATGTATTATGCCACCCCTGGGAAGCAGACTAAATCTGACACCACAGGCCTGCTACTGCAGCCTGGGTGAGGTGGTGCTAGCACTCCTCACTGAGATATAGGTTTCCTATATCTCTCCAACACACACATGTAAACCTATCAGTCACCCCTAAGGCAGGCCCTATCAATCCTGAGGGCAGGGTGCTTGGTTTCCATTTGAGGGGGGTGCCTCTGCCTGAGCAGGGCCCCTCTGCAACTCTCAGAGTCTCTTCTCTGGTGCTGTTTGTGGATGCGGTTAAACCATATACTCTTAAGTGCATTATATCCTTGTGGTAAAATGCTAACTTTGGAATGGCTGCATCAAAACATGTCGTGTTTGGTGTCAAACACCTTGGAATCCTACCCCCCCCCCGCCAGTCCTGGCGGTGGGGGTAGCATTCCACCCTTCTAGAGGGATAGACATGTACCTACTGTGGAAACGCGGTAGAATCCTGCAGAGCCCTGGCATCTCAAAATAGATGCCACCAGTCACAGACACTGGGCTGCCCTCCTGCTGATGACCGAAACTCGCAGTGGAGGAAGCCCAACAATAGGAATCCTGTCACAGGGAGGTGTAACCACCTCCCAAACAGGGTTTAGTGTATTGGGGCTGGGTGGGTGCACTCTTAGAGTGCTTTGAAGTCCTGCACTGGGGGAGCAGAAGGCTCCTCTGTGCATATGCCAGTTCAAACCGGCTCAGGGGCTACCTGCCCCTGCTCTGGCATGAAACTGGACAAAGGGAAGTGGGTGTAGCCACCCACTCCCCTGACCCTCCCATAGGTGGGGTCATAGAGCTAGTCCCTCCCATCTTTACAGTATAAGATAGGGAACCCTTGAACTTGAAAGTTAGATATCCCTGGATGACGCTCTGAAGAAGAATCCTGGACCTTCGATGTTCCACTACCTATGGAAGACTGAAGAATCTCCCTTGGAGTCAAGGAGTGACTCCCCTGCTTGGCAGGCACCAAAAACTACAACGACGGTAGCAAACTACGCCGCTCCTGCCGGAGTCCGAATTCCCTGCAGCCCCAGAAGTGTATTTCCTGACTTATCAAAGGCCATCGTGAGTCCCCAGTGAAGCTGAGGCCAGTGGACCCCAAGAGTGACGAGGAACCACGACCCCTGGGTACCGTGCACTATTGTCGAGTGCAACCCCTTCACAATGTTCTACGAACCTGTGCTTTGGACCACGTGTGGTCCCAGCCTCCAGCAATAACCCTCCGAAGATCAGAGGCCTACACCATCCCGAGTGACCGTGGGCCCCTGTTGAGCGAATCCTCCCAAGGCGTCTTTGCAATCCCTTGCCAGCCGGCTTGTCGGTCCCCTGAAGACTTTTCTAAGAAACCAAAGGGCCCCTATGGTTGCTCCAGGCTTGCCCTGACTTACCCTCGCTGGGTGAGTCCCTCAGACCTTGCTGGTCTGCACCATTGCCTTTTACACTTTCCACAAGACTTGCTGTTACCAAGGCTTGTTGGCTCCAATCGAGTTGCCGACACCGCAGTAAGCTGCAGACATTGTGGCACACGTCGAATCCAGCTCCTGGTTGTCGTCAACACCTCCTGGAACTCGTGGCCGAAGAGTCAAAGCACCCGTGATCGATCTGAATCCTGCGACGACGGTGGGCATCCATCTTCCTTGCCCCGAGTCACTGCCAAGTGACTTTGAACACTGTCCCCTCTGCTTTCAGGTCTTCCATCTTCTGAATCCAGGCTTGGATTCAACCGGACACTTCCTTGGACGTCACAAGCAGCAAGTCTTCTTTGTTCGCCATTGAAAACGACGCCGCGACCCGACACCAAAGGACACCTATGCACCCGGCTTCCCTGGGTGAGGTAACTCCTGCACTACGGTGCTCCTGTGGGTGTGGGCCCTAGAACTACTTACCCTGTAAGTGACTTGCTTGTAGGTTCTCCCGAAGTATCCTAAAACTCTTTATTTCCAACCGCGACTTGCCCCATTGAAGTCAACGGCGATCCGCGCCTGTGTATCCACACTGCACGCGTCCCCCGTGGGTCCTTTACTTACCTGCCTTGGGTGGTTTCGTGAGGCCCCAGCACTTCTGAAGGCCCTAGGCCTTGTCTCCTTGCAAGTCGTTGTTTCTAAGTCTCTTTCTTAGTATATGGTCTGGTACGCCCCTAGGGCCCCAGCCATATTTGTGCTTAATTTATTGTGAAACGTTGATTTATGCATATGTTCCTGACTTCTAAACTCACCAGAGATTAGTAGAGAGTTGTTTAGTAATAAATACATATATATTTGATATATATACATGTGTGGTGTCTTTTCATTTGGTGATTCAAGAGATTGTGTGGTAAAACAAGCTGCTTTACATTCCTTCAAGACTTAGCCTGAAGGCTGCTCTCCACAGCTACCACTAGGATAGCTTTCTATAAAGGTTTTCTTAAACCTATCTACCATAAGAGTCGAATTGTACTGGTGCAAGGTGTCCACTTTAATTAGTGAACAGCATATACCAGGCCAACTTCTCACATTGGTGGGCAGCTTGTGGGATTCCAGCTTGCTATTGTTTTACCAGAAAATCTCTATTTGAATTACTAACTGAAAACCACTATAGGTACTTAAGGTACATATAAAATCAAGCTTAGTATCAATAAGTTCTACTGAACTTAGAGCTGTGTGCCGAGGGATAGCATACCCTTTCCACAGCTCAACCTAGGATCAGTAGGCCACAAACTAGTGTAGGTAGTACAACACTGCACAACACTAGAATGTCCTTAAAAGGTGGACCCAGTGGATCCACCCAGCCTCAGTATAAGGACATGGCTTTCTCTGACTTGAGAGCCATGTGGTTGAAAGACACCTGAAGCTAGGACAGAGTCCCTCCACACTGCATCTGATAGATCTGCTGACAGCAGATGCTCTTAGATTAGCTCTAGGGTTAATGGGTCTGAATCAGTGAGTGGGTCAATTATAGTATCTGGGTCAGATGATGAAAATCAGAATGACCAAGACTCTGTGATTGAAGGGCCAGGCTTCAAGGGGCCTGAAAAGGACAGAGGAATTCTCCCTAAGAGAACTGACAGAGAGGATGAGAGGCACAGGTCCCCTTCCAGGGAATCTGACCACTCTTATCACTCTGGCAGAGAATTTGTCCAGCAGAGGAACTCATACTTTCCCATAAGAGAGACCTCCTCTGAAAGAAGGTGCAAACTGCTACAGTATGAGGAAGCAAGAGTTGCCCTCAGAACCAAGCAGTTGGCACTGGATAGAGAAGGCCTGGAGATCCAGAGAGCTTCTAGAAGAGAGGGGTTAGAACCCCTTGGTGGCAGCAACAGTGTCCCTAAAGGCAGAGAATATATTCCAGACCATAGGAACCTGAGCAAGGTTGTTCCTCCCTACCAGAGTGGGGATGATATCCACAAGTGGATAACTGCTATTGAGAGGGCCTGTAGAGTACAGCAGGTCCCCCAAAAGCAGTGGGCAGCAATCTTGTGGCTCTCTTTTTCAGATAAAGGTAGAGACAAGCTCCTCACTCTTAGAGAAGAGGATGCTGATGATTATGAAGTCCTGAAGAGTGCACTGATAGATGGGTTTGGCTTAACCACTGAGCAATACAGGTTAAAGTTCAGAGATACCCAGAAGGCACAGACTCAGGACTGGACTGACTTTGTTGATTGTGCAACCAAGGCTCTGGAGGGTTGGCTGGTTGGCAGTAGGGTTACTGATTTCAAGGGATTGTATAATCTGATGATGAGAGAACAGATCCTTAATAATTGCCAGAACCAGTTGTTGCATCAGTACCTGGTGGACTCTGATCTGACCTCTCCCCAAGAATTGGGAAAGAAGGCAGACAAATGGGTCAGAACCAGGGTGAGGCAGAAAACCCAGAACCAAGGGGTGACACAAAGAAGCAGGATTCTAAGGGCTCTGAGAAAGGTGGGGATAAGTCAAAAGACCAGAAGTCTTCACAAGGGCCCCAAAAATCTGCATCTGGTGGGGAGTCACAATCCAACAAGGGAAAAGGCCAAAAGAAGTCCTGGTGCAAATTCTGTAAACAGAAAGGGCACTGGACTTCTGATTGTACCAAGTCCAAAGACCAAACCACCACCACTCCTGCCCCTAAGGCAACTGTTCCCCCTAGCTCAGCTACTGGTGGAGGTGGTACTCAGAATAAGGGTGTAGTAGGGTTGACCCTGGGTTCTGAAGTAGACTCTGGCCTAGTCAGAGTACCCACTCAGGCATTGCTGATTTGTGAGGGAGACACTGATATGTCCTTCCTAGTAAGCCCCAGTAATCTGGACAAATACAAAGAGCAGCCTGTAATAAATGGCAAACAGGCTTTGGCATTTAGGGACACAGGTGCTAGTGTTACCATGGTGGCAGAGGATCTTGTGGACCCTGAGCAGATCATCCTTGGTGAAATGTACCAGGTGACCAATGCAAGCAATGTCAGGACCAACCATAGTCTGGCAGTTGTGAATTTCTCCTGGGGAGGGGTAACTGGCCTCAAGAAGGTTGTAGTCAGTGCAGACCTCCCTGTAGAATGTCTATTGTGCAATGATCTAGAGACTTCAGCCTGGTCTGAAGTAGAGTTATGGACTCATGCTGAGATGTTGGGCATCCCTGCAGAGGTATTTGCTGTGACCAGGTCACAAGCAAGAATGCATAACACTGAACCAGCTCTGGATCCTGGAACAATGGACCAGATGCTTCCCAAGAGGAGGAGCAGTGGGGTAAAGGCAGGGCCTTCCCCTCTGTCTCAGATCACAGATTCACCTCCAGAGGGAGGTGAAGCAGATCCTGAAGAAGGAACTGCCCCAGAGAGACTTGAGCCTGATCATGTTGAGTTCTTGGGGGCAGGGGGCCCTTCTAGGGAAGATCTGAGTAAGGAGCAACAGTGCTGCCCCTCTCTTGAACCCCTCAGACAGCAGGCTGCTGCTGAGGCTGCTTGGAGTGCTAGTGGGTCCCATAAAGTTTATTGTGATGAGGGACTCCTATATTCTGAGGGTAGAGACCCAGCCCCTGGAGCCACCAGGAGGTTGGTAATACCTCAGAGGTTTAGGGGGTTCCTCTTGACCCTAGCACATGACATCCCTTTAGCAGGTCACTTGGGCCAAAACAAGACCTGGGACAGGCTTGTTCCACATTTTCATTGGCCACATATGTCAGAGGACACAAAGGAGTTTTGTCGCTCCTGTGTCACATGCCAAGCCAGTGGTAAGGCAGGTGGCACAACAAAGGCCCCCTGATACCACTACCTGTGGTGGGGGTACCCTTTGAAAGGGTAGGGATTGACATTGTTGGTCCCCTTGACCCTCAAACTGCATCTGGGCACAGGTTTATCCTGGTGGTAGTGGATCATGCCACCAGGTACCCAGAAGCAATTCCCCTGAGGACCACCACAGCCCCTGTGGTGGCAAGAGCCCTCATTGGAGTTTTCTCCAGAGTGGGTTTCCCAAAGGAGGTCATATCTGACAGAGATACAAACTTCATGTCAGGGTATCTGGAAGCAATGTGGAAGGAGTGTGGGGTAACTTACAAGTTCACCACCCCCTATCACCCACAATGCAATGGGTTGGTTGAACGTTTCAACAAAACCCTGAAGGGAATGCTTAAAGGACTCCCAGAGAAGCTTAGGCGGAAATGGGACCTTCTTCTTCCTTGCCTGTTATTTGCATACAGAGAAGTTCCACAGAAGGGGGTTGGTTACAGCCCATTTGAGCTTCTGTTTAGGCACCCTGTAAGAGGTCCATTGTGTTTGGTTAAAGAGGGCAGGGAGTTACCTCTCAAACCCCCCAAACAGGATGTGATGGACTATGTACTTGGTCTCCGCTCCCGGATGGCCGAATACATGAAAAAAGCAACCAAAAACCTGGAGGCCAGCCAAGAATTGCAAAAAGCTTGGCATGACCAAAAGGCTGTGCTGACTGTGTACCAGCCAGGACAGAAAGTATGGGTGTTGGAGCCTGTGGCCCCAGCAGCCTTCCAGGACAAGTGGAGTGGCCCCCACACAATAGTTGAACAGAAGGGAGAAGTCACCTATCTGGTGAATCTTGGAACTCCCAGGTGCCCCCTGAGGGTGCTCCATGTCAACAGATTGAAACCATATGTTGACAGGGCTGACATGGGCTTGCTCATGGCAACTGATGAGGACCAGGAGGAGGAGAGTGACCCTCTCCCTGACCTGCTCTCTCAGAACCCTGATGATGGGTCAGTAGATGGTGTTGCTTTGGCAAGCAGCCTCACTGACCATCAGCAAACTGAGTGCAGACAAGTTCTGCAACAGTTTAGACATAAGTTTAGTCTGACCCCTAGTCAGACTACCTGGTGCACCCATGAGGTGGACACTGGAGACAGTCTGCCTGTCAAGAATAAAATCTACAGGCAACCTGACCATGTCAGGTACTGTATCAGGACTGAAGTCCAGAAAATGTTGGAGCTAGGTGTAATTGAGCCTTCAGATAGCCCTTGGGCTAGCCCAGTAGTCCTGGTACCCAAGCCTCATACCCAGGGTGGTAAGAAATAAATGAGGTTTTGTGTAGACTACAGAGGCCTCAATGCAGTCACTAGGACTGATGCCTATCCCATACCAAGGGCAGATGAGCTGATTGATACTTTGGCCTCAGCCAAGTATCTAAGTACATTTGACCTAACAGCTGGCTACTGGCAGATCAGTTTAGCTGATGATGCAAAAGCCAAAACAGCATTTTCGACCCCTAGTGGGTACTACCACTTTGTGGTGTTGCCCTTTGGATTGAAAAATGCACCTGCCACTTTTCAGAGGTTGGTGAATAAAGTTCTGGCAGGGATGGAAACTTATTGCTCAGCTTATCTAGATGATATTGCTGTCTTTAGTTCCTCCTGGCAGGATCACCTGGTCCACCTCAGAAATGTTTTGGAGGCTCTGCAGAAAGCAGGCCTCACTATCAAGGCCACCAAGTGCCAGATAGGGCAGAGTCAGGTTGTGCACCTGGGCCACCTTGTAGGTGGAGGCCAGGTTCAACCTTTACAGAGCAAAATCCAAACCATAATGGAATGGGTTGCTCCAACCACCCAGACACAGATGAGAGCCTTCTTAGGCCTGACTGGGTACTATAGGAGGTTTGTCAAGGGATATGGATCTATAGTGACCCCCTTGAATGATCTGACCTCAAAGAAAATGCCAAAAAAGGTTCAGTGGACAGCTAGCTGTCAAAAGGCATTTGAAGACCTAAAGCAGGCCATGTGCACCACCCCCATCTTACAGAGTCCAGACTACACCAAAAAGTTCATTGTCCAAACAGATGCTTCTGAGCTGGGTGTGGGAGCTGTACTGTCTCAACTGAATGATGAAGGTCAAGACCAGCCAGTAGCTTTCATTAGCAGAAGGCTGACCCCTAGAGAGAAACGTTCGTCAGCTATAGAGAGGGAGGCCTTTGCTGTGGTATGGGCCCTGAAGAAGCTGAGGCCATACTTGTTTGGCACTCACTTCATAGTTCAGACTGACCACAAGCCCCTCCTATGGCTAAAGCAGATGAAAGGTGAAAACCCCAAACTTTTGAGGTGGTCCATTTCCCTACAGGGGATGGACTATACAGTGGAACATAGACCTGGGATCCAACATGCCAATGCAGATGGACTCTCAAGGTATTTCCACTTTGAACACGAAGACTCAACTGGTCAAGGTTAGTTTAGTGTCCCTTCGTTTGGGGGGGTTGTGTAGGAGAGTAGGATCTGCCTCTTATGTTGCCCCCACTTTTTTTCTGATGTTTACACTGGTTTCTGGCTATAGTCTGGCTGGGTCCCTGCCAATCAGGGCCCCAGCCTCTCTGTTCTCTCTAAACAACTGGGAGTGCACTCTAGGTGCACTAGTGATTGGATAGTGTGGTGCCTTATGAGTCCCTAGTATATGGTACCTTAGGTACCAAGGGCATAGGTACTTCACAGGCCTACCAGGGGCTGAGGCATGTATTATGCCACCCCTGGGAAGCAGACTAAATCTGACACAACAGGCCTGCTTCTGCAGCCTGGGTGAGGTGGTGCTAGCACCACTCACTGAGATATAGGTTTCCTATATCTCTCCAACACACACATGTAAACCTAACAGTCACCCCTAAGGCAGGCCCTATCAATCCTGAGGGCAGGGTGCTTGGCTTCCATGTGAGGGGGTGCCTCTGCCTGAGCAGGGCCCCTCTGCAGCTCTCAGAGTCTCTTCTCTGGTGCTGTTTGTGGATGCGGTTAAACCATATACTCTTAAGTGCATTATATCCTCGCGGTAAAATGCTAACTTTGGAATGGCTGCATCAAAACATGTTGTGTTTGGTGTCAAACACCTTGGAATACTACCCCCCGCCAGTCCTGGTGGCGGGGGTAGCATTCCACCCTTCTAGAGGGATAGACATGTACCTACTGTGGAAATGCGGTAGAATCCTGCAGAGCCCTGGCATCACAAAATGGATGCCACCAGTCACAGACACTGTGCTGCCCTCCTGCTGATGACCGAAACTCGCAGTGGAGGAAGCCCAACAAAAGGTATCCTGTCACAGGGAGGTGTAACCACCTCCCAGACAGGGTTTAGTGTATTGGGGCTGGGTGGGTGCACTCTTAGAGTGCTTTGAAGTCCTGCACTGGGGGAGCAGAAGGCTCCTCTGTGCATATGCCAGTTCAAACCGGCTCAGGGGCTACCTGCCCCTGCTCTGGCGTGAAACTGGACAAAGGGAAGTGGGTGTAGCCACCCACATCCCTGACCCTCCCATAGGTGGGGTCATAGAGCTAGTCCCTCCCATCTTTACAGTATAAGATAGGGAACCCTTGAACTTGAAAGTTAGATATCCCTGGATGTTGCTCTGAAGAAGAATCCTGGACCTTCGACGTTCCACTACCTTTGGAAGACTGAAGAATCTCCCTTGGAGTCAAGGAGTGACTCCCCTGCTTGGCAGGCACCAAAAACTACAACGATGGTAGCAAACTATGCCGCTCCTGCCGGAGTCCAAAGTCCCTGCAGCCCCAGATGTAGATTTCCTGACTTCTCAAAGGCTATTGTGAGTCCCCAGCGAAGCTGAGGCCAGTGGACCCCAAGAGTGATGAGAAACCGCGACCCCTGTGTACCGTGTACTATTGTCGAGTGCAACCCCTTCACAACGATCTACGAACCTGTGCTTTGGACCACGTGTGGTCCTAGCCTCCTGCAGGATTCCCTCTGAATATCAGAGGCTTACACTATCCCGTGTGACCGTGGGCCCCTGTTGAGCGAATCCTCCCAAGGCGTCTTCACAATTCCTTGTCAGCCGGCTTGTGGGTCCACTGAAGACTTTTCTAAGAAACCAAAGGGCTCCCCTGGTTGCTCCAGGCCTGCCCTGACTTACCCTCGCTGGGCGAGTCCCTCAGACCTTGCTGGTCTGCACCATTGCCTTTTTACACTTTCCACAAGACTTGCTGTTACCAAGGCTTGTTGGCTCCAATCGAGTTGCCGACACAGCAGTAAGCTGCAGAGATTGTGGGACATCCTGAATCCAGCTCCTGGTTGTTGTCGATGCCTCCTGGACCTCGTGGCCGAAGAGTCAAGGCACCCGTGATTGACCTGAATCCTGTGACGACGGTGGGCATCCATCTTCCTTGCCCCGAGTCACTGCCAAGTGACTTTGAACACTGTCCCCTCTGCTTTCAGGTCTTCCATCTTCTGAATCCAGGCTTGTATTCCACCGGACACTTCCTTGGACATCACAAGCAGCAAGTCTTCTTTGTTCGCCATTGAAAACGACGCCGCGACCCGACACCAAAGGACACCTATGCACCCGGCTTCCCTGGGTGAGGTAACTCCAGCACTACAGTGCTCCTGTGGGTGTGGGCCCTAGAACTACTTACCCTGTAAGTGACTTGCTTGTAGGTTCTCCCGAAGTATCCTAAAACTCTTTATTTCCAACCACGACTTGCCCCATTGAAGTCAACGGCGATCCGCGCCTGTGTATCCACACTGCACGTGTCCCCCGTGGGTCCTTTACTTACCTGCCTTGGGTGGTTTCGTGAGGCCCCAGCACTTCTGAAGGCCCTAGGCCTTGTCTCCTTGCAAGTCGTTGTTTCTAAGTCTCTTTCTTAGTATATGGTCTGGTACGCCCCTAGGGCCCCAGCCATATTTGTGCTTAATTTATTGTGAAACGTTGATTTATGCATATGTTCCTGACTTCTAATCTCACCAGAGATTAGTAGAGAGTTGTTTAGTAATAAATACATATATATTTGATATATATACCTGTGTGGTGTCTTTTCATTTGGTGATTCAAGAGATTGTGTGGTAAAACAAGCTGCTTTACATTCCTTCAAGACTTAGCCTGAAGGCTGCCCTCCACAGCTACCACTAGGATAGCTTTCTATAAAGGTTGTCTTAAACCTACCTACCATAAGAGTCGAATTGTACTAGTGCAAGGTGTCCACTTTAATTAGTGAACAGCATATACCAGGCCAACTTCTCACTGTTGTGCTTTGGGCTCCGAGTAGCCCCTGCCTCAAGCACCAATTGCTCTGAAGATCACTGGCCTCCACTCCACGAGTGTTCTGAGAGCTAGCTCCAAGTGCGTCCACTTGAGGCTCCTTTGTGGTCGCTAGTCCGTTGGCTAGTGCGCCCTCCCAAAGGCAACTCTTCTTCTGCTTGGGCTTTTCTGGTTGCTCCAGACGTGCCCTGACTTACCCTCACTGGGTGAGTCCCCCAGACCTTGCTCGTCTGCATCAACGTCCTTTCTTTGTTTCCACGTGACTTGCCATTGCCAAGGCTTGTTGGGTCCAATCCGGTTGCCGACACCCCAGCAATCGACAGACGTCATGGTACAGCTCGAATCCAGCTCCTGGTTGTTGTCAACACCTCCTGGACCTCGTGGCTGAAGAGTCAAGATGACCGTCAACCTACCTGAAGCACCCAACATCGGTGGGCATCTGCTCATCGCCTTCCTGGTCACTGGCTATTGACCCAGATGTAGGAGAGTAGGATCTGCTTCACATGGGTACCCCCACTTTTTGCTGATGCTTCACTGTTTTTCGACTTTAGTCTGGCTGGGGCCCTGCTAATCATGACCCCAGCCTAGCTGCTTCCTCTCTAAAATGGTTTCCAGGTGCCTTAGGCACCTCTCTAATTGGAATCTGGAGTGCCCTTGTAAGTCCCTAGTATATGGTATACTATGTACCCAGGGCATAGGTACCTCAGAGGCCTACCAGGGGCTGCAGCATGTATTGTGCCACCCCTGGAAGGCCAGCCAAAAGGACACCACAGGTCTGCTACTGCAGCCTGGGTAAGGTGGTGCATGCACCCCTTACTATGATATAGGCTACATACATACACACATATAAACCTATAAGTCACTCCTATGGCAGGCCTTATCAATCCTGAAGGCAGAGTGCGTGGTTCCTATGTGAGAGGGTGCCCCTGCATGAGCAGGGCCCCTCTGCAGCGTTCAGAGACCCTTCTCTGATGCTGTTTGTAGTGCAGCCTGACCATATACTCTTAAGCGCATTATAACCTTGCGTTAAATGCTAACTTTGGAATGGCTGCACGGAAACATGTCGTGTTTGGTGTCAAACATCTTGGAATACTACCCCCCCGCCAGTTCTGGCGGCAGGGGTAGCATTCCACCCTTCTAGAGGGAGAGACATGTACACACCGGCCTGCCCGGTAACTTCTTTCCAGAGCCCTGGCATCACAAAATGGATGCCGCTGCCACAGACACGAGTCTGGCCTCCTGCTGCTGACTGAAACTCCGGCAGGGGAGGCCTGGACAATAGGTTTCCTGTCGAAGGGAGGTGTAATCACCTCCCCAGACAGGATAGTGTGTATTGGGGCTGGGCGGGAGCACCTCCTGGTGCTTTGAAGTCCTGCACTGGGGGCACATTTGGTGTCCCTGTGCATATGCCAGTTCAAACCGGTTGCAGGGGCTGCCTGCCCCTGCTCTGGCATGAAACTGGACAAAGGGAATGGGTGTAACCACCCCTCTTCCCTGACCCTCCCATAGGTGGGTCCCCAGAGTATGTCCAACCCCCTAACTTAGTATAAGTATGGGACCCCAGTCCTTAGGACTTTAGATAACCTTGGACGAAACTCTGCAACTGAATCCTGGACCTTCGACGCTCTACTGCAAGATTAGAGGACTGAAGAATCTCCCTTGGGGTCAAGGAGTGACTCCCCTGCTTGGCAGGCACCTAAGAATCAATTGTCCGGTCTGCATCGCCGAAGCTCCCGCCGGACGCTGAAGTCGTTGCATCACCAGAGGTAAATTTCCAGACTTCCCCGAGGCTGCCCTGAGTCTCCAGCAAAGCTGAGGCCCGTAGCTATCGTGGGTAATGTAGAACCGTGACCCCTGGACACCAAGCACATTTGCAAGTGCATTCTCTTCCTGGGCTCCCACCAAGTTGTGCTTTGGGCTTCGAGTAGCCCCCGCCTCCAGCACCGACTGCACCGAAGATCACTGGCCTCCACTCCACGAGTGTCCCGTGAGCCAGCTCCAAGTGTGTCCACTCGAGGCTCCTTTGCGGTCACTAGTCCGTTGGCTAGTAGGCCCTCCCGAAGGCCAATCTTATCCTGCTTGGGCTTCCCTGGTTGCTTTAGGCGTGCCCTGATTTACCCTTGCTGGGTGAGTCCCTCAGACCTTGCTGGTCTGCACCACAGTCCTTCTTCTATTTTCACGAGTCTTGCCGCTGCCAAGACTTGTTGGGTCCAATCCGGTCGCCGACACCTCAGCAATCGACAGACGTCGTGGAAAAGCTCGAATCCAACTCCTGGTCATTGTCAACGCCTCCTGGACCTCGTGGCTGAAGAGTCAAGATGACCATCAACCTACCTGAAGCACCCGACATCAGTGGACATCTGCTCATCGCCTTCCTGGTCACTGGCTAGTGACCCAGACTCTGTCCCCTCTGCTTTCAGGTTCTTCAGATCTCCGATCCACCTTTGGATCCACCCGAACACTTTCGACTTGGTCGCCAGCAGCACTTTGCATCCGATCGCCATTGAAAACAACGACGAAACCCGACCCCGAAAGTCACCTATGCAGCCGGCTTCCCTGGGTGAGGTAACACGAGTACTCCGGTGCTCCCGTGGGTATAGACTCTAGAATGACCCAGTTCTGAAAGGGTTTGCTCCAAGTCCTCCTTTAAGTGTCCCTTTTCTTTATACTTACAACCGCAACTTTCCCCATAGAAGTTAACGGCGGTTCGCGGCTGTGTTAACACACTGCACGTGTCCCCCGTGGGTCCCCTGCATCACTACCTTGGGTGGGTCCTTGTGGTCCAAGCACTTCTACAGGCTCTAGGCCTTGTGTCTAGCTCAGTCGTGGTTCTTATACCACTTTATTGGTATATGGTTTGGTACGCCCCTAGGGCTCAAACGTGTATTTGTGCTATTACTGTTGATAACTGACTTATAACTTATGTATTTCGAACTCTAGCCTCATAGAGAGACTAGAGGGGTGTGTTTAGTAATAAATACATATATTTTGAATATATACCTGGTGTGGTCCTCTTTCATTTGGTCACTCAAGCGATTATAGACTGGTAAAACAAGCTGCTTTACATTCCTTCAAGACTTAGCCTGAAGGCTGCTCTCCATAGCTACCACTAGGATAGCTTTCAATAAAGGTTGTCTTTAACCTATCTCCAATAAGGGGTTGTTTGGACTGGTGCAAGGTGCCCACTATAATTAGTGGACAGCATATACCAGGCCAACTTCTCACACCAGACTCTGTCCCCTCTGCTTTCAGGTCCTTCAGATCTTTGATCCACTCTTGGATCCACCCGGACACTTTCGACTTGGTCGCCAGCAGCCCGCTGCAGCAGATCGCCTTTGAAAACGACGACGGCCTTGGAGTCTGGAATAATGGACCAAGTGCCCTCCAAGAAGGGGAGTAGTAGGGTAAAGGCAGTGCCTTCCCCATTGGCTCAGAAGGAAGATCAGTCTCTTGAGGGGGATGATCTCAGTCCTGAGGAAGGAACTGCCCCAGAGGAGCTTGAACCTGACCAGGTTGAGTTCTTGGGGACAGGGGGCCCTTCCAGGGCAGATCTGAGCCAGGAACAGCAGAGCTGCCCCTCTCTTGAACCCCTCAGACAGCAAGCTGCTGCTGAGGCTGCTGGGAAAGCTAGTGGTCCCCATACAGTGTATTGGGATGATGGACTCTTGTACTCAGAGTGTAGAGACCCCAAGCCTGGTGCCACCAGGAGGTTGGTTATACCTCTGAAGTTCAGGGGCTTCCTTTTGACCCTAGCCCATGACATTCCCTTAGCAGGTCACCTGGGTCAGAACAAGACTTGGGACAGAATTGTCCCTCACTTTCACTGGCCCCACATGTCTGAAGACACCAAGGAGTTTTGTCGCTCCTGTGTAACCTGCCAGGCCAGTGGCAAGGCAGGTGGCACTACAAAGGCCCCCCGGATACCACTACCTGTGGTGGGGGTTCTCTTTGAAAGGGTGGGGATTGACATTGTTGGTCCCATGGATCCCCAAACAGCATCTGGGCACAGGTTTATCCTGGTGGTAGTGGATCATGCCACCAGGTACTCAGAGGCTATTCCCCTTAGGACCACTACAGCACCTGTGGTGGCAAGGGCCCTCCTGGGAATTTTCTCAAGAGTGGGCTTCCCTAAGGAGGTTGTATCCTTAGGGGTGCAAACTTTATGTCTGGATACTTGAAAGCAATGTGGAAGGAGTGTGGAGTGACTTACAAGTTCACCACCCCCTATCACCCACAATGCAATGGTTTAGTTGAAAGATTCAACAAAACCTTGAAGGGCATGATTAAAGGGCTCCCAGAAAAGCTTAGGCGAAGATGGGACATACTCTTGCCCTGCCTTTTATTTGCATACATGGAGGTGCCTCAAAAGGGGTTGGCTACAGCCCTTTTGAACTTTTGTTTGGTCACCCTGTCAGGGGTCCATTGTGCTTGGTGAAGGAAGGATGGGAGTTACCTCTCAAGCCCCCAAAGCAAGACATAGTGGACTACGTACTTGTTCTCCGCTCCCGGATGGCTGAGTACATGAAAAAGGCAACTAAAAACCTTGAGGCTAGCCAGGAACTTCAAAAAGCCTGGCATGACCAAAAGGCTGTACTGACTGTTTACCAGCCAGGACAGAAGGTGTGGGTGTTGGAGCCAGTGGCCCCAGCAGCTCTCCAAGACAAATGGAGTGGACCCCATACCATTGTTGAACAGAAGGGTGAGGTTACCTACTTAGTAGACCTAGGAACACCCAGGAGTACCCACAGGGTTCTCCATGTCAACAGGTTAAAACCATATGTGGACAGGGCAGACATGGGCTTGCTCATGGCTACTGATGAGGGACAGGAGGAAGAGAGTGACCCACTCCCTGACCTGCTCTCACAGAACCCTGATGATGGGTCAGTGGATGGTGTAGCCTTGGCAGGCAGCCTCACTACCCAGCAGCAGGCTGATTGTAGACAGGTGCTCAATCAGTTCAGACACATGTTCTCACTGACACCCAGTCAGACCACCTGGTGCACTCATGAAGTGGACACTGGGGACAGTCTGCCTATTAAAAATAAGATTTATAGGCAACCTGACCATGTCAGGGACTGTATCAGGACAGAAGTCCAGAAAATGTTGGATTTGGGAGTTATTGAGCCCTCAGATAGCCCTTGGGCTAGTCCAGTGGTCCTTGTGCCAAAACCTCACACCAATGGTGGGAAAAGAGAGATGAGGTTTTGTGTGGACTACAGGGTTCTCAATGCAGTCACTAGGACTGATGCCCATCCAATACCTAGGGCAGATGAGCTAATAGACACTTTGGCCTCAGCCAAGTATCTAAACACATTTGACCTGACAGCTGGCTACTGGCAGATCAGACTAGCTGATGATGCAAAGCCAAAAACAGCATTCTCAACCCCTAGTGGGCATTATCAATTTGTGGTGATGCCCTTTGGTCTGAAGAATGCACCTGCCACTTTTCAGAGGTTGGTGAATACAGTCCTTACAGGCCTGGAAGCCTATAGTGCAGCATATCTAGATGATATTGCTGTCTTTAGCTCCACCTGGGAGGATCACCTGGTCCACCTCAGAAATGTTTTACAGGCCCTGCAGAAGGTAGGCCTGACTATCAAGGCCACCAAGTGCCAGATAGGGCAGAGTCAGGTTGTGTACCTGGGCCACCTTGTGGGTGGAGGCCAGGTTCAACCACTGCAGAGCAAGATCCAGACCATCATGGACTGGACTGCTCCCACTACCCAGACTCAGGTGAGAGCCTTTTTAGGCCTGACTGGGTACTATAGGAGATTTGTCAAGGGGTATGGATCAATAGTGACACCCCTGAATGACTTAACTTCCAAGAAAATGCCCAAAAAGGTTCAGTGGACAGTTAGCTGTCAAAAGGCATTTGATGACCTAAAGCAGGCCATGTGCACTGCTCCCATTCTACAGAGTCCTGACTACTCTAAGAAGTTCATTGTCCAAACAGATGCATCTGAATTGGGGGTAGGGGCTGTACTGTCACAATTGAATGATGAAGGTCAGGATCAGCCAGTAGCTTTTATTAGCAGAAGGCTGACCCCTAGAGAGAAACGTTGGTCAGCCATTGAGAGGGAGGCCTTTGCTGTGGTCTGGGCTCTGAAGAAGTTGAGGCCATACTTGTTTGGTACTCACTTCCTTGTTCAAACAGACCATAAGCCCCTCTTATGGCTAAAACAAATGAAGGGTGAAAACCCCAAACTGCTTAGGTGGTCCATTTCCCTACAGGGGATGGACTTCAAAGTGGAACATAGACCTGGGAGTAACCATGCCAATGCAGATGGACTCTCTAGGTACTTCCACTTAGAACATGAAGACTTAACTGGGCAAGGTTAGTTTAATGTCCCTGCGTTTGGGGGGGGTTGTGTAGGAGAGTAGGATCTGCTTCACATGGGTACCCCCACTTTTTGCTGATGCTTCACTGTTTTTCGACTTTAGTCTGGCTGGGACCCTGCTAATCAGGACCCCAGCCTAGCTGCTTCCTCTCTAAAATGGTTTCCAGGTGCCTTAGGCACCTCTCTAATTGGAATCTGGAGTGCCCTTGTAAGTCCCTAGTATATGGTATACTATGTACCCAGGGCATAGGTACCTCAGAGGCCTACCAGGGGCTGCAGCATGTATTGTGCCACCCCTGGAAGGCCAGCCAAAAGGACACCACAGGTCTGCTACTGCAGCCTGGGTAAGGTGGTGCATGCACCCCTTACTATGATATAGGCTACCTATATCATTATATACATACACACATATAAACCTATAAGTCACTCCTATGGCAGGCCTTATCAATCATGAAGGCAGAGTGCGTGGTTCCTATGTGAGAGGGTGCCCCTGCATGAGCAGGGCCCCTCTGCAGCGTTTGGAGACCCTTCTCTGATGCTGTTTGTAGTGCAGCCTGACCATATACTCTTAAGCGCATTATAACCTCGCGTTAAATGCTAACTTTGGAATGGCTGCACGGAAACATGTTGTGTTTGGTGTCAAACATCTTGGAATACTATCCCCCTGCCAGTTCTGGCGGCGGGGGTAGTATTCCACCCTTCTAGAGGGAGAGACATGTACACACCGGCCTGCCCAGTAACTTCTTTCCAGAGCCCTGGCATCACAAAATGGATGCCGCTGCCACAGACACGAGTCTGGCCTCCTGCTGCTGACTGAAACTCCGGCAGGGGAGGCCTGGACAATAGGTTTCCTGTCAAAGGGAGGTGTAACCACCTCCCCAGACAGCATAGTGTGTATTGGGGCTGGGCGGGAGCACCTCCTGGTGCTTTGAAGTCCTGCACTGGGGGCACATTTGGTGTCCCTGTGCATATGCCAGTTCAAACCGGTTGCAGGGGCTACCTGCCCCTGCTCTGGCATGAAACTGGACAAAGGGAATGGGTGTAACCACCCCTCTTCCCTGACCTTCCCATAGGTGGGTCCCCAGAGTATGTCCAACCCCCTAACTTAGTATAAGTATGGAACCCCAGTCCTTAGGACTTTAGATAACCCTGGACGAAACTCTTCAACTGAATCCTGGACCTTCGATGCTCTACTGCAAGATTAGAGGACTGAAGAATCTCCCTTGGGGTCAAGGAGTGACTCCCCTGCTTGTCAGGCACCTAAGAAGCAATTGTCCAGTCTGCATCGTCAAAGCTCCCGCCGGACACCGAAGTCTTTGCATCACCAGAGGTAGATTTCCATACTTCACCGAGGCTGCCCTGAGTCCCCAGCAAAGCTGAGGCCCGTAGCTGTCGTGGGTAACGTGGAACCATGACCCCTGGACACAGAGCACATTTGCAAGTGAATCCTCTTCCTGGGATTCCATGAAGTTGTGCTTTGGGCTCCTAGTAGCCCCCGCCTCCAGCACTGACTGCACTGAAGATCACTGGCCTCCACTCCACGAGTGTCCCATGAGCCAGCTCCAAGTGCGTCCACTCAAGGCTCCTTCGCGGTTGCTAGTCCGTTGGCTAGTAGGCCCTCCCGAAGGCCAATCTTATCCTGCTTGGGCTTCCCTGGTTGCTTTAGGCGTGCCCTGACTTACCCTTGCTGGGTGAGTCCCTCAGTCCTTGCTGTTCTGCACCACTGTCCTTCTTCTATTTTCACAAGACTTGCCGCTGCCAAGGCTTGTTGGGTCCAATCCGGTCGCCGACACCTCAGCAATCGACAGACGTCGTGTGCAGCTCGAATCCAGCTCCTGGTCATCATCAACACCTCCTGGACCTTGTGGCTGAAGAGTCAAGATGACTGTCAACCTACCTGAAGCACCCGACATCGGTGGGCATCTGCTCATCGCCTTCCTGGTCACTGGCTAGTGACCCAGACTCTGTCCCCTCTGCTTTCAGGTTCTTCAGATCTCCGATCTACCTTTGGATCCACCCGAACACTTTCGACTTGGTCGCCAGCAGCACTTTGCATCCGATCGCCATTGAAAACGACGACGAAACCCGACCCCGAAAGGCACCTATGCACCCGGCTTCCCTGGGTGAGGTAACACTAGTACTCCAGTGCTCCCGTGGGTATAGACTCTAGAACGACCCAGTTCTGAAAGGGTTTGCTCCAAGTCCTCCTTTAAGTGTCCCTTTTCTTTAAACTTACAACCGCGACTTTCCCCATAGAAGTTAACGGCGGTTCGCGGCTGTGTTAACACACTGCACGCGTCCCCCGTGGGTCCCATGCGTCACTACCTTGGGTGGTTCCTTGTGGTCCAAGCACTTCTACAGGCTCTAGGCCTTGTGTCTAGCTCAGTCGTGGTTCTTATACCACTTTATTGGTATATGGTTTGGTACGCCCCTAGGGCTCAAACGTGTATTTGTGCTATTACTGTTGATAACTGACTTATAACTTATGTACTTCGAACTCTAGCCTCATAGAGAGACTAGAGGGGTGTGTTTAGTAATAAATACATATATTTTGAATATATACCTGGTGTGGTCCTCTTTCATTTGGTCACTCAAGAGATTATAGACTGGTAAAACAAGCTGCTTTACATTCCTTCAAGACTTAGCCTGAAGGCTGCTCTCCATAGCTACCACTAGGATAGCTTTCAATAAAGGTTGTCTTTAACCTATCTCCAATAAGGGGTTGTTTGGACTGGTGCAAGGTGCCCACTATAATTAGTGGACAGCATATACCAGGCCAACTTCTCACACCAGACTCTGTCCCCTCTGCTTTCAGGTCCTTCAGATCTTCGATCCACTCTTGGATCCACGCGGACACTTTCGACTTGGTCACCAGCAGCCCGCTGCAGCAGATCGCCTTTGAAAACGACGACGAAACCCGACGCCAAAAGACACCTATGCACCCGGCTTCCCTGGGTGAGGTAACTCGAGTACTCTGGTGCTCCCATGGGTATTGACTCTACAACTGCCTAGTTCTAAGGGGGTTTGCTCCAAGTCCTCCTCTAAGTGTCCTTTCCTTTTAAAAATCCCACAGCGACTTTCCCCATATATGTCAACGGTGGCTCATGGCTGTGTTCTCACACTGCACGCATCCCCCGTGGGTCCCCTGTGTCACTACCTTGGGTTGTTCCTTGGGGTCCAAGCACTTCTACAGGCTCTAGGCCTTGTGTCTCGCTCAGTCGTGGTTCTTATACCACTTTTTAGGTCTCGGCTAGGCAGCGCATGCGCTGTCTCGTCGAGAGATGCTGTATACAGTATTGTGGGGGGAAGCTCCGCCCACTTTCCGTCTATGTTTTTCATTGGCTTCAATCATAAATGCTGCATTTTGATTCGTTTTCGGGTTGTTAGTCCCTCCTCCTGACGGCCATGTTGTCATTTATATCCTTCCCTGGCTATTGGCCCCTTTACTCCAAAA
The DNA here is from genome assembly GCA_963921515.1 of Calotriton arnoldi. Lineage (NCBI taxonomy): Eukaryota > Metazoa > Chordata > Amphibia > Caudata > Salamandridae > Calotriton > Calotriton arnoldi. Next base: position 694,714 of record CAWUFW010004092.1, read on the forward strand.
CTATTTTTGCCCCTGTGTCCCCCCCTGCCCCCTCCCGAGGTCCGTGACTTTTCGCCACCCCACCTTCAGCCCCCCCACTCCCGTTCGTGCCTTCCTGGACCCCCACCCTCCAATTTCCAATGCAATAGGTTTTGCATAAAAAAGCGTCCTATTGCATTAAGAAATGCTTGTTTGGCGTGTGATTGGTGGGTCAGTTCGCACTCTTTGTCTCGCATGCACGCGATGCCTTACATCGTACGCATGCGTGACAAAACAGTGGCGTTTTCACACTTCACAGCGGGAGGCAGAGACAGCACAAGCAGCGAAGCGGTTTCCTGCAGCCTTCTCAGAGCCGAGGGAACAATGGTGAGGCATGTCTGTAGTCCAGCAAAACTAGTGACTGCTGTAGTGATTTATGCTCTTGCTATCGACCTGCGTAGATGCCTGCGCTTGAACTGCGCAATAGATGTAATTGCTTTTAAATGGTGGTGTGTGCGCGGCTTGCAGGGCAGTAATCACGGTACATGCGCTGTGAGTCACTAGTACACGGCCGGACTTGAGCGAAGGGAAATCGCCGCAAACTTAAGATGCGAGCGGGTCCGGAGCTGCGCCGGACTATGCTACGAGTGCAGGCCAGGCAGGGTGGAGATAGGGCAGGAGTTGAGTCGGGGCGTGGGCAGCCACTCACTCACCTAGACTCACCATACCTGTCAGGGTCATCCCTGGCATGAGGCCAGGCGCGGGCTCCCAGGCTCACTGCTAGTTTCTCAAGAGACAGTGAGGACGCTCTGAGGAATTCCGTTCAAGACAATTAAGGAAGTGACAGCCTCAGCAGGCTGGGGTCCTCTCCACCCTAGTGTAGATAACAGGCGGGGAGCGGTGGGCAGCACCGTCTGCAGCGCACACACCTCCCAGCACCGGTGCACACCACAGACATAGCGCCTGGCCTTGTGGCACATAGAGCTTCGAATACAAAAAAGAGCGGGACTATGGCTTACGCGAGTTGGTGGAACGCCACGGTAAATGTTTGCTGTATACCTTTTATTTGCTTTCGTGTTGTTTGGCAGGCTTTCTCCTCTTGGTTTCTGTGGGGGTTAGAACGAGCGCGGATTCATGCCTGGAATGTGAGCTTTGCATTCTCTGGAAAGAATGCCTTTCTGGGCTGAAGGTTTGAGTATGTGTGCTCGACCCGAGCAAGCCAGCCCCTGTGCGAGAATCCAGCACGCTGCCTGACGAGCTGTCTTTGATTTATTTTATGTCAGGACGAGTTCGGGCACATAATTAACCAAGCAGCTATTATAGACACCTTACCCGGGATAGCTTCGGGAGCTGGTGCAAAGCTGTAGGAAAAAGCTGCCCACATCATGGTTCCTGTTTATAGAGCTAAGGAAAGCAGGCCGCAAACTGATGTTATGAGATGGGAAAGCATTAGGGTGACCAACCGCTTTCGGTTTTGGTTTGGTGTTTAGAGGGTATGACGCCTGCATTTGTGGGAGAGTGACGTCCTTTGCCAGGCCAGCAGACTCTCCCAGCCCCAGTCTCTTGACTACAGAGTCAGCCATAGGCTCCATTACTTCTCAAACAGTCTGTAAGTTGAATAAATGTGCTTTTCGTCGTTCTTTTACATGTCTGTGCGTTTATTTCCAAATCATCAAAGTTTGTCTGCTGTTTTCAGTATTCCTCTAGTGTATTAGTTCCTAGGCTCTCTCTAGCTTTCTCTCACCCTCTTCCTCTTCAAACTATGCCTCACTCTAGATAAGAGGAACTCTTGTTAAACACTTGTTAACAAGATGAGGGGATACTGGGCCAAAGTTAATGACTTCAGTCACTGTCTTCCCCAACTACAAGGAGTCACGAGTTATTGGGCCCAAATCGGGGAAATCATACCAAGTTCAATTGTACATGTCTTTCCCGATTCGAGGCCTTGTGCCTACACATTGAACAGAAACACATTTGTTTTTACTGTTTGCATTTCTGCACCCAATAAAGCTGGAATCTGGAGAACAATATCACGTCCAACATGAAATGGGCCCCTTAGTCTTCCTGAGAGCAGGAGCAAAATATCATATCAATATCATAGTGTGTTTTTTGGAACATGTTGTTTATGATTCAAGAAACCTCATCAATGGTTTTGTCTTTAAAGGTGAAGATGTTCAGCCTAGCTGTGAATAAATGTTGCATGCTCATCCTGTCTCAGTTTGTCATTTATCAGCTATTGAGCAGATGATAGATTTCCTGGCTTTAAAATCAATATTTGAAAAAACCTGTTCCGGTGGGCACCACTCAGCTCTAGTAGAATTCCCTGCCACTTGGATGTGGTTGGGCAAACATATTTGATGCCGTTTTGCAGATCTGTATCTGTAGGAGTCTCAACTGACTTTCTTACCTGTTCTGTCACTTTTTCACCTCTTTCGCCTGTCTTCCACCTCTCTTATAACCCCTTGTCTGTCTCTTTCGCACCAGTCTTAATATCAGGTCCATACCTCTCACCTTTCCTCCTTCCTGCCTCTCCCCCAGCTGTTTTTTCTAACCTGTATCTGTCTTCTTATCACCAGTTTCTCTCTTTCTTTCTCTCTCTCACTATAAACCACATAACCGGTCTGTCACTTTATCACCACACTCTCAATTGTCTCCCTTCTTTCATCTGTACTTTCTCAAATTTCTACCACCCCACCCTTTCAGCAGTCTTTATACCCTGTCTCTTTATCGCATCTCACATCTGTCTCTCCTCTCTTCCTGTCTCTTTGGCATCTGCCTCTATTTATATCACAACTCTCATACTGTCATCCCATATCACCAGTTTTCCTCTCTCTCTGATTCTTGGCTGTCTCTTTGTCACCTGTCTATGTGTATATCACCTATCGCTGTCACCTGTCTCATTCTTTTTCACATGTCTATATTTCACTTACAATTGTTGCCCGTCTCTTATGTATTTAATCCCTCTCTCTATCACCCCCTATCTTTGTGTCTCTCACCTGTCTCTCTTTAGTGTCCTCTTCATGCTCTTCCTTCCTTATTTTCCTCTCATATCCCTTCATAGTTTTTCTCTTTTACCCATTTCTCCCCTCTGCTGTACTTCTTATTTCTTGCTCCCTTCACGCACTCAGGAGGTGGAAGAGTGACAGAGACTACCTTTTACTAGGGTTGGTTCCACTTTCAGAAATAAATGTTTTGCAACTGTGTAGCTTAGCTTACAACAGGCTACTGGTTAGAACTTTCATGACTTTACTTTCAAATGATGTAGCTCAAAGGTACAGAAAGTAAACAAGGCTCATGAGAGCTTTGTATCAATCCTGTTTCTGACACCGCCCTTACTCCGCTGAGACCAGAGGGTCACCGTTGCGCTCTTAAATGATGCCCATGACAAAATCTTGAAAGTTCAAGAACACTTCTGTGGGAGATTTTATGTCAAGGGATTTGCGCTCCAGGTTTCCAAGTACTATGGGTGGGAGTGTTGATCTAATGGCTATTTTCCTCAACAACATCACCGTTTTATCATTTAGGCTGGGTGCATCTCAAATAAGGTTGTGTTTCTGGTTGAGAACTGTGGGCCAAGACAGTCAGAACTCTCTGGGAGGTGGCTACCCGCAGAAAAATGACAGTCCCACAGAACATATAAAGAATACGTATTCTCCGTTCTCCACTATTTGATCTAATTATGTGCAGAGATGAGGACACCAGAGTACAGTAGAGCCAGACAACAGTTCTTAAGAATGGAGAGTCTTTTGAGCTTGCACAAATGAGACACTGTAGGGCTGAGTGGTCGGAATGCATGCCCTTTTGGTGCCCTGCCTGTATTATACTATTGCACATCCTTTGTCCCGAATTTTTGTCATGAATTTTGACCTTCCGTCCTGAATTTTTGTCCTGAATTTTGACCCTTTGTCCTGAATTTTTACACTCACCGTCCTGAATTTACAACCATGCCAGTTGGTCACCCTAGAAAGCACTTCTTCATGTTAGAACTGCCTGAAGATATAAACTTAACGCACTCTGTGCCTGATGGGTTTAAAGAACTTCAGAAAAGTGTAATTTCTGTCAGTGTGTTGGAAGACCGATAACAGAATGTATGCTTCCTGAGCACCAGCTGACTAATGGCAGAAATGTCAAGTATGTTAATAGTCCTATTGATACATAGTCCCTGGAAGTAGGGGTGCAGGAGGTGCTGCAGCGCCCCAAAGTAATCATAATGAAGTTCGGAAGGTGAATGAGCAATAAAGAAGCCTTTAAATGTTTTGTTTTCATTTTGCCACATGTGCTGTGAGGTCAAATGTCAGGTTATGTTTTCTGTCAAATTGCTGCTTAGTGTTTAGGTTTCACCTAGCGTTGCAGCGCATGCACTGCTCGCTTTGTGAGGCATGCAGTATACACTATAGCGGGGAAGCTTTGTGGAAGCTCCGCCCACTTTCCGCCCTTCTGTTTGATTGGCTTACATCGTAAATGCTGCATTCTGATTAACCCTGGGCGTAGTTTGCGTAGTGGCGCTACGCTACGCGAAGTGCACTTCGCACTACGCAAGCTACGCGAGCTGTGTAGTGCGATAGGGAAAATGCTGTTCGCACTGATTGCACAGTGCCGGATGCTTGTCTGCACTGTGCAATCATTGCAAACGGCATCTTGCACAGTGCAAGCGGTACGTTTTCTGCCGCTCGAGTAGATTTGTACTCGAGCGGCAGTTTTCTCAACGCGGACTGGTAGTTTCTCATCGCGAGCGGACGCGAGCATACGCGACCACTCGCAATGAGAAACCTGACCTCCCCACATTGAGAATCTCGCCGGGAGGTTTATTTCCACACTCGCGATCGGCAACTTGATGTTGCTGATCGCGAAAGAGGAAAAAGTCTCGCCAGGATGTCATTTTGCTCGCTCGCGGTCGCCAACTTGACGTTGAGGACCGCGAGCAAGCAAAAAATGCCCGCTACGCGTTTTTGCACAGTGCTACGTGCAATTCGCGTTGCGCGAACTACGCAAACTACACGAGCATAGCGTAGTACTGCGCCCAGGGTTAATTCTGATTGGTTTTTGGCTTGTTAGTCCCTTCTCCTGACGGCCATGTCGTCATTCGTATACTTCCATGGCTATCAGCCCCTTTACTTTAAAAACTATTTTGTTCCCGTGGCTCACTTTCTAATTGGCTCGCCTCTTTCTAGAGCGTTGTGGAGTTGAGTTAATGGTGGGATTTAGCTGACAGTGCCGCTGTGTGCATAGAGACGACATGAAGCTGCAGTAAGAGGTGGAGGTTGTTAACTGCATGCTTCTGACATTCGGCATAAGGAACCGAGGCAAAAGGACCCATGCCGTGCTGTCCATCTGCAGACAGCGTCTCCAGAGCAAGTCTGAGGGCAGGAGTGCTGCTGTCTACTTGATGATCTGCACACTTAAAGATAAGGCGGGGTCCAAGTACAAGGTAAGGGCTTTGTCCAAGGGGCTTGTGTTGGCTGCAGGTTGTGCGGGGCTAACATAGGGGCGACTCAGGGGAGACATCTGCAGTATGAGGTGGAGGTCGTTAACTGCATGCTTTCAACATTTGGCATAAGGAACCGAGGCAAAGTGACCAGTGCCATGCTGTCCATCGGCAGACAGCGTCTCTAGAGGAAGTCTAAGGGCAGGAGTGCTGCTGTCTACTTGATGATCTGCACACTTAAAGATAAGGCAGGGTCAAAGTACAAGGTAAAGGCTTTATCCAAGGGGCTTCTGTCGGCTGCAGGTTGTGCAGGGCTGAGTTGGGAGCGACTCAGGGGAGACATTGCATGCGTTTATCAAAAGAAAAACACTGACGTCCGAAACTAGCTCCTCTGTCTGTACACAGATCAGAAAAGTCACCCTATGTTGCAATAATGTGCGATAATGTGCTGCATCGCTAAATACTTAGAAGGTCCCAAAGGCGAGACCGATTGCATTGCAAATGCTTGTTTGGTATATGTTTTGGTACGCCCCTAGGGCTCAAACATGTATTTGTGCTAATACTGTTGATAACTAACTTGTAACTTATGCACTTCGAACTCTAGCCTCATAAAGAGATTAGAGGGGTGTGTTTAAGACTAAATATATATATTTTAAATATATACCTGGTATGGTCCTCTTTCATTTGGTCACTCAAGAGATTATAGACTGGTAAAACAAGCTGCTTTACATTCCTTCAAGACTTAGCCTGAAGGTTGCTCTCCATAGCTACCAATACGATAGCTTTCACTAAACGTTGTCTTTAACCTATCTCCATAAGGGGTTGTTTGGACTGGTGCAAGGTGCCCACTTTAAATAGTGGACAGCATATACTAGGCCAACTTCTCACAGAGGGGTGCATACATTTGCAAGAGAGGTGCAAAAAGAAGCACGAGCAGTGCAGAAAGAACCAACAGAAGTGCGGAAAAGGCAAGAGGGGTGCAGAAAGAGGTAAGAGAGGTGCAGAAAGAGAGAAGATGTGTGCAGAAAGAGGCAAGAGGGGTGCAGAAAGAAGCAATAGAGGCGCAGAAAAAGGCAACAGAAGTGCAGAAAGAAGCAAAAGAGGTGCAGAAAGAGGCAATAGAGATGCATAAAGAGGGAACAGGGGTGCAGAAAGAGGCAAGAGAGGTACAGAAAGAGGGAAGAGGGGTGTAGAAAGAGGCAACAGGGGTACAGAAATAATCAAGTGAGGTGCAGAAAAAGGCAAGAGACAAGCAGAAAGAAGCAAGTGACGTGCAGAAAGAGGGAAGAGGGGTGCAGAAAGGGGCAGGAGAAGTGCTGAAAGATGGAACAGGGGTGCAGGAAGAGGGGAGACAGGGACAGAAAGAGGAAAGAGGTGTGTAGAAAGAGGCAACAGGGGTACAGAAATAAGCAAGTGAGTGCAGAAAAAGGCAACAGAAGTGCAGAACGAGGCAAGAGAAGTACTGAAAGAAGCAACAGAGGGGTAAAAAGAAGCAAGAGAAGTGATGAAAGAGACAAGAGAGGTGCAGAAAGAAACAAGAGAGGTGCAGAAAAAAGCAAGAGAAGTGCAGAAAGAGGCAAGTGAGGAGCAGAAAGAGGCAAGAGAAGTGCAGAAAGAAGCAACAGAGGTGCAGAAGGAGGCAAGAGAACTGCAGAAAGAGGAAAGAGAGTTGCAGAAACTTGCAAGAGAGGTACAGAAAGAAGAAAGAGGGATGCAAAAAGAGGCAAGAGGGGTTCAGAAAGAGGAGAGTGAGGTGCAGAAACATTTAAGAGGGATGCAGAAAGAGGCAAGAGAAATGCAGAAAGAAACAACTGAGGTGCAGATGGAGGCAAGAGAGTTGCAGAGATAGGCAAGAGAGGTGTAGAAAGCAGAAAGAGGGGTGCAGAAAGAGTAAAGATGGGTGCAGAAAGAAGCAAGAGAGATGCGGAAAAAAGAAAAAGAAGTGCAGAAAGAACCAACGGAGAAGAAGAAAGAGGCAAGATTGGGCGAAAGAGGCAAGAGAAGTGCAGAAAGAAGCAAAAAAGGTGCATAAAGAGGCAATAGAACTGTAGAAATAGGCAAGAGTGTTGCTGAAACAGGCAAAAGAGGTGCAGAGAGAGAGAACCGGGATGCAGACAGAGGCAAGAGAGGCACAGAAAAAGGGAAGAGGGGTGCATAAATTTACCAGAGAGGTGCAAAAAGAAGCAAGAGCAGTGCAGAGAGAACCAACAGAGGTGCAGAAAGAGGCAAGAGGGGTGCAGAAAGAGGTAAGTGAGGTGCAGAAAGAGAGAAGATGTGTGCAGAAAGAGGCAATAGGGGTGCAGAAATAAGCAATAGAGGCACAGAAAGAGGCAACAGAAGTGCAGAAAGAAGAAAAAAGAGGTGCAGAAAGAGGCAACAGAGATGCATAAAGAGGGAACAGGGGTGCAGAAATAGGCAACAGAGGTACAGAAAGTGGGAAGAGGGATGTAGAAAAAGGCAACAGGGGTACATAAATAATCAAGTGAGGTGCAGAAAATGGCAACAGACGTGCAGAAAGAAGCAAGTGACGTGCAGAAAGAGGGAAGGGGTGCAGAAAGAGGCAGGAGAAGTGCTGAAAGATGGAACAGGGGTGCAGGTAGAGGCAAGAGAGGTACAGAAAGAGGGAAGAGGGGTGCAGAAAGAGGCAATAGGGGTACCGAAATAATCAAGTGAGATGCAGAAAAAGGCAACAGATGTGCAGAAAGAAGCAAGTGATGTGCAGAAAGGAGCAAGAGAAGTGCAGAAAGAGGCACAAGAAGTGCAGAGAGAGGGAAAAAGGTTGCAGAAACAGCAGTAGAGGTGCAGAAAGATGGAACAGGGGTGCAGGAAGAGGCAAGAGAAGTACAGAGAGAGGAAAGAGGTGTGTAGAAAGAGGCAACAGGGGTACAGAAATAAGCAAGTGAGATGCAGAAAAAGGCAACAGTGGTGCAGAAAGAGGCAAGACAGGTACAGAAACAGGCAAGAAAAGTGCAGAACGAGGCAAGAGAAGTACTGAAAGAAGCAACAGACGGGTAAAAAGAAGCAAAGGAAGTGATATAAGAGAGGTGCAGAAAGAAACAAGAGAGGTGCATAATGAGGCAAGAGAACTGCAAAAAGAGGCAAGAGAGTTGCAGAAACTTGCAAGAGAGGTACAGAAAGAGGAAAGAGGGATGCAGAAAGAGGCAAGAGAAATGCAGAAAGAAGCAACTGAGGTGCAGATGGAGGCAAGAGAGTTGAAGAGATAGGCAAGAGAGGTGTAGAAAGCAGAAAGAGGGGTGCAGAAAGAGTAAAGATGGGTGCAGAAAGAAGCAAGAGAGATGCGGAAAAAAGAAAGAGAAGTGCAGAAAGAACCAACGGAAGTGCAGAAAGAGGCAAGATTGGTGCGATAGAGGCAAGAGAAGTGCAGAAAGAAGTAAAAAAGGTGCATAAAGAGGCAATAGAACTGTAGAAATAGGCAAGAGAGTTGCTGCAACAGGCAAAAGAGGTGCAGAGAGAGATAACCGGGATGCAGACAGAGGCAAGAGAGGCGCAGGAAGAGGGAAGAGGGGTGCATAAATTTGCAAGAGAGGTGCAAAAAGAAGCAAGAGCAGTGCAGAGAGAACCAACAGAGGTGCGGAAAGAGGCAAGAGGGGTGCAGAAAGAGGTAATAGAGGTGCAGAAAGAGAGAAGATGTGTGCAGAAAGAGGCAAGAGGGGTGCAGAAAGAAGCAATAGAGGCACAGAAAGAGGCAACAGAAGTGCAGAAAGAAGAAAAAGAGCTACAGAAAGAGGCAACAGAGATGCATAAAGAGGGAACAGGGGTGCAGAAATAGGCAAGAGAGGTACAGAAAGTGGGAAGAGGGGTGTAGAAAAAGGCAACAGGGCTACATAAATAATCAAGTGAGGTGCAGAAAAAGGCAACAAACGTGCAGAAAGAAGCAGGTGACGTGCAGAAACAGTGAAGGGGGTGCAAAAAGAGGCAGGAGAAGTGCTGAAAGATGGAACAGGGGTGCAGGTAGAGGCAAGAGAGGTACAGAAAGAGGGAAGAGGGGTGCAGAAAGAGGCAACAGGGGTACCGAAATAATAAAGTGAGATGCAGAAAAAGGCAACAGATGTGCAGAAAGAAGCAAGTGATGTGCATAAAGGAGCAAGAGAAGTGCAGAAAGAGGCACAAGAAGTGCAGAGAGAGGGAAGAAGGGTGCAGAAACAGGCAGTAGAGGTGCAGAAAGATGGAACAGGGGTGCGGGAAGAGGCAAGAGAGGTACAGAAAGAGGAAAGAGGTGTGAAGAAAGAGGCAACAGGGGTACAGAAATAAGCAAGTGAGGTGCAGAAAAAGGCAACAGTGTTGCAGAAAGAGGAAGGAAAGGTACAGAAACAGGCAAGAGAAGTGCAAAACGAGGCAAGAGAAGTGCTGAAAGAAGCAACAGAGGGGTAGAAAGAAGCAAGAGAAGTGATGAAAGAGACAAGAGAGGTGCAGAAAGAAACAAGAGAGGTGCAGAAAAAAGCAAGAGAAGTGCAGAAAGAGGCAAGTGAGGTTCAGAACGAAGCAACAGAGGTGCAGAAGGAGGCACGAAAACTGCAGAAAGAGGCAAGAGAGTTGCAGAAACTTGCAAGTTAGGTGCAGAAATACAAAAGAGAGGTTCAGAAAGAGGCAAGAGGGGTGCAGAAAGAAGGAAGAGAGATGCGGAAAAAAGCAAGAGAAGTGCAGAAAGAACCAACGGAGGTTCAGAAAGAGGCAAGATGGGTGCAGAAAGAGGCACAAGAAGTGCAGAAAGAAGCAACAGTGGTACAGAAAAAGGCAAGAGAACTGCAGAAAGAGGCAAGAGAGTTGCAGAAAAAGACAAAAGAGGTGCAGAAAGGGAGAACCGGGATGCAGACAGAGGCAAGAGAGGTGCAGAAAGAGGGAAGAGGGGTGCATAAATTTGCAAGAGAGGTGCAAAAAGAAGCAAGAGCAGTGCAGAAAGAACCAACAGAGGTGCGGAAAGAGGCAAGAGGGGTGCAGAAAGAGGTAAGAGAGGTGCAGAAAGAGAGAAGATGTGTGCAGAACGAGGCAAGAGGGTGCAGAAAGAAGCAATAGAGGCACAGAAAGAGGCAACAGAATTGCAGAAAGAAGCAAAAGAGGTGCAGAAAAAGGCAATAGAGATGAATAAAGATCGAACAGGGGTGAAGAAAGAGGCAAGAGAGGTACAGAAAGCGGGAAGAGGGGTGTAGAAAGAGGCAATAGGGATACAGAAATAATCAAGTGAGGTACAGAAAAAGGCAACAGACATGCAGAAAGAAGCAAGTGACGTGCAGAAAGAGGGAAGAGGGGTGCAGAAAGAGGCAGGAGAAATGCTGAAAGATGAAACAGGAGTGCAGGAAGAGGCAAGAGAGGTACAGAAAGAGGGAAGAGGGGTGCAGAAAGAGGCAACAGGGGTATAGAAATTATCAAGTGAGGTGCAGAAAAAGGCAACAGGTGTGCAGAAAGAAGCAAGTGAGGTGCATAAAGGAGCAAGAAAAGTGCAGAAAGAGGTACAAGAAGTGCAGAGAGAGGGAAGAAGGGTACAGAAACAGGCAGTAGAGGTGCAGAAAGATGTAACAGGGGTGCAGGGAGAGGCAAGAGAGGTACAGAAAGAGGAAAGAGTTGTGTAGAAAGAGGCAACAGGGATACAGAAATAAGCACGTGAGGTGCAGAAAAAGGCAACAGTGGTGCAGATAGAGGCAAGACAGGTCTAGAAACAGGCAAGAGAAGTGCAGAACGAGGCAAAAGAAATGCTGAAAGAAGCAACAGAGGGTTAGAAAGAAGCAAGAGAAGTGATGAAAGAGACTAGAGAGGTGCAGAAAGAAACAAGAGAGGTGCAGAAAAAAGCAAGAGAAGTGCAGATGAGGCAAGTGAGGAGCAGAAAGAGGCAATAGAAGTGCAGAAGGAGGCAAGAGAGGTTCAGAAACAGGCAAGAGGGGTGTAGAAAGAAGCAAGAGAAGTGCAGAAAGAAGCAACAGAGGTGCAGAATTAGGCAAGAGAACTGCAAAAAGAGGCAAGAGAGTTGCAGAAACTTGAAAGAGAGGTACAGAAAGAGGAAAGAGGGATGCAGAAAGAGGAGAGTGAGGTGCAGAAACATTCAAGAGGGATGCAGAAAGAGGCAAGAGAAATGCAGAAAGAAGCAACTGAGGTGCAGAAGGAGGCAAGAAAGTGGCAGAGATAGGCAAGAGAGGTCTAGAAAACAGAAAGAGGGGTGCAGAAAGAGTAAAGAGGGGTGCAGAAAGAAGCAAGAGAGATGGAAAAAAGAAAGAGTACTGCAGAAAGAACCAACGGAGGTGCAGAAAGAGGCAAGATTGGTGCGAAAGAGGCAAGAGAAGTGCAGAAAGAAGCAAAAAAGGTACATAAAGAGGCAATAGAAATGTAGAAATAGGCAAGAGAGTTGCTGAAACAGGCAAAACAGGTACAGAAAAATAGAACAGGGATGCAGACAGAGCCAAGAGAGGTACAGAAAGAGGGAATAGGGGTACAGAAATAGGCAACAGGGAAGCAGAAATTTGCAAGAGAGCTGCAGAAAGAAGCAAGAGCAGTGCAGAAAGAACCAACAGAGGTGCAGAAAGAGGCAAGAGGGGTGCAGGAAAATGCAACAGAAGTGCAAAAAGAAGCAATAGAGGTGCAGAAAGAGGCAAGAAAACTGCAGAAAGAGGGCAGAGAGGTCCAGAAAGAGGCAAGAGAGGTGTACAAAGAGGGAAGAAGGATGCAGAAAGAGGGAAGAGTGGTGCAGAAAGAAGCTAGAGAGGTGCAGAAAGAAGCAAGAGGGGTGCAGACAGAAGAAAGAGAATTGCAGAAAGAACCAACGTAGGTGCAGAAAGAGGCAAGAGGGGTGCAGAAAGAGGTAAGAGAAGTGGAAAAAGAAGCAACAGAGGAGCATAAAGAGGCAAGAGAACTGCAGAAAGAGGCAAGGGAGTTGCAGGATCAGGCAAAGCAGGTGCATAAAGAGAGAACAGAGGTGCAGACAGAGGCAAGAGAAGTGAAGAAAGATGCAAGAGGGGTGCAGAAAGAGGTGAGAGGGGTGCAGAAATGTGCAAGAGAGGTGCTGAAAGAAGCAGAGCAGTCCGGAAAGAACAAACAGGTGCAGAAAGAGGCAACAGAAGTGAAGAAAGAAGTAATAGAGGTGCAGAAACAGGCAAAAGAAGTGCAGAAAGAGGCAAGAGAGGTTCAGAAAGAGGCAAGTGAGGTGCAGACACATGCAAGAGGGGTGCAGAAAGAGGCAAGAGAAGTGCAGAAATAAGCAACACAGGTGGAGAATGAGGCGAGAGGGGTGCAGAAAGAGGCAAGAAAAGTGCAGAAAGAAGCAACAGAGGTACATATAGAGGCAAGAGAACCGCAGAAAGAGGCAACTGAAGTACAGAAAGAAGCAAAAGAGGTGCAGAAAGAGGCAAGAGAACTGCAGAAAGAAGAAAGAGAGGTGCAGAAAGAAGCAAGAAAGGTGCAGAAAGAAGCAAAGGAAGTGCTGAAAGAAGAAAGTATGGTGCAGAAAGAGGAAAAAGGGTTGCAGAAATAGGCAAGAGGGGTGCAGAAAGAAGCAGGAGAAGTGCAGACAGAACAACGGAGGTGCAGAAAGAGGCAAGAGAACTGCAGAAAGAGTCATATAGTTGCAGAAACAGGCAAAACAGGTGCAGAAAGAGAAAACAGGGGTGCAGACAGAGGTAAGAGAGATGCAGAAAGAGGGAAGAGGGGTGCATAAAGAGGCAAGAGAGGTTCAGAAAGAAGCAAGTGAGGTGCCGAAACATGTAAGAGGGTTGCAGAAAGATTCAAAAGAAGTGCAGAAAGAAGCAACAGAGGTGGAGAAGGAGGCGAGAGGTGTGCAGAAAGTGGCAAGAGAGATGCAGAAAGAAGCAAGAGAAGTGCAGAAAGAAGCAACAGATGTGCAGAAAGAGGGAAGAGGGGTGCAGAAAGATGCAAGAGAACTGTAGAGCGAACCAACAGAGGTGCAGAAAGAGGCAAGAAAAGTACAGAAAAAGGCAACAGAGGTACAGAAACAGACAGGAGAGGTGCAAAAAGAGGGAACAGGGGTGCAGGAAGAGGCAAGTAAGGTGCAGAAAAAGGCAACAGTGGTGCAGAAAGAGGCAAGCCAGGTGCAGAAACAGGCAAGAGAATTACAGAACAAGGTAAGAGAACTGCTGAAAGAAGCAACAGAGGGGGTAGAAAGAAGCAAGAGAAGTGATGAAAGAGACAAGAGAGTTGCGGAAAGAAACAAGAGAGGTGCAGAAAGAGGCAAAAGAGGTGCAGAAAGAGGCAAGTGAGGTTCATAAAGAGGCAAGAGGGGTGCAGAAATAGGCAAGAGAAGTTCAGAAAGAAGCAACAGAGGTGCAGAAGGAGGCAAGAGAACTGCAGAAAGAGGCAAGAGAGTTGCAGAAACGTGTAACTGGACAGCCCTCACCACCGAAGACACACTGAAGACAATGAAGTCAATCCACTCAGGGGCCCCCACGGACCCCTGCCCCCACCACATCTTCAACAGAGCCGCCAACACCATCGCACCCAGGCTCTGCCACACCATCAACCGCTCCCTTGCGACTGCCTCGTTCCCCGACGACTGGAAACACGCCGAGGTCAACCCCCTCCTAAAGAAACCCTCAGCGGACCCCACCGACCTCAAAAACTACAGACATATCTCCCTGCTCCCGTTCCCAGCGAAAGTCATCGAGAAAGCCATCAACAGCCAACTCGCCACATTCATTGAAGAACACAACATCCTCGACTCCTCCCAATCCGGCTTCAGAAAAAACCACAGTACGGAAACCGCCCTCCGCGCCGCAACAGACAATATCCACACCCTACTGGACAAAGGAGAAACAGTAGCCCTCATCCTCCTCGACCTATCAGCGGCGTTCGACACAGTCTCCCACGGAACCCTAATACGCAGACTCTATGACGCAGGAATCCAGGACAAGGCCCTCGACTGGATCTGCTCCTTCCTCTCTGGCAGGACACAGCGGGTCAGACTCCCCCCTTTCCTCTCGGACCCCACACCTACCACCTGTGGAGTCCCCCAGGGCTCCTCCCTCAGCCCGACGCTCTTCAACGTCTACATGGCTCCACTTGCCCCCATCGTCAGAACCTACGGACTCAACATCGTGTCATATGCAGATGACACCCAGCTCATCCTCTCCCTATCCAACAAGCCCAACACCGCCAGACGCAACTTTCGAGAAGGCATGGAAGCCGTCGCCAAATGGATGAAAAACAGCTGCCTACAACTAAACACCAACAAAACAGAAGTACTCATCATGGGCCCAAACCCCGACGCCAGGAGCGACACCTGGTGGCCCCCCGCCCTCGGAAACCCACCAACCCCCACAGACCATGCACGCAACCTGGGAATCATCCTGGACTCCGAGCTCAAAATGGACCACCAGATCAACTCTGTCTCGTCTTCCTGCTTCCACACCCTCCGCCTCCTTCGTAAGACCTTCAAATGGATCCCCCTCGAACACCGAAAGACAGTCACTCACGCCCTGGTCACCAGCAGACTCGACTACGGCAACGCACTCTACGCCAGAATAAACAAAAACCTCATCCTCAAGCTACAGAACATCCAGAACGCCGCCGCAAGACTGGTCCTCAACCTGCCAAAACACTGCCACATCTCCCAGCACCTGCGCATACTCCACCGACTCCCCGTCGAGGTGAGAATCACCTTTAAGATGCTCACCCACGCACACAAGGCCCTCCACGGCACCGGACCAGCATACCTGAACAGCCGACTCAAATTCCACGCACCCCAAAGGACCCTACGATCAGCACAGCTCTCCTACGCCGTGGTCTCCCGCACCAGAAAGACCAGATCGGGAGGCCGCTCCTTCTCCTTCCTCACGGCCAAAGCATGGAACGCCCTTCCGCCCCACCTCAGACAGACAACATCGCTCCCCATCTTCGCAAGAAACCTCAAAACCTGGCTCTTCGACAGACCCCCTCCTTGATGGAATGGAACCTGCACCCCCCCCACCCCTAGCGCCTTGAGACCCTTACGGGTGAGTAGTCGCGCTTTAACAAACTCCTGATTGATTGATTGATTGTAAGAGAGGTGCAGAAATACAAAAGAGGGGTACAGAAAGAGGCAAGAGGGGTGCAGAAAGAAGGAAGAGAGATGCGGAAAAAAGCAGAAAGAACCAACGGAGGTGCATAAAGAGGCAAGATAGGTGCAGAAAGAGGCACGAGAAGTACAGAAAGAAGCAACAGAGGTGCAGAAAGAGGCAAGAGAACTGCAAAAAGAGGCAAGAGAGTTGAAGAAACAGGCAAAAGAGGTGCAGAAACAGAGAACCGGGTTGCGGACAGAGGCAAGAGAGGTGCAGAAAGAGGGAAGATATCTGTATTAATTTGCAAGAGAGGTGCAGAAAGAAGCACAAGCAGTGCAGAAAGAACCAACAGAGGTGCGGAAAGAGGCAAGAGGGGTGCAGAAAGAGGTAAGAGAGGTGCAGAAAGAGAGAAGATGTGTGCAGAAAGAGGCAAGAGGGATGTAGAAAGAAGCAATAGAGGCACAGAAAGAGTACAGAAAGAAGCAAAAGAGGTGCAGAAAGAGGCAATAGACATGCATAAAGAGAGAACAGGGGTGCAGAAAGAGGCAAGAGAGGTACAGAAAGGGGGAAGAGGGGTGTAGAAAGAGGCAACAGGGGTACAGAAATAATCAAGTGAGGTGTAGAAAAAGGCAACAGATGTGCAGAAAGAAGCAAGTGAGGTGCAGAAAGAGGGAAGTGGGATGCCGAAAGAGGCAGGAGAAGTGCTGAAAGATAGAACAGGAGTGCAGGAAGAGGCAAGAGAGGTACAGAGAGAGGAAAGAGGTGTGTAGAAAGAGGCAACAGGGATACAGAAATAAGCAAGTGAGGTGCAGAAAAAGGCAACAGTGGTGCAGAAAGAGGCAAGACAGGTACAGAAACAGGCAAGAGAAGTGCAGAACGAGGCAAGAGAAGAGCTGAAAGAAGCAACAGAGGGGTAGAAAGAAGCAAGAGAAGTGATGAAAGGGACAAGAGAGGTGCAGAAAGAAACAAGAGAGGTGCAGAAAAAAGCAAGAGAAGTGCAGAGAGAGGCATGAGAAGTGCAGAAAGAAGCAACAGAGGTGCAGAAAGAGGCAAGAGAACTGCAGAAAGAGGCAAGAGAGTTGCAGAAACAGGCAAAAGAGGTGCAGAAAGAGAGAACAGGGGTGCAGACTGATGCAAGAGAAGTGCAGAAAGAGAGAAGTGGTGTGCACAAAGAGGCAAGAGGGGTACAGAAATGTGCAAGAGAGGTACAGAAAGAAGCAGGAGCAGTGCAGAAAGAACCAACAGAGGTGCAGAAAGAGGCAAGAGGGGTGCAGAAAGAGGCAACAGAAGTGCAGAAAGAAGCAATAGAGGTGCAGAAAGGGGCAAGAGAACTGCAGAAAGAAGAAGCAAGAGAGGTGCACAAAGAGAGAATACGGATACAGAAAGAGGGAAGAGGGGTGCAGAAAGAAGCAAGAGAGGTGCAGAAAGAGGCAAGAGGGGTGCAGAAAGAGGCAATAGAAGTGCAGAAAGAAGCAATAGAGGTGCATAAAGAGGCAAGAGAACTGCAGAAAGGGGAAAGAGAGGTGCAGAAGGAAGAAGCAAGAGACGTGCACAAAGAGGGAAGACTGATGCGTAAAGAGGGAAGAGGGGTGCAGAAAGAAGCAAGAGAAGTGCAGAAAGATGCAAGAGAGGTGGAGAAAAGCAAGAGAAGTGCAGAAAGAAGCAACATAGGTGCAGAAAGAGGCAAAAGGGGTGCAGAAAGAAGCAAGAGAGTTGCAGAAAGAAGCAAGTGAAGTACAGAAAGAAGCAAGTGAGTTGCAGAAAAAGGCAAGATAAGTGCAGAAAGAGGCACGAGAGGTGCAGAAAGAGGGAAGAGAGGTGCAGAAGGACATCCTTGGGAGCCAACTACTCGTCCTATAACCTCCAGTAAGTCCCACACAGGAGGATTTCTAAGTTCTCATAGCAGGCAATGCCCCCTTTTCCCACCACTCTGCAAACATGCTCCCTGGCATGCTCTTGGATGGGGATTGTAGTCTCCTTCGCTGATGGGGGTCCTTAGGGTCCAACTAGCCTACCTGTTACCTCCAGGAAGCCCCATACACCGAGATTACTGAGACGTGGATGCAGGCCACACCCCCTTTGTCCACCACTCTTCAATCACGCCTTCTGGTACGTTCTTGGTTGGGGGATAAAGACCCCTTGCCGCCTGTGGGTCCCTGGAGGCCAGCTAGCCAGAATATGACTCATTACAATGCGAGTCGTTATATTGCGTGCCTTTACAAAGCAGTCGTTACAACAACCTTGTTGTTACAACGCAGTACCATTACAATGCAAGTCGCTACAACGACTTGCTCTACATAGCACGCTGGACTTTGGAATAGTATAATTTACTATTCCAACTCCAGTGTGTGCAACAGTAGGGAAGGTGTTGGAATAGTAAATTATACTATTACTTAGGTTAGAGCGCCATCTAGAGCAAGTCGTTGTATTAACTTGTTTTGTATTGGTACTGCATTGTAACAACGCGGTCGTTGTAACAACTGCGTTGTAAAGGTCGAGTGGGGTAATGACCGCGTTGTAAAGGTTGTTTCCCAACTATCCCTCCTGTTATCTCGAGTAAGCCCCACACAGCAGGATTGCTGAGAGTGGTCAGAGGCCACGCCCCCTTTTTACACCACTCTGTAGACTGCCTCCTGGCAAGAGGACATCAACGCCCCACCAGCAGTATGCCAAGAGGCATGTTTGCAGAGTGGTGTAAAAGGGGGCGTGGCCTCGGACCACCTCTGTGTGGGGCTTACTGGAGGTACCTGGTGGCCTTGTTGGCCCCTAAGGACCCTTAGGATTTAACCCCCCAACCCAGTATATGCCAGGAGGCGCATTCGCATAGTGGTGAAGGGAGGGCGCAGGGCCTCCGGCAAGTTGCCGGTTTCTTTTTATTTATTTTTATTTTAGGAAGGGGGCTGTGGTGCCCCCCTTTCCTTAACCCTTTTGGGCCCCGGGGACAACATCCCCCAGAGCCTTAGCCATTTAAAAAAAAAAATTGAAAAGGAAGAGTGGCGCACACTGCCCCCTCCCCATGCTGATTTCGCCCTGGGGACCCCATCCCCTTGGGCCCAGCAAAACCTTTTTATTATTGAAGGGGGCCATGTGGCCCCCCTTCCTTGGGCCACTTTTAGCCCGGGAACCCCATCCCCCGGGAACTGGCCTGCCTTTTTTTTTTTAAACATTTTGGAGGGGGCCGTGTGGCCCCCTCCTGAGGCTAGTTCCGGCCCCAGGGACCCCATCTTCAGTGCTTTGCCTCTTTTTTTAAATATATTTTATTTTGAGGAAGGGGAGTGCGTGGCCCCCCTTCCCTGGGCTATTTTTGGCCCCATGAACCCCATCCCCTGGGAATTGGCCTCTTTGTTGGGACCGTGGGGGAAGCCCCAAGGCCCCCGCGGTCCCAGCTGGCCCCCCGCCTCCTGCGGGAGCCGGCATTGCTTTTGGGCAAAGGGAGTGGCTAACATGCAGCTCCCTTTGCCCAAAAGCAATTCTTCTTTGCTCCATGAAGCAAAGCAGTGTTTGCTATGTCTTGGCTAGGGCACCCCGAGACACTGCACTAGCCGGGCCTGGGGTGTTGCGGTCCCCAGGGCCATGGAGGGCTCCACAAGGGGGGCCACGCAGCCCCACTCCAACATGTGTGTAGCCCCAGGGAGGTGGTAGTCCACCGGGGCTGGGGGTTTGCAACTGACCCCATATTAGAATAATTAGTCCCCCGGGGAGGTGGTGGCCCCCACACTTAGTTTTTAAAAGTAGCCTCAGGGAGGTGGCAGTCCCTGGGGCTACGGGTGGGGTCACTTGGCCCCCCACATTTAAAGCATATAGCCCGGGGAGGTGGTGGTCCCCGGGGCTTAGGGGGGCCTGCAGGGCCCCTCCGCCCAAAATAAATTGAAGCCCCGGGGATGTGGAGGTCCCCAGGGTAGCGTGGGGGGGCATAAGCCCCCCCACGAATTTGCATAAAAAAGCCCCGGGGAGGTGGCGGTCCCTGGGGCTGGGGGCCACCGCAAGGAGCAAGAGGACGCAAAAATGGGGCAGATTGGACCCCCAGGGGCTGAGATATGGCCCCCAGAAGGTGAGCGACCTTTGACCCCCACGAAGAGGAGGTCGGGGGCCCGGGAGCCCATCCCCGGGCCCCGAAGCAAAGCCGGGAGCGCCGTCGCACTCCCCGTGAAGATTGTGCCCTCCAGGGTGCCAGGAGCCCACCCTGGCCCCCGGTAATGAGGAAGGAGGAGGTGCGCCATCGCGCCCCCCCGCGAAAATGAGCCCCAGGGGGCCCGGGACCCCATCCCCGGGCCCCGAAGCAAAGTCGGGAGCGCCGTCGCGCTCCCCGTGAAAATGTTCCCCAGCGGGGCGCCAGGAGCCCACCCTGGCCCCCGCCGACGCGCGAAGCAGGGGAAGGGGCCCGGGAGCCCATCTCCGGGCCCCGTGCGGCGAAGAGGCAGTGGGAGCGCCGTCGCGCCCCCACGGGAAGAAGACTCAGGGGGCCCGGGACCCCATCTCCGGGCCCTGGCGTGTGGTGGGAGAGTGCCGTAGCACTCCCCCGAAGCCCGGAGAAGACTAGCCGTCTGCCCGCAGAGCGGGCAGACCAGAATGGAGTTGCCGGCTCCCGCGGCAGCACGCGTGGGTGCTGGCCGGGCGGGGAGCCGGCGGGGGCAGCCGGGGGTGGGCTCCCCGGGCTGCCCTCCAACGCATGGCCATGTGGGGGTCCCGGGTGGGACCGGGGCCCCCGAGGAAGACCACAAGCGGTGCAAGGGGCCCGGGTGGGACCGGGCACCGAAAAAGAGGAGGAGTGGCAGGGGGTGGGCTCCCCGCGCCGACTACACTTACCTGGGGGTCCGGGTGGGACCGGGCCCCCCAACAGAGCCAGTGGAGAGGCGGTGAAGCCACCGACATCGAGGTGGAGATCGCGGCTTCAGGTGCGAAGTAGTGAAGCTTGACTCTGCAGCCACGGGGTCCAGGAGATGTCGAGGACAACTAGGAGCCAGAATCAAGCTGTCCCATGAAGGATGTCGAGTGCTGGGGTGTCGGTGCTTGGATTGAGCACAACAAACCTTGGCAACAGCAACCCACGCAGGAAGAGAAAAGATGCTTCTGTGATGACCAGCAAGGTCTTGGGGACTCCCCAAGCAATGGAGAGTCAGAGCACATCTGGAGCAACCAGGGAATCTCAATTAAAGTTAGTGTTGCTTTCTTGGGGACCCACAGGTCAACGGACCAGGGACCGCGAAGGGACCTCAAGAGGAATCACAAAATGGTGGCCCACGGAACACTTGTTGAGTGTAGGCCAGCAATCTTCAAAATAATTACTGCTTGGGGTCAAGGCTACAAGTAACCCAAAGCTCAGTCTCAGGGGTTGCCGGAAAGCTGATGCTTCTGCAAATGGACGTGGTGCCCAGGGTTTCAGGTTGCACTGTCACCACGAGGGATACGGGCCTCAGACTTGCTGAGGGCACATATCGACCTCAGACACCTCAGGAACCCACCTCCTGTGTGGCAATATTCTTCGGAGTCCTTCGGAGCTGCGGAGATGCCAACCGGTCAGTTGCGTTATAGGTGCCTGCCTTGCAGGGGAGTAACTCCTTTACTCCAAGGGAGATTCTTCAGTCATCTAGCGTAGTGTAGATCATCGAAGTACTTGGTTTCTGTGTCAGAGTTTAGTCCAGGTATAATCTAAAGTCCTGTAGTCAGGGGTTCCTACTTTATACCCAAGGAAGGGGCGGGACAAACTCTGGGGACCCACCTATGGGAGGGTCAGGAAAGAGGGGTGGCTACACCCATTTCCTTTGTCCAGTTTCGCACCAGAGCAGGGGCTGGTAGCCCCTGCAACCGGTTTGAGCTGGACTATGCACAGGGACACCAAATGTGCCCCCAGTGCAGACTTCAAAGCACTCTTGGAGTGCACCCACCCAGCCCCAATACACTAAAGCCTGTCTGGGAGGTGGTCACACCTCCCTGTGACAGGAAACCTATTGTCCAGGCCTCCCCTGCCAGAGTTTCATCCAGCAGCAGAAGGGCAGACTCGTGTCTGTGGCTGCAGCATCCATTTTGTGATGCCAGGGTTCTGTTAAGCTGGTACCGGGTGTGGTGCCATGTTTCTCCCTCTAGTAGGGTGGAATCACACCTCCCACCCAAGTTACTGGGGTGGAGGTATGATTCCAAGGTGTTTGACACCAAACACAACATGTTTCCATGCAGCCATTCTCAAGTTAGCTTTTAACGCGAGGTTATAATGCACTTAAGAGTATATGGTTTGGCTGCATCACAAACAACCCCGGAATGAAGATTCCGAAAGCTGCAGAGGGGCTCTGCTCATGCATGGGCACCCTCTCACATGAAACCCAGCACCCTGCCTTCAGGATTGATAAGGCCTGCCATAGGGATGACTGATAGGTTTACATGTGCAGTGATATGGAGAGATATAGGGAACCTATATCTCAGTAAGGGGTGGATATACCACCTTACACAGGCTGCTGTAGCAGACCTGTTGTGTCATTTTGGATGGCCTCTCAAGGGTGGCATAATACATGCTACAGCCCCTGGGAGGCCTCTGCGGTACATATGCCTTTGGTACATAATATACCATATACTAGGGACTCATAAGGGTTCCCCAGAATCCAATCTGGAGTGCACCTAAAGTACATGCAATCAATTTAAGGGGAAAGCAGATAGGCTGGGGTCCTGAATAGCAGGATCCCAGCCAAACTAAGTCAAAAACCAGCAAAACACCAGGAAAAAGGTGGGGGCAACCATGCCGTCAGATTCCACCTTCCTACACTAGACGTGTAAAACACGGGTATACATCTATTTGTATGTTTCTTTTATATATGATACCACTAGCAAAAGGTACAGACACATGCATGCATGCTTTCAGGATTAAGGTAAGACTTGCAACAGAGACATGCGATGGGTTGCTTGTTTATCTATGTCTAGGCCCAATACTCTTAACAGGAGTAGAACGGTGAAGCTGCAGCACAAAAGTGAGGTATAAGACATGTTGTCAGAGTGATTAGTGATTAGGCTACTTTGTATGAGTCTGTGGAAAGGTACACTTGAAGAACGCCGCATACATCTAGATGTCTGTTTGAAATGTGAAGTGCAGTCTGTCAAGTTTTAAGGTCTGCATGGTCTTGTGACTAGGTATGCCTCTACTTGCACATGTATTCTCATACATGTGATGCATCTAAAGATGCTAGACGTATAAAACACAGGTATACATCTATTTCTATCTTTCTTTTATATATGATGCTACTAGCAAAAGGTACAGACACATGCATACATGCTTTCAGGAATATGGTGAGACTTACAACAGAGATATGCAAAGGGTTGCTGCTTTATATTTGGCTAGGCCCAACACCCTAAGTAGTCGCAGAATGATGAAGCTGCAGCAGAAAAGTGAGGTTTAAGACATGTTGGCAAAGGGATTAGTGATTAGGCTACTTTGTATGAGTCTGTGGAAAGGTATACTTGAAGAACGTCACATAAATCTAAGTGTCTGCTTGGTATGGGAACTGTCGACTGTCAAGTTTAAAGCTCTGCATTGTCTTGTGACTGAGCTATGTCTCTACTTGCACTCTCATACATGTTGTGCATCTGTAGATGCTAGATGTGTGTAACACGTATACAACCATTTGTATGTTTCTATTATGTGTGATGCCACCAGCAAAAAGTAGAGTTGCATGCATGCATATTTTCAGGAACTTGGTGCGACTTACAATAGTAATATTGCAAAGATTGCTGTTTTGCATTTCTGGAGTTTTCTTGCTTCTTCTTGAACTTCTCTTGTTTCTTTCAGTACATTTTTTGCTTCTTTCTGCACCCCTATTTCCCCTTTCTGCAGCTCTCTTGCCTGTTTCTACACCTTTCTTGCTTGTTTCTGCACTTGTCTTGAGTCTTTAAGCACCTCATTTTCCTTTATGCGCTTCTCTTGGTTCCTTATGCATTCCTCTTACCTCTTTGTGCACCTCTGTTGCTTCTTTCTACACTTGTCTTGCTACTTTCTGCACCTGTGTTGGTTCTTTTGAGACTCATCTTGTTTATTTCTGCACCCGTGTTGCCTCTTTCTATCCTTCTCTTCCCTCTTTCTGCACCTCTGTTGCCTCTTTGTGCAGTTCTCTTGCTTCTATTTTCACCCCTCTTGCCTTTTTCTGCATCCCTTGTTCCTCTTTCTGACCCCTCTTTCCTTTTTTATGCATTTCTCTTGCCTCTTTCTGCACCTCTCTTGTCTCTTTCTGCACCCCTCTTCCCTTTTTCTGTACCTCACTTGCTTCTTTCTGTACTTGTCTTACTTGTTTATGCTGTTCTCTTGGCTCTTTCTGCACTTTTCTTGGTTCTTTCTGCACCTCTCTTCTTGTTTCTGCAACCCTCTTGCCTCTTTTTGCACCTCTCTTGCCTCTTTGTGCATCTCTCTTGCATGTTTGTGCACCTTTATTGTGTCTGTGTACACCCCTAATGTCTCTTTGTGTACCTCTGTTGCCTCTTTCTTCATTTCTCACATTTTTCAATAGCTGTGCTGCTATTTGTGTATTTCTTTTTGCTGTTTCTAAACCTTTCATTTTCTTTCAGTCTTTTTCTTTCTCTTTCACCACCTTTTTCCCAGTTTATGCAGTTGTCTTGCTTGTTTCTACAGTTTTGTTTTTTTATTTGTTATAAAGAGAATAGCACTGTAATTGTAATCAATTGCTTACTAGTTATTATGAATATTGAGATGTAATTAATTTAAAATATTTAATTGATGTAACAAACTATTGAAACTATTCTTTCTTTTTTAGAAACTTATTTTGATTGGATTACAAATTGAAGATGGCAAGAAAACACGAAAACAGAAGATAACAAAGAAAACAGAAGTATTTAAACCAAACTAAAAAGATTGCACTAGGAAAAGACCAAAATGTTACTCAGGATAAAGTCTGTTCTGGTAAGAGTACTAAACAATTTCTTAAAACTGTTGCAGAGAGATTAAATAAATACAATAATAATGAAAGGAAAAAGACATTTTTTACAACAAAGCACAAGGAAAAGAAGAATTGTAATGGTAAAAAAACATTCATTTTTGGAAAAACAACACACGTAAAAGAGAAACGTGTATGAATGTTTCAAAGTAGAGTAATTCAAAATTTATTAAAAGATAGTAAAAAGTATAAAAACTATCAGCAGCGTATAAGAAGAAGCAACACATTGAAAGTGTAGTAGATACTGCTTTTGAATTGAAACAAAAATTATTTATATTAGTATTGAACAGAATGAGAACATTGGAGAAAAAAATGGAGAAAAGCAAAAAGACTGGTTAATATAAGGAACTTTTGTAAAACTTTTACTGGTGAATGGAAGCACACTTGCAGTACTGAGCCTTACTTTAATGAAGAAAGCTATTTTCAACAGAACACATCAGTGCATGCAGTTGATACTAGTGGTTGATGCTATGAGATGAATGATGGTTATCCCATTGCGTAAGACAAAATGGTTGTTAGGAGTGTGGAAGAAGTAATAGCTGAAGAAGTTCAAGGGAAGCATACACAAGTTCCTGTATATAAGTGGGATTGTAGCAGTATTTGCAGTATTCAACAAAAATCTATTGACATATTACATTTTTTTTTACGAGAATATGCAAAAAAAAGTCTTAAACAGAAGATTAAAATGCTACAAGGACTAGATCCATGTGAAATACGAAAATATACTAACTTGCAGGGTCATTCTCTGGCTTGTCTTTCAAGAAACGTGTGTCGAAGTACTTTTCATTATTTAAGAATGTTAGCAGTACACCACTCAGAAATGAGGAAGTTAGTAAGGAGACTCTACTATGTAAAACGTTCTGCATTATGTTTAAGTGAAATGAACACAGCTCTTCTGCACGGTTCACTATCATATGTACAAAAAGTTTGTAATGAAATACAGTTTCTTTTTTTGGTTCACAAGAGAAGTGTAGAGAAAGTGAGAGGTTGATAAGTGTAAGTGTTAAAGAACAGGTGAAAGAGATTAGTATTGATGAGTTTGCAGAAGAAATTACAAAGATTAAGACAGTTTCATCCGAAAAACCAAACTATGTTTGTGTTTGTTGTGGAAGTATCCACTATAGAAGTCAAACTAGGAATGTTGATTTATATTTAAAAAGTGAAAAGGAAAACAATGATAAGTGGCAGCAATTTGGTGCTTGTTTGTTGGTAGAAGGTCGGTTTGAGTTGGCTACAGATCAACTTATTTGTAAATATTGTTACAACAAATTAGAAGAGAACAAAATGCCAGCTAGAGCAGTACATAACAATTTAGAGTTGGTAGCTATTCCTCTGGAACTGGCAGATTTGAATGCATATGAGTCCATTCTTATTCAATCTGTGCACTCATTTCAGGCTATAGTTCGCTTGGAGCCTAAAACAGGTAAGCTGCCACCAACAGATTTACAAAGAGGTCTGAAAGGAAGAGTTGTGTACTTACCTTTAGATTTTAAGAAAAATATTGAAACTGTTGTTGTAGACAGGGAGGAAAATGACTCAGTAGTTATTCTAGTAAATGGTGTACCAACAAAGAGTCGAAAAATATGGCAAGAGTTTGTAGATGTTAATAAACTTCAAAAGACTACATTATATCTGGTACAAAATAATATTTATTATAATAATGTAAATGTTGATGAAGAGGTAATCTGCTTTGAAGATGAAACTGAAATTTTAAGTGGCCAAATAGAAAAAGTGGACAAGACCAAGAGTGAAGAGATTTATGAACATTATTTAATACATCATCTACATTCAAAGGAAATGATTGGAAACAGTATTGAATTATTTCAAAGAAAGGAAGCAAAGGGAACTCTCATTAGTGTATGGGAAAAAAGTTTAGAGGCTCTTGTTTTCCACAGCTATTCCCCACTGGAGAAGGTGGACGATTTTATGAGCAGGCTGTAAGGATTCCAGCTGCAGAATACCGCTCGACAAGATTGTCTCTGAAGATCCAAGATTTCGACAGTGCATTCCATATATATTTCATCTTCTGTTTGAAAGTGATTTGTCTACACTTTCATATGCAATAAACCATATATTAAAAACAGGAGTTCATCTTCAACATGTTTCTGTAAAAGAATTAATGGACAAAGTTCAACAAAGAGATGAACAGTTATAATCTCAGTTAATAAATCTGATGGCATGTCAACGTGGTACCAATGAGTATTGGTATCGTCGTCATGGAGAACTTAAATGCATGTTAAGAAACTTAGGTACTCCTTCATGGTTTGTAACACTTAGCTGTGCTGAATATGCGTGGAAAGATTTACTTGAATTTCTATGAGAAGCAAATTCAGATGTTAAAAACATTGAATTGAAGACAGCCGGAGAACTCTGTTCCTTGGATCCTGTAAATGTGTGCAGATATTTTAATCACAGGTTTCAAGCTATGATGTCATTTATCTGCAATAAAAATAATCCACCTCCTGGAGATGTAACAGATTTTTTTGGGGAGAAAGGAGTACCAAGCCAGAGGTGCTCCTCATATACAAATGCTATTATGGATAAAAAATGCACCAAAATTTGGAACTGATACTGATGAAACTGTTTTGTCTTTCATCGAACAGTATGTTAGATGTGCCATTCCAAGAGATGGAAGAGAAAAGAGCTTGAGACAACAAGTTTTACTTTTTCAAAATCATCAATGTGGGAAATACTGCAGACGAAAATACAAGTGTAAAGGAAAGTTTTATACAAAATGTCGTTTTGGATTCCCACGTCCTATAATTTCTAAAGGAAGAGTAAATCCTTTTATGGTCTGCAGTAAGGCATACAATAACTCACAAATCTCCCAAGAATACATACAACTTAAAAAGAATGGAAGCTTCAAAGCACATTAATTACTACAATCCAGTTATTTTGAAAATGTGGAATGCAAACATGGATATCCAGTATGTTGCAGATAATTCAATTGCTGTAGCTCGCTATGTTACATCATATATAACTAAATCTGAAAAGACAGAGATGAAAGAAATGTGGGAAGAAATTTCACAGGAGAAAAGTCTTAGCAAGAAATTGTACAGCTTCAGCTTGAAAATGCTTTCCCATCAAGAGATTGGATTCTATGAATATTCGGATCGCTTGAACTCAGCCAGTTTATATTCAAAGTCAAGAGGAATCATTTGGGTAAGTCTAGGGCTTGCCGCCACATGAAATAGATTATTGAAATTTCTACAAGGAATCGAATACTTAGCACAGAATGAACCAGAATGTACAGATATTGTTAAACTAATATGTTGGATACATACTATCCCAAAAGGAGTCCACATCTCGAAAACCTATGTCTCTATGAAATACTTCAACATTACAGCTTTAAAAGAAAAGTTACAGAAAATATAAAAGAAGAAAAATATGCAGTAATTGGATGTGATGGATGTTTGGTAAAACATGCCAAAGGAAATCTTATCAACCACAGAAAACTCAGTTACAAAGTCCAGATAAGAAGGAATTTTTCTATTTAGCACTTCTGCAGCTGTTCAAGCCTTGGTGTAGTGGAACGGAATTACTTGGAATTTCCGACTGTTATGAAGATTCTTTTAGTGCAAGTGAAGATGGTATTCAGTGCACAATTTTCCCTACATATCTACGAATGTTAAATGATGAGATTGAACAAGAAAGTACAATTGCAGCGGAAATAGCTAGAGAAAGTTTTCAAGATAATCAAAGTTCTGGTCCACTGAGTCAAGACCCACTAGGACAACCAATTATTTAAAATGAAGCAGCAATAGCCATGAATGAGGTAGAAACTGCAATGCAACAAGCACAACAGGATATCATTCAGTTGGAAAAGTTAAAAGAACAACTAAATATTGAACAGAAAGAAATATATCTATAAGTCAAAGAACAAATACAACATGGTTTGCTACACACAAAAAAAGAATGCCAATGGTGAATCAGACTGTCCCTGAGGGGTTCCAGATCCGTGCTGCTCCTACTTATGCAATCATTCAGGCACTACTCTTCTACTCAACCATTCACTCAGGCACTACCCATGCACTCATCCATTCCCTCAAGGACTACCCATGCACTCACCCAATGACCCAGGCATTAGCCTTGCACTTATACTTTCATTCAGGTTCTTCCCATGCACTCATACAATCACCGAGGCACTACCCATGCACTTATGCAATCACCTAGGCACTGCCCATGCACTCATGCAATCACTTAAGCACTACTCTTGAACTCAACCATTCATTCAGGCACTACCCATGCCCTCATCCATTTACTCAGGCACTACACATGCATTCATCCATTCCCTCAAGGACTACCCGTGTACTCATCCAATGGCCCAGGCATTAGCCTTGCACTCATACTTTCACTCAGGTTGTTTCCATGCACTCATACAATCACTGAGGCACTACTCCTGCACTTATGCAATCACCCAGGCACTGCCCATGCATTTAATGCAGTCACTCAGATACTATTCTTGCACTCAACCATTCACTCAGGCACTACCCATGCTCTCATCCTTTCAACCAGGCACTACCCATGCACTCATGCAATCACTTAGGCACTACTCTTGTACTCAACCTTTCACTCAGGCACTACCCATGCACTCATCCATTCCCTCAAGGACTACCCGTGCACTCATCCAATGGCCCAGGCATTAGCGCTGCACTCATACTTTCACTCAGGTACTTCTCGTGCACTCATACAATCACCCAGGCACTGCCCCTACACTCATTCAATCACCAAGGCACTACCCATGTACTTATGCAATCATTCAGGCACTACTCTTGCACTCAGCTATTCACTAAGGTCCTACCCATGCACTCATCCATTCCCTCAAGGACTATCCATGCACTCATCGAATGACCCAGGCATTAGCCTTGCACTCATACTTTCACTCAGGTACTTCCCATGCTCTCATACAATCACCAAGGTACTACCCCTACATTCATTCAATCACCAAGGCACTACCAATGTACTTATGCAATCATTCAGGCACTACTCTTGTACTCAACCATTCACTCAGGCACTACCCACGCACTCATCCATTCCCTCAAGCACTACCCATGCACTCATCCAATGACCCAGGCATTAGCCTTGCACTCATACTTTAACTCAGGTACTTCCCATGCACTCATACAATCACCCAGGCACTACCACTGCACACATGCAATCACCCAGACACTACCCTTGTACTTATGCAACCATTCAGGCACTACCCATGCAGTCATCCAATGACCCAGGGATTACTCTTGCAGTCATTCTTTTACTCAGGTGCTACCCACGCACTGATCTAAGCACCCAGTCATTACCCATGCACCCATCCATTCCCTCAAGGACTACCCATGCACTCATACAATGACCCAGGCATTGGCCTTGCACTCATACTTTCACTCAGGTTCTTCCCATGCACTCATACAATCACTGAGGCACTACCCCTATACTTATGCAATCTCCCAAGCACTGCCCATGCACTCATGCAATCACTCAAGCACTACTCTTGCACTCAACCATTCACTCAGGCACTACCCATGCACTCATCCATTCACTCAGGCACTACCCATGCACTCATGCAATCACTTAAGCACTACTCTTGCACTCAACCATTCACTCAGGCACTACTCATGCACTCATCCATTCCCTCAAGGACTACCCATGCACTCATCCAATGGCCCAGGCATTAGCTTTGCTCTCATACTTTCACTCAGGTTGTTTCCATGCACTCATATATCACTGAGGCACTACCCCTGCACTTATGCAATCAAGGTTCTACCCATGCTCTCATCCATTCAACCAGGCACTACCCATGCACTCATGCAATCACTTAGGCACTACTCTTGCACTCAACCTTTCACTCAGGCACTACCCATGTACTCATCCATTCCCTCAAGGACTACCCGTGCACTCATCCAATGGCCCAGGCATTAGCGTTGCACTCATACTGTCACTCAGGCATTTCTCGTGCACTCATACAATCACCCAGGCACTGCCCCTATACTCATTCAATCACCAAGGCACTACCCATGTACTTATGTAATCATTCAGGCACTACTCTTGTACTCAGCTATTCACTAAGGTCCTACCCATGCACTCATCCATTCCCTCAAGGACTATCCATGCACTCATCGAATGACCCAGGCATTAGCCTTGTAATCATACTTTTACTCAGGTACTTCCCATGCACTCATACAATCACCCAGGCACTACCACTGCACACATGCAATCACCCAGACACTACCCTTGTACTTATGCAATCATTCAGGCACTACCCATGCAGTCATCCAATGACCCAGGGATTACTCTTGCAGTCATTCTTTTACTCAAGCACTACCCACGCACTGATCTAAGCACCCAGTCATTACCCATGCATGCATCCATTCCCTCAAGGACTACCCATGCACTCATTCAATGACCCAGGCATTGGCCTTGCACTCATACTTTCACTCAGGTTCTTCCCATGCACTCATACAATCACTGAGGCACTACCCCTACACTTATGCAATCTCCCAAGCACTCAGGTTCTTCCCATGCACTCATACAATCACTGAGGCCACTCATGCAATCCCTCAAGCACTACTCTTGCACTCAACCATTCACTCAGGGACTACCCATGCACTCATGCAATCACTTAAGCACTACTCTTGCACTCAACCATTCACTCAGGCACTACTCATGCACTCATCCATTCCCTCAAGGACTACCCGTGCACTCATCCAATGGCCCAGGCATTAGCTTTGCTCTCATACTTTCACTCAGGTTGTTTCCATGTACTCATAAATCACTGAGGCACTACCCCTGCACTTATGCAATCAGCCAGGCACTGCCCATGCATTTCATGCAATCACCCAGGCACTACTCTTGCACTCAAACATTCACTCAGGCTCTACCCATGCTCTCATCCATTCACTCTGGCACTACCCACGCACTCGTGCAATCACTTAGTCTCTACTCGTGCACTCAACCTTTCACTCAGGCACCACCCATGCACTCATCCATTCCCTCAAGGACTGCCTGTGCTCTCATCCAATGGCCCAGGCATTAGCCTTGAACTCATACTTTTACTCAGGTACTTCCAATGCACTCATACAATCACCAAGGCACTACCCCTACACTCATTAAATCACTAAGGCACTACCCATGTACTTATGCAATCATGCAGGCACTACTCTTGCACTCAGCCATTCACTCAGGCACTACCCATGCACTCATCCATTCCCTCAAGGACTACCCATGCACTCATCCAATGACCCAGGCATTAGCCTTGCACTCATACTTTCACTCAGGTACTTCCCATGCACTCATACAATCACCAAGGCACCTCCCCTGGACTCATGCAATCACCCAGGCACTATCCACGTACTTATGCAATTATTCAGGCACTACCCATTCAGTCATCCACTGACCCAGGAATTACTCTTGCAGTCATTATTTTACTCAGGCACTACCCACACACTGATCTATGCACCCAGTCACTACCCTTGCACTCATAAAGTCACTCAGGCACTGCCCATGCACTCATCTAATCACCCAGGCAGTACCTCTGCACTTATGCAATCACCCAGGCACTGCCCATGCACTCATGCAAACACTCAGGCACTACTCTTGCACTCAACCATTCACTCAGGCACTCCCCATGCACTCATCCTTTCACTCAGGTACTACCTATGCACTCATCCAATGACCCAGGCATTACCTTTGCACCCATCCTTCCACTCAAGCACTACCTATACACTCATCCAATCACCCAGGCACTACCCCTGCACTCATGAAATCACCCAGGCACTACCCATGCAGTCATGCAATCAATCCGGCACTACTCTTGCACTCAACCATTCACTCAGGCACCACCTGTGCACTCAGCCATTCCCTCAAGGACTACCCATGCACTCATCCAATGACTCAGGCATTAGCCTTGCACTCATATGTTCACTCAGGTAGTTCCATGCACTCATACAACCACCCAGGCACTACCCTTGCACTCATGTAATCACCCAGGTACTACCTATGCATTTATGCAATCACCCAGGTACTACCTATGCATTTATGCAATCACTCACGCACTACTCTTGCACTCAACAATTCACTCAGGTACTACCCATGCACTCATCCATTCACTCAGGCACTACCCATGCACTCATCCAATGACCCAGGCATTATGCATTCAGTCATCCATTCACTCAGGCTGTACCCATGCACTCATTCAATGACCCAGGCATTACCTATGCAGTCTTGCAATCACTCAGGCACTACTCTTGCACTCAAAAATTAACACAGGCACTACCCATGCACTCATCCATTCACTCAGGCATTATCCATACACTCATCCATTCACCGAAGCACTACCCATGCACTCATCCAATCATCCAGGCAGTACTCCTGCATTTATAAAATTACTCAGGCACTACCAATGCACCCATGCAATCCCTCAGGCACTACTTCTGCACTCAACCATTCACTCAAACTCTACTCATTTACTCTTCCAATCACTCAGACACTACACACGCACTCATGCAATCACACAGACACTATCTATTGACTCATGTATTCATAAAACATATAGCTTTTCTTTTTTAAACCAGAATAGGTTGTTCCATAAGAACCGTTTTTTTTTCTTTTGTTTTAATTATTTTCTTTTTTTTGTGTTTTTTAAAACTATTTTGTAGTTTTTTTGTGTGT
Organism: Calotriton arnoldi; assembly: GCA_963921515.1. Classification (NCBI taxonomy): domain Eukaryota; kingdom Metazoa; phylum Chordata; class Amphibia; order Caudata; family Salamandridae; genus Calotriton; species Calotriton arnoldi. Next base: position 727,680 of record CAWUFW010004092.1, read on the forward strand.
TTTTACATTTTAAAGCTTAAAATGTAACAAAAAAACTATCACAAAACACTGTGCCTAACTGCAGGAACAAAAAAAATGAACAATGATGGTTATTTATACTGTCCAGCATTGTTTGCACAACCTGCTACCCTACACTCAAAACAGTTACACACTTTGGACACAAGAGTGCTACTTTTCCAAAATCAGGCAGAGTTGGTGGAATACTCTAGAGTTTGTCACCAGGTTTTACTTTAGATGACTGCGCCTCTTGCCCTTCCTCAGTAGTGTTCAGTCTTGCCAATTCTGCTCTCGCAGGACGGTTTCCATGCATCATCCGTAAGTGTTTGTACATTGAGGACGTGCTGCAGGAATATTTGCGCTCGGAGCCCCGAGACAGTACCTTCTGACATACCTTGCACATCACCTTTTGTGCTTAACTTTCTTGGTCCCCTCCGGAATTGTAAAAAACTCCCAAACATTGCTTTCTTTCTTCTTCCGTGGGGGGTCATCTTCTTCCTCAAACAGGGTCTGGTACTCCTCCTCTTGCAGGTCTTTTGATGCAGCCATTTGAAATCTTCAAAGTGAAAATGTAAAAAACACCATACCACCTGCAAAATAGCTGGTCCTAGAATGAGACTGACTGTTGGTAACCACACCCTAAAGAAGAAGCAAGAGTGTGGGATCTAGCAAATGTAATGATGACAGGATGTTTGACCAAACAAATCTCATTTTGTTTGTGTCACATGGGGTGCGCAACTCATACGCGTTGCCACTGCGTACCGGACATGATTCCGTTTTGTAAACATTTTTGCATTTCAACAATATTAGGTTGTATATTATAATATTTCAATTACAAATAACTGTACCTCCTCATTTAAATAACAGTAAATAAATATATATTTATATATAATTAGATTTTTTTTTTAAACATTAGATTCGCGTCCCATATGCAAATCCAGAAGTTGCGATCTACGCTGATGTCCCGCTACTGCAGAAATTACTATTAAAAAAGTTGTAATAACTTTCATTTATTAATATACAAGTTTAGTAACTATCTTAACATATCTCTAACCTTGAACTTAATATTATTATTGTCTATATATATGAAAAATATATATGTGAAAAATCACTCTGGAGCCGGGTTCCATATGCGAATCCGGAACTAACGCTTGGGAATGTACAGGGATTCACATCCAGTACGGGCCTCCATGTTTATATTTAAATATATGAATATATATATATATTCACTGAAAAAACCATAGGTTTCAGGCACGTTATAGTTAGAAATTAGTATTTAAAAAACCTTAGAAATTCACTGAAAAAACAATAGGTTTCAGGGGCGTTATAGTTAGTTGGACATTTCACTCGTACAAAACCATAGAAATTCCCCCGTTATAGTTAGTTCAGCTAACTATAACTCGCGCGCCCGCAATGCACTGCTGATGACGTCACATATTACATCACTCATGACATGGTCAGTGACATCACTCATGACATCACTGATGACATCTCAAATGACATCACTGATGACATCACTGATGACATCATCCTTGTGATAGAGTGGCAGACCTCCTCTCACCCTAATATAACCTTTGATACACACACTCAAAAATACAAACTAACATTTTCAAAACAATGGACATACCAATACCAGTTACAACACACCTATTCAGTAATTCCAAGATCTACACACAGATCCACTCATTCACCAACAGTCCCTATACAGTCACTCATACATGTACTCACTCATCATATGTACTCATACACCTATACATCCTGTTACACACCGCCACTCATCCATAGAGTTACTCACACACATAGTCACACATGCAAACAAAGTATCAAACATCCATTTACTTGCATATACAGTTATACACACACTACCACACTTACTTCTACAGAAACTTACACATACTTACTCTCTTAAACAATCACTTATAGAAACACCTACTTATTTGTACAGGAACTCTTCCAATCTCTCACTCTCACATATACTCACTTATATACACCAATACTCACATATACTAGTTTAAAACATATGTAGTTACTCACAAAGACACTATTGAGACAGTCATTCACTCACTAACACACCCATACACATACTCATCCACCTATACAGTCCTGCACACATGCTGTCTTTAACACATACAAACAGTGAGTCACTCATTCATGCATCTATGCACTAAGTAATACCCCCACCGAACCATACAGACACTCAGACACTCATACTGATACTCAAAAACCAACTAATAACCCATATAGACACTCATGTAGCTACTCACCAACCCATGCAGCCACTTATACACAAAGTGAGAGACTGATACAGATATTTTCATATTTAAACATTACTCACTAACCCATGTATTCACTAAGATACACTTAGTCAGTTATACAATCAATTTTACAAAACAAAATCATCCATTTAGACACTTATATACCCATTTATTCTTCCATCGACCTTGAGATATACATATATAAAACATATTTAATTTTCAGAAAAACACACATTCACTGGATGATGTCATCAGTGATGTCATCCAGTGATGTCATTTGAGATGTCATCAGTGATGTCATGAGTGATGTCACTGACCATGTCATGAGTGATGTAATATGTGACGTCATCAGCAGTGCATTGCGGGTGCGCGAGTTATAGTTAGCTGAACTAACTATAACGGGGGAATTTCTATGGTTTTGTACGAGTGAAATGTCCAACTAACTATAACGCCCCTGAAACCTATCGTTTTTTCAGTGAATTTCTAAGGTTTTTTAAATGCTAATGTCTAACTATAACGTGCCTGAAACCTATGGTTTTTTCAGTGAATTTCTAAGGTTTTTTAAATGCTAATTTCTAACTATAACGTGCCTGAAACCTATGGTTTTTTCAGTGAATATATATATATTTATTATACTATGTATACATGTGAAAATGTCTCGGTCCCCTGTTTGCCTCGGTGGCACGGAAAAAATGGGTGGAACTGACGTCAGCACGCCGACGAGGTTCTCTTATGGCTCCGATGACGTCATACGGTGTCGCGAGCGGAGCCGTGCTATTATGACGTCCTCGTTGACGTGGGAGAGCTAGGAAAGAATTTCCTTGGAATGCTGGTGCAGGGGATATTCACCTAAGTGTTCAGGCTAGTCCTTTGGGAGCAACTGTTTATGTTGCCACTCCAGAAACCGAAACGAGTGATCCGAGGGCAGAGGCCCTGCAGATGGCACACGAGGTGGGGTGCCCAGTCGTGTGCACCGGCGGGGCAGCGAACTGACAAGCACCACAACCCACAAAAAAGGTAACGAGGGCACTGAATAACACAGGATCTTCTCTTTGTATCTGGCAGGAACAACGAAGTTAAAATGCCCTAGTACCAAAATGTAGAATTAGTGCTACAACGGTCTTCAAGAGGACCTGCGATGCCGCTTCTGCCTCCCGTACCCTGGAGGTGGCACATGGGTCACGCGGTACGGTCATACTGCGGTGGGACGCACACTCGTTGACCTCTCATGGCACTGCTCCACACTTCAGGGAGGACGCTTTCCATTAGCTATGTTTTCTGATGACATGTCGCGCCGGCCCTGTCCAACAACAGAACTCCTTTAGATCCAAACAGACTCTTCCACTCTCTCACAGGAAGTGAAACCAGGCCACGCGGACACTTTCACAATACAACAGCCGGGAATGCACTTTTCGGTAAAAAAAACACATTCCTTCCTCCTAATTAATCAAATAAACGTCTCACTGAAGAACAGAGGCCAGCTTCGATCGGTAAACAGCCGTTACAACGACTTTTTTACTTTGCGATACCATTACAACGCATGCATTACCACGCATGCGTTGTACATCACGAAGTCATTACTACGCATTTTTTTAGAACGCATGGTCATTTACCACGCATGCCTTTACAACAAATTTTGTTGTAAAGGTATGTATGGTAAATGACCATGCGTTCTAAAAAACATGTAGACGATCCATGTCGTTGTAAGGAAACAGAGGCTGTTCCGTTTCCTCATAACGACGTGCACCGCCCCTCAGAGACAGCGTGAAGCAGGAACCACGAGGAGAGAGGAACCACGAGGAGTGAGAGGTAAGGGGGATTGGGCATGGGGTGGGGGTTTCTTTTCTAGGGTTTAGGGTAGTGCAGTGGTGTTTGAGTGGTGTAGGGGGTCGTGCTGGGGGTAGTGTTTTAGGGTAGTGCAGTGGTGTTTGGGTAGTGTAGGGGGTCGTGCTGGGGGTAGTGTTTTAGGTTTAGGGTAGTGCAGTAGTGTAGGGGGTCATGCTGGGGGTAGTGTTTTAGGCTTTAGGGTAGTGCAGTGGTGTATGGGTAGTATAGGGGGTCGTGCTGGGTTAGTGTTTTAGGGTTTAGGGTAGTGCAGTGGTGTTTGAGTAGTGTAGGGGGTCATGCTGGGGGTAGTGTTTTAGGGTTTAGGGTAGTGCAGTGGTGTTTGTGTAGTGTAGGGGGTCATGCTGGGGGTAGTGTTTTATGGTTTAGGGTAGTGCAGTGGTGTTTGGGTAGTGTAGGGGGTCGTGCTGGGGGTAGATTTAGGGTTTAGGGTAGTGCAGTGGTGTTTGGGTAGTGTAGGGAGTCGTGCTGGGGGTAGTGTTTTTGGGTTTAGGGTAGTGCAGTGGTGTTTGTGTAGTGTAGGGGGTTGTGCTGGGGGTAGTGTTTTAGGGTTTATGTTAGTGCAGTGGTGTTTGGGTAGTGTAGGGGTTCATGCTGGGGGTAGTGTTTTAGGGTTTAGGGTATGGCAGTGGTGTTTGGGTAGTGTAGGGGGTCGTGCTGGGGGTAGTGTTTTAGGGTTTAGAGTAATGCTGTGGTGCTTGTATAGTGTAGGGGGGTTTAGGGTAGTGCAGTGGTGTTTGTGTAGTGTAGGGGGTCATGCTGGGGGTTGTGTTGTAGGGTTTAGGGTAGGGCAGTGGTGTTTGTGTAGTGTAGGGGGTAGTGTTTTAGGGTTTAGGGTAGTGCAGTGGTGTTTGTGTAGTGTAGGGGGTCATGCTGTGGGTAGTGTTTTAGGGTTTAGGGTAGTGCAGTTGTGTTTGTGTAGTGTACGGGGTCGTGTTTTAGGGTATAGGGTAGTGCAGTGGTGTTTGGGTAGTGTAGGGGGTCATGCTGGGGTTAGTGTTTTAGGGTTTAGGGTAGTGCAGTGGTGTTTGGGTAGTGTAGGGGGTCGTGCTGGGGGTAGTTATTTAGGGTTTAGGGTAGTGCAGTGGTGTTTGTGTAGTGTGGGAGGTCATGCTGGGGGTAGATTTAGGGTTTAGTGTAGTGCAGTGGTGTTTAGGTAGTGTAGGGAGTCGTGCTGGGGGTAGTGTTTTAGGGTTTAGGGTAGTCCAGTGTTGTTTGTGTAGTCTAGGAAGTCGTGCTGGGGGTAGTGTTTTAGGGTTTAGGGTAGTGCAGTGGTGTTTGGGTAGTATAGGGGGTCGTGCTGGGGTAGTGTTTTAGGGTTTAGGGTAGTGCAGTGGTGTTTGTGTAGTGTAGGGGGTCATGCTGGGGGTAGTGTTTTAGGGTTTAGGGTAGTGCAATGATGTTTGTGTAGTGTAGGGGGTAGTGTTTTAGGGTTTAGGGTAGTGCAGTGGTGTTTGTGTACTGTAGGGGGTCGTGCTGGGTTCTAGTGTTTTAGGGTTTAGGGTAGTGCAGTGGTATTTGTGTAGTGTAGGGGGTAGATTTAGGGTTTAGGGTAGTGCAGTGGTGTTTGGGTAGTGTAGGGGGTCGTGCTGGGGGTAGTGTTTTTGAGTTTAGGGTAGTGCAGTTGTGTTTGGGTAGTGAAGGGGGTCATGCTGGGGGTAGTGTTTTAGGGTTTAGGGTAGTGCAGTGGTGTTTGGGTAGTGTAGGGGTCAACCAACATGAATTTGTCCTTGTGTGATGTAACCAATGCTCATGTAAAGCACTCCAATACCTGACCAGTCTGCACTATATAAAACTGCAAAAAACCAAAAAATAAAAAGTGTTTTGCACACTTCTGTCATTGGGCTATACGTGGGCTACCTCTGGGTGATATTTGTGCTACATTTGGGCTCTTTTTTCTCTGGTGGCCATCTTGGGAGACTTATTTGTTATGAAGTTTCCTAATTTCCTCATTTACTACAGTCTCCTCAGTAGGAAATGCTTTCAGTTTTTTACTTTGATTCCATCAAGAAGGCATTCAGATGTGTCACACATTTGCCATAAATTCAGAATGTTAGCACTCTAGTTGTTCATTAGATCACTGTAGTAAAGCTACTGCTCACCAAGGAGTTAACTGGAAGTCTACTGCTGGTATTGAACGTGATTGTTTCAGTCTGCATGTCAGAATTTTCTAATGAAATAGAAGAGGATTTGAGATCTCACTTAAAACATGCCCTAAATTTTCTTTTTGCAGCACTAACCATAATTTCTATGGCAAAATGAACCCCCTCATTTTGTTCCTTTTTAAATTAAATGTTTTAAGTGTTACCAGTTTATTCCAATCAAGATGGCTTCAGGTGTGCCATACTTTTGTCATAAGTAAGGCTGTTAGCACTCTAGTTGTTCTTTAGAACACTCTGGGAAGCTGCAGTAGAACACAAAGGCATCAACTGACAGGCTGCTCCTGTTGAAATATAACAGGAAGATATTTGAGATCTCACTTAAAACATGTCCTAATTTTTCTTTCTACAGCACTAACCATAATTTCTATGGCAAAATGAACCCCCTCATTGTGTTCCTTTTTAAATTAAATGTTTTAAGTGTTACCAGTTTATTCCAATCAAGATGGCTTCAGGTGTGCCATACTTTTGTCATAAGTAAGACTGTTAGCGCTCTAGTTGTTCTTTAGAACACTCTGGGAAGCTGCAGTAGAACACAAAGGATTCAACTGACAGTCTCTGCCCTTGTTGGATGTACATGTTTTACTGAGAATGTCAGACTTCATTCTCACATGACTGAGAAAGATAATGTGAATTTACAGAAAATATGCTCTCATTTTAGCTTCTGGGGCACCTTCCAAAACTGTATGGGACAAGCATGTGAAAATAGTTTTCTCTCAAACATGATTCATGATATCCCAGCAGAAGGTTTTTCACAGGGTAAAATCACCTTAGAACACACCACAATTCCTGAAATTAGTATGGTACCATCAACAAATGAATTCTAATGTAACTAAAGTCTGTTATCACCCTTTATAGTTCTCCTTTTGGTAACCCTCAAAATCTTCGATTCACTACAATGCATTTCAAAGGGGTACTATCATTTATATTGGTCCCAAGATGGCTGCCAGCAATTTCAGTGATGTTATTTGAGATGTCATCAGTGATGTCACTGACCATGTCATGAGTGATGTAATATGTGAAGTCATGAGCAGTGCATTGCGGGGGCGCGAGTTATAGTTAGCTGAACTAACTATAACGGGGGAATTTCACGGGTTTTGTACGAGTGCAATGTCCAACTAACTATAACTTTCCCTAAAACCTATGGTTTTTTCAGTGAATTTCAAAGGTTTTTTAAATGCTAATTTCTAACTATAACGTGCCTGAAACCTATGGTTTTTTCAGTGAATTTCAAAGGTTTTTCAAATGCTAGTTTCTAACTATGCCTACAGAGGTAGGACATGTGAAGAAAGAAGAAAAAACGCACAGAAAGAAGCAAAAGAAATGCAGAAAGAAGCAACAGAAGTCCACAAAGACGAAGAAAAGTGCAGGAAGAAGCAAGACATATGCAGAAAGAACCAACAGAGGAGCAGAAAGAGGCCTTGTTCCAAAATCATCCTGTGCCCACAACTTTTTCAGACGGGTAATGGTGGTAACTGACTGACTAAGCAGGCCTAGAGCCAGTGCTATGCTAAAAGACACTTAGAATACAGTGAAAACACCTACATACACTAGGGAACACCATGCGTTGGGGTACCCCTGTGATTAGCATGACCTCCTCTGTAAGTCCCTACTACATAATAGGGCAGGGGGATTAAAACTACCTCTTAAAACGCGCTACGCGGCGCGTTTGCACAGTGGTGAAGGGAAGAGGGGGCCTGAGGTGACATGTGTGCAAACAAGCCCTGTGGCCGTTTTAAGTTGGGAGATTAACTCCCCTTGAATCCTGCCGGTCCCTGGGGTCCAACTAGCCAACCAGGTACCTCCAGTAAGTGCCACAGAGCTGCGTTGCAGAGAGGTGTAAAAAGGGGCAAGGCCTGGACCACCTCTCTGCAACGCAGGCCTGTGGTGCTTACTGGAAGCACATGGTGGGCTAGTTGGCCCCCAGGGGCCCTCAGGATTGAAGGGGAATTAATTCTCCAACTTAAAACGCGCCACAGGGCGTGTTTGCACACATGTCACCTCTGGCCCCGCCCCCTCCCTTTACCACTGTGCAAACGCACCCCGTGGTGCGTTTTGAGTTGGGGGATAAAGTCCCCTTGAATCCAGAGGGTCCCTGGGGTCCAACTAGCTCACCAGGTACCTCCAGTAAGCGCCACAGAGCTGCGTTGCAGAGAGGTGTAAAAAGGGGCATGGCCTCTGAACACCTCTTTGCAACGCAGCTCCCTGGCACATACTGAAGGTACCTGGTGGGCTAGTTGGCCCCCAGGGACCCTCAGTATTCAAGGGGAATTAATTCCCCAACTTACAACTCGCCAGGAGGCGCCTTTGCACAGTAGTGAAGGAATGGGGCGGGGCCTGAGGTGACATGTGTGCAAACACACCCTGTGGCGTGTTTTAATTCAGGGAATTAATTCCTCTTCAATCCTGAAGGTCCCTGGGGGCCAACTAGCCCACCAGGTACCTCCAGTTTGCACCAGGGAGCTGCGTTGCAGAGAGGTGTTCAGAGGCCACGCCCTTTTACACCTCTCTGCAACGCAGCTCTGTGGCGCTTACTGAAGGTACCTGGTGGGCTAGTTGGCCCCCAGGGACCCTCAGGATTGAAGAGGAATTAATTCCCCAACTTAAAACGCGCCCCAGGGCATGTTTGCACAGATGTCACCTCAGGCCCCGCCCCCTCCCTTCACCACTGTGCAAACGCACCCCGTGGCACATTTTAAGTTGGGGGATTAAGTCCCCTTGAATCCTGAGGGTCCCTGGAATCCAACTAGCCCACCAGGTACCTCCAGTAAGCACCACAGAGCTGCGTTGCAGAGAGGTGTAAAAGGGGCGTGGCCTCAGACCACCTCTCTGCAACGCAACCCTGTGGCGCTAACTGGAGGTACCTGGTGGGCTAGTTAGCCCCCAGGGACCCTCAGGATTGTAGGGGAATTAATTCCTAAGCTTAAAACGCGCCACAGGGCGCGTTTGCATAGTGTTGGTGGGAGGGGGCGGGGCCTCCAGCGCAATGCCGGCTTTTTTTTTCTTTTTCTTTTATAGAAGGGGGGCTGTGTGGCCCCCTTCCTTTCCTGTTTTTTGGGCCCTGGGGACCCCATTCCCCAGGGCCTGACCCTTATTTATTTTTATTTTTTTAAATCGGGAAGGGGGACAGTGCATTCTGTGTTTTTTTCAGTGAATTTCTAAGGTTTTTTAAATGCGAATTTCAAACTATAACATCCCTGAAACCTATGTTTTTTTCAGTGAATTTCAAAGGTTTTTTAAATGCTAATTTGTGACTATAATGTACCTGAAACCTATGTTTTTTTCAGTGAATTTCAAAGGTTTTTTAAATGCTAATTTCTAACTATAACGTCCCTGAAACCTATATTTTTCAGTGATTTTGTAAGGTTTTTCAAATGCTAGTTAACTATATAATTATTTTAAACTTACCTTTTCTACTATATTTGTAAGTGTTTTTTAGAATTCCTTCTTTTTAAAAATGATTGGAAGTGTATTTTTGAACTTTTCTTTTTTAAATTATACTTCGTTTTTCTAAAATCTTTTTCTACAACTAAAATCACTCTTTTAAAATACATATATTATACACTACTAAAAATATACGTTGTTACTTATACGTACAACTTAAATTTCTATTTACTTGAAATAACATTTTTAATACTGTAAAAGGTATTTTGTTGTATTGTTATGCTTGTTAAAAAAAAAATTTACACAGGGTTCGTGCACCCTACGCGAACCTACACAATGGGTGTGCCGTTTAAGGGTGCGGTAACCCGGCTGACGAGTGTTTCCAGAGTTGCGCCGGGGTCGCGACTCTGGCGGAATTTTAAAAGTATGAAATATCATTATTTTCATAAATAAAAAATTAATTGCATTATAGTCTTTCCATAGAAAAATATAAAACACCTATAGAGTGAAAATAGATGTTGTGGGTTATGCACCTTAGAATGATACTAACCTTTAATTCTTATATTTCCCACTTTTTAACTTATGATCTGCAAGGCCTACTTAGGAGGTGTAGGAAATGATAGCCTTTGGTATGATTTCCCTCCAATTTGTGTCCTATCACTTTTGCAGGACTTAAAGATCTGCATAATTTACCACTGCTAAAGAGGAGTAAAGCACTTCTCCTACCCCTTTAAACATGGATAAATTGCTTTACACAGGATTGACATATTTAACTTGCCTACAGGTCCCTAGCATAAGGAGCAACAGCCTCAAAACATTCCGTCAAACTGGTCAAAATAATCCTTTCCTACAGGAGGGAAACCTTGCTTTCAGTAACATTTTATTTTATTAAAAATCCAAATCAATCAAATGAGATTTGTAGATTGCTGCTTATCACCCGTGCTGGTATCCAGGTGTTGGGGGTTTCTGCTGCTGGGTGGAGTCAGTTGAACATCCAGGTTTTCAGACCCTTTCTGAATTCCTGTAGGGAAGAGGAGGTTTAGAGTTGGAGGGGGATGTTGTTCAAACCCTCGGTGGCTGAGTAGGAGAAGGAGCAACCACTGCTCTTAGTCCGGTGGATGTGGGGGTTCTGGGTGAGGGAGAGCTAAATGGAGTGCAGGTGGAAGTTCATCCAGTGGTTAATGTACGCTGGTCCCTGGTTGCGCAGGTCCTTGTAAATGTGGGTTAGCATCTTGAACTCACATCTCTTGTGGACCTGAGGTGTTGGGTGATGTGGGCTTTCCTGCGAAGGTCGACGACGAGTCTGGCGGTTGAGTTCTGGATGGTCTGTAGTCTCTGTAGTAGGTGTGTGGTGATTCATACATAGAGTGTTTTGCCATAGTCCAGTCGGCTGATGACAAGGGCCTGGGTAACAATGTTTTCCAGAGCATGCGGAGAGTGAGGATGCACCAGCATTAATGAACCAGCGTTAATCTGGTTTTTCATGGTGAGTTTGCTGTTGAGTATGATGTTGTAATCCCTGGCATGTTCTGTCTGTGTAGGTGCCATGAGTCATCCCACGGGGATGTGTTGCTCCTGAAGATGAGTACCTCAGTTTTATCAGTGTTGCATTTGAGGGAGTAGTTTTGCATCCAGTGGGCGACGCTAGTCATGCACACGTGGCAGTGGGCCTTGTGTTGGAGGCGTCTGTAGATAGAGAGATGATGAGTTGGGTGTCATCTGCATATGATATGATGTTCAGTCCATGGGTCTTGACTATTTTGTCCAATTGGGTCATGTAGGCATTGAACAGGGTGGGGCTGAGTGAGGCCCCCTGGGGGATGCCTCAGATGATATTTTGGGGTCCGAGGTGTAAGGTGGGAGGCGGATGCTCTGGGTTCCTCCAGTGAAGAAGGATGCGATCCATTTGACAGTCGGGCTGTCCCATTTCCAATAGGATGGCGGTCGGACGAAAGTGTTTCCTTGAATCCCCATCTGGTTTAGCCTTTCAGGAGGGTGTGGTGGGAGACGGTGTGAAAGGTTGCCGAGAGGTCAAGGAGGATCAGGGCGGTAGTTTCTCCCAGATCTAAGAGAGTACTGATGTTGTTGGTGGCTGCGATTAGGGCCATTCTGTGTTGTGGTTCAAACAGAACCCAGATTGGGATGGGTTTTGGAGGTTGTTGTTCTCTAGGGAGTTGGTGAGTAGGTGGTCTTTCCCAAGACTTTGGCATTGAACTAGAGCAGGGAGATAGGCTGGAAATATTTGAGATCCTTTGGGTCTGCAGAAGGTTTTGTGAGAAATGATTTGACCTCCGCATGTTTCCATCACTCTAAAGAGGTGGCCAAAGTGATAGAGGTGTTGACGATGGTGGTGAGTTCTTTCCTGATAGTGTTGTTACCCCAGTTTAACAACATGTGGTGTGGGCAGGGTCTCTAGGTGCTCCTGAGTGGATGGAGCTTATGATGGCAGAAGTGGTCTGCATGGTGGTTGGATCTCAGGTTGTGATTTTGAGGTTGTGGTGAGAGTTGGTTCGGATGAGAAGGCTGTGGATGCTGTTGTCGGATGGTTAGGGGTCAAAGTCCTTGTAGATGGTGGAGATCTTGTTGTGAAAGAAGTCCGCTAGGATGTTGCCGAGGTCTTGGGAATGGGTGACAGTGTTCTCGGTTGCTGAAGGATTGGAGAACTCTTTGACAAGGTTAAAGAGTTCTTTGATGTGGTTAGATCTGCAGTCAGGGCATCCCTTTTCATGTTTTTCATGCACTTGTGGCAGTTGCTGAGTGCCAGCTTGAAGGTGGCTCTGTAGTTTGGCTACTTGCTAAAGCGCCAAATCCTTTTGACGTGCTTGTAGTTGCATTTGGTGTTTTTTTATTACCGGGTGTACCAGCTGGTGTGTGTGGTGGGTCTGCTTGATATAACAGGCTTGATGGTGGCGATTTTGTCAGCGCAGTTTGTGATCCATGTTTAACACAGTCTCATCGTGGTTAAAGGTGGTGTCTTACATGAGTGGTTGAGGGTGATGGTCCATTTGTCTTCATGTTTCTTGCTCCAGCTTCAATAGGGGTGCTGGGCTGGTTGGAGGAGGCAGCGGGGCTGCTGTGATGGAGAAGTAGACGATTGAGTGGTCTGACCATATGAGTTCAGTAATGTGGCTGTACCGGACGCTATTGCTGCCCATAAAGATGGGGTCAAATGTGTGCCTGGTTAGTGGGATTAGTGATGCGTTGGGAGTGGGTGAAGATGTTCATGCTCTTGAGGAGGTTGGTTGTGTTGGCATCATCAGGTTAGTCAAGGTGGAAGTTGAGGTTTCTGAGGGCGCTGAAGTTCTTGGAGTTGATAGCCATGGAGCGAAAAAGTCAGGAATTGTCTTGCAGAAGGCGAGATGGGGTTCTGCTCATTTGTAGGCGAGGGTGCCGCTGATCGTTGTCTTGCCATCTGTTTTGAGTTGGAAGTTGAGGTGTTGCCATGATCTGGGAGGTATCGTCAGTGGTAGCTGTGAAGTGGAGGTATTCTTTGGGGATGATCTCTATTCCACCTCCATGTTTTTTGATGCGGTCCTGGTGTATAATCTTGCATCCATTGGGCCTGACGGTTGCGATGTCGGGTGCAGCTGTGGGGTTTAGCCACGCCTCAGTGAGGAAGACGACATCCAGAGTGAGGGACTTTTTTTTTTTTGTAAATGATTTTTATTGGTTTTGACAAAGTAACATCATTAGCATCTGCATGACAATATACTCCATCATAGACATTGCAAAATGACAATAATTTGAATGGTGTAGGCGGGATGCCAGGGGAATCCCATTCAATAAGCAAGGAAGTTCACTCTGTTAGTCGTACCGCAGCACCCTACTACAACATAGTACATTTACAAACAGTTGCATAGGTCCTTAGAGCCAAAAGAAAATCCGTCATTGTTACACAGAGTAGTTCCTACATTAAATCATACATGAGCAACAAAACAAAATAACCTGAACGAGAAAAACTAAAAAATCGATCTCTGTATATGGATACAGAGCAAAGTGTGCCTGTCGGTGCAGCGCATCAGTGGGTAACATGTGTTGCTGATTGGGAGCGGTGGACCGCTGGTGGAGAATGCACCAAGAGGGGGAGGGGGCATTGAGGGGTGGGAGGACGGGGAAGTGAGGGGGAGAGGCAAAGAGAGAGGGGGAGGATGCAGATGGCCAATACGCCGGATAGCCAAGGGCTTGTGTGTTAATGTGTCCATGTGAGTCCTGGAGAAGCCAAAGGTCCTATTCTGGTGATCGGGTCAAAGGGAGAGGGCATGTTGCGGACAGTTTGGCCTCAATCACTGTCAGATAGTCTTGCCATTGATTAGGATTCAGTCGCGTGGGTGCCAACGCTCGCGCCGCTGTCACCAGCTGGTTTGTGTGTTCCAGGAGTTAGGGACTTGATGGTGTCCCAGATCTCGGTGGCATACTTGTGGAGTGATCGGGTGTTGATCAGGAGGCGAACGAGTTGTCCCGGCTCGGTTGCAGTGGGTGTAGGCCAGTGAGAGGGCATTCTGGCATCGCAGGAGAAGAGGCAGTGTCAGCAGGAGAAGGGCCCTGCCATTGATCATGGGGATGTGTGGCTGCAGTTGCTGATGCTGGGTCCAGTGTTCAGGGCTGATATCTCAGTGCTGGTGTATCTGTGGGTGAGTGGACATCCAGGGTTCCTGGAGCTGGGTGTGGTCCAGGTGCGAACATCCATAGATGGGTTTGCCTTGGTGCACCGGTGGCAAACCCATCTATGGATGTTCTCAGAGCTCAAGCTGGCAGCAGCAGAGGAGGAGCTTTATCCAGGGATCTGCTCCTTTGGGGAAATCATATTTTTATTAAATATATGGGAAAGATAACTTCTAGAAAGTTATACTTTTCTGCCTGAGCCCCTGTTAAGCTAATTAACATTAGCCTGGGAGAGCAGCCCTGCCAGTGTCACCCTGACAATGAAGTCTCCCACAGCAGAAACAATAGCAGGATGTGGGATGATGTTTTTATTCCAGTTGCAGGAAGGGCAGGCCCTAGGAATGTCACTAACTTATAAAAGACCAAAGTGAAACCTTCCCTTTCACATACAGGTGTAAAGTGAGACCTGAGGTAAGCAAGCCTTTGTTCTCCAGGCCCACACTAGCCACAGAGGCTGCAACCAAATGGGATGGAAGTTGTCCTGCAAGCCACCTAAGAGTGGACACTGGGAAGGGGTCTACTCTTTTCCCTTGCCCCATGCTGGGATTTTTTGCAGTAGGGCAAACATGAACTGCTGAAAAATTAGGGAGGAAATAGACAGATGTCACCCTCACCCACTCGTCAGTGCATCCCATAAATGTGATATCTGCTGCCTTGGCCTTTTGGAATACTTTCTCTGCCATTTTGAAGACTAGGTATCAAAGTAAAATTCTTGACCAGATGATCCTACTTGGTCTCTCCGACTTCATGATCCACTGTGGCCCGCCTCAAAGAGCGGCTAGGTCCAGTCTACCATGATAGCTTTTTGGTGCTATTTTTATTTGAAATTCAATAAACTCATATCTTTGGTTCCATGTATTGGATTTATGTGCCGTGCCTAACAAAAATGATGAATGTGTCCTCATGTAACGCAACTGGTGCTATGTAAAGCGCTCTGATACCCGATACCTGGTCAAGTTTGCGCTATATAAAATTCCGTAAAAAATAAATAAATTTTGTTTTATACATTGGAATGGGATTTAAATGTTTGGTATTTTGACTTTATTTCTATTTTGGTACTGCATAAATACTTTACACATTCCCCAAGTTAAGGATATTTTCCATCTGTGAAAACTACCACGGGGTTGAGCTCAAGGTAGTGTAGTGACTTTTGATGTTCGCCCTCAAGGTAGTGGTGATATTTCTTGAGCTGCCCCACTACCTACCCCAAATAGTAATCTACTTTCTTACAATGTTACTTGCTTGATAATTAAAAGTAGGGCTGGGCGTAGTTGGCGTAGCGCCACTACACAAAATTTTGGAAAAAATGTGTGGAAAACGAGCACACGTCCTGAGGGTCGGTGTGCCCGGGACAGGGGTCCCTCGTGCCTGGGCAGGCTCCCCGATCTCCCCGGCCTGGCTGGGTTGAGAAGCACGGACCGGCCCCGGGGACTGCGTTTCGGTCAGGGCCTGGGGTTTGGGAGCCCCCGTCCTGCCGCCTGCCAAGTGTCCATCTGCACGGGACAAGTGTCCCTGGTACAGAGCCCAGGAAACCTGCAAGGGCATGCGGGAGCCCTACCACTATGGCTCGGCTCGGGGCGGGCAGATGGCAGTCCTTTCGGTCCCGGCCATCTGGTCGCACCTCTCCCCTCGGCCATCTGGTCACACGCAATGCTTTCCAATGGGGCGACCAGATGGCCGGGCCACCCTGGAAGTCCCAATGAGGGCTCATTTGCATAACGGATCCCAGCCAGGGCTCCAGGAGGTCGGGCACGTTCGCGCCCAGGGTCCCCTGAGCCTCACGGTGCGCACGGATTCCCAGAAAGCGGGGTAGCCTTCCTCCAGATTACTAGGGGCAGGGTATGCCGGGACACCCCTCCCGCGCTGGCGGTTCTCTGCCGGGGACCAGATGGGCTATGCCCGGACAACACCTCCCGAGGCATCCGGGGCTCCCTCCTCCGGCCCACGGTGTGGCAAGGTGCCCGGGACGGGCTCCATGGGTCCCGGGCAGTCCTCCCCTGGGCGCCCGGGCCCAAGAGCTCCGGTGGTCCTCCCAGTGCCTGAGGCCCAGCCGGGGTCCCCGAGCCCCCGGGACGCAGAGCCCCCGAGCCCTGTGTGGGCAGGCAGGAGCCCTACCGCGAAGGCTCGGCTCTGCTCGGGGTGGGCAGATGGGAGTCCTTTCGACCCCAGACATCTGGTCACACGCAATGCTTTCCAATGGGGCGACCAGATGGCCGGGTTGCCCTGGAAGTCCCGATGAGGGATCATTTGCCTCCCAGATCCCAGCCAGGGCTCCAGGAGGTCGCGCACGTTTGCGCCCAGGGTCCCCTGAGCCTCGCAGTGCGCACGGATTCCCAGAAAGCGGGGTAGCCTTCCTCCGGATTACTAAGGGCAGGGCATGCCGGGACACCCCTCCCGGGCTGGCGGTTCTCTGCCGGGGACCAGATGGGCTATGCCCGGACAACAGCTCCCGAGGCATCCGGGGCTCCCTCCTCCGGCCCATGGCATGGCAAAGTGCCCGGGACGGGCTCCATGGGTCCCAGGCAGTCCTACCCCGGGCGCCCGGGCCCGAGAGCTCTGGTGGTCCTCCCCATGCCTGAGGCCCAGCCGGGGTCCCCGAGCCCCTGGGAAGCAGAGCCCCCGAGCCCTACGTGGGCAGGCGGGAGCCCTACCGGGAAGGCTCGGCTCGGGGCAGGCAGATGGGAGTCCTTTTGACCCCGGCCATCTGGTCGCACCTTTCCCCTCGGCCATCTGGTCACACGCAATGCTTTCCAATGGGGCGACCAGATGGCCGGGCTGCCCTGGAAGTCCCGATGAGGGCTCATTTGCCTCCCGGACCCAGCCAGGGCTCCAGGAGGTAGATTTTGAACCCTTGCTCTGCCGGCACCTAGGGAAACCTATCAAACCTATATATTTTTGAAAACTAGACACCCAGGGGAATCCAGGATGGGGTGATTTGGCTGGCTCTCACTAGGTTCTGTTACCCAGAATCCCTTAGAACCTAAAAAATGGTCAAAAAAGACACATTTTCCTCACATTTCTGTGGTGAAAAGTTCTGGAATCTGCGTGGATCCACAAAATTCCACCCACCCCGCGTTCCCCAAAGTCTTCCAAGAAAAATGGTACCTCACTTGTGTGGGAGGCCCAAGTACCCACGACAGGAAACGGCCCAAAACGCAACGTGGACACACCACAATTTCGCAGTGAAAACGGACCCTTTTTTTGCAAAGGCCATAGCTGTAGATTTTGAACCCTAGCTCTGCCGGCACCTTGGGAAACCTAACAAACCTATACATTTTTGAAAACTAGACACCCAGGGGAATCCTGGATGGGGTGACTTGGCTGGCTCTCACCAGGTTCTGTTACCCAGAATCCCTTGCAAACCTAAATAATTATTAAAAAAAACACATTTTACTAAACTTTCTGTGGTGGAAAGTTCTGGAATCTGCGTGGATCCACAAAATTCCACCCACCCCGCGTACCCCAAAGTCTTCGGAGAAAAATGGTACCTCACTTGTGTGGGAGGCCCAAGTACCCGCGACAGGAAACGGCCCAAAACGCAACGTGGACAAACCACATTATCGCAGTGAAAACTGACCCTTTTTTTTGCAAAGTGCCTAGCCATAGATTTTGAACCCTAGCTCTGCCGGCACCTAGGGAAACCTAGCAAACTTATACATTTTTGAAAACTAGATACCCAGAGGAATCCAGGATGGGGTGACTGGCTGGCTCTCACCAGGTTCTGTTACCCAGAATCCCTTGAAAACCTAAAAAATTGTCAAAAAAATCACATTTTACTCTCATTTCTATGGTGGAAAGTTCGGGAATCTGCGTGGAGCCACAAAATTCCACCCACCCCGCGTTTCCCAAAGTCTTCCCGAGAAAAATTGTACCTCACTTGGGTGGGAGGCCCAAGTACTCGCGACAGGAAACGGCCCAAAACGCAACGTGGACACACCACATTTTCGCAGTGAAAAAGGACCCTTTTTTTTTGCAAAGTCCCAAGCTGTAGATTTTGAACCCTAGTTCTGCCGGCACCTAGAGAAACCTATCAAACCTATATATTTTTGAAACCTAGACACGCAGGGGAATCCAGGATGGGGTGACTTGGCTGGCTCTCACCAGGTTCTATTACCCAGAAACCCTTGCAAACCTAAACAATTGTCAAATAAAACACATTTTCCTCACATTTCTGTGGTGGAAAGTTCTGGAATCTGCGTGGATCCACAAAATTCCACCCACCCCGCATTCCCCAAAGACTTCCGAGAAAAATGGTACCTCACTTGGGTGGGAGGCCCAAGTACCCGCGATAGGAAACGGCCCAAAACGCAACATGGACACACCACATTTTCGCAGTGAAAACGGACCCTTTTTTTGCAAAGTCCCTAGCTGTAGATTTTGAACCCTAGCTCTGTCGGCAGCTAGGGAAACCTATCAAACCTATATATTTTTGAAAACTTGACACCCAGGGGAATCCAGGATGGGGTGACTTGGCTGGCTCTCACCAGGTTCTGTTACCCAGAATCCCTTGCAAACCTAAAAAATTGGCAAAAAAAACACATTTTCCTCACATTTCTGTGGTGGAAAGTTCTGGAATCTGCGTGGATCCACAAAATTCCACCCACCCCGCGTTCCACAAAGTCTTCCGAGAAAAATGGTACCTCACTTGTGTGGGAGGCCCAAGTATCCGCGACAGGAAACGGCCCAAAATGCAACGTGGACATACCACAATTTCGCAGTGAAAACGGACCCTTTTTTGCAAAGTCCCTAGCTGTAGATTTTGAACCCTAGCTCTGCCGGCACCTAAGGAAACCTATCAAACCTATATATTTATGAAAACTAGACACCCAGGGGAATCCAGGATGGGGTGACTTGGCTGGATCTCACTAGGTTCTGTTACCCAGAATCCCTAACAAACTTAAAAAATTGTCAAAAAAGACACATTTTCCTCACATTTCTATGGTGAAAACTTCTGGAATCTGCGTGGATCCACAAAATTCCATGCACCCCGCGTTCCCCAAAGTCTTCCGAGAAAAATGGTACCTCACTTGTGTGGGAGGCCCAAGTACCTGCGACAGGAAACGGCCCAAAACGCAACGTGGACACACCACAATTTCGCAGTGAAAACTGACCCTTTTTTTGCAAAGTGCCTAGCTGTAGATTTTGAACCCTAGCTCTGCCAGCACCTAGGGAAACCTAGCAAACCTATACCTTTTGTTAAAACTAGACACCCAGGGGAATCCAGGATGGGGCGACTTGGCTGGCTCTCACCAGGTTCTGTTACCCAGAATCCCTTACAAACCTAAAAAATTGTCAAAAAAGACACATTTTCCTCACATTTCTGTGGTGAAAAGTTCTGGAATCTGCGTGGATCCACAAAATTCCACCCACCCCGCGTTCCACAAAGTCTTCCGAGAAAAATGGCACCTCACTTGTGTGGGAGGCCCATGTACCCACGACAGGAAATGGCCCAAAACGCAATGTGGACACACCACTATTTCGCAGTGAAAACGGACCCTTTTTTTGCAAAGTGCCTAGCTGTAGATTTTGAACCCTAGCTCTGCCGGCACCTAGGGAAACCTAGCAAACCTATACATTTTTGAAAACTAGACACGCAGGGAAATCCAGGATGGGGTGACTTGGCTGGATTTCACCAGGTTCTGTTACACAGAATCCCTTGCAAACCTAAACATATGTCAAAAAAACCACATTTTCCTCACATTTCTGTGATGAAAAGTTCTGGAATCTGCGTGGATCCACAAAATTCCACCCACCCCGCGTTCCACAAAGTCTTCCGAGAAAAATGGTACCTCACTTGTGTGGGAGGCCCAAGTACCCGCGACAGGAAACGGCCCAAAACGCAATGTGGACACACCACAATATCGCAGTGAAAACGGACCATTTTTTTGCAAAGTGCCTAGCTGTAGATTTTGAACCCTAGCTCTGCCGGCACCTAGGGAAACCTAGCAAACCTATATATTTTTGAAAACTAGACACCCAGGGAAACCTAGGATGGGGTGATTTGGCTGGCTCTCACCAGGTTCTGTTACCCAGAATCCCTTGCAAACCTAAAAAATTGTCCAAAAAAACACATTTTACTCATATTTCTGTGGTGGAAAGTTCTGGAATCTGCGTGGATACACAAAATTCCACCCACCCCGCGTTCCCCAAAGTCTTCGGAGAAAAATGGTACCTCACTTCTGTGGAAGGCCCAAGTACCCATGACAGGAAATGGCCCAAAACGCAACGTGGACACACCACATTATCGCAGTGAAAACTGACCCTTTTTTGCAAAGTGCCTAGCTGTAGATTTTGAACCCTAGCTCTGCCGGCACATAGGGAAACCTAGCAAACCTATACATTTTTCAAAACTAGACACCCAGGGGAATCCAGAATGGGGTGACTTGGCTGGCTCTCACCAGGTTCTGTTACCCAGAATCCCTTGCAAACCTAAAAAATTGTCAAAAAAAACACATTTCTGTGTTGGAAAGTTCTGGAATCTGCGTGGATCCACAAAATTCCAACATCCCCACGTTTCCCAAAGTCTTCCCGAGAAAAATGGTACCTCACTTGTGTGGGAGGCCCAAGTAACCGCGACAGGAAACGGCCCAAAACGCAACGTGGACAAACCACATTATCGCAGTGAAAACTGAACCTTTTTTTTGCAAAGTGCCTAGCCATAGATTTTGAACCCTAGCTCTGCCGGCACCTAGGGAAACCTAGCAAACTTATACATTTTTGAAAACTAGATACCCAGAGGAATCCAGGATGGGGTGACTGGCTGGCTCTCACCATGTTCTGTTACCCAGAATCCCTTGCAAACCTAAACATATGTCAAAAAAAACACATTTTCCTCACATTTCTGTGATGAAAAGTTCTGGAATCTGCGTGGATCCACAAAATTCCACCCATCCCGCGTTCCACAAAGTCTTCCGAGAAAAATGGTACCTCACTTGTGTGGGAGGCCCAAGTACCCGCGACAGGAAACGGCCCAAAACGCAACGTGGACACACCACAATATCGCAGTGAAAACGGACCATTTTTTTGCAAAGTGCCTAGCTGTAGATTTTGAACCCTAGCTCTGCCGTCACCTAGGGAAACCTAGCAAACCTATATATTTTTGAAAACTAGACACCCAGGGAAACCTAGGATGGGGTGACTTGGCTGGCTCTCACCAGGTTCTGTTACCCAGAATCCCTTGCAAACCTAAAAAATTGTCCAAAAAAACACATTTTACTCACATTTCTGTGGTGGAAAGTTCTGGAGTCTGCGTGGATACACAAAATTCCACCCACCCCGCGTTCCCCAAAGTCTTCGGAGAAAAATGGTACCTCACTTCTGTGGAAGGCCCAAGTACCCATGACAGGAAATGGCCCAAAACGCAACGTGGACACACCACATTATCGCAGTGAAAACGGACCCTTTTTTTGCAAAGTGCCTAGCTGTAGATTTTGAACCCTAGCTCTGCCGGCACATAGGGAAACCTAGCAAACCTATACATTTTTCAAAACTAGACACCCAGGGGAATCCAGAATGGGGTGACTTGGCTGGCTCTCACCAGGTTCTGTTACCCAGAATCCCTTGCAAACCTAAAAAATTGTCAAAAAAAACACATTTCTGTGTTGGAAAGTTCTGGAATCTGCGTGGATCCACAAAATTCCACCATCCCCACGTTTCCCAAAGTCTTCCCGAGAAAAATGGTACCTCACTTGTGTGGGAGGCCCAAGTAACCGCAACAGGAAACGGCCCAAAACGCAACGTCGACAAACCACATTATCGCAGTGAAAACTGAACCTTTTTTTGCAAAGTGCCTAGCCATAGATTTTGAACCCTAGCTCTGCCGGCACCTAAGGAAACCTATCAAACCTATATATTTATGAAAACTAGACACCCAGGGGAATCCAGGATGGGGTGACTTGGCTGGATCTCACTAGGTTCTGTTACCCAGAATCCCTAACAAACTTAAAAAATTGTCAAAAAAGACACATTTTCCTCACATTTCTGTGGTGAAAAGTTCTGGAATCTGCGTGGATCCACAAAATTCCACGCACCCCGCGTTCCCCAAAGTCTTCCGAGAAAAATGGTACCTCACTTGTGTGGAAGGCCCAAGTACCCGCGACAGGAAACGGCCCAAAACGCAACATGGACACACCACAATTTCGCAGTGAAAACGGACCCTTTTTTTGCAAAGTGCCTAGCTGTAGGTTTTGAACCCTAGCTCTGCCGGCACCTAGGGAAACCTAGCACACCTATACATTTTTGAAAACTAGACACCCAGGGAAATCCAGGATGGGGCGACTTGGCTGGCTCTCACCAGGTTCTGTTACCCAGAATCCCTTACAAACCTAAAAAATTGTCAAAAAAGACACATTTTCCTGACATTTCTGTGGTGAAAAGTTCTGGAATCTGCGTGGATCCACAAAATTCCACCCACCCCGCGTTCCACAAAGTCTTCCGAGAAAAATGGTACCTCACTTGTGTGGGAGGCCCATGTACCCGCGACAGGAAACGGCCCAAAACGCAATGTGGACACACCACAATTTCGCAGTGAAAACGGACCCTTTTTTTGCAAAGTGCCTAGCTGTAGATTTTGAACCCTAGCTCTGCCGGCACCTAGGGAAACCTAGCAAACCTATACATTTTTGAAAACTAGACACCCAGGGAAATCCAGGATGGGGTGACTTGGCTGGATTTCACCAGGTTCTGTTACACAGAATCCCTTGCAAACCTAAACATATGTCAAAAAAACCACATTTTCCTCACATTTCTGTGGTGAAAAGTTCTGGAATCTGCGTGGATCCACAAAATTCCACCCACCCCGCATTCCACAAAGTCTTCCGAGAAAAATGGTACCTCACTTGTGTGGGAGGCCCAAATACCCGCGACAGGAAACGGCCCAAAACGCAACGTGGACACACCACAATATCGCAGTGAAAACGGACCATTTTTTTGCAAAGTGCCTAGCTGTAGATTTTGAACCCTAGCTCTGCCGGCACCTAGGGAAACCTAGCAAACCTATACATTTTTGAAAACTAGACACCCAGGGAAACCTAGGATGGGGTGACTTGGCTGGCTCTCACCAGGTTCTGTTACCCAGAATCCCTTGCAAACCTAAAAAATTGTCAAAAAAAACACATTTTACTCACATTTCTGTGGTGGAAAGTTCTGGAATCTGCGTGGATACACAAAATTCCACCCACCCCGCGTTCCCCAAAGTCTTCGGAGAAAAATGGTACCTCACTTCTGTGTAAGGCCCAAGTACCCATGACAGGAAATGGCCCAAAACGCAACGTGGACACACCACATTATCGCAGTGAAAACGGACCCTTTTTTTGCAAAGTGCCTAGCTGTAGATTTTGAACCCTAGCTCTGCCGGCACATAGGGAAACCTATCAAACCTATATATTTATGAAAACTTGACACCCAAGGGAATCCAGGATGGGGTGACTTGGCTGGCTCTCACCAGGTTCTGTTACCCAGAATCCCTTGCAAACCTAAACAATTGTCAAAAAAGACACATTTTCCTCACATTTCTGTGGTGAATAGTTCTGGAATCTGCGTGGATCCACAAAATTCCATGCAACCCGCGTTCCCCAAAGTCTTCCAAGAAAAATGGTACCTCACTTGTGTGGGAGGCCCAAGTACCCGCGACAGGAAACGGCCCAAAACGCAACGTGGACACACCACAATTTCGCAGTGAAAACGGACCCTTTTTTTGCAAAGTGCCTAGCTGTAGATTTTGAACCCTAGCTCTGCCGGCACCTAGGGAAACCTAGCAAACCTATACATTTTTGAAAACTAGACACCCTGGGGAATCCAGGATGGGGCGACTTGGCTGGCTCTCACCAGGTTCGGTTACCCAGAATCCCTTACAAACCTAAAAAAGTGTCAAAAAAGACACATTTTCCTCACATTTCTGTGGTGAAAAGTTCTGAAATCTGCGTGGATCCACAAAATTCCACCCACCCCGCGTTCCACAAAGTCTTCCGAGAAAAATGGTACCTCACTTGTGTGGGAGGCCCATGTACCCACGACAGGAAACGGCCCAAAACGCAATGTGGACACACCACAATTTCGCAGTGAAAACGGACCCTTTTTTTGCAAAGTGCCTAGCTGTAGATTTTGAACCCTAGCTCTGCCGGCACCTAGGGAAACCTAGCAAACCTATACATTTTTGAAAACTAGACACCCGGGGAAATCCAGGATGGGGTGACTTGGCTGGATTTCACCAGGTTCTGTTACACAGAATCCCTTGCAAACCTAAACATATGTAAAAAAAACACATTTTCCTCACATTTCTGTGGTGAAAAGTTCTGGAATCTGCGTGGATCCACAAAATTCCACCATCCCCACATTTCCCAAAGTCTTCCGAGAAAAATGGTACCTCACTTGTGTGGGAGGCCGAAGTACCCGCGACAGGAAACGGCCCAAAACGCAACGTGGACACACCACATTTTCGCAGTGAAAACGGACTCTTTTTTTGCAAAGTGCCTAGCTGTAGATTTTGAACCCTAGCTCTGCCGGCACCTAGGGAAACCTAGCAAACCCATACATTTTTGAAAACTAGACACCGAGGGAAATCCAGGATGGGGTGACTTCGCTGGCTTTCACCAGGTTCTGTTACCCAGAATCCCTTGCAAACCTAAAACATTGTAAAAAAAAACACATTTTCCTCACATTTCTGTGGTGGAAAGATCTGTAATCTGCGTGGATCCACAAAATTCCACCCACCCCGCGTTCCACAAAGTCTTCCGAGAAAAATGGTACCTCACTTGTGTGGGAGGCCCAAGCATCCGCGACAGGAAACGGCCCAAAATGCAACGTGGACATACCACAATTTCGCAGTGAAAACGGACCCTTTTTTTTGCAAAGTCCCTAGCTGTAGATTTCGAACCCTAGCTCTGCTGGCACCTAAGGAAACCTATCAAACCTATATATTTATGAAAACTAGACACCCAGGGGAATCCTGGATGGGGTGACTTGGCTGGATCTCACCAGGTTCTGTTACCCAGAATCCCTTGCAAACCTAAAACATTGTAAAAAAAAACACATTTTCCTCACATTTCTGTGGTGGAAAGATCTGTAATCTGCGTGGATCCACAAAATTCCACCCACCCCGCGTTCCCCAAAGTCTTCCGAGAAAAATGGTACCTCACTTGTGTGGGAGGCCCAAGTACCCGCGACAGGAAACGGCCCAAAACGCAACGTGGACACACCACATTATCGCAGTGAAAACGGACCCTTTTTTTGCAAAGTGCCTAGCTGTAGATTTTGAACCCTAGCTCTGCCGGCACCTAGGGAAACCTAGCAAACCTATACATTTTTGAAAACTAGACACCCAGGGAAACCTAGGATGGGGTGACTTGGCTGGCTCTCACCAGGTTCTGTTACCCAGAATCCCTTGCAAACCTAAAACATTTTCAAACAAAACACATTTTACTCACATTTCTGTGGTGGAAAGTTCTGGAATCTGCGTGGATACACAAAATTCCACCCACCCCGCGTTCCCCAAAGTCTTCGGAGAAAAATGGTACCTCACTTCTGTGGGAGGCCCAAGTACCCGTGACAGGAAATGGCCCAAAACGCAACGTGGACACACCACATTATCGCAGTGAAAACGGACCCTTTTTTTGCAAAGTGCCTAGCTGTAGATTTTGAACCCTAGCTCTGCCGGCACCTAGGGAAACCTAGCAAACCTATACATTTTTCAAAACTCGACACCCAGGGGAATCCAGAATGGGGTGACTTGGCTGGCTTTCACCAGGTTCTGTTACCCAGAATCCCTTGCAAACCTAAAAAATTGTCAAAAAAACCACATTTTACTCACATTTCTGTGTTGGAAAGTTCTGGAATCTGCGTAGATCCACAAAATTCCACCATCCCCGCGTTTCCCAAAGTCTTCCGAGAAAAATGGTACCTCACTTGTGCGGGAGGCCGAAGTACCCGCGACAGGAAACGGCCCAAAACGCAACGTGGACACACCACATTTTCGCAGTGAAAACGGACCCTTTTTTTGCAAAGTGCCTAGCTGTAGATTTTGAACCCTAGCTCTGCCGGCACCTAGGGAAACCTAGCAAACCTATACATTTTTGAAAACTGGACTCCCAGGGGTATCCAGGATGGGGTGACTTGGCTGGTTCTCACCAGGTTCTGTTACCCAGAATCCCTTGCAAACCTAAATAATTGTAAAAAAAACCACATTTTCCTCACATTTCTGTGGTGGAAAGTTCTGGAATCAACGTGGATCCACAAAATTCCACCCACCCCGCGTTCCCCAAAGTCTTCCCGAGAAAAATGGTACCTCACTTGTGTGGGAGGCCCAAGTACCCGCGACAGGAAACGGCCCAAAACGCAACGTGGACACACCACATTTTCGCAGTGAAAACGGACCCTTTTTTTGCAATGAGCCTAGCTGTAGATTTTTAACCCTAGCTCGGCCGGCACCTAGGGAAACCTAGCAAACCTATACATTTTTGAAAACTTGACACCCAGGGGAATCCAGGATGGGGTGAGTTGGCTGGCTCTCACCAGGTTCTGTTACCCAGAATCCCTTGCAAACCTAAAAAATTGTCAAAAAAACCACATTTTCCTCACATTTCTGTGGTGGAAAGATCTGGAATCTGCGTGGATCCACAAAATTCCATGCAACCCGCGTTCCCCAAAGTCTTCCGAGAAAAATGG
This sequence comes from Calotriton arnoldi, assembly GCA_963921515.1. Taxonomy (NCBI): domain Eukaryota; kingdom Metazoa; phylum Chordata; class Amphibia; order Caudata; family Salamandridae; genus Calotriton; species Calotriton arnoldi. Next base: position 754,642 of record CAWUFW010004092.1, read on the forward strand.
TACCTCACTTGTGTGGGAGGCCCAAGTGCCCGCGACAGGAAACGGCCCAAAACGCAACGTGGACTCACCACATTTTCGCAGTGAAAACGGACTCTTTTTTTGCAAAGTGCCTAGCTGTAGATTTTGAACCCTAGCTCTGCCGGCACCTAGGGAAACCTAGCAAACCCATACAATTTTGAAAACTAGACACCGAGGGGAATCCAGGATGGGGGACTTTGCTGGCTTTCACCAGGTTCTGTTACCCAGAATCCCTTGCAAACCTAAAACATTGTCAAAAAAAACACATTTTCCTCACATTTCTGTGGTGGAAAGTTCTGGAATCTGCGTGGATCCACAAAATTCCACCCACTCCGCGTTCCCCAAAGTCTTCCGAGAAAAATGGTACCTCACTTGTGTGGGAGGCCCAAGTACCCGCGACAGGAAACGGCCCAAAACGCAACGTGGACACACCACATTTTCGCAGTGAAAACGGACCCTTTTTTTGCAATGAGCCTAGCTGTAGATTTTGAACCCTAGCTCGGCCGGCACCTAGGGAAACCTAGCAAACCTATACATTTTTGAACACTTGACACCCAGGGGAATCCAGGATGGGGTGACTTGGCTGGCTCTCACCAGGTTCTGTTACCCAGAATCCCTTGCAAACCTAAAAATTTGTCAAAAAAAACACATTTTCCTCACATTTCTGTGGTGGAAAGTTCTGGAATCTGCGTGGATCCACAAAATTCCACCCACCCCGCGTTCCACAAAGTCTTCCAAGAAAAATGGTACCTCACTTGTGTGGGAGGCCCAAGTATCCGCGACAGGAAACGGCCCAAAATGCAACGTGGACATACCACAATTTCGCAGTGAAAACGGACCCTTTTTTTGCAAAGTCCCTAGCTGTAGATTTTGAACCCTAGCTCTGCCGGCACCTAAGGAAACCTATCAAACCTATATATTTATGAAAACTAGACACCCAGGGGAATCCAGGATGGGGTGACTTGGCTGGATCTCACTAGGTTCTGTTACCCAGAATCCCTAACAAACTTAAAAAATTGTCAAAAAAGACACATTTCCCTCACATTTCTGTGGTGAAAAGTTCTGGAATCTGCGTGGATCCACAAAATTCAATGCACCCCGCGTTCCCCAAAGTCTTCCGAGAAAAATGGTACCTCACTTGTGTGGGAGGACCAAGTACCCGCGACAGGAAACGGCCCAAAACTCAAGATGGACACACCACAATTTCGCAGTGAAAACTGACCCTTTTTTTGCAAAGTGCCTAGCTGTAGATTTTGAACCCTAGCTCTGCCGGCACCTAAGGAAACCTATCAAACCTATATATTTATGAAAACTAGACACCCAGGGGAATCCAGGATGGGGCGACTTGGCTGGCTCTCACCAGGTTCTGTTACCCAGAATCCCTTACAAACCTAAAAAATTGTCAAAAAAGACACATTTTCCTCACATTTCTGTGGTGAAAAGTTCTGGAATCTGCGTGGATCCACAAAATTCCACCCACCCCGCGTTCCACAAAGTCTTCCGAGAAAAATGGTACCTCACTTGTGTGGGAGGCCCATGTACCCGCGACAGGAAACGGCCCAAAACGCAATGTGGACACACCACAATTTCGCAGTGAAAACGGACCCTTTTTTTGCAAAGTGCCTAGCTGTAGATTTTGAACCCTAGCTCTGCCGGCACCTAGGAAACCTAGCAAACCTATACATTTTTGAAAACTAGACACCCACGGAAATCCAGGATGGGGTGACTTGGCTGGATTTCACCAGGTTCTGTTACACAGAATCCCTTGCAAACCTAAACATATGTCAAAAAAAACACATTTTACTCACATTTCTGTGGTGGAAAGTTCTGGAATCTGCGTGGATACACAAAATTCCACCCACCCCGCGTTCCCCAAAGTCTTCGGAGAAAAATGGTACCTCACTTCTGTGGAAGGCCCAAGTACCCATGACAGGAAATGGCCCAAAACGCAACGTGGACACACCACATTATCGCAGTGAAAACGGACCCTTTTTTTGCAAAGTGCCTAGCTGTAGATTTTGAACCCTAGCTCTGCCGGCACATAGGGAAACCTAGCAAACCTATACATTTTTCAAAACTAGACACCCAGGGGAATCCAGAATGGGGTGACTTGGCTGGCTCTCACCAGGTTCTGTTACCCAGAATCCCTTGCAAACCTAAAAATTGTCAAAAAAAACACATTTTCCTCACATTTCTGTGGTGGAAAGTTCTGGAATCTGCGTGGATCCACAAAATTCCATGCAACCCGCGTTCCCCAAAGTCTTCCGAGAAAAATGGTACCTCACTTGTGTGGGAGGCCCAAGTGCCCGCAACAGAAAACGGCCCAAAACGCAACGTGGACTCATCACATTTTCGCAGTGAAAACGGACTCTTTTTTTGCAAAGTGCCTAGCTGTAGATTTTGAACCCTAGCTCTGCCGGCACCTAGGGAAACCCACCAAACCATACATTTTTGAAAACTAGACACCCAGGGAAATCCAGGATGGGGTGACTTCGCTGGCTTTCACCAGGTTCTGTTACCCAGAATCCCTTGCAAACCTAAAACATTGTAAAAAAAAACACATTTTCCTCACATTTCTGTGGTGGAAAGATCTGTAATCTGCGTGGATCCACAAAATTCCACCCACCCCGCGTTCCACAAAGTCTTCCGAGAAAAATGGTACCTCACTTGTGTGGGAGGCCCAAGCATCCGCGACAGGAAACGGCCCAAAGTGCAACGTGGACATACCACAATTTCGCAGTGAAAACGGACCCTTTTTTTTGCAAATTCCCTAGCTGTGGATTTCGAACCCTAGCTCTGCCGGCACCTAAGGAAACCTATCAAACCTATATATTTATGAAAACTAGACACCCAGGGGAATCCTGGATGGGGTGACTTGGCTGGATCTCACCAGGTTCTGTTACCCAGAATCCCTTGCAAACCTAAAACATTGTAAAAAAACACATTTTCCTCACATTTCTGTGGTGGAAAGATCTGTAATCTGCGTGGATCCACAAAATTCCACCCACCCCGCGTTCCCCAAAGTCTTCCGAGAAAATGGTACCTCACTTGTGTGGGAGGCCCAAGTACCCGCGACAGGAAACGGCCCAAAACGCAACGTGGACACACCACATTATCGCAGTGAAAACGGACCCTTTTTTGCAAAGTGCCTAGCTGTAGATTTTGAACCCTAGCTCTGCCGGCACCTAGGGAAACCTAGCAAACCTATACATTTTTGAAAACTAGACACCCAGGGAAACCTAGGATGGGGTGACTTGGCTGGCTCTCACCAGGTTCTGTTACCCAGAATCCCTTGCAAACCTAAAACATTTTCAAACAAAACACATTTTACTCACATTTCTGTGGTGGAAAGTTCTGGAATCTGCGTGGATACACAAAATTCCACCCACCCCGCGTTCCCCAAAGTCTTCGGAGAAAAATGGTACCTCACTTCTGTGGGAGGCCCAAGTACCCGTGACAGGAAATGGCCCAAAACGCAACGTGGACACACCACATTATCGCAGTGAAAACGGACCCTTTTTTTGCAAAGTGCCTAGCTGTAGATTTTGAACCCTAGCTCTGCCGGCACCTAGGGAAACCTAGCAAACCTATACATTTTTCAAAACTAGACACCAAGGGGAATACAGAATGGGGTGACTTGGCTGGCTCTCACCAGGTTCTGTTACCCAGAATCCCTTGCAAACCTAAAAAATTGTCAAAAAAAACACATTTTACTCACATTTCTGTGTTGGAAAGTTCTGGAATCTGCGTGGATCCACAAAATTCCACCATCCCCGCGTTTCCCAAAGTCTTCCGAGAAAAATGGTACCTCACTTGTGTGGGAGGCCGAAGTACCCGCGACAGGAAACGGCCCAAAACGCAACGTGGACACACCACATTTTTGCAGTGAAAACGGACCCTTTTTTTGCAAAGTGCCTAGCTGTAGATTTTGAACCCTAGCTCTGCCGGCACCTAGGGAAACCTAGCAAACCTATACATTTTTGAAAACTGGACTCCCAGGGGTATCCAGGATGGGGTGACTTGGCGGGCTCTCACCAGGTTCTGTTACCCAGAATCCCTTGCAAACCTAAATAATTGTAAAAAAAAACACATTTTCCTCACATTTCTGTGGTGGAAAGTTCTGGAATCTGCGTGGATCCACAAAATTCCACCCACCCCGCGTTCCCCAAAGTCTTCCCGAGAAAAATGGTACCTCACTTGTGTGGGAGGCCCAAGTACCCGCGACAGGAAACGGCCCAAAACGCAACGTGGACACACCACATTTTCGCAGTGAAAACGGATCCTTTTTTTGCAAAGTGCCTAGCTGTAGATTTTGAACCCTAGCTCTGCCGGCACCTAGGGAAACCTAGCAAACCTATACATTTTTGAAAACTGGACTCCCAGGGGTATCCAGGATGGGGTGACTTGGCTGGCTCTCACCAGGTTCTGTTACCCAGAATCCCTTGCAAACCTAAATAATTGTTAAAAAAAACAAATTTTCCTCACATTTCTGTGGTGGAAAGTTCTGGAATCTGCGTGGATCCACAAAATTCCACCCACCCCGCGTTCCCCAAAGTCTTCCCGAGAAAAATGGTACTTCACTTGTGTGGGAGGCCCAACTACCCGCGACAGGAAACGGCCCAAAACGCAACGTGGACACACCACATTTTCGCAGTGAAAACAGACCCTTTTTTTGCAATGAGCCTAGCTGTAGATTTTGAACCCTAGCTCGGCCGGCACCTAGGGAAACCTAGCAAACCTATACATTTTTGAAAACTTGACACCCAGGGGAATCCAGGATGGGGTGACTTGGCTGGCTCTCACCAGCTTCTGTTACCCAGAATCCCTTGCAAACCTAAAAAATTGTCAAAAAAACCACATTTTCCTCACATTTCTGTGGTGGAAAGTTCTGGAATCTGCGTGGAGCCACAAAATTCCATGCAACCCCCGTTCCCCAAAGTCTTCCGAGAAAAATGGTACCTCACTTGTGTGGGAGGCCCAAGTGCCCGCGACAGGAAACGGCCCAAAACTCAACGTGGACTCACCACATTTTCGCAGTGAAAACGGACTCTTTTTTTGCAAAGTGCCTAGCTGTAGATTTTGAACCCTAGCTCTGCCGGCACCTAGGGAAACCTAGCAAACCCATACAATTTTGAAAACTAGACACCGAGGGGAATCCAGGATGGGGGACTTTGCTGGCTTTCACCAGGTTCTTTTACCCAGAATCCCTTGCAAACCTAAAACATTGTAAAAAAAAACACATTTTCCTCACATTTCTGTGGTGGAAAGTTCTGGAATCTGCGTGGATCCACAAAATTCCACCCACCCCGCGTTCCCCAAAGTCCTCAGAGAAAAATGGTACCTCACTTGTGTGGGAGGCCCAAGTACCCGCGACAGGAAACGGCCCAAAACGCAACGTGGACACACCACAATTTTGCAGTGAAAACGGATCCTTTTTTTGCAAAGTGCCTAGCTGTAGATTTTGAACCCTAGCTCTGCCGGCACCTAGGGAAACCTAGCAAACCTATACATTTTTGAAAACTAGACACGCAGGGGAATCCAGGATGGGGCAACTTGGCTGGCTCTCACCAGGTTATGTTACCCAGAATCCCTTACAAACCTAAATTTTTTTCAAAAAAGACACATTTTGCTCACATTTCTGTGGTGAAAAGTTCTGGAATCTGCGTGGATCCACAAGATTCCACCCACCCCGCGTTCCACAAAGTCTTCCAAGAAAAATGGTACCTCACTTGTGTGGGAGGCCCAAGTACCCGCGACAGGAAACGGCCCAAAACGCAATGTGGACACACCACAATATCGCAGTGAAAACGGACCCTTTTTTTGCAAAGTGCCTAGCTGTAGATTTTGAACCCTAGCTCTGCCGGCACCTAGTGAAACCTAGCAAACCTATACATTTTTGAAAACTACACACCCAGGGAAACCTAGGATGGGGTGACTTTGCTGGCTCTCACCAGGTTCTGTTACCCAGAATCCCTTGCAAACCTAAAAAATTGTCAAAAAAACACAATTTACTCACATTTCTGTGGTGGAAAGTTCTGGAATCTGCGTGGATCCACAAAATTCCACCCACCCCGCGTTCCCCAAAGTCTTTGGAGAAAAATGGTACCTCACTTCTGTGGGAGGCCCAAGTACCCGCAACAGGAAACGGCCCAAAACGCAACATGGACACACCACATTATCGCAGTGAAAACGGACCCTTTTTTTGCAAAGTGCCTAGCTGTAGATTTTGAACCCTAGCTCTGCCGGCACCTAGGGAAACCTAGCAAACCTATACATTTTTCAAAACTAGACACGCAGGGGAATCCAGAATGGGGTGACTTGGCTGGCTCTCACCAGGTTCTGTTACCAAGAATCCCTTGCAAACCTAAAAAAGTGTCAAAAAACCACATTTTACTCACATTTCTGTGTTTGAAAGTTCTGGAATCTGCGTGAATCCACAAAATTCCACCATCCCCGCGTTTCCCAAAGTCTTCCGAGAAAAATGGTACCTCACTTGTGTGGGAGGCCGAAGTACCCGCGACAGGAAACGGCCCAAAACGCAACGTGGACACACCACAATTTTGCAGTGAAAACGGACCCTTTTTTGCAAAGTGCCTAGCTGTAGATTTTGAACCCTAGCTCTGCCGGCACCTAGGGAAACCTAGCAAACCCATACAATTTTGAAAACTAGACACCGAGGGGAATCCAGGATGGGGGACTTTGCTGGCTTTCACCAGGTTCTTTTACCCAGAATCCCTTGCAAACCTAAAACATTGTCAAAAAAAACACATTTTCCTCACATTTCTGTGGTGGAAAGTTCTGGAATCTGCGTGGATCCACAAAATTCCACCCACCCCGCATTCCCCAAAGTCCTCAGAGAAAAATGGTACCTCACTTGTGTGGGAGGCCCAAGTACCCGCGACAGGAAACGGCCCAAAACGCAACGTGGACACACCACAATTTTGCAGTGAAAACGGATCCTTTTTTGCAAAGTGCCTAGCTGTAGATTTTGAACCCTAGCTCTGCCGGCACCTAGGGAAACCTAGCGAACCTATACATTTTTGAAAACTAGACACCCAGGGGAATCCAGGATGGGGCAACTTGGCTGGCTCTCACCAGGTTATGTTACCCAGAATCCCTTACAAACCTAAATTGTTTTAAAAAAAGACACATTTTGCTCACATTTCTGTGGTGAAAAGTTCTGGAATCTGCGTGGATCCACAAAATTCCACCCACCCCGCGTTCCACAAAGTCTTCCAAGAAAAATGGTACCTCACTTGTGTGGGAGGCCCAAGTACCCGCGACAGGAAACGGCCCAAAACGCAATGTGGACACACCACAATATCGCAGTGAAAACGGACCCTTTTTTTGCAAAGTGCCTAGCTGTAGATTTTGAACCCTAGCTCTGCTGGCACCTAGGGAAACCTAGCAAACCTATACATTTTTGAAAACTACACACCCAGGGAAACCTAGGATGGGGTGACTTGGCTGGCTCTCACCAGGTTCTGTTACCCAGAATCCCTTGCAAACCTAAAAAATTGTCCAAAAAAACACATTTTACTCACATTTCTGTGGTGGAAAGTTCTGGAATCTGCGTGGATCCACAAAATTCCACCCACCCCGCGTTCCCCAAAGTCTCCGGAGAAAAATGGTACCTCACTTCTGTGGGAGGCCCAAGTACCCGCAACAGGAAACGGCCCAAAACGCAACATGGACACACCACATTATCGCAGTGAAAACGGACCCTTTTTTTGCAAAGTGCCTAGCTGTAGATTTTGAACCCTAGCTCTGCCGGCACCTAGGGAAACCTAGCAAACCTATACATTTTTCAAAACTAGACACGCAGGGGAATCCAGAATGGGGTGACTTGGCTGGCTCTCACCAGGTTCTGTTACCCAGAATCCCTTGCAAACCTAAAAAAGTGTCAAAAAAACACATTTTACTCACATTTCTGTGTTGGAAAGTTCTGGAATCTGCGTGAATCCACAAAATTCCACCATCCCCGCGTTTCCCAAAGTCTTCCAAGAAAAATGGTACCTCACTTGTGTGGGAGGCCCAAGTACCCGCGACAGGAAATGGCCCAAAACGCAACGTGGAAAAACCACATTTTCGCAGTGAAAACGGACCCTTTTTTTGCAAAGTGCCTAGCTGTAGATTCTGAACCATAGCTCTGCGGGCACCTAGGGAAACCTAGCAAACCTATACATTTTTCAAAACTAGACACCCAGGGGAATCCAGAATGGGGTGACTTGGCTGGCTCTCACCAGGTTCTGTTACCCAGAATCCCTTGCAAACCTAAAACATTGTCCAAAAAAAACACATTTTACTCACATTTCTGTGTTGAAAAGTTCTGGAATCTGCGTGGATCCACTAAATTCCACCCACCCCGCGTTTCCCAAAGTCTTCCGAGAAAAATGGTATCTCACTTGTGTGGGAGGCCGAAGTAACCGCGACAGGAAACGTCCCAAAACGCAACGTGGACGCACCACACTTTCGCAGTGAAAATGGACCCTTTTTTTGCAAAGTGCCTAGCTGTTGATTTTGAACCCTAGCTCTGCCGGCACCTAGGGAATCCTAGCAAACCTATACATTTTTGAAAACTGGACACCCAGGGGAATCCAGGATGGGGTGAGTTGGCTGGCTCTCACCAGGTTCTGTTACCCAGAATCCCTTGCAAACCTAAAACATTTTCCAAAAAAACACATTTTCCTCACATTTCTGTGGTGGAAATTCCTGAAATCTGCGTGGATCCACAAAATTCCACCCACCCCGCGTTCCCTGAAGTCTTCCAAGAAAAATGGTACCTCACTTGTGTGGGAGGCCCAAGTACCCGCGACAGGAAATGGCCCAAAACGCAACGTGGAAACACAACATTTTCGCAGTGAAAACGGACCCTTTTTTTGCAAAGTGCCTAGCTCTAGATTTTGAACCCTAGCTCTGCCGGCACCTAGGGAAACCTAGTAAACCTATACATTTTTCAAATCTAGACACCCAGGGGAATCCAGAATGGGGTGACTTGGCTGGCTCTCTCCAGGTTCTGTTACCCAGAATCCCTTGCAAACCTAAATAATTGTCAAAAAAACCACATTTTCCTCACATTTCTGTGGTGGAAATTCCTGGAATCTGCGTGGATCCACAAAATTCCACCCACCCCGTGCTCCCCAAAGTCTTCGAAGAAAAATGGTACCTCACTTGTGTGGGAGTCCCAAGTACCCGCGACAGGAAATGGCCCAAAACGCAACATGGACACACCAAAATTTCGCAGTAAAAACTGCCCCTTTTTTTGCAAATGCCTAGCTGTAGATTTTGAACCCTAGCTCTGCCGGCACCTAGGGAAACCTAGCAAACCTACACATTTTTGAAAACTGGACACCCAGGGGAATCCTGGATGGGGTGACTTGGCTGGCTCTCACCAGGTTCTGTTACCCAGAATCCCTTGCAAACCTAAAAAATTGTCAAAAAAACCACATTTTACTCTCATTTCTGTGTTGGAAAGTTCTGGAATCTGCGTGGATCCACAAAATTCCACCATCCCCGCGTTTCCCAAAGTCTTCCGAGAAAAATGGTACCTCACTTGTGTGGGAGGCCGAAGTACCCGCGACAGGAAACGGCCCAAAACGCAACGTGGACACACCACATTTTCGCAGTGAAAACTGACCCTTTTTTTGCAAAGTGCCTAGCTGTAGATTTTGAACCCTAGCTCTGCCGGCACCTAGGGAAACCTAGCAAACCTATATATTTATGAAACCTTGACACCCAGGGGAATCCAGTATGAGGTGACTTGGCTGGCTCTCACCAGGTTCTGCTACCCAGAATCTCTTGCAAACCTAAAAAATTGTCAAAAAAAACACATTTTCCTCACATTTCTGTGGTGGAAATTCCTGGAATCTGCATGGATCCAGAAAATTCTACCCACCCCGCGTTCCCCAAAGTCTTCAAAGAAAAATGGTACCTCACTTGTGTGGGAGGCCCAAGTACCCGCGACAGGAAATGGCCCAAATCGCAACGTGGAAAAAACACATTTTCGCAGTGAAAACGGACCCTTTTTTTGCAAAGTGCCTAGCTGTAGATTCTGAACCATAGCTCTTCGGGAACCTAGGGAATCCTAGCAGACCTATACATTTTTCAAAACTAAACACCCAGGGGAATCCAGAATGGGGTGACTTGGCTGGCTCTCACCAGGTTCTGTTACCCAGAATCCCTTGCAAACCTAAAACATTGTCCAAAAAAAACACATGTTACTCACATTTCTGTGTTGAAAAGTTCTGGAATCTGCGTGGATCCACAAAATTCCACCCACCCCGCGTTTCCCAAAGTCTTCCGAGAAAAATGGTATCTCACTTGTGTGGGAGGCCAAAGTACCCGCGACAGGAAACGTCCCAAAACGCAACGTGGACACACCACACTTTCGCAGTGAAAATGGACCCTTTTTTTGCAAAGTGCCTAGCTGTAGATTTTGAACCCTAGCTCTGCCGGCACCTAGGGAAACCTAGCAAACCTATACATTTTTGAAAACTGGACACCCAGGGGAATCCAGGATGGGGTGAGTCGGCTGGCTCTCACCAGGTTCTGTTACCCAGAATCCCTTGCAAACCTAAAAAATTGTCAAAAAAACACATTTTCCTCACATTTCTGTGGTGGAAATTCCTGGAATCTGCGTGGATCCACAAAATTCCACCCACCCCGCGTTCCCCAAAGTCTTTGAAGAAAAATGGTACCTCACTTGTGTGGGAGGCCCAAGTACCCACGACAGGAAATGGCCCAAAACGCAACGTGGAAACACCACATTTTCGCAGTGAAAACTGACCCTTTTTTTGCAAAGTGCCTAGCTGTAGATTCTGAACCCTAACTCTGCCGGCACCTAGGGAAACCTAGCAAACCCGTACATTTTTGAAAACTAGACACCCAGGGGAATCCAGGATGGTTTGACTTTGCTGGCTTTCACCAGGTTCTGTTACCCAGAATCCCTTGCAAACCTAAAACATTGTAAAAAAAAACACATTTTCCTCACATTTCTGTGGTGGAAAGTTCTGGAATCTGCGTGGATCCACAAAATTCCACCGAACCCGCATTCCCCAAAGTCTTCCGAGAAAAATGTTACCTCACTTGTGTGGGAGGCCCAAGTACCCGCGACAGGAAACGGCCCAAAACACAACGTGGGCACACCACATTTTCGCAGTGAAAATGGACCCTTTTTTTGCAATGTGCCTAGCTGTAGATTTTGAACCCTAGCTCTGCTGGCACCTAGGGAAACCTAGAAAACCTATACATTTTTGAAAACTAGACACCCAGGGGAATGCAGGATGGGGTGACTTGGCTGGCTCTCACCAGGTTCTGTTACCCAGAATCCCTTGCATACCTAAAAAATTGTCAAAAAACCCACATTTTACTCACATTTCTGTGGTGGAAAGTTCTGGAATCTGCGTGGATCCACAAAATTCCACACACCCCGCGTTCCCCAAAGTCTTCCGAGAAAAATGGTACCTCACTTTTGTGGGAGGCCCAAGTACCCGCGACAGGAAACGGCCCAAAACGCAAAGTGGACACACCACATTTTTTCAGTGAAAACGGACCCTTCTTTTGCAAAGTGCCTAGCTGTAGATTTTGAACCCTAGCACTGCCGGCACCTAAGGAAACCTAGCAAACCTATACATTTTTGAAAACTAGAACCCCAGGGGAATCCAGGATGGGGTGACTTGGCTGGCTCTCACCAGGTTCTGTTACCCAGAATCCCGTGCAAACCTAAAGAATTGTCCAAAAAACCACATTTTCCTCAAATTTCTGTGGTGGAAAGTTCTGGAATCTGCGTGGATCCGCAAAATTCCTCCCACCTCGCGTTCCCCAAAGTCCTCCAAGAAAAATGGTACCTCACTTGTGTGAGAGGCCCAAGTACCCGCAACAGGCAAGGGCCCAAAACGTATTGAGGGTACATCAAAATTGAATATTACAAACCAACCTGATTTTGCAAGGGGCGTCATCTGGGTTTCTAACCCCGTGCTCGGCGGAAAGCTAGGGAAACCTACAAAACCCACATATTTCTGAAAACTAGACACCCGGGGTGTTCCACGGAGGTATGGCTTGCGTGGATCCCCCAATGTTTTCTTACCCAGAATCCCCTGCAAACCTTAAATTTAGCTGAAAAAATCACTTTTTCCACACATTTTTGTGTGGGAAAGTTGTGGCATCACCGGGCTGACATGAATTTCCTACCAGCCAGCGTTCCCCCAGGTCTCTCGATAAAAATGGTGCCTCTCTCGTGTGGGAGGCCCAAGTACCCATGACAAGAAACGGCCCAAAACGTATTGAGGAGACATCAAAATTGCCTATCACAAAAAGACCTGGTTTTTCAAGGGGGTCACCTGGGTTTTTGGCCCCATGCTCGGCGGCCAGCAAGGGAAACCTACCAAACTCACATATTTATGAAAACTAGATACCCGGGGGATTCCAAGGAGGTATGGCTTGCGTGGATCCCCCAACGTTTTCTTACCCAGAATCCCCTGCAAACCTCAAATTTTGATGTTGCCTCAATACGTTTTGGGCCCTTGCCTGTCGCGGGTACTTGGGCCTCCCACACAAGTGAGGCACCATTTTTATCGGGAGACCTGGGGGAACGCTGGGTGGTAGGAAATTTGTGTCAGCCCGGTGATGCCACAACTTTCCCACACAAAAATGTGTGGAAAAAGTGATTTTTTTCAGCTAAATTTGAGGTTAGCAGGGGATTCTGGGTAAGAAACCTTTTGAGGATCCACGCAAGCCATACCTCCTTGGAACCCCCCGGGTGTATAGTTTTCAGAAATATGTGGGTTTGATGGGTTTCCCTAGCTGGCCGCCGAGCACGGGGCCAAAAACCCAGGTGACCCTCTTGCGAAACCAGGTCTTTTTGTGATAGGCAATTTTGATGTCGCCTTAATACATTTTGGGCCCTTGCCTGTCGCGGGGACTTGGGCCTCCCACACCAGTGAGGCACCATTTTTATCGGGAGACCTGGGGGAATGCTAGGTGGTAGGAAATTTGTGTCAGCCCAGTGATGCCATAACTTTCCCACACAAAAATGTGTGTAAAAAGTGATTTTTTCACCTAAATCTGAGGTTTGCAGGGGATTCTGCGTAAGAAAACATTGGGTGATCCACGCAAGCCATACCTCCCTGGAATCCCCCAGGTGTGTAGTTTTTAGAAATGTGTGGGTTTGGTAGGTTTCCCTAGCTGGCCGCCAAGCACGGGGCCAAAAACCCAGGTGACCTCCTTGCAAAACCAGGTCTTTTTGTGATAGGCAATTTTGATGTCACCTTAGTACGTTTTGGGCCTTTGCCTGTCGCGGGTACTTGGGCCTCCCACAGGAGTGAGGCACCATTTTTATCGGGAGACCTGGGGGAACGTTAGGTGGTAGGAAATTCGTGTCAGCCCAGTGATCCCACAACTTTCCCACACAAAAATGTGTGGAAAAAGTGGTTTTTTCAACTAAATATGAGGTTAGCAGGGCATGTTGGGTAAAAAAAAGCAGTGAGAGCCACGCAAGTCATTCACCCTTGTACTTCCCCCTTTGTCTACTACTCAAAAATGTGAAGGTTTGCCTAGGTGACGACAGCTAGGGCAGAAAGTCCCCTGCTACCCATTTTGACAAAAAAAAATCTTACAAAAGGCCATTAAACCGCCACAAGTATAAATCTAACACTAATTTGATAAAGTTAATCCACCACTTACACAGGCTGGTTTTAGCACCTCCAGAAATGCTGGCTTCAAAGCACAATTGCTTATCAAAGTATATAAATTATGAAGACAAGCCTTCTGAAGGGGACCCATAAAGCCACATCAAGGCACCAACCACTTTATAGTCCATTCACACGCCATTCACACACCACACACAAGACTTCCATACCGCCAGCCATGGGCCCAAACAACCAGATCACTTGCACTCACACTAACATACCGCCACCATGCAAGGGCCCATCACATTCATATGCCACAAGACTTAATGAGTTTGACTATATTTTATCACCTGTCAAATCTCCCCCTCCTTCTTCCTGAACGTTACCAAACGCATGCCCAGTGAACCTATACTAATGGCTTCCATGACAGCCACATGAGGCTCAGGAAGACATGTCTTTCATGCACCTTTAGTGCACTCACTATGCTAAATCCAACTCCTTCCAGTTTGTGGATGCAAGTTAGGGGGTGCACGAGTATGCCGCAAAAACATTCCTCTAGCTGAGCAAGCATATCTACCTTTGAAACTAAGGCAAACATGCTGGAAATTTTCAAAAGATAACATCATAAACTATGAACGGATGAATGTGAAACACGGGTAGTCCGTGACAACGTAGTATATGTCCAATCCACCGTTATGTGCAGTGACTGTAATGCACTTATCATACAGCAAACTGACCATCTACTAAGTTCTAACGGAGGATGGACATGGCAAGCAGCATTGACCCATAAGTACTACAGTAAATTCAGTGTGAGTGTGGCAGCAATGGATTTGAATCCATGGGTGAAGATGAAGTCTGGACGTGTATCTATACTACCTTTACTATCTGCCTTCTACCTTTGCAATATTCCTCGAAAGCGCACCTACCGTAAGCTGTTCTAACCCGTTTGTGTGTCTGTCCTCAGAGTCCTGACTAATCCTGTCCAATTGTTAAGAGACCCTATACTAATGGCTTCCATCTCTAGCTACTTGAAGCTTGAGTGAACATTTCTGTCACGTGCTATCAATGCTCTCACAATGCTCTATCCAACTCCTTCCAGTTTGTGGATGCAAGTTGGGGGGTGCCCGAGTATGCCGCAAAAACATTCCTTGAGCTGAGCAAGCATATCTACCTTTGAAACTAAGGCAAACATGCTGAAAATTTTCAAAAGCTTCCTAAAGAGAACATCATAAACTACGAAGAACGGTTGAATGTGAAACACGGGTACTCCATGACAATGTGGCATATGTTCTGTCCACCGGTATGTGCAGCGTGGGGACTATAATGCACTTGTCAATTGGCGAACAGAACAACTACCACGTTCTGAAAGCAGATAAAGGTGTTGAGAAGTCCATGATTTCCTGAAGTAGAGGAAGAAATATTCTGCAGCTGCTTGCATAGTGAAGGAGTGGCCAACAGACAGTAGGTATCCATTCACACCAATTGAAAGGTTTACCTATTGGCAGCTCCACCTCAGTCAATTTCCCAGTATTTTGATTTAGTGTGATACAACATAAAGCAAGTAGGAAAACAGAAGGCAGGCTTACTTGGGCACTGGGGACAGTAAACACGAGTCTCCTGCCTCTTTCCCTGCATCGAGCACACTTTACAATGACGACATGGTCGCTCCTTTTTGGGTGTTGCAGGAATTGTATCAGCAAAGTGTCGCTCCTGCAGCCTTGCCACGTCCTTCAGAACACATGAAGTGGAGGCTGCTGCTTCTGTAGCAGTGAGACTTTCAATCACAGACAACTGAAAGTCAAGGAAAGACATGAGTCTTCCTGTGGTGGTCTCACGATAAACAACATACGCATTGTATGTTGCCATCTGGATCAGGTGCGTAAACAGTTTCTTTTACCAAGTGCGAGTTTTACGACTCGCATTGTATGGCTGAAGAACCTGGTCGTTCTTGTCCACTCTGCCCATGTACTTGTTGTAATCAAGTATACAGGTGGGCTTGTGGACTTCGGCCATCTGACCCCAAACTGTGACAGGGGAAGTGCTCTCAGCATGAATTGTAATGAGCACGTACACGTCACGCCTATCTGAGAACTTGACTGCGAGCAGTTCGTTGGAACGCAACACAGTGCTCTGGGATTTCTGGAGCTTCTTGCAAACAAGCTCCTGCGGGAATCATTTGCGGCGACAACGAATTGTACCGCAAGCCACAGTGCCAGCTTTGTAGAGCTCACTGAACAGCTCTATTCCTGTATAGAAATTGTCCATATAAAGGTTATAACCTTTGTGAAGAAGTGGCTGGACAAGCTCCCATACGATCTTTCCTGTGACCTCTAGCGTGGGAGGGCAACCTACAGGGTTAAGAGTTGTGTCCTTCCCTGTATACACTCTCAAGCTGTACACATAGCCAGTCGAGCTCTCACACAGCATGTACAGCTTGAGGCCATAGCGAGCACGTTTGCTCGGAATGTGCTGCCTAAACAGCAGCCGCCCTTTATACAAGATCAAGGACTCATCAATGGCTATATTCTTTCCAGGAGTATAAACCTCTGGAAACCTGGCAGACAAATGTTCCACAACAGGCCGAATTTTGAACAACCTGTCATGGTCTGGATGGTCCCGGGGCAATGCTTCAGAATTATCATTGAAATGCAGCATGCGCTGCAATAGCAAAAAACGATCTCTGCTCATGTATGGTGCGAAGATGGGGGTTAACAAAACCGTGTGAGTAGACCAGTAGGATAGCAAGGTTGGTTTATGCACTACCCCCATTTTAAGCGTGAGGCCCAAAAATATCTTCAACTCCCCTAAAAAAGTGGGAGTCCACTTGCGCGCCCTAGAATGAGGCCCAAGAGTGCCTCCTTGCTCCCTCAGAAATTGTTCGGCATGCAAATGTGTTTGCTGCACAATTTCATCAAGGAAGTCAACATCCAAAAAGAGATGGAAGTAGTCAATTGGCAAAAAATTTGCCGTATCGACTTTACATCCAGCGTCACCAGTGAAAGGCGGAATTTGGGGCTGAACTAAATTGGGAGGCAGCCAAGACAGCACTCGGTCTGTGCTTGCGGCCGCACGTGCCTGCGCTCTGGGTTGCTCTAACCTGTTACTGGTGTCCTGCTGCACAGACTGTGCTGGCAAAGGGACAGCATGACTGACATCGTCTCCTTCAGAATCGCTGGAAGATGAGTCGTCGGATGGAACTGCGCCGACTGAAAAATCACTCCCAGATTCGGCTCCATTGTCCTCTCCCTCAAATGCTGTCTCATTATCTGCTGTCTCAGTCTCTGATCCTGCCTCAGAGCTGGACTCCAGAACCAGACTTAGGGCCTGGGCAGCATTCATCCAACGATATGCCATCTCTGCTAGTGCCTAAAACTAACCTTTTAAAACACTATCCCACGTAGAAGGCAGATAGGTTGTTGGTTTTAAAGTGTAGGTGGGTGTGTGCATGAGTGAAGTGTTTAACAGTAAATAATGACGAAGTCACCTTACCTTTCCTTTGCGAAATCCGTACGCTCTCCAAAAAGACTAAGAAAGAGAGAAAAAAGACACAGCATTACTTTACCTTGCCACATACCCATCATTGCAGCTTTTTGGCGCTGGTGAAAGCCAGTGAGACCAGCAATTTGGTGCCAAGATGCCTACGGGTGAACGTGTGCTTTACAATTGCACACTATGACCTCCTTTGACTCCCTCACTACCATCCTTGCAAACGTGCCCCTCATCTCTCCATAGCCCCTCTCTCACATACAATTCATCTGTTTCAAAGTGTTTCTACTGCGTGGCTTTACTAATCCACTGAGCTATCCACATAATACAGATCTGTTCTTTCCAGCATGGCCTTTATGGCGTCAAAACTGCCACTAGACAAAAGTCAGATATCTCTATCTAGCAGGAATTTTTATTTGTACTCTGCAGCAGTACCACTCTTTACTGCTTTTCATGTAACTTCAAAGCTCTGTTTCCTTGTTTCCCAAAAAGAAAAACAGCACTCACGGGGGCAGTTGCTAGAGTTTATTGGCAACGCAACAGAGCTTGGATAAATATCGCGGGCGCACCCCCGCATTTGTAAAGCACCCGTCCACGAGTGCACCGTTCACAGTGCATCAAAGAGCATATATATATATATATATATATATATATATATATATATATATATATATATATATATATATATATATATATATATATATTCACTGAAAAAACCATAGGTTTCAGACACGTTATAATTACAAATTAGCATTTAAAAAACCTTTGAAATTCACTGAAAAAACCATAGGTTTTAGGGACAGTTATAGTTACTTGGACATTGCACTCGTACAAAACCCGTGAAATTCCCCCGTTATAGTTAGTTCAGCTAACTATAACTCGCGCCCCGCAATGCACTGCTGATGACGTCACATATTACATCACGCATGACATGGTCAGTGACATCACTGATGACATCACTGATGACATCTCAAATGACATCACTGATGATATCATCCAGTGACTGTGTGTTTCTGTAAAGTTTAAATATTTTTAAAATATATAGGAAAAGACGTATTGAAGAATGAGTGGGTGTGTAAGTGTCTGTATGGATGATTTAGTAGGTGCGTGACTGACTCTATAAGTGAGTGATTTAACGTATCTTACTGAATGCATGGGTTAGTGACTAAACTGGGTGTATGTCTGTATCCGTCTGTCTGTTGCTGTGTAAGTGGCTGCATGTGTTTGTGAATAGCTAAATGAGTGTCTATATGAGTTATTGAATGCTTGTCTGAGTATCTGTATGGGTGCCTGAGTGTTTGTGTGGGAGGGGTGTGTGCAACTCTGTGCATAGATGTGTGAGTGGGTGATTCACTGGGTGGATGGTTTCAAGAGTGCATCTCTGATAGACTGTATGGGTGGGTAAGTGTGTGTAAGAGTGTGTTAGTGAGTGAATGTATGTCCCAGTGGTACATGTGTGAGTAACTACATATGTGAAAGGCAGTATATATGTGTGTTGGAGTATATAAATAGCTATAAGCAAGAGTGAGTGATTGTGATAGTGGCTGTATGGATGATTGTGTGCTTGTATCAGTGATTGTATAAGAGCGTAACAATGTGCTACTATTTGTATGAGTAAGTGAGCTGGTGTGTGTATAACTGTATAGGTGAGTAAATGGCAGTGTGTTTAATTATTTGCATGACTGACTAGGTGTGTGAGTATCTCTATGGATGAGTGGCGTTGTTTGAGTGTCTATATAGGAGTAAGAGTGCATATGATAGTCCTGTACTGAGTGACCGTAAGTATGAGTGACTGTACGGGTGAGTGAGTGGATGTGTGTGTGTAGACCTAAGAATCAGTGAGTGGGTATGTAGTTATTGGTGTTGGAGTGTCTATGGTTTTGCGAATGGCAGTCTGTAATTTAGAGTGGGTGTATCAAAGGTTATATTAGGGTGTGAGGAAGTGCATCAGATTATCACGTGGATGATGTCATCAGTGATGTCATTTGAGATGTCATCAGTGATGTCATCAGTGATGTCACTGACCATGTCATGAGTGATGTAATATGTGACGTCATCAGCAGTGCATTGCGAGGCGCGAGTTATAGTTAGCTGAACTAACTATAACGGGGGAATTTCACGGGTTTTGTACGAGTGCAATGTCCAAGTAACTATAACTGTCCCTAAAACCTATGGTTTTTTCAGTGAATTTCAAAGGTTTTTTAAATGCTAATTTGTAACTATAACGTGTCTGAAACCTATGGTTTTTTCAGTGAATTTCAAAGGTTTTTTAAATGCAAATTTGTAACTATAACGTGTCTGAAACCTATGGTTTTTTCAGTGAATTTCAAAGGTTTTTTAAATGCTAATTTCTAACTATAACGTGCCTGAAACCTACGTTTTTTTAGTGAATTTCAAAGGTTTTGTAAATGACAATTTTTAAATGTATTAATTGTTATATTAATTTTTTTCATTCTGATTTAGTACATTTTAAGAAACAATTTTTTTTACATATTTTATTTTTTAAATTACATTGTAATTACATTATACATTACATTACAAAAAATACTTTCTCTTAATGAATTACTTTAGTTTAAATACTTTGCAGATAGGCAATAGACTTTTAAGTACAGTAGTTACAGTTGTTGCAATGGGCAACACATTTTCAAACACAATGCAACATTCAGCTCAATGTGAATTTCTAGTTAAATGCAATTAGTTACTTTATGGATTACTTTTCTAACCACAGGACTGGATCCTAGATTCAGTCCTGGTACATCTCCTGTAAACAGTTGAGTAAAAGCGTTTTGGTTACAGTCGTGATTTTTAAGGAATATTATTGTATTTTAAAAGTTGACACTTGGAAACTTTTTCTCATAGAATCACCAATGTTATCCTATGGAAGGAAATTCACTTAGCAGGTAAAAACTGTTATCGTTACTTTTTCTTACTCAGTGTTGGATCCTGGATCCAGCACTGGTGCATCTCCTGTAAACAGTTGAATGAATGCGTTTAAGTCATACAGGCGATTTTTAAGGAATATTTGTAGTTTGTGAAAATCGACACTTTGAAAGTTTTCTGCTGAAAACCAGACAATGGATTCCTATGGAAGAAAATATAAGTTACTGGTAAGTACGGTTAAAATTACTTTTCAGGACCAGTACTGGGCTGAAGATGCAGCACTGAGGTCTCTCCTGATAACAGGTGAGTAAATCAGAATTCGGATTTCGGCTGATTTTAGAGGAATATTTGTATGTTTCAAAAATCAACACTTAGAAGAATTTCCAAGTGAAACCAGTCAATGTTAGCCTATGAAGGAAATTCAAGTTACCGGTAAGTACGGTTAAAATTACTTTTCAGGATCAGTACTGGGCTGAAAGATGCAGCACTGAGGTCTCTCCTGATAACAGGTGAGTAAATCGGGATTCGTATTTCGGCTGATTTTAGAGGAATATTTTAAAGTTCCAAAACTCCACACTTAGAAGAATTTCCAAGTGAAACCAGTCAATGTTAGCCTATGAAGGAAATTCAAGTTACCGGTAAGTACGGTTAAAATTACTTTTCAGGATCAGTACTGGGCTGAAAGATGCAGCACTGAGGTCTCTCCTGATAGCAGGTGAGTAAATTGGAATTCCTATTTCGGCTGATTTTAGCGGAATATTTGCACAATGGTGAAGGGAGGGGGCGGGGCCTGAGGTGACATCTTTGCAAACGCGCCCCGTGGCGCGTTTTAAGTTGGGGGATTAAGTCCCCTTGAATCCTGAGGGTCCCTAGGGGCCAACTAGACCACCAGGAACCTCCAATATGCGCCAGGGAGCTGCGTTGCAGAGACGTGTAGAGAGGCCACACCCCTTTTTACACCTCTCTGCAACGCAGCTCTGTGGCGCATTCGGGATGTACCTGTTGGGCTAGTTGGCTCCCAGGGACCCTCAGGATTGAAGGGGATTTAATTCCCCATCTTAAAACGCGCCACGGGGCCTGTTTGCACACATGTCACCTGAAGCCCTGCCCCCTCCCTTCACCACTGTGCAAACGCGCCCGTGGCGCGTTTTAAGTTGGGGATTAAGTCCCCTTGAATCCTGAGGGTCCCCGGAGTCCAACTAGCCCACCATATACCTCCAAAATGCGCCACAGAGCTGCGTTGCAGAGAGGTGTAAAAGGGCGTGGCCTCTGTACACCTCTCTGCAAGGCAGCCCCTGGCGCATACTGGAGGTACCTGGTGGGCTAGTTGGCCCCAGGGACCCCCAGTATTCAAGGGGAATCGTTCTCCTCTGCAAACGCGCCAGGGGCGCGTTTGCAGAGTGGTGAAGGAAGGGGCGGGGCCTGCGGGCCCGATCGTTTTTTCTCCCTGAAGGGGGCTGTGTGGCCCCCTTCCTTTTTTCTTTTTGGGCCCTGGGGACCCCATCCCCCAGGGCCTTACACCTTTTTTAAATTACCTTTAAAAAAGAAAACGGGAAGGGCCGCGTGGCCCCCTTCCCTGGGCCTGTATTGGCCCGGGGACCCCATCCCCCGGGGCATGGCCTCTATATTTATTTTTTTGAGGGGGCAGCGCGGCCCCCTCCTCTGGGCATTTTAAGGCCCCGGGGACCCCATCTCCCAGGGCCGGCCTTTCCATTTTTTTTTTTTTTAATTTTCCTCTTTTTTGGGGAGGGGGCCGCGTGGCCCCCTCCCGGGCCACTACTTGCCCCGGGGACCCCATCCCCCGGGCTGGCCCTCTCCGTTGGGGACTGTGGGGGTCCCCAATCCCCCACAGTCCCGCCGGCTCCCCACGTCCCTTGGGAGCCGGCATTGCTGTTCCACATGGGGAGCAGCTGACATGCTGCTCCCCATGTGGAAAGCAATCGCTTTGGATATTGGAAGAGAGAGCAGGTTTCCCTGCTCTCTCTTCCAATATCCAAAGCAGTTTGCTATGGCAGGACGGGAGCCGCGAGGCTCCCGTCCTGCCATAGCAAACTACAGTGTCCCGGGGTAGGCACCCCGGGACACTGCAGGAGCCGGCCCTGGGGGTGGTGGTCCCCAGGGCCATCAAGGGCTCCAAGAGGGGGCCGCGCGGCCCCCTCCCATTCAGTACACAGCCTCGGGAGGTGGTGGTCCCCGGGCTCTGGGGTCCGTAACGGACCCCCATATTAAAATGTTTAGTGCCCCGGGAGGTGGTGGTCCTCGGGCGTGTGGGGGCTGGAGCCCCCCACACAGGTTTAATAATTATTTAAAAAAAGCCCCGGGAGGTGGTGGTCCCGGGGCTGCGGGAGGCTCAGAGCCCTCCCGCACCATTTTTAAAAAAGCCCCGGGGGTGGTGGTCCCCGGGCTTGGGGGCCCTTTGAGGCCCCCCACACATTAAATTATCCCCCACCATGCCCCCGGGACTTGGGCAACCCGGGGGCCAATTAACATCGAAGCGCGGAGACCGCGCTCGATTTTTTTTCGGCAGGATTCGCGCACCCTGAGCGCATCCTGCCGATTTTAAAAAAATATTTTATTTTTTGCCCAGGGGTCCTTGTGGGACCCCTGAGCAAACCTAGGGGTCAGGGTGTTTCTACCCTGCCCTCTTTGTGCGCTTTGCGCACTTGTTTCTGTCCCTCGGTTCTACCGAGGGACAAAATGGCTGCCAACATTTCCTGAATCGGAATGTTGACAGCCAGCTGACAGCCAATTAACATGCAGCTCGTGATCG
Source organism: Calotriton arnoldi (assembly GCA_963921515.1). Classification (NCBI taxonomy): domain Eukaryota; kingdom Metazoa; phylum Chordata; class Amphibia; order Caudata; family Salamandridae; genus Calotriton; species Calotriton arnoldi. The sequence continues at coordinate 777,421 of CAWUFW010004092.1, forward strand.
GGAGGGTACGCGGACCCTACTCGTCCCTAGATATCACTAACTTTTTACTTTTCATTTTCTCAGCAACTACTGAACGGATTTACACCATTTAACAAAAAGGGTTCTTTCTGAACCAAGAACTACCTCTTTGCCAAATTTGGTGTAATTCCGTTCAGCAGTTCGGGCTGTAGCCGTGTCTAAAGTTTCCTATGGGAAAATGCATGGGGAAAACGCGTTTTGGGACCCCCTTTTTCTCGGCCCCCGCTTGACGTATCACCCCGAGACTTTCAGGGTAGGAGCGGACCGGAGCGCCCCACGAAGTTTGAAAATTTCGCGAAGATACGTCAACCGGCAAGAGAGTTATTTCAAATAGAATGTCGCGGATTTCCTATGGATAATAGGTTGTAACTATAACTATCTACTGGCGACCGCCAGTAGATATATATATATATATATATATATGTCATCAGTGATGTCACTGACCATGTCATGAGTGATGTAATATGTGACGTCATCAGCAGTGCATTGCGGGGGCGCGAGTTATAGTTAGCTGAACTAACTATAACGGGGGAATTTCACGGGTTTTGTACGCGTGAAATGTCCAACTAACTATAACTGTCCCTAAAACCTATGGTTTTTTCAGTGAATTTCAAAGGTTTTTTAAATGCTAATTTCTAACTATAACGTGTCTGAAACCTATTGTTTTTTCAGTGAATTTCAAAGCTTTTTTAAATGCTAATTTCTAACTATAACGTGCCTGAAACCTATTGTTTTTTAAGTGAATTTCAAAGGTTTTTTAAATGCTAGTTTGTAACTATGCCTACAGAGGTAGGACATGTGAAGAAAGAAGAAAAAACGCACAGAAAGAAGCAAAAGAAATGCAGAAAGAAGCAACAGAAGTCCACAAAGACGAAGAAACGTGCAGGAAGAAGCAAAAGATGTGTAGAAAGAACCAACAGAGGAGCAGAAAGAGGCCTTGTTCCAAAATCATCCTGTGCCCACAACTTTTTCCGACGTGTACTGGTGGTAACTGACTCTGACTAACCAGAGCCAGTGCTATGCTAAAACACACTTAGAATACAGTTAAAACACCTACATACACTAGAGAACACTATGCGTTGGGGTACCCCTGTGATTAGCATGACCTCCTCTGTAAGTCCCTAGTACATAATAGGGCAGGGGATTAAAACTACCTCTTAAAACGCGCTACAGGGCGCGTTTGCACAGTGGTGAAGGGGGGCCTGAGGTGACATGTGTGCAAACACGCCCCGTGGCACGTTTTAAGTTGCGGGATTAAGTCCCCTTGAATCCTGAGTGTCCCTGGGGCCAAACTAGCCCCCCAGGTACCTACAGTTAGGACCACAAAGCTGAGTTGCAGAGAGGCGTTCCGAGGCCACGGACCTTTTTTCACCTGTCTGCAACGCAACTCTGTTGTGCTTACTGAAGGTACCTGGTGGGCTAGTTGGACTCCAGGGACCCTCAGGATTGAAGGGGACTTAATCTCCCAACTTAAAACACGCCACGGGGCCTGTTTGCACACATGTCACCTCAAGCCCCGCCCCCTCCCTGCACCACTGTGCAAACGCGCCCCGTGGCGCGTTTTTTAAGTTGGGGGATTAAGTCCCCTTGAATCATGAGGGTCCCTGGGGTCCAACTAGCCCACCCTGTACCTCCAGTATGTGCCAGGGAGCTGCGTTGCAGAGAGGTGTTCAGAGGCCATGCCCCTTTTTACACCTCTCTGCAACGTAGCTAGGTGGCACTTTCTGGACATACCTGGTGGGCTAGTTGGCCCCCAGGGACCCTCAGGATTGAAGGGGATTTAATTCCCCATCTTAAAACATGCCACGGGGCCTGTTTGCACACATGTCACCAGAAGCAACGCCCCCCTTCCTTCACCACTGTGCAAACGCGCCCCATGGCGCGTTTTAAGTTGGGGGATTAAGTCCCCTTGAATCCTGAGGGTCCCTGGAGTCCAACTAGCCCACCATGTACCTCCAAAAAGCACCACAGAGCTGCGTTGCAGAGAGGTGTAAAAAGGGGCGTGGCCTCTGTACACCTCTCTTCAACGCAGCTCCCTGGCGCATACTGGAGGTTCCTGGTGGGCTAGTTGGCCCCCAGGGACCCCCAGTATTCAAGGGGAATTACTTCCCCTTCTTACAATGTGCCAGGGGGCGTGTTTGCAGACTGCTGCAGGGAGGTGGCGGGGCCTCCGGCACAATGCCAGTCTTTTTTTTTAAATTTATTTATTTTTTGTGTGGGAGGGGGGTTGCGTGGCCCCCTTCCCTCGGCCACTTTTGGCCCCGGGGACCCCAAACCCGGGGCCTGAGGATTTTCTTCTTTTTTTTTTTTAAACGTGAAGGGGGCCACATGGTCCCCCTTCCCTGGGCCTCTATTGGCCCCGGGGCCCCCATCCCCCGGGGCATGCCCTCTTTTTAAAAAAAATATATATATATTTGGAGGGGGGCTGCGTGGCCCCCCTCATCAGGCCATTTAAGGCCCCGGGGACACCATCCCCCGGGGCCAGGCCACTAATAGCCCCGGGGACCCCATCCCCCAGGGCCTGGCCACTCGTTGGGGACCGTGGGGGGGGTCCCCAATCTCCGCACGGTCCCGCCGGCTCCCCGCGTCCTGCGGGAGCCGGCATTGCTTTCCATAAGGGAGCTGCTGACATGCAGCTCCCCTTATGGAACAGCAATCTGCTTTGCTTCATTGAAGCGAGAGCAGGTTTCCTGCTCTCGCTTCAATGAAGCAAAGCAAGTTTGCAATGACAGGACGGGAGCCGCGCGGCTCCCGTCCTGTCATTGCAAACAGCAGTGTCCTGGGGGTAGGCACCCTGGGACACTGCAGTAGCCGGCCCTGGGGGGTGGCGGTCCCCAGGGCCATGGAGGGCTCCAGGCCGCGCGGCCCCCCTCCCTTCATTAGTAAAGCCCCGGGGAGGTGGTGGTCCCCGGGGCTTCGGTGGTCCGAAACGGACCCCCACATTTCTTTTGTTAGTGCCCCGGGGAGGTGCCGGTCTCCGGGGCGTGTGGGGGGGCTGGAGCCCCCCCACACAGGTCATTATAATTTAAAAAAAGAAGCCCCGGAGGGTGGCGATTCCCGGGGCTGCGGGAGGGCGGAGAGCCGTCCCGCACCATTTTTTTTAAAGCCCCGGGGGGTGGCAGTCCCCAGGGCTTGGGGGGCCTTAGAGGCCCCCCCTAACATATAAACCCACCCCCTGCATGCCCCCGGGACTTCGCCCACCCGACGGCAAAATAACCTCGAAGCGCGGGAGACTGCGGTTTGATTTTTTTTTAATCACAGCGGGATCCGCGCACCCTAAGTGCATCCCGCCAATTAAAAAAAAAAATGCTTTTTTCTGCCTAGGGGGTCCTTGTGGGACCCCCTGAGCAGACCTAGGGGGTCAGGGTGTTTCTACCCTGCCCCCTTTTTGCGTTTTGCGACTTGTTTCTGTGCCTCGGTTCTACCGAGGCACAAAATGGCTGCCAACACTTCCTGATTTGGAGTGTTGACAGCCACTTGACAGCCAATTAGCATGCAGCTCGTGATCGGGAGGGTGCGCGGACCCTACGCGGCCATAGATATATATGTGATTTTTCTTTTGATTTTCTTAGGAACTACTGAACGGATTTACACCATTTAAGCAAAAGGCACAACTCTGAACCAAGGGCTACCTTTTTGCCAAATTTGGTGTAATTCCGTTCAGCAGTTCGGGCTGTAGCTGCGATGAAAGGTTCCTATGGAAAATTGCATGGGGAAAACATGTTTTGGGACCCCCTTTTTTCTCGGCCCCCACTTGATGAATCACCCCGAGACTTTCAGGATAGGAGCGGACCGGAGCGGGCCGCGAGTTTTGAAAATTTCGCGATGATTCGTCAACCGGCGCCAAAGTTTTTTCAAATAGAATGTTGCGGATTTGCTATGGAAAATAGGTCCTAACTATAACTATCTACTGGCGACTGCCAGTAGATAATATATATATATTATCTATTGGCGGTCGCTATAACTGTCCCTAAAACCTATGGTTTTTTCAGTGAATATATATATATACACACACACACACACACATATATAATACATGTTATCTCTACATATATTTATATATATGTATCTATATACATACATATATGTATATAGATACATATATATATATATCATTCACTCTGTAGACTTATGTATATATATGTATCTATATACACATATATATGTATATAGATACACATATATACATATATCATCTACAGAGAGAAAGAGACTCTCTCTCTCTCTCTCTATATATATATATATATATATATATATATATATATATATATATATATATATATATCAATCAAAAGAAAGAGATATCTCTCTTTCTCTATTTTTTTTTTATAGCTATGGCTTCCCTGGGGGCCGATTGTGGCCCCCACGGAAAGCACATGGCCACTGAGCAGGAGGACCGACCCCCTGCCAATTTCGGCGCCATTTTTTATTTTTTTATTTATGCATTTAATTTAAATTTGGGGGGCGATCGCTCCCCCCAAGGTAAGCCAACATTTCAAAATATTTAAATTTGCCCCCGGGGGGGGCGACCCATCACCATGAGGGCCGACCCCCCAAAAAGACATCCCTGGTGTCTAGTGGGGTTTCTGGCCGTGGATCGCAGCGCTGCTGCGATCCACGGCCAGGAAACCCTTTCAGGAAGGCCTCGTTTGAAAGGGGAGCCAAGCGCTGCCTTACCTGCGGCTGTCCTCGGCTCCGGTGGGGAAATCAATGACGTCAGAGCGCCTCGCGGCGTGCTGACGGCACAGATGGGCGGGAGGGTGTGCGGAGGGAGACTCGGAAAGCCTTCCGTGTCTCCCCCGGGGGAAATAAAAAAAAAAATCTCTGGTGCAAAGCACCAGAGATTTAAATGGGGGCCTCCCTGGTGACGGCCAATGGACGTGCGCCGCACCAGGGAGGTAGTGCTTGCATCGGCCATTGGCCGACGCAAGCACCAAAGGGGTTAACAACTCATTATTTTGTATGATATAATAAACATTACCCAAGCATGGTTCAAGAAATGTGTCAGTGACATCATGCTATATTCCTTAAAACCAATGAACATTTGTTCACATGAAATACTGGAGCCCAAGATATCAGCATTTATTCCAGTGGATATCTGTCTCCTCCCTTGAACCTAGATATGGATTTCATCAACAAAGGGGCAGATTTATATCCTGGTGGACGGCCCATTTCTTCTCCAGGGCGATAGAGAAAATTACTTTGTTGCCCTGATGGAGGTGCCCCCAGCCAGATTTAGAAATGACCGCTAAGCCGATGGTCATTTCCAAAATATTTCCTGTAACCACCATTACAGTGGTTCCTGTCAATGCTATTAACAGTTTGGTGCTAGGCTCCGTCAACATGATGTAGCCTTGAACAAAACTGTTTTTATTTCAATCAATTAATCAATAACTTTATTTGGGCTAAGAAAAGTGAAGGAAGATAGATGTGGCCTAAGTAAGGGTATGAGTCAATGCTAGCTGATGCTTAGCAACAGAAGACAAGGAAGAAAATCAGTACTATAGTTATCCTAAATTTTATTACTCTAATGTTCCGATCTTCTTTGTGCAAGGTAGAGAGGTTTGTAATTTACTGCTATGCTAGTCTTTCGAGAATGACTCCTGAACAGGAAGGAATGCATTGCCAGATATTTGTCACTCCCTGCATTCTGGAAACTTTTTACCTAAATTTGTTTAAGAGGCAATTGTGACCAAAGATCACCTTGTTGTTATTGTTGTTTTTGGAACATCAATAACTTTATACATTCTAGAAGGTACTGAAACCAACATAGCCTGAGGCTATAAGAAAGCACAGTTCTTAGACAGAGGGAATCCCAGTGCAGGTTTAAACAGCTGGATAACTCTGCCATCACTCCTAAGACAATTTGAGACATCAATGATTCTTGTTACGTAGGAGAAATGGGTTTCTGATTGGCTGGGTAGTGTGCCCTGGTCACGCAGTAGCCACAATACCCTGCCGGGTGAACCACAGAAAGTCTCAATATTAACTTGTGCTTAACATTGGGTAGCTTGTCACAAAAAGCTCCCAGGCTTAACTTAGAGGCAGTGTGTAAAGTATTTATGCAGCACACAAACAGTAATAGAGTTAAAATACAACGCAAGAAAAATCCCACAACAATTTAGAAACAAATAGAGTAAATGTTAATAAATTATTTGACACCAAAACAACAAGAATTCAATCAGTAGTATCAGATTTATGAACTATCAAAGTTTTTTGTAAAAACTAGCCCCTAAAAGTTCAAAATGGCAACTGCCAGCATCTAGTTGCATGAGACCGGGTAAAAGTTGAAAAATATGGGCAACCGCGATGGAGCGCGATTTGGACTAAAAAGTGGATTGGGCCCGGTCGACACTTATCTTCGGACTCAGAAGAATTTTCTAAAAAAGTATTGAGAAGGTAAAGTTCAGTGGGGCAAGGCTGAAGGCGGTGTCTGAGCAGGGAACATCATCATTCAAGAGCCTAGGGTCAAATTTGCATGCTCGGTTGTAGGAGGAGGTTGTAGCTGAAGACATTTCCAAAGGCTCTGATACCCCTCTGAACAGGATTTGCTGCTGTGGAGAAGAACGTAGAGGGACGAGACGCGAAGTCAGGCTGACTGGAAATGCACTTTGGGTGTATAGATGAGTAGGTTGGTCCGTATCTTCACTTGGTTCTTACAGCGGTTTTTAGCCAACATTTTCTAACTCCTCAGTTTTGGCTATCTGGGTACCGTCAGAACCACAACTAAGGATCCATGACTAGTGGGGCACCACTTGTGGGTTCAGGCCTCACTTAGGCTGGGTACACGTGCAGGTTCAAAATGGTGGGAGCCTTTTATGTCCCTGTGGCTCTGAACAGGAGGCCAGCAAACTATCCCCTGGAGCCACTTTGGTAGTCCTGAGTTCAGGTGAAGATGCATGTCTCAAACAGGAGGGCAAGCTTTTGAAAGGCGGGCTCTAGACAGCAAAGCAGTCATTCCATTTACAATTCAATTCAATTCAAAATCTTTATTCGGATTTAGGTATATCCATAAAAGCACAAATCGTATAATAATAAAAGGGGTGTACCACAATCCATTAACATAAAAACAATAATACACAATCATACATAACAGTCAATTTAGCATAAAAATATTTACATATTTTTTTTTTTTAGAAAAACCATAAATCATTTATTGTATTGTAAGCCAATTGGCACTGTGTAAAAACAGATTCCATCAAGTTCATATTAAACCTAACCACAACATATACCAAATAATTCAATGAAAACAAACATCATAAAGTGCACATTGAATTTCGAGCTCGCACTGACATTTTTAAAAAGGTACCTACATGAACAGTTAGTTCATCATCTTCTAACTTATGAATTTTTAAGTAAGCTTCCTCTAAATGTACAGGTAGAGTACTCTTAAAAATGGAATCAGAAACTGATTAGTGTATACTCTATAAAATTTACAGAAAAATAAAAAGTGGAGTGTTGTCTGCCCACTCCTGTCATCACATGGGCAAGGTAATTGATCCAGATTAACAGTATACCCCAAGGGGAAACACATTACAAATTTAACTGTGCCAGCCCTTAAACCAAACAATAATCCACTCTCCCAGCGTCCAATTGATTTTAAAAGATAACTTAATGGGGTATTTAATTCATCCGCGATGGGCAAGTAACTTACTACAGACTTTTTCTGGACCTCCCTTTCATATCTTAAAGTTCTGTAGTGATCATATAGAGCCCCCCGAATAGCTTTTTTGTTCATACCAACAATTTCATTTGGATTTGTAAAAACCAATACATGGTTGATACTGCTCAAACTATCCCTCACTGCAGCAAGCCATGGTATTTCTCTTCCCTTATTACACTTAAGACAATCTCTAATAATTTCTCTAGTAAGTGACGCTGCAGGATTCTTACAGATCGCAAGCCAAAAAAGGGCAGTCTTCAACATAGTGTAATTTTAATTCAGCATGGCAAATATACGGTGAGGTGGAGATCAGGGCTCCCAAGATTTTTCGACAAAATCTGTTTTCTTTAAGCTGGATACTATCACACTTTGTATGTCCCCATATCTCCGCGCCATATGTCGGTGGCCGAATGCACTGTGTTTTATACATTTTTAAAAGTGCTAATATTATCCCTGTCTTTTTAGGCTGCGGTAGACCAAGGATTGAATTAATAACTTTGGAAAACTTGTTCCTGCTATATGTCACATGGTCTACCCAAGAACCATTAGCAGAAAAAACAAGCCCAGAATAGGGAAAAGTGCTAGTGCAATATCGTTTTTTATCATCTACAATAATCAAATTTAAAAGGTGCTTTTTTGGCCCACAAGACATGATAAATGATTTTTTAGAATTAGTACACAGATCCAAACTTCCCATAAAATCCACGAAACCCCGCACTAAAATTTGTAAAGCATTAGGTGTTCATCCCATTAAAACAGCATCGTCGGCATACAATAAGGAGGGGACTAACTTACCATTAATTTTGGGGACATCGTTAGTAAGTACGATCAGGGATTTATGCAGATTATTAATATATAAAATAAAAAGCAGGGGGGCCAAAACACACCCCTGCCTTACACCTCTGTCGACTCTGATGTCCCCCGAAACTTCCCCACTCTTATTAATCCTCACGTGGGATCTCAGGTCCCTATGCAAATATGCTAAAAAATGGACTAAAACCTCATCTAAACCATATTATAAAAGGATAGACCATAAACGAGACCTATTAACAAAATCAAAAGCCGAGGTAAGATCCATAAAGGCCAAATATATAGGGGTTTGCTGGGCTACAGTATATTTCCCAATAATTAGATTGAGATTCAAACATTGTTCGATAGTGCCCACCTTACTTCGAAATCCCAATTGGCATGATTGTAAAATACAATCATCCTCGGCCCATGTCCTTATCCTATTATACAAGATCCTCCCTAAGATTTTCATGGTGTTATCTATCAGGGAGATTGGCCTATAACAATTTGGTTCAGATCGATCGCCATTTTTAAAAACTGGTACCATGGTACTTGTAGACCAAATACTTGGGAGTGGGGCATTAGTTAAGTTATTAGAAACATTTAATAAAAGGGGCGCCCAGAACTCAGGTTTAAACTTAATTAAATCAATAGGCAGCCCATCAGGACCTGGAGCTTTATTACTCAAACTTTGATTAACAGCATCTTCAACTTCCTGCAAAGATATTACAATTCCCGGGGGATCCTCAAACTCTAAGAGGGCTTTGCTATGTGATGGTAGTGAATAAATCATAGAGAAATGGGCTTCCTACGCCTCACTTGTTATATTACAATTTATTGAAGATAGTGGTTGAGCGAGTGATCTCATATTTTTAACTGCAGCCCAGAAAGCGTTCCCATTATTTAAGAGGGCAGCTTCTGCTAGGGCATCCCAGCGCTAATTCATAAGTTCTTCTTTCCTTTGCGAGACGGTTACCTTATACTTTTTCCTTGGAGATTTGACCAAGGAAGAATTTCTTGGGGTTTTTGATAATGCCCCACGCAGCTGTCTGTTGATTGATGAGCATTCACCATTAAACCATCTTGGTCCAAGCTCCACTCTCAACATTGGTTTCGATAATATAGATTTTATCCCCTCACATAGTTTTGTAAAGGCATCAATTACCACCAGGTTGGGATCATGTGATGACAAACATAAATCGATGAGACTCGGGTAGTCCCTAATCATCTTAGAAAAAGATCTGTATAATTAACTCCTCGCCAAACCAATCTTAGGTTATCAGTAGAGGGTGTCAAGTTCCTGGCGCCACACTCATTTTTATAAATTGGTTTTGGTGCAATTCTTAATTCTATCATAATCGGATTGTGGTCGCCATGAATGGCAGGGACAACCTTAGCTTTTATTAGAAAATCCTCGAGAGTAGGGGAAATAAAAATATAATCTATAGTGGTAGCACTACCCCTTCCTCTAAATGTTGGTTCCGGGAAGTCACTGTTATCATTTACCGCAGCAATTTCCATCACATTTAGCAGATTATCATTGTACAAGTGATCACGTAGTTCAATACCCCTATTACATCGGTATATCTTATTGCGAGTACCTGTGGGTAACATAAGATCACTGGGGATTTTGGCATTAAAATCACCCCCAGACAAATACCCACAGTATTACCAAGCTGTAAAGATGCAATAAAATTAAACAAATTGACAACATTTATATTAGGTGCAGAATGAAAATCATTGTTATAAAAATTAATTAAACATATGGATATACCCCTTTTATATATTACCACTTGCAATTTATCATCTTTGGTATCTAACACCTTTATAGTACCTCCAGCCGCGATATTAACCCAAATTGAAAGACCGCCAGATGGGCGTCCAAGCTTAGGAATGAGTGCAAGGGTATTAAAACATTCAAACCCTTAAATATATAAGTCTTGCGTGGCCCATGTCTCCTGAAACATAAGGATGTCCTGCTCCTGTACTATATCTAGCCACTCTGGTAAAAGTATTTTAGACTCTAGACCTGCAATGTTCCAACTTAGTACTTTCAAATTACAATCATTAATTACCTATTAGACAGAGCATGATCTATTGGCTCAGGAGAATACACATATATATCCATTAGGGGACCAGCTTCATTAATTGTCAAATGTGGCATTAGTCAATCCTGGCTATCCAAGTCAGACAAAGGTAGGAACCTGTTGTGCAGGGATGGGTGGGGAGCATTATTTATCAAGGGCCCGGGAACTGGCTTATAAAAATAACCCAATGGTAATGAATAGATATGTGTAGAGTTTAAGGTAGGATCTTCTAGTGCCCTCAAAAGTGATATAACCATGGGCGGACTGCGAAAGTTAATCACTATGCAGTTCCCCTCGATATTCTTTGGTGACACCCCCACCCACCCAACTCTTCTAACCATAATGATGTTATACATGTCTGACACCTTAAACCTCCTGTGTTTAGATAGCCAATCCACACATTTATTTCGTAGTTGATGCCAAGTTTCCCCCTGTTCTTTCTTGAGGGTTGGTACCCCTGCCAACACTAAGACATATGGACAAGCCTCTGGCGGTAATCCTAATACCTCCGCATTAGAATCATAATGACCCTTTCTCATGAAATTTGATAAGCCCTTGCCTGAATTGGAATTCTCTCCAGATCAAATGATAACTGGGTCAGGCAGGCTAGTATAGGGCAGATTTTGAGGAGTCCTGGATATGTTACATGTGTTAGTAACGAGGGGCTGGTTTTCCTGCGCTTCATTAAGCTTGGGTACAAAAAGATCTTTAACTTTATTACATGTTACACATGAATTACCAGATGGAAAACCTTTGAGCGAAGTTGGTATTGGAATCAAAGAGTCAGGTCTCGGGCCAACATCAGGTAAAATAAGCAGTTGCAACATTCTGGGTGGACTCTTTTTGACCACTCATGTTATTCATTACAATATCCAAAAGATCTAAATGTTCCCAAAGGGAAGTAAAATTCCTATCAGTTCTTTAATCCGTACAAGAACAGTGTCCAAAGTGGTATCCACAACAGTATCAAGAGTATCAAGAGCAGCATCTCCGAGGGCACTCTGTATTGGTATCGGGAAGACAGTATCAGTCTGCGTACTAATAGAACTGGTTTGTACCACCTCAGGCTTAGCAACTCGGGACCCTTTTTGTTGTTTTTGTTTTTAAGTACCCACACCCCTCTTTTTCTTCACCAATGTCACTCTCTTGTTATCCTCAATATGAGGTTTAGAAGTCCGTGCCCTTGTGGCTGTGCTTGGCCCATTTAAAGTAACCATGGAAGGTACATCCAACTCAGGTGCAAAGGGGGGCTGAGACAAGCTCTGTGAGGTCGCGATCAAACAGGTTTGCGAAGCACCACCCGAAGTAAAAGTACCTAATGATGAGCGTCTCAGCAAGGTGAGAGGATCTAGTGAGAGCCGCCGTTCCGTCAACTCAATCTCATGACTAAGCATTGATTCAGCCCTAGTAATGAAGGTATCCAGGGTCCCTGCTACTCCCTTGCGTGTGCTCATTATGAAATCTAAATATCAGGCGGAGAAACGCCTACCTAAACACGAGTAACAATAGTCAATAGAGGTTTAAAATACTAAGACACCACGATACCTGAGGTCCGAAAAGTCTATTTCTGCTGTCCCACTGTTCAAGTATTAGAAGGTCGGGCCCAGCCCAGCCTCCTCCTGGCTACGACGGGCGTGGACAGGCCCGTCCTTGGCCCAGGCTTTGCCCGGGCACGCCTGCGCATGTCCCGCGCTGCGGGAACCCTTGGTTGGTTTTAAGCGCCTCCCGGCGCTGAACGGTCACGTAGGTGCCTCCTAGCGCGTAGACCGCTGGGAGGTGTAGTCCCCCCGGGCTGCACTGCAGCGTGATGGAAAAGTGCAGACAGGAGCGTGCTGTGTGCTGGATCGGGCTCCATTTACAATAAAGCAGACATACAAAGGGCACCACAGGTCACAGCAGCAGGTAGTCCTCTGAGAGTACATCCAGAAAGTGAACTGAAGAGTGGGTCTGAGGGATTGCAGTTTATACCACATTCCATCTTTGAAATTGAGAGAAGTTTCTAGATGTTTCTTCTTTGAAATGCATGGAATTTCCTGACTCCCCTGGCCTGGCTCCAACTGGTTGTAGTGTGAATGTGGATTTGATATGCCCTTTGTGTGAAGGTGGAGCACAGGCTATTCAGTTACAAGTGGGGCTGATCCCAGCTCTGCCCCCCCATCCTGGCAGCAGATGGCCCACTGAGGGACACCTAATACCTATATTGTGTGACTGTCTGGGAGGAATTTACAAAGTCTAACTGTCAGTTATACCCGGTTCTGTGACCCAGTAGGGGTTGCAGGCACCAAAAGGCTAACAGAAGGAAAATGCCAACTTTTTAAATGTGTCATTTTCAAAAATGTAGTTTCAAATCGGACTTTTCCATTTAAGTGAATTTTTCATTATAATTTTATAGATACAAAACATAAACTGCTTAAATGGTCCCAATCAAAAGTTAGCACTAAACATTAAATGTATTAAGGCAACCAGTGAAAAACTAATTTAGATGTTTTCTCTACCAGGACATAAAAGTACATGCCCAGCCTTTTAATTACAATGCACCATGCCCTATGGCCTACCTAGGGCCTACCTTGGAGGTGACCTATATGCAATAAAAGGGAATTTTAAGGCTTGGCAGGGGGGTTGTATTGCCAAGTTAACTTGGCAGTTTAAAACTGCATTCAGGCTGCAATGGCAGGCCTGGGACATGTTTTAAGGTATACTTAACTATTTGCACTTACCTTCTCGATATTTTGATCCTCGATATGTTTAACACGATAATCTATCCATGTGATATTTTTGTCCTCAATATTCTGTCAGTGATCCGTACAGACAGGAGATGTGTGGCAGCAGATCCTGCAGTTTAACAGTATTTTTCTCTGAACTGGCTCCATGAGCTACATAGTTCCTTTAAGAGCCTCTGTTGCACTTAATACATATTATTAAAAAGTGAGTAGAATAAGTACATGGACTTATATGCCCTACTCTTGTTTATAGGCAACGGCCATTCATCCAAGTCCTTCATGAAGTTGAGTATCCTGGGCAGGAAAAAATATGTAATTTAATTTCTGCCTCTAAATCAGGGGTGGAAAGCAAAAATGTAATGCAGTAACCTGCAAAGTCAGTCACAAGGCTAGTTCACCAACCCACCACCAGCTGTTGAGTATCTCAACTTCCAGACAAGGCCACAGCCATACTTTAGGAACTACCTTCGATAAAAACAGACTCAGTCAAAATACACATTCTGAGTAGGTGGACCCAAAGACTGCAGCTCATGTGTCACTTAGTGCATTTAAATGAGAGTAATTCTTTCCAGGTGACCGATAGCCCTGTGAAACTCACATGGCTAAATAGCAGATTCCAAACTACTTTTCACCATAAATAGACACATTAAACAATATTAATTTGGAATTTTCTTATGGTTCGGACCCGATTTAGAGTTTTGCCGCGAGGGGGCTCCATTGTAATGGTGATGGAATACCCTCTCCACCAAACTGAAGGTCCGTCCACCTCATTTAGAGTCAGGCGAACCTTCAACGTGTCAATGTCAGAGACTACTCTCTCTCCACCGCTGACATACACCTCTGACGGCCCGAAGGAGTAAGGGCCATTAGAGGTTTTGCCATTTGCTGAACCGGCCCTTTTTAGAATGGCCCAACAAATGGCAAGTTTTCACTGTCTGTCATTGCTAGGTAAAATCCAGCAGTTAGGGGCAGTGAAAATTACAAAAGGACCTCTCTTTGCCATGTCAAGAAACTCCCATGGCGAGAGGAACACAGTTTTTTTTATTTTCAAAAAACAAGTTCCTAGTTTGAGATTTTGTTTTTAAAAATCAAAAAAGCTGAAAGTTTGACAGATAGCTCCATCACGTTGATGGAGCAGTGCATCAAACTTTGAATTCCTTATAGGAACCTTTGTGATATTGATTCCTGGAAATGCAAGAGATGTCTACTGTGCTGACAAAGAACCCTCACCACGGGTAAAGTATTTCTTCATGGCAAAAGTACATACTCCATCTACCAAAGTCTAAATCTGGCCCCTTATTTTAAAATCAAACTCTACTTTTGAGTGCAAGGTCTATGTATAGTTGAAAGTAAGAAAAGAATTCAGTGGTAGCAATTGTAAACAATAAACAGAAAAATAAAAATAAATGCAACTTTCTAATGGTTTTGTAATATTTTGCTAAAATCTCCTCCATTCTTGCCTTAAGTTAAATTCTGTCCAGCACATCAGGAAGCCTGCCACCGTGTTAAATGTTCTCACATCTGCCCACATATCTCAACAGAACAAGCAGTGATATTGTTCTGAGTGCAGTGTATGTAATCTGCCTGCCAAGTGACAGCTCCAGGCTTCACTAGCCTCTGGGAGCAGAAAGTGGCATTTACCCAGTTAATTATTTTCATGCCCTTCCATACATTTTGATATTATTTTTGATAGCTAACTCTAAACACAAGGGTCTTTTACTGAATGTTTCTGAAAATAGATACTAACAAGCTAATCAGCTGGTCTTTCAACTAGTTCTACTCTCAAGGCCTTATTGAATATTTTGATAAACATCCCTGATAATGCTCAAGGTGAAATATTGTTGGATCTTGGAAAAATAACAATTACTGAACTATCAAATAATACTAGAGGTGACATTGAGGCCACAGCATACTTAATAATGTTCAATGTAGAACACATTCACATGAAACATATACTCACATATAAATGAGAATGCATATATGGGCATATACATATGAAAGAAATGCAATGCGGATACATAAACAAGAGAGTACAAATCAAGCCAAACAATGCAGACGTTGAGCTTCCAATATTTCGAAATATTGGTGCTCACAATGTGGCACACAGGACTTCTGGCACTTCTTTGGAGATCAGGTCGAGCATTATAGTCTGCCAATAAGACTGCATCCTGCCACTTTCTTGGGTATTGCACCAGGGCACCCAAGTATAATGCCAGACAACAACAACATCTTATGTTCAGGCTGTTAGTCCCTGGCAAGGGCCTCAGGACCAGAACTTCTGCACCAGGATCAAAACTTCTGCACCTCTACTGAGCATGTGTTTACAGACCATGCCACCTAGTGGTATCACACATGTTCGTACAACTCAACAGTATGCCATGTTTTTATACCTGTAACTCATCCAACCATATCAGCATCCCATTCTCTACTACTCACTCTAGATAGCTTAATATTATCCCATTTATGCTCGTCAGTATTCACTACAGAGGTGTAAGCCAGGATTTTATTTTTGTTCTTCTTACCTTTGCATTCTCTCTTCTATTTTGTCCATGCACTGCCTTATGTATCTCACAATTATGTAAGAATTACCAACCACTTGCCCCTGATCTGAGATCCTGTGCATAAGACAATCCAGTCTTGGTTGCTCTACAACCAATCTGCAGCAAAGTGTCTCCCTTTCACTTATTTAATTACCCCCTTTTCCCTTTGCACAGGGGTCCTTTTCACAGACCTTGTGATATGCATAGATGCAGTGAGTAGACCGATAGGAGGAGGAGAAGGGATTGGCCTTGATGCCCACAATTCTGTCCTTGCCATGGTCATGAGGACGTAGTGCAATATTGTATATTACTCTTCTAGATGTCTGACATGATCTGCTGCATGGGCAACGTCATTTTCAGTCACTTCAACGTCTTAGGTGATAGATCTGACAAGAGCACAAAGAACACCTTCCTTGTTCCCCTTTGGCATAGTGGGCTCTAAGCAGCATTCCCTGACTCCTCTATGGACAATGGGAACCAGCAATGATGATGGGCAGATCTGTAAAGAACACTGGTGAAAACATCTGTTGACAAACTGAGATATTCATGGTAACCGCATCCTCAGCCACCAGCAGCATCAGTATGCCCCCAGTACCCTTGATGCTACTGAAACCATTATATGCACATTCTATAGTGAGGTGAGTCTCTTTTAAGTCAATACCATTCCCACCCTGCCACTGCAAAGAAATGTTTGAATGCTGATGAGCCATCAGACAGCAGGAAGAACACAGATGTAAGATGATCAAATCTGAGAAACTTTATAAAACTCGATTTCTAGTGTTCGCAATATATTGCAAAACAAAAATATTTGTAAAAAAAATATCAATAACACAATTATTGACTTTACATTCTTTCTTTGTAAAATCCAAAAATATTGTGGACCAAAATACCATCATTAAGGAGGTAAGTATATCAAATTTGAAATTCTTAAACATGGATAACCTTTAACAAATATATCAACTTTAAAAATATTATTACATTTAATAAATATACAGATCTAGTATAGTACATTTATACATTTTTATAACATAAATAATAAACAAAGAATATGTAATTTAAAATAAAAGGTAAAAAACTAAAAACATAAAATGGAAATGAGAACATTATTAAAAAAGCATCCATTACAAAATTGAAAATGCCAATAATAATTAGATCATTAATCTTTCAAGAAAAAAATAAATTAAAAGCTATAAATAAAATGTACACAATAGCAATGATTAAAACTAAACAAAAAACTATATATAATTAAATTACTCAAAAAATAAACATGTATAATACAAATGTAAAATTAACTTAAACTATACAATAAAAAAATTAAAAAACAAAACAAGCATTTTTTTAAATTAAACTTTTGAAATATGTTTAGAGTTAGAGGAACAGTTAAAACACAAAGGACCTGATTTAGAGTTTGATGGATGGAGTTTCCTCTGCTATCGCAATAGACCTCTTCCTCCCGAGTTGTCAGTTGGCCCTTCATACATCTCTCTTTAAAGTCAGAGGAAGTGTTGTCTCATGATGGTTCCTGTCAATGCAGGAAACGTTTGAAAGATTGTTCTGTTAACCATGACAGATGGTCATGAAACTTGTCAAAAGTTGTTAGATTTAAAAAAGAAGGAATAAATAAATGGCCTCTCAAACCTTGTAAGTTTTGTGGGGGTCAAATTACATTTTTCCCTGTCCTTCACTGCAAGGTTTCCTCGTGGTGATGGACTGAAAAAAAAAGACTTCATACCATTCACTGAGGGTCTGCGTCAACAGAATATTTAAAGTCTGCGTGACTCTAATTGAGGGGTACTGTGACACAGAGTACCCTGTATGTCAAAAATTAAATCATGCCCAATGTATTTTCAGGAGGTATTATTATTATTATTATTATGTGTGCACACAATACTCTCACTCTTGTTTGATGCACACACAAAATCGAAGATAGCAATCAATAAAACATGCAAAAAAGAATAACATTAAAGGCCAGATGTACGACCCTAAATTGCGGTCGCAAACGGCCAATTGGCCCGTTTGCGACCACAATTTAGGGCAATGTCATGTACAAATCTCACTTTGCGAATCAGTAAATTTTACCGATTCGCAAAATGAGGTTTGCGACTCGCTATTATGAAGGGGAGTGCCAAGGCTGTCCCTTCTTAATAGTGACTCGCATTTGAATGTATGAATGTTTTGTGACCGCAATTGCGGTCACAATACACTCGCAATTTACCACCTACTTCAAGTAGGTGGTAAACCATTTGCAAACAGGAAGAGGCCCTAGGGGACCCCTTCTCCTTTGTGAATGGGTCAAAATATATTTTTTAAGGGCAGTCAGTGGTCCCAGGGACTACTGCCTGCCCTTAGAAATGAAACAAAAAAGTTTAAATTTTCATTTTTTAAATGCATCCCGTTTTCCTTTAAGGAAAAACTGCCTGCAATTAAAAAAAAACTGCTTTATTTAAAAGCAGTCCCAGACATGGAGGTCTGCTGAGCCCAGCAGGCCACCATCCCTGGGAGGGCCAGCCATTCCCAATGGGGTCGCAAATTGTGATAGCCTCATTAATATACATGAGGCATGCAATTTGCGACCCCATTGGGAATCGCAAACAGTTTCTCAGACACTGTTGTGCATCCTAATTAGTGAGTCGCGAATTGCGAGTCGCAAATGCGACGCAATTTGCGACTCGATAATTGGTGGGTCATACATCTGGCCCTAAATGATTAGTTAATTAATAAATGGAAAAAAAATACTTGTTAAACAGGGCACTGGTTGTTTGCACACACATGTGAGTGTGTTTGTGTCTTAGCTGGAATGTGTATCAGATCATGTGTTCATAACAAGTAACCATGTCATATGGTCCAAAATATCCATCAAGGGGTTCTAGTGAAATCAAAAACCAGGAAGCCAAAGGCTCAATGGTTTGCAAATGTCCCCAGAGCACCATGGTGGTCTAATTGACTCATATTACACGTTAGCTCTAATGTATTTTTTATATTACATGATCATTTGGGGGAGTTACCTTGAAAAAGCTACTTTCTTCTAAAAGCAGCTGACAATGCACACCGAATGAAATTAAAATGTTTGGATCTTTTATATTTTTCTTGAATAAATTGTAAATAAATCAACAGGCATTGGTAAGGGTCACTAATTTATGTGGTTCCTAAGTTACAGGTTTACTCTATATCTTTGTATAATGTATTTGCCACATAAGTTTAATCAAAAATGTTTCCAGCCTAAGTGGACTAGAATGATATTACCAGAGAGTATGAAAGAATATCATACAGGTAACTGTTTAGAACAGAATAAATGTTCTGGCATAGAACACATTAAACATAACCAAAGAGGGGGTGACACAGAAAGCAAAGTGTAGTTAGGAGAAACTTTCAAATTAATAAATTGTGTGCTGTACGAGACGGGGTCAACAGTGATAGGGGATTATATTCCCTGGCCCAGTATGGCTACTTCTTGTCAGGGGTCAGGTGTCAGGGGCCACGCTGCTCCCTGTATTCTTTGCCGCTTGTCCCACAGCTCTCTACTGCATCACACCTTTCCCTGGGAGCTCCCTGTGCCTTACACTGCCTGAACTTCAGCATTGGTGCATGGTGGGGGATACAGGTACCCGCCTCCTGGGTACATTGAGTGCCCTTGTGGGCAAGCCCTTATGCTATTGTAAAAGAAGGGTGTGCGCCCCGAATATAGTCCATGAATGTCTTTGGGCATTGCTCATGGTGTCTTTATTATGTGTGAGCCTTTGGACTGTGTTAGAAAAGGTCTCACTTCCTGAAATGCATCTAAAACCATCTGCAAGCCCCTGCATCCTGTTTCACTGAGGGGGTGTGTGCTCATGCCGAGACACGTGACCTGGTGGCCATGTTGGGTGGTGGCGGGTATATAAACCATGCCCCAGGCACTGCCCACTGCTTGGCTTTGGTGTTCCTGATCAGAGCAGACCTCCGTATGTTACCTCTTACCTGAATCCCCTTCTCCTGGAGCTTTGCCTGCATCCTCGCCTTCCTGCTTCACTCCTTGGCTCCTCTCCCCAATGTCAGACCAGACCCCGGATCTCCCTGCAAGAAAACAAAACACAGAAAACAACAAATAAGTCATATGTACTTTGGTCTTCTACCTCGCGCCATCACCTCTAATGGACAAGGTAAGTTCTCATTTGTGTTGTTATTAGTGATTTCTCAGGCCTGTAGCATTTAATTGCTTATACTACAATTCCCATCATTGTTTGGAGAGACCACAATGCGTAATAACCATAAACAGACTCTTGGGAATTTTCTCTGAGGACTGTGACATGAACAGATCCTAGCACATGAGCAATGTGGACAGTTGGTTTAGCACTAAGCTTAGAAGGCTGTGACTAGAATAACTGCTCATCTCGTTTAAAGGTGATTCTATGTAAAGTCAGTTGGGCACAAACACATGTATGTACTTGTTATTGTTGCTCAAAGAGGTCATCGTAGTTGCTAATTCGTCATCTCTTCTTCTAGGATTATCCAGTTATAAGAGTCTAGCCCTTGACACACTGCATCACCAGAAGGGGCACTTCACCATCCCTCTCATGTACCCATCAGAACCAGCAGACACTGAGCTGTGTTTTCCTTTTATCTCTCTTCCCATACCCCCCTTCCCTCTTGGGACACCTGCCTGAACTCCCTGACCCAGTGGTGGGAGTGCTGAGAGGTGTTTCAGGAGGTATGGGGACCTGACATTGCCCATGCAGAATACCTGACATTCAGGTGAGTGGGTGCAACACTTTTAGGAGGCATTTATTACATAATGGCATATATAATACATGGAAGCCACTATTGATTCGAGGAATACAGTCCCAGAAATAATGAAGTTAGCATTAAGATATTGAGAAAAATGTGATTTACCTTTTTCCCACAAGATGGTTAGTTGAGTTATCTTATTAGCGCACCTCATGCTCATGTAAATGTTTAATAAGAGTAGCAGAGGTGATAATTGGAATTTTATACATTGCATCCATGTCAGGTCAAATGAAAGCAATTGGAAAGTAACATCAGTATTTGTTGATAGATAAATGTCTAACCCACCTTTTCCCAGACTGTTCCATGAAGAATGTGTAGCGCTAATGGGGATCTCCTAATTGCCAATAATCAGACTACTCTGTTCCCTCCATGTTTCTTATTTTTTTTGTAAATGATTTTTATTGATTTTGACAAAGTAACATCATTAACATCTTCATGACGATATGATCCAACATTGACATTGTAAAATGCCAATAATTTGACTGGCATAAACGGGATGCCAGGGAAAACTCACTTACTAAGCCAGGAAGTCCACCTTGTTAGCCCTGCTGCACCGTACTGCGGCATAGTACATTTATAAACAGTCAAATAGGTCAGGAGAACCAACGGGAAATCCACCATTGTTACACAGAGCAATTTCTCCATTAGATCGTATATGAAAAACAAAATAGAATAACCTGAACAAGAGGAACTCTTATATTCCATATAGGTACCCTATATAGGCGCAGGTAACATTGCAACCTTTCACCTATATCCTTCCCTACATTACATACATAACGGTTCATATGGACTGACCTTTTACCTAGATACAACACTGCATTCAGAACGCAAGTTTTTCCCTAGTTCGAATCTCATACATTATGCATGAGGCTTCTTGGAAGCACAGCAGGACTAACAGCAGGACCGACATCTCCTGTATAATATCTCAGTGTAAAGTTCAGGCCCAACGTCATCCTTTAGGCCGACACAGTAACACAGCAAGGTAGGACCACTGGGGAGACCGATAGGTATATATACATCATGTCTTGCTTAGAAAGATAGAGGAGACCGAGACATCCCGGCTGACACACTGACCAGAGACGCTGAGGTTCCTGCATGCAGACGCTCCAGCTAGCAGTGGTCTAACATCCCTCCCGGGGTGTCCAACTCGAGACCAGGACGGGGTCCCATAGTCTATCATTCTCAGGTAATGGGGTTGACTAGATCCTAGGGTTGTCACATCCTGACAGGAATTAAATGGCAAATCCTCATTGGCTGTTGTTGCTGATCAATCATTGCTGCATATCAATTTTCACTGGTGATTCCTGAGCCAATTAGGAAAGATGGGAGCCAAGACAAATCTTCCATTTGGATAGGTGTGGTGCAGCGGCCAGGGCAGCTGACTTCGGAGCACAGGGTTCACGGTTCGATCCCTGGCTCCGGCGGCAGCTCAGCTCAGCACCATGTGACTCTGGGCAATAGCTCACTTAATTTCCACTCCGGCCCCCAGCGCCTTGAGACCCGTAAGGGTGAGTAGCTGCGCTATATAAAACGGACTTATATATTCTTCCTGAAACTTTATTTACTGGACCAGGGCGTAAAAGTGTAGTTTATAATTTTAAAGTTCGGCACTTTGGCTGGTTTGAGGAGAGAGCCAATAGCACCTTGTAATAGTGGGCTGCTGGAATGATTTCAGAGTGGCGATAGCCTGCCCTTCTCTCATAGAGAGGGATGATGGTATTAATATTAATGGATAATTTGAAGGAAAATCCTATCTACTTTCGATACCCCACTCTGCAAACTGTGCTCTACAATAAAACACTCTATTCGCTATTTCCAGGGTTGACCATGTAACCAAGGTAATTACCAATGTAGAGTAGGAGGGATCTTGGTTAACTTGAATTGCCTCAATGTGTACAGAGGTAAGACCAGATACAAAGTGTATTGAAACCGTATTCTAATAACCAACTGCTTCTTTTTACCAGTCACTGTATAAATACGTCACTGTTGGTTATGGTCACAACACTGGGGCACATCAGTCACTTTTTTATCTTTTATTTTGTATAAAGTGTGAATACAGAGTAAAGTTCTTACTCCTTTTTCTAATGATTGTCTTTTGCAAATAAAAGTTATGCCCATTTTCGGCTGAAGTGGGCATGACAGAATGTCTGTTGTATGTGGGCTTCATTTTCAAACTTTTGATTGATTCCTTAGCATAACCTATGAAATAATAGTGTTAGAATGTTATAATTCTCTGCTCTAACTATAACTCTAATTGAAATGCAAGTAGCAAATACTCCTTGCATAAATTTCCATTTTTCTGGTTGAAATGAGTTACTTGTGAACAAATGTATGTTTGCTGAACATCAGAGTACTGGGCATCCCAGAATACACTGCGTGACCAATTCTGAGAACTATATGGAAACTCTACTTCGTGTCCTGTTTGGTCACACTTGACCACAATGTTTTCAGTGGAGCACATGCATCACTGATTGGGGTCGTGCCCCTCACCTGAAGCTTGGCACACTACAATATAGCAAAACCAAAGGGGATGATGGACGGAGTGTTGAACATTGCAAGCACTCACCCCCAGTCAACTGATCTGGGTTTAATCCATCATCATTCTTTAGCTCACTCCGCCACCCCAGTTCAGACATGGCCATATGCAAATCAGTCTGACCCTGTGCCTCATGGGAACAGTCCAGCCCGAACTGCCAAGCCATGTCTTCTCTGGACCGGAAACAAGCATCCTGGGACCGGTTACTGGCTTACAGCCGTCATCAACCAGGCTATCTTGAATCCAGTGGCAAAGTGAGCAAGGGACCCACGTCTGGGCATACCCTGCCAACTTAGGGCGAACATAGCAAAACCAAAGGGGATGATGGACGGAGTGTTGAACATTGCAAGCACTCACCCCCAGTCAACTGATCTGGGTTTAATCCATCATCATTCTTTAGCTCACTCCGCCACCCCAGTTCAGACATGGCCATATGCAAATCAGTCTGACCCTGTGCCTCATGGGAACAGTCCAGCCCGAACTGCCAAGCCATGTCTTCTCTGGACCGGAAACAAGCATCCTGGGACCGGTTTCTGGCTTACAGCCGTCATCAGCCATGCATATGGCCATGTCTGAACTGGGGTGGCGGAGTGAGCTAAAGAATGATGATGGATTAAACCCAGATCAGTTGACTGGGGGTGAGTGCTTGCAATGTTCAACACTCCGTCCATCATCCCCTTTGGTTTTACACTACAATATAGACCACTTACTCCATTACACTATCCTGTGCCTCACACATGAAAAGGAAGAGATTCAATACCAAGTCAGCAGATTATCCATATACCCAAAATGTTATCCTTTGTGTGTGTCTCTCCTTTTCTGTAAACAGGCATGTAGATTTTGTCACATTTGCTGGGCATTCAAAGACAGAGGACAAATATCAGGCTCTGTCTTTCAAGGGAGACTTGGGGGTCGATTCCGATGTCGGCCGGAAGCACACCTAACAGTATTCGTCCGGAAAAAATACCAGCCGAACGCGTGTTTCCCGACCGACTCGAAAACTCTACCGAACGAACAAGTACGATGCGCTTAACAGCCCAGATTCCGAGCGAGCCGTACTTACCCAATCCAGCTCCTTTTCTCCGCCCGAGCCGGATCCGTAAACGCCGAATCGAGTTGCACGGAATCAAATACACAGCACCTTCCGGCCGGACTAGTACGATGCGTCTTCCGTACGCGCCGAACTCGTCGCTACGTCCGGCACGTTTCAGCATCCGGGAGAGCCGTACATAAGCTCCGTTTCGCGTCACAAAATGATCCACGGCTACGAGACGAACAAGCCAGCGACGAGTACGAGTCGAAGCCACGAGAACCCGAACGAGACGACCCAACCATGAATCCCATCGCGCAGATCCTACCAATACTCTACATCTATTACCGGGACCGGTTCGGACGCGTACGGCATAGACGGTAAGTCAAACACCAACAATACAAACTAACTACACGTACCTAAAATATGTCAAACACACATAGGGATGCACAAATGATGTACACTACCAACTGCACAATCATAGGGGTGGGATGGGCATCACCAATGCCATATACACCCATAGGTGCCTGGATGTCTGCCACCACTCATGGGGGGATGGATGCCAATCACTACCACCACCCCTACTCAGGGGGGCCTGGATGCCTATCACTCCTACCATACCCACTCATGGGGGCCTGGATGCCCATCACTACTACCATCCCCACTCATGGGGGGATGGATGCCTATCACTACCACCACCCCTACTCAGGGGGGCCTGGATGCCTATCACTACTACCATCCCCACTCATGGGGGGCTGCATGCCTGCCACTACCACCACCCCTACTCAGGGGGGCCTGGATGCCCATCATACTACCATCCCCACTCATGGGGGGATGAATGCCAATCACTACCACCACCCCTACTCAGGGGGGCCTGGATGCCTATCACTACCACCACCCCTACTCAGGGGGGCCTGGATGCCCATCATACTACCATCCCCACTCATGGGGGGATGGATGCCAATCACTTCCACCACCCCTACTCAGGGGGGCCTGGATGCCTATCACTACCACCATACCCACTCATGGGGGCCTGGATGCCCATCACTACTACCATCCCCACTCATGGGGGGATGGATGCCAATCACTACCACCACCCCTACTCAGGGGGGCCTGGATGCCTATCACTACCACCACCCCTACTCAGGGGGGCCTGGATGCCCATCATACTACCATCCCCACTCATGGGGGCCTGGATGCCCATCACTACTACCATCCCCACTCATGGGGGGATGGATGCCTATCACTACCACCACCCCTACTCAGGGGGGGCTGGATGCCTATCACTACTACCATCCCCACTCATGGGGGGCTGCATGCCTGCCACTACCACCACCCCTACTCAGGGGGGCCTGGATGCCTGCCACTACCACCACCCCTACTCAGGGGGGCCTGGATGCCTATCACTACCACCACCCCTACTCAGGGGGGCCTGGATGCCTATCACTCCTACCATACCCACTCATGGGGGCATGGATGCTCATCACTACCACCACCCCTACTTAGGGGGGCCTGGATGCCTATCACTACTACCATCCCCACTCATGGGGGGCTGCATGCCTGCCACTACCACCACCCCTACTCAGGGGGGCCTGGATGCCTATCACTACCACCACCCCTACTCAGGGGGGCCTGGATGCCCATCATACTACCATCCCCACTCATGGGGGGATGGATGCCAATCACTACCACCACCCCTACTCAGGGGGGCCTGGATGCCTATCACTCCTACCATACCGACTCATGGGGGCCTGGATGCCCATCACTACTTCCATCCCCACTCATGGGGGGATGGATGCCTATCACTACCACCACCCCTACGCGTAGGATGGGTAATGCATAACACAACCAGCATACACCCACATAAGGAATAACAGAAAATGATATCCACCAAAACCCAATAACAAGCGTGTGTAGTCCATGTCAAATGCCTACAACACTGAACATGACAATGAACATACAATGTGACCCACTAACACATGTGTTACACATAAATGTGTGTGTTCTCCACTATACAAGCCGACCATGGCCACTGTGGCAATGGGGCCTAAAGCCCCATCACCACAGTCACCAAAAGGTAAGTGTGGTCTCAATGGCTGATGTAGCATTTGATCAGTGTGGCAATGGGGCCTAAAGCCCCATCACCACAGTCACCAAAAGGTAAGTGTGGTCTCAATGGCTGATGTAGCATTTGATCAGTGTGGCAATGGGGCCTAAAGCCCCATCACCACAGTCACCAAAAGGTAAGTGTGGTCTCAATGGCTGATGTACCTTTTGATCAATGTGGCAATGGGGCCTAAAGCCCCATCACCACAGTCACCAAAAGGTAAGTGTGGTCTCAATGGCTGATGTAGCTTTTGATCAGTGTGGCAATGGGGCCTAAAGCCCCATCACCACAGTCACCAAAAGGTAAGTGTGGTCTCAATGGCTGATGTAGCTTTTGATCAGTGTGGCAATGGGGCCTAAAGCCCCATCACCACAGTCACCAAAAGGTAAGTGTGGGCTCCATGGCTGATGTAGCTTTTGATCAGTGTGGCAATGGGGCCTAAAGCACCAGCACCACGGTGATCATAAGGTAAGTGTAGGCATGGTAAAAGCTGCCAAAGACAAACTGTATGGATGAATCCTGGTCACACAACAACTAAAACATCTGTGGCCTAGTAGTGCTTGTGTCCCATTGCAACATAGATTGGGCGAGGCTAACAGTGCAGTGTCACAGAAACATCCTTTTGGCCATGTGCATACAAACATCACACATGGGGGACCACATTGTCAACATTCTGCCAATAACACAATGACAGAAGTGACCATCATGATGCTGACCCACATATCTGCACCAATGGACACACAAATGTTGATATCCTGTGAAGACTGTCGATGTCAGGTGAACAAATACCATTCCATGGCAGCAATGGGACATACAAACCATGGTCATTGTGCTGACTAATGACCTAGGAGTCCCAGGGACAGCAGGGGAAAACAAGCAAACTACATACAGCCAATGGCACACTACAGAAATGCCAATGCAGTGATGCAAATGCACTAACACAAACAGGCAGACTCACACTGCATATCGAAATCAACAGGTGAGGGGGGGTGTGCCAGTGTCCCTAGGCAACCACACAACACATGAGGAGGCCTGAATCCCAATTACACAGATGTGTATACAGTGCCACACACAAGTATCAATCAATCAATCAAATAACTTTATTCGCATTTGGTGAATGCATAAAAGTACAAATAATTATCATAATACGAATTGATCGAGAGATATTTTAAAACAGTTAAAAACTTTCATTTTGTATATTTACCTATTAAAAATACCATAGTTTAAGTGCATCCGCATTTCTAAAACTAGCAGCTATATATCATAAGAGGAATATTTACACTAATCAAATTGTGATTATATCACCATCACGTAGACAATTCATTTTTCTTTTACAGATTCAATTTAACGTGTTAGCTAACTAGCAGCAATTTAATTAAAAACAGTATTAACAATTTATGACGGTTGGTAAGAATAATCACGTAAAACAACACCCCTATTTGAGGATCTTCTCCTAGTCCGAAGAACGGAATATAAAACGTTTGCTAATGTAAAACAAATATAGGGTGTTTCCAAAGAGTAAATAACTAAAAGAGCTAGGGAATAAGAGTGTAGGCTCAGTTTACTTTACAGGGGGTGGGGGTGGGAATATATCAATCAATCAATCAATATTTACTTTATTCGATTTGAAACACAAATCCTATAAGCATTTACATATAGATACAACCAAAAAATTA
This sequence comes from Calotriton arnoldi, assembly GCA_963921515.1. Taxonomy (NCBI): domain Eukaryota; kingdom Metazoa; phylum Chordata; class Amphibia; order Caudata; family Salamandridae; genus Calotriton; species Calotriton arnoldi. Next base: position 805,351 of record CAWUFW010004092.1, read on the forward strand.
ACAACCCAATATTTCATGATATCTAAAAACATACTAACAAATCATGTCTCAGTATCATTAGCCACTCTTGTAGATCTTGATTTAAGGGCCATTCTTAAAAAGTTTACCACACAAGACAAGGTTAAAACATCTGCGGAAAGTTTTAAAAAGAGCAATGCCACGCGTGCCTGTCTAATACCAGTAGTCTGTAATAAAGACTTCAAGAACCTTTTTCTAGGGAGGTCATAAAATGAACAATTAAAAAGGAAGTGGAGGGTATCCTGCGGAGACACATTATCGCAGCCGCAGGGCCCTCTTTCTCCAGGCTTTACTCCAAAGCCTGCTGGAACCGCTAAAATATGGTGGATAAAATTAAATCTAAAACGTGTGATTAAAAATCTATCATGGGCATTTGTCATAATAGTTAAATATGGTTCTATTTTCAAGGAGGTTTTAATTAAAACATGTTCTCTTACTGTGGGTTTAACCAACTCGTTACTCTCACGTTGCGCCATACTAAACTGGAAAAACAACTCTTTGACAACTGCCTTGTCCTTCTGTCTTATTATATCTGGCTCATCGAACAGTGCCTGCCGTCCCATTTTTTGTAGGCAATCCCGCACATATTTTAACCATGGGATCTTCATTACGTTAGCCAGGGACAAGCAATCCTGAACAACAAGCCTTGTCAGGCCTATCTCTTCATTTAACCAGACCTTTAACCAGTGAATTATAGGTCTAACAGCCACTAAATCTGAGATATAACTAGCTCCCAGTTCTTCATGTGCAATAAATGCTGGGGTGCTATGGGGAACCCTTAACAGACGCCTCATATATTTGTTTTCTTCCGTTTGTAGGCTATTGATTTTCACAAAGCCCCAGACCTCACTACCATACAGCACCTTGGCACAGCAGATTGAGTTGTACAGTTTCAAAATCACATCCGGGGTCCACAGCCCAAGCCTGCTTGCAAAGTTCGCAATTGAACCTGTGGATCTAATTAAAGACAGAGATTTCTCTTCTAATAACTGTTTAAAGTCAAGCTTCCCATCAAATAATATGCCTAAATAAGCAAAAACTGGGACTTTGCCTAAGACATGCGAGCCAATGGTGTATTTAAATGATTTGGCTGGCTTTTTCCCCATCTCCATTACATATGATTTGGTGAGATTGGGGGCCATCTCGAGTTTTTCCATAAACTCTACAAAACCATTAATTAAAAGTTGTAGACCATGAGGGGTGCGTGCCAATAACACCGCGTCGTCTGCATATAATAAAACCGGCACAGTCCTTTCTCCTATTCGTGGTACATCTGCCCTAATATCCCGCAGTGCCGCATCCAGGCCATTAATGTATAAAGTAAATAAGAAGGGAGCCAGAATGCATCCCTGTCTGACACCGCTTGAACATCCAAACCGATCCGTTACTTTTCCCTCCTGGGTATACCTTACTGCAGCCGTGGTGTGATTATGCAGTGATTGAAGTATATTTATTAGTTCTAAATCCACCCCCTGGTTAGCCATTACTAGCCACAACTTGTTCCGGTTCACGCGGTCAAAAGCCGCCGATAAATCCATAAAAGCCAAATAAAAAACCTCCCCTTTTAACAGCGTATATTTAGCAGAAATAAGATAAAGATTAAGACACTGGTCCACAGTTGATTTCCCTGGGCGGAATCCGTATTGAACATCAGTGATTATATTAGCAGACTCGGCCCACTCCATTAGTCTATTTAAAATTACCCGCCCCAAGACCTTGGCTGATACATCTATCAAAGATATTGGTCGATAACAGTGCGGGCTATCCCGATTACCCTTCTTAAAGATCGGTACTATAATTGCCGAAGACCAAGATGTAGGCATTGAAACACTTATTGCCGCATTTAAGACCCTTGTTAATAAAGGTGCCCAGACCTGTACATTCGATCTGAAAAGGTCGGGTGGAATCCCATCTGGGCCTGGGGCCTTATTTCGCATCAGCCCTTCGATACCAACAGTGACTTCCTCCAACGAAAAAATGACAGAGGTAGCCCTTGTGGGTGTAGTTAACAACCGTGCTTCTGCCTGGCCAGACGAGTGGTTATATAGGCCCTGAAAGTATTCCTGCCATTGTTCCGGGAGTATATTACCACTTAGCCCTGGTTTATTTGGGTCCGCAAAACAGGGACTATTTATAACCCTCCAAAACCGTTCTGAATCTTTCTGCTCTGCTGCTTCAAGGAGTTCCTCCCACGCTATCCGCTGCAATTGACCTCTACGTTGTTTTAACGCTAACTTGTAACTTGCGCGACACGCCAACACCCTCTCTCTATCCCTAGGAGACTGCTTGAGAGCATCCTTCAAGTTCCTAAGGGTAAGAGAACAATGATGGCTAAACCATCTTGGGGAATCCCCCTATGCCTACGTGGCTGTGTTTTCAGCAATTTAGTGACAAGGACAGCAATATTTGTGAAAGCCTTAATCAAGTCGGCCCCTTCCACCTCTGGGTCCAAGCAATTCATGATGTCTTTAGCTCCTTGACCAAATAGAGCCGCGTTGAACCCTGCCTCATTTATCTGGACCCATCTTAATCGCCTGCCTTGATCGATCGTGGATAATAATTGATCCTCTGTCTGTCTGACCACACTCTGACTGTATACATCAACTATTAAAATTACTGGGTTATGATCGCTAAATACACTGTGTAAAATATTAAATTTCCTAACAGATCTTTTCATTGCCTGTGAGATCAAAATATAATCAATAACTGAATGACACCCTCTTCCCTTAAAAGTGGGGTCCAACAGGGAGCCTTCCACAATATCGGCCATATCCAACGTGTGTGATAACCCGTGTGTGTGTAAAAGGCACGTCAGCTCCCTACCCATCCGGGTGTGTTCCATATGCATACCCTCACTTAATGCACATGACGACCACACACCGTGAGCCACCCTTAAATCCGGGCATGGATGACAATTAAAATCGCCTGCTACTATCATGTGCGTTGACCATGCCCACTCCTGGTAAGACGGTCCAGCCAACCATCTAATTCATGTATACTATTTAGGCCCTGTGGTGTGCATTGTATGGCATTATAAAAATTCAAAATAGTTACCCTACATCCCTTAGCTATGAGTCTAACCCCTTGTACATTATGTGAATCACAAGCCAAGTCCTTCCACCTTCCCTGAATGTTCAAATCAACAAACACAGTCAGTCCCCCTTTGCTCTTCCGACTCGGGGTTTGATTGCTGGACAAAAGAAGGTTTTATATCCCTCTATAAAACACGTATTCTCCGTCGCCCAGGTTTCTTGGAGACAAATTATGTTAAAGTCCCTTACCAAGGCGAGCCAATGCATATCCTCAAGTTTATTTGCTATACCAGCTATATTCCAGGATATGATTTTTAAAGAGCCATCATTCTTACTCCCATCAGAATAATGCACCCCACTATCTACCCCAGGGTGAGCTATGCTGCCCTCTCCAATCTCCCTACTCTCCTCACTGGAGGTTGATTCCCTACGCTCCAATGACGGGACTGCCTCCAACTCACCAGCCCGCACAGACTTCCCTTTCTGGACGACCACTGACCCCGACGAGACAAAGGTCCCCCCACCCCTACATTCAGGCAGTCAATCAATTTCATTCAGATCACCCAGGGGGCAAAAACATTATTTAGATGAACCGGTCTGTCCCTAATCCTCCTGATGTTAAATTGATCCTGGTTCTCCCCAACCTGATTGACCATACCTCTTGTACCTGGTCTACCTGGTCTATAAAAAAGTCCAAAGTCAAGGGTTTTATACTAGTCTCCATATCAAAAAAATTATCTGCCTGAGAAAGGATTGACTGAACCAACCACGGATATCTAAAGGTGACAATCACACAGTCTCCAGAAAAAGATTTCCTCATACTACCTATCCAGTTCACCCTTCTTGCCATTAAAATATGCTGAAGATCACGTGTGTTAAATTTCACAAATTTGGATAACCAATGGGCTACCTGATTAATTAATTGTGGGGTAGACTCCTCATTCGTGTTTATTTGGGCGGGTACACCTGCAAGAACAACTACGTATGGACAACAGTCTGGTGGGAGATTTATTGTTGGCAGGTCATCACTCTGATTCGGGGCACCTCTATTCGAAGTATGTTGACTTGACAACAATCTGTTATCACTAATATCCCTCGAACAGGCCGCTTCCCTATCCACACCACCCTCGAGTGCCCTGCTACCCTTTCCAGTCATGTCCCTGCTGCTTCCATCCCGCGTATTAGAAACTACTATGTTACCATGACTATTAGGTATCTGACTCCCCCGCCTTGAGCATAGTGATCATTTACAGGTTCTCCTAGGAGCACAACACGTGCCTCTGCCTCTATCGGCGTGATGATCCCTGGTACCGGATTACCCCCTCCCCTTCTGCCTGCATACCTCGTTGATGTTCCGCTTGTAATGGCCGGGATATCTGTGTTGGGATTTCTCGGCCATACATGCACCCTCTTTCCTGTGTTAGTTTAATGTGACTACTACACACTTTCTCCAGCCCTAACAGTTTCTCCTCTAGGCTAATTAACTTGCTAAGTATGGGCTCAAGTAGGACAGAAAACAGGGACTCAATTCTTTTCCAGGGATCATTATCACAGTCCCCCAAGGATGATATCAGGCAGTTCAATTGGGTTGGAGCTACTCCCTGACATACCGAGGGGCCCTGTGAAGCGTTATTAATATCCTGGGAACTTGGCTTGGATTGTGTCTTCTTGGGCCTGGGCTTCTGTTTAAATTTTTGTTTTGATAGGGCACCACCCCTGTGATGTTTCATCGCGGGTTCTGGGCTGGTTATTGGAATATCTATTAGCCTAGCCCTTTGACCCCCCTTAGATCTGGTAATTCTGGTGCCGCCCTCATCATCACTTCCATCTACTACACTCTGGATATCGGCCACAATCAGCGGTACCGGGACCTGGGCAAAATACAGATCCCCACCACCCAAAGTCCCTAGGTCGGGAACTCCAATCCGAGCACCCAAACCTTTGCTCCCCCTATCTGACACACCCCCGTCAACACACAATAAGCTCCTCTCGCCGCCTCCCCCCTCTGAAGTATTACACACATTTGCAGGTAATTGCGGGGCAGGTGCCGGTGAAATCGCAACACTAATCCCCCCTAGCGAGGATCTTTTGCAGGCAGTCACCGAGCCCAAAGAACGTCTCCTCTCGGTGAGCTGTATTTCATGAGTCAGTAATGATTCTGCCCGTGTTAAAAAGGCGTCCAGAGTCCCCGTTAAACCCCCCCCCCTTTTTTCGGCATACGCTTAGCCATACCCCCTGGATATCAACAGTACCTCCAAAACAATATCCCAGGGGCGTAGTGTTCAGGGGGGTGGCCCAGCCCGGCCTCCTCCGGTCTCTGACGGGCGCGGACAGGCCCGCCCTTGGCCCGGACTTCGCCCGGGCGCGGCCCGTGCGCGTCCCGCGCTGCGGGCGGCCCGCTGGGCCTTTAACGCCTCCGGGCGCCTCCTGGCGCGAAAAGCGGCGTCACGGCTAGCGCCGCCGCTTGTGCTGCTGGGGGTTGTGGTCTCGCGGTGGCCGTTCCCCTCACGGCAGTGGGAGCAGGAGAAAGCTGTCGTTGGCCGTTCCCCTCACGGCTGGAGCAAAAGGTAAATGCGCGGCCCCGCGCTGCGGGTGGCCCGCTGGGCCTTTAACGCCTCCGGGCGCCTCCTGGCGCGAAAAGCGGCGTCACGGCTAGCGCCGCCGCTTGTGCTGCTGGGGGTTGTGGTCTCGCGGTGGCCGTTCCCCTCACGGCAGTGGGAGCAAGAGAAAGCTGTCGTTGGCCGTTCCCCTCACGGCTGGAGCAAAAGGTAAATGCGCGTCCCGCGCTGCGGGCGGCCCGCTGGGCCTTTAACGCCTCCGGGCGCCTCCTGGCGTGAAAAGCGGCATCACGGCTAGCGCCGCCGCTTGTGCTGCTGGGGGTTGTGGTCTCGCGGTGGCCGTTCCCCTCACGGCAGTGGGAGCAAGAGAAAGCTGTCGTTGGCCGTTCCCCTCACGGCTGGAGCAAAAGGTAAATGCGCGTCCCGCGCTGCGGGCGGCCCACTGGGCCTTTAACGCCTCCGGGCGCCTCCTGGCGCGAAAAGCGGCGCTCACGGCTAGCGCCGCCGCTTGTGCTGCTGGGGGTTGTGGTCTCGCGGTGGCCGTTCCCCTCACGGCAGTGGGAGCAAGAGAAAGCTGTCGTTGGCCGTTCCCCTCACGGCTGGAGCAAAAGGTAAATGCGCGTCCATGTCAAATGCCTACAACACTGAACATGACAATGAACATACAATGTGACCCACTAACACATGTGTTACACATAAATGTGTGTGTTCTCCACTATACAAGCCGACCATGGCCACTGTGGCAATGGGGCCTAAAGCCCCATCACCACAGTCACCAAAAGGTAAGTGTGGTCTCAATGGCTGATGTAGCATTTGATCAGTGTGGCAATGGGGCCTAAAGCCCCATCACCACAGTCACCAAAAGGTAAGTGTGGTCTCAATGGCTGATGTACCTTTTGATCAGTGTGGCAATGGGGCCTAAAGCCCCATCACCACAGTCACCAAAAGGTAAGTGTGGTCTCAATGGCTGATGTACCTTTTGATCAGTGTGGCAATGGGGCCTAAAGCCCCATCACCACAGTCACCAAAAGGTAAGTGTGGTCTCAATGGCTGATGTAGCTTTTGATCAGTGTGGCAATGGGGCCTAAAGCCCCATCACCACAGTCACCAAAAGGTAAGTGTGGTCTCAATGGCTGATGTAGCTTTTGATCAGTGTGGCAATGGGGCCTAAAGCCCCATCACCACAGTCACCAAAAGGTAAGTGTGGGCTCCATGGCTGATGTAGCTTTTGATCAGTGTGGCAATGGGGCCTAAAGCACCAGCACCACGGTGATCATAAGGTAAGTGTAGGCATGGTAAAAGCTGCCAAAGACAAACTGTATGGATGAATCCTGGTCACACAACAACTAAAACATCTGTGGCCTAGTAGTGCTTGTGTCCCATTGCAACATAGATTGGGCGAGGCTAACAGTGCAGTGTCACAGAAACATCCTTTTGGCCATGTGCATACAAACATCACACATGGGGGACCACATTGTCAACATTCAGCCAATAACACAATGACAGAAGTGACCATCATGATGCTGCTGACCCACATATCTGCACCAATGGACACACAAATGTTGATATCCTGTGAAGACTGTCGATGTCAGGTGAACAAATACCATTCCATGGCAGCAATGGGACATACAAACCATGGTCATTGTGCTGACTAATGACCTAGGAGTCCCAGGGACAGCAGGGGAAAACAAGCAAACTACATACAGCCAATGGCACACTACAGAAATGCCAATGCAGTGATGCAAATGCACTAACACAAACAGGCAGACTCACACTGCATATCGAAATCAACAGGTGAGGGGGGGGTGTGCCAGTGTCCCTAGGCAACCACACAACACATGAGGAGGCCTGAATCCCAATTACACAGATGTGTATACAGTGCCACACACAAGTAACTCGGGGATTGGATTCCCCTATGTGGTCAATCTGGCATTGTTAGATGAGAGGGAGCCCAAATTACACATGTCACACAAGCTCGTAGGAACAGCAACTAACACAGCAAGAGACAGACCCACCACAGCACTACCCCCAGGGACCCCACATTGTGCTGACACTAGCCTGCATGACAATCCCACTGTGATGACAAAGCTAGATGTCGTTCACACTCTGAACCACAGCCATGTGTCCTGACCACAAACTACCATCACACCTACACAAGCTCCAATCAATCAGCACGGCCTGCCAGCCAAGGACAATATGGAGGTAGGGGTCTAGCCGTGCAACAACTCACATTAGCACATTCAACACCACACACCCTGATCTCCACCAATGTGCAGCAGTGAAGCTCACATGGACTGGTCACATTGCACATGCACCCATGACAATCCCAGGGGTGGTGGGGGGAACTAAGGTGCTGAAAGCCATCACACATGCCCACTCAACATGACTTGTCTATGTCTGACACACAGCACAGTACGCCGTACATGCGCATGACGTGAAATCCACAACAAACAATGGAATCCTGCCCATAGTCACACACCAACGAAGTAGCCAAGGTGACACACAAAGAACACACGTACACAACTTCCAACATTGCAGCTCTGACCCTGAGGAGTGGCAGCATTCACACACACAAGGTGTCACAATCACTGAAAGCTACCACAAACTCTAAATCACATCACTTGTGTAAACAACAAGTGCCAAGGGGAATCCTGAATGTGTCCCATCAGCGTTTGCCCACATCCCCAGCCCTGACAACAAAGACAATCTGGGATGAGAACCTCATGAACATAAGTTTGCCATGCACCCACATCACGGAGAAACCAGATCCAAGATGCTGGATGAACACATACCAACTCAGCAAGCATCACAAACAGGAACATCCCTAGGGACACTGCCTGTGTATGAAAAGGAAGGGAACATGCACAGACATGCTCACACAACACACAACACGGGCACACGCAATGTCACCAGAATACACACTTCCATGAGGGCACTACACTCCTGCGGAAGCTCCGCTGTGCCAAACCTCGTCTGTGCAAGACTCAAACATGTCAGCAGGACACTCCATCAGTGAGTCAACAACTACAACACACAGAAGCCTCTGCTCACATCAGCCTGGGTACGGGAGTGTCACGTCAGTCATCTGCATACACCCAAAACACCCAAAACACCTGGCTAACCAGTTGTACTGTATGCACAGATGAGTCCATCAACATTGATGTGCAAAACTGCATGTCCAGTGGAGAGGGCGGTGGTGGTGGTGGCGGAGCCAGACAGACTAGCTGGGGTGTTGTGGCTGCTGACACCCGCCTCCACAAGGGAGTCATCATCCGAGCTGCTGTGGTCCTCAGCTGAGGTGGATGCTGCTGAGGACTCCTCAGTGTGGCTCCCCTCACCCTCTGTGCCACTGGGTCCCTCTGACCACTCGTCGGACGCTGACCCAGTCTGGCTCCTCTCCTCCTCCTGGTCCATGGAGAAGCCAATTGTCAGTCTGATGGTAAACCATGGAACAGACACCCCTCCTGCCCTTGCACCCATCTGTCTGATGGTACTACCCCAGTGTGGACACACGCACTACCTACACAGTGGTTGGAGATTGCTGGGAACACGGTGTAGTATGTGAACATGCCCAACTCACATCTCTTGCCACTGAGTCAGTGCAGTGTTTGCATGAATGGACGGCCTGAGTGTAAATAGAAATGCATGTGATGCATACCAGCACCAGACCCCATGAAGCACCCATGTCCAGGTAGTCAATGCTACAATGGGGTGCCTGTTACACATGTCACCCCCCTGCAGGATCACCCTTAGGAAGTTAAATGCCATGACACAGGCATGCCTGCAAAGTCAAACATCACTGTCTCCAGTCACATGGCCATGGCAACCAGCCAACAACTCTCTGCACTGTGTCACAATCCTAGGACATGGGGAAGGCAAGTAATGTAACTGACAAGTGCACATGTCCATCCCCCACTAACCACATCATCTGAACCCGTATTTGTACAATGCACACCATTTGGACAAATGGGAGACATGAAACACTACTCCATGAACCAGAGCACCTCACAGTGTGCTGTGAATGATGAACAGCTGCCTGAAAGTCACAGTCGCATACACCTGTCTGCACAGTCAAGTGATCAAACACCTATAAGTCACAGAAGTCTTGTCTCACATGGTCCAATTGCAGATGGCATGCTGGCCCCTAACCGAAAGACATCACAGGAGTCACGACAACGTAGTCACAGCGCAACGACCCAGAGGCAGACACCTGAGGCAACATTTCACTGAGCAGAGCATGTCACCTGATACACGGGAGTGGGAGTACAGAGTGTATTGTATGCCCTGGAGTAGGCATGACTGTCTGGCTCCATCTGCAAGAGGGATGAGCCCTGGTCAGTAGGCAGGTGGCTAAGCATGTGTGACACACTTGACATACATACTCCTGAGGCCCAAATATTATACCCACCCGCAGAATGGTGGTGTGGCAAATAGCCCAGGGACATGTGGTGATTTTCATGTGCAAGTGGATCACATATCAAAGTTACACCCAGACTACATTGCACGACTCAGGCATTGTGTGAGCAACTGACCCACCCATGAAGGCAAACACAATATCACAGGAACAGAAGCTGTCACCACCTTGAGCAAAGCAAAATGCTAGGACCCTGTACCCGAGTGACACAATAATCCTGAGCGTAAGGGGCACACCGGCGTATCAGATGGGTTGTGGCCATGTCACAATAGAGGGACATAGGTACTGGACAACAAGACCGATGTACTGGGGAAGTCTAACCAGGCCAGAGGAGGGCACATAGCATGTTATACAGAGTTCACAGTGCAGTCTTTGACTCACCCCCTCCTTGCTGCAGACTGGCCTTCAGCCGCCCATCCAGCTCTGGAAACACCACCGCCAGGATCTGGAGCATGTGGGGGGTCAGGGTCTGGTTTCCGCCCCTCCTGCGAGGAGGCGACAGCTTCAGCTGGACCCTTGCAATCCTCCGGGTCCAGCCCCGAAGGTCCTGCCACCTCTTCTGGCAGTTGCGGATCCGGCGCTTGTAGACCCCCACGGACCAGACTGCCCGGACGATGTCCTTCCAGATCTCCTGCTTCCGATGGGCATCAACCTGTGAGGATGACAAAGTGAAAAGGCCATTACCACACATGCAACATATCCGTGCATCACACAGTTGGAAAGACATGTCTCAACCACAGGGGCATATGATGTACACAGGCACTGCAACGAGGGCTATGGACAGTTTGCCAGCAGTTACTACATGGTAACATTGCATGGGAAGTGAACCTTGTTTGAAATGCACTGTTACTCCAATGTACCTGTTCAGTGCAAGTGACTACACACTTTGGGGGTGCGAACTACTCAGTGAGCATGCTAGCCAGTGGTGTGCACACTGTAAATCCTGCTAGTCAGACAACATGCACAATTGGTGAAACAGTGGACAGCACACTCACCTGCTCCCCTGGTGTCCCATACAGCTTGCTGTACTGTGGAAGGAGGTTGTCCACCAGGGCCTGGTTCTCCTCATGGCTGAAAGCTGGGGCCCTCTCCACAGTACATGCCATTGCAGTAGCCAGGGGATGCAGAGACAGCAGCAGTGTAGTGGCAGATGTCGTCCTGGAGCATGTAGTGCAGGCAAGTGAGCCCTCAGGGGAACAGCCAGCATTATATGTGTGCTGCAGAGACAGACACTGTCCCATGTGTCCAAAGTGATAGGTCCAAGTCATTTGCATCTTCTGAATCTGACCAATCCATGGAATAACAGCACCAATGGACCCAAAAGTTCCTTTTTAACATCTGTTGGCAACTTCCTGGAGGAGGGGCTATGTGCTGATTCATTTACAATCATGGGTGACTTCAACTATCATCTAGAAGTTCATTCTGAAACAGATACAGTGGCTCTTCTAGACCTAATGAAGAGTGCTGACCTCAGTCAACGGGTGATAGGCCCGACTCATGAGGCAGGACACACCCTAGATGGAATTTTTTCAAACCATTTACAACTCCATTTCACAGGTGTGCTGCCCCTTACCTGGACTGACCACTTTGCTGTGCAATTTGAGTTGGCCTGTTCAGTGCATTGTCAGGATAGGGAGGGGCCAAAGAGTCAAATTAAAAGCAGTGCTTGGAACAAAATTGAGGGCCCTGCATTAACTAATGCTCTTTTAGTAAGTGTGGGCCAGTTTCCTCCAGGATTAGAGGAGGCCACCACACATTACACCAATTGGATCGAAACAGCATGTAACGATCTCGCCCCGGAAAAAGTGCGGGTCTTTAGAAGATCCCAACCTACGGCCCCCTGGTATACGGAGGATCTAAGGGAACAGAAACTTATCTGTAAATCTCTTGAGTGGATTTGGAGGAGAGATTACGAGGAAGCTGCAAAAAAAAGTTATAAACAAAGTCTTGCAATCTATAAGCAAATGATATGTAATGCAAAAAAGGATTTTTTCTCAAACCGCATTAGTCTTGCAGAGAATTCGGCCAAGGAACTGTTTAATATAGTGTCCAGCTTGGCATCCCCTTGTCCCAAAAAGATTGAATCAACACAGGAACTATGTGAGGATATTGCCGTGTTTTTTCAAAAAAAGGTTGATACTATTTTCTCGGCCTTCCAACACCCAAGTGTTGTGGGGGTGGGGGCTTATTTGGAGGAAAGTACCAACACTTCTATCCCACTTGTTGTCTTTGATAAATTTGAGCCACTTTCTTCTGTGGAAACAGAGAAGCTCTTGGTGACAGCAAGGTCAGGCTCCCCCTATGATCCCTGCCCGGTATCAGTAATCAAACGGGCTTCGGGACCGGTTGCCATTTCACTTAGCTCCCTATTCTACTCAATGTTTGAAGTAGGGGAATTCCCTAAACGGTGGAAGATCGCCTCAATACTTCCTCTATTAAAAAAGTCTAACTTGGATCCTAAAGATCCTAATAACTTCCGCCCAATATCTCGCCTTCCGTTGCCAGCTAAAGTGGTTGAAAAAGCTATGAATGGACAACTCACTGGTTTTCTATGCAAGACAAAAGGCTTAGATCCAACTCAATATGGATTTCGAGAGGGCCATAGTACAGAGTCCGCTCTTATTAAATCCACTGAAGAGATTAGAGAAGTTTTGGATGGGGGAGGCAAGGCCGCTTTGATTATGTTAGACCTATCAGCGGCCTTTGACACGGTCCATCATGATTTACTGATGGACCGGCTGTCAACATGCGGGGTCCAGGGCAAGGCCTGGAAGTTGATAAAATCCTTCCTTACGGATAGGTCTCAAATTGTGGCATTGGATGAATTTTGTTCCAGACCCTTTTCCTTGCCCTGTGGAGTGCCACAAGGGTCCTCCCTTAGTCCAACACTTTTTAATATTTATGTCTCCTCTTTGGCATCTCTAATTGGCTCCTATGGTTTTAACCTTACCTCCTACGCAGACGATACACAAATTGTGGTTGCTCTGCATCATGGCCAGAGAGCGAGAATAGAAAGTCGGTTCCATGACTGTATGGAGGCAGTAGGGAGGTGGATGGCGCAAAACTGTTTAAAACTTAACTCAAGTAAGACAGAGGTCATTTTATTTGGAAATGACCCTAACTTCTGGGCCCCAAGTTGGTGGCCAGACACTCTAGGTACTCTCCCCACATCCACCAGGAAGGTAAAGAATCTGGGAGTGATTGTTGATGATAAGCTCAACTTTAGTGATCAGATAAATGCTGTAGCTTCAATCACCTTTTACACTCTCAGAATGGTTAAAAAAATCCTACACTTCTTGCCGGCAGATAGTAGGCGGACAGTTGTCACGGCACTCATCATGTCTAGGTTAGATTACTGTAATGGTCTCTACCTTAACATACAAGAACGATCTATGAATAAGTTGCAACTGCTGCAAAATGCAGCCGCTAGATTGCTTACTAACACTCCCAAATTTATGCCTATTGCCAATGAAATAAAAAAAACTCCACTGGCTGCCGGTGAGGAAAAGGGTGCGCTTTAAGGCCCTGTGTACAGTATACAAGGCTTTGCAGGGCATTGGCCCAGAATATCTTAAGCAGCGACTGAAATGGTACCAACCAATAAGAACACTACGCTCCTCTGGGGCAAAGTTGGTATCAGTACCAGCCATAAAAAAAGCTTCATGGGGTGGAAGAAGCTTTTTAGCTTGTGCAGCAAGAGCCTGGAATTATCTTCCTTTCTACCTGAGAAACTCCACTGATCTGCTACTTTTTAGGAAGCAACTGAAAACATGGCTTTTTAATCTATAACTTGTGTTTTTATCTTAATGCCCAGAGGAAAGCAGTTAGCGCCAGGACACCCTTGGGTAACCGTTTGCGCTTTAGAAATACCAATAACATAACATAACATAACAATACACGCCCACAGCATCCTTCAAAAATTCAACTTCATGACACCCATGACTTTGCAACATTGTTGTGGCTGGCCAACTGAATTCAGTGCATCAGACTCGTTGGACATTCGAAAACGCATCCGTTGCCATGCCAGGCCGCAGCCAATGCGTGCGCACCGATTGGACCATTGCTGTACAACGCGTACCCGCGATACAACGCGTACCCGCCCACATGTAATGCAATGGTCCGAGCGGGCACACCGATCGGACCATTGCTGTACAACGCGTACCCGCCCACATGCAATGCAATGGTCCGAGCGGGCACACCGATCGGACCATTGCTGTACAACGCGTACCCGCCCACATGCAATGCAATGGTCTGAGCGGGCACACCGATCGGACCATTGCTGTACAACGCGTACCCGCCCACATGCAATGCAATGGTCCGAGCAGGCAACCCGATCGGACCATTGCTGTACAACGTGTACCCGCGATACAACGCGTACCCGCCCACATGCAATGCAATGGTCCGAGCGGGCAACCCGATCGGACCATTGCTGGTCAACGCGTACCCGCCCACATGCAATGCAATGGTCCGAGCGGGCACACCGATCGGACCATTGCTGTACAACGCGTACCCGCCTACATGCAATGCAATGGTCCGAGCGGGCAACCCGATCGGACCATTGCTGTACAACGCGTACCCGCGATACAACGGGTACCCGCCCACATGCAATGCAATGGTCCGAGCGGGCACACCGATCGGACCATTGCTGTACAACGCGTACCCGCCCACATGCAATGCAATGGTCCAAGCGGGCAACCCGATTGGACCATTGCTGTACAACGCGTACCCGCCCACATGCAATGCAATGGTCCGAGCGGGCAACCCAATCGGACCATTGCTGTACAACGGGTACCCGCGATACAACGCGTACCCGCCCACATGCAATGCAATGGTCCGAGTGGGCACTCCGATCGGACTATTGCTGTACAACGCGTCCCTGTACAGGTCACAGGCATATGTCACCATGTTGGTCACTGGTGAACCTATGCCAGCCACATATACTTTCCATGGACTCAGGGGCACACCTACTACACCACACCCAGTCCACACTGGATCTAAGGCATGTGTGGCAGCATGACCTTATCTGTGTATGGGGGTGTACATGTTGTTTTTGGGGTGGCACTTGGGGGCAGACACACCCAGGCTGTGCACATGTTCATGGGGACAGGGTCCTTTGTGTGTTGTGTACATGACCACTGTGATGTGCAACTGTTGATTTTTGAGCATGTTGCATGGTCACATTTCCAGGTTGTGTATGTGTATGACATGTCACATACCCCAAGGCTCATGTGGGAAAGCATATACGTCACAGGGTGGCCCATTGCCACAATAGTCATGTCCCTCCGCAGTCTGTGTGCATGTTGTGTTTCACATGTCTGACTCCATGTGCACTATGGGAGACAGTATCCACATCCACGTAATTTGTGCATGGACTTAGATGTTGTGTGTGTTTGTCACAGACGTCCATGTCTGTCCTGCAGCAGCTACAGGGCCCACTACCTGTGGGTGTCATGTTTGTTTTTCTGACGTGTACATGATACGCCATGTCATGCCAGTGTCCATGTGGCAAGACAGTGTAACTGGGACTCTACCTGTCAATGAGTTGTGATGCCTGTGGCGCATCTGTCCAGACGTCACTGTGGTATGTGTGTGGAATGTGAGAGCAGTAAATGGGTACTGTGACACAGCCAAATGGTTTCACATAGCACACCCTGGGACCTGTTGTCCACACAGGTTGAACAGAGATGTTAGATGATGTCCATGTAGGTGCCATATATGTCCAAACAGAACGAGACACACATCAAGTACTAGTGTTTGGTAATGATGTATCATGTGAACTACAGTATGGTGAATGGCACATATGTGGGGTGATTGACAATCTTGCTTTCTCCACCTCTGCACTGCAGGGCTCCTGCTGTCCATAGACCATTCCTAGACCTGGCAACGATGGTGGAACGTGACAGCATCCGACGGTACCGCTTCACCAGGCAGCTGATTGAGGATTTGGCAGTGCGGTTGGACCCACATTTGCAGCCTGGCCGGCCATATCCTACAGCGCTGACCCCCAAGGTGAAGGTGATGGCAGCCCTACACTTCTTTGCCACCGGTACCTTTCAACACACTGTGGCATCTACTGGTGGTATGTCACAGACTATGTTCAGCCGTGTGCTACGCGATGTTTTGGTGGCAATGTTGAGATGCCTTAACCAGTACATCTATTTCCCACCATGTCACCGACTCACTGACGTCAAGAGTGACTTCTATGCCCTGGGGAGGATGCCACATGTCATTGGCTCCATTGATGGGACACATGTGGCTTTGGTACCACCACAGGCACATGAGCAGGCATACAGGAACAGGAAACATTACCATTCGATCAATGCTCTGGTGGTATGTCTTGCAGACATGACCATCACACATGTGTGTGCCCGTTTCCCCGGTTCGGCACACGATGCCTACGTGATGAGGAGTAGTCGCATCCCGAGGATGATGTCACAGATGCCGAACCAGCGTGCCTGGCTTGTTGGTGTGTACTGACTTTGTACCATTGTGTGTGTTCTGCTATGTTGCTTTCGGCACAGTTTTCAATATTGGCTAATGTGCAATTGTCTGTCTGTAGGTGACTCGGGATACCCCAACATGCCGTGGTTGCTGACACCCCTCAGGAACCCTGTGACACCAGCCCAGATGCGCTACAATGAGGCACATGGTCGGACGAGGAGGGTGATTGAGCGGACCTTTGGTCTCCTGAAAAGCCGCTTCCGCTGCCTGGACAAGACAGGAGGGGCCCTCCCATATGCCCCAGCAAAGGTGTGCAAGATTGTCATCGTCTGCTGCATGCTACACAACCTGGCAGTGCGGAAGAGGTTGCCTCTCATCCTGGATGACGAAGACCAACATCCGCCACCTGTGGAGGATCCAGGCCTGGGCCAGGATGCCAGTGATGATGATGATGATGGTGATGTCCGCACACAGCTCATCACCAACTTTTTCAGCTGAATGTGAGTATCCAGAGTGTTGTACTATCAATGAATTTGATTTGCATGATATGTGTGTGTGGTGCTCTGGTGCTGTTTGAGTGTGGCCATGTGCAACTTGACTGGATGCGTGCAGAGATGTGTCCTTGCAGGTGGTCTGTACTTGCCAACAGTGTGCACATGCTAACTTGCTTATGTGTATTGATCTTGTGACAGGAATTGGACATGAGTATTGCTATTCTGTGCTGTTCTTCAGTGCTTTTGACTGTGTGTCATGTCTGTCCTTCACAGGGTGCTGCCAGAGTTGTTAGAACAACTTGGATCCCCCAAATCCATGATTCAACTTCCAAGGTGGCAGCAGTTGTTTCCCTACAGGTGATGTGCCACACACCCCAGGACTTTCTATCTTCTGCATTGTTTGACTTTGTGGCCACAGCCAGGTGGGATTAGCTTGCATTTGTAGTGGAAACAACATGTAGCAAATGTGTAATAAACCTGTTCTTCAGTTTGGGGTGTGCGTTGTCTGTAGTCACACATCTGAGTGACATTTTCCTACTGCACCTGTAGTGTAGTTGACACAGACTGTGAATATGTGTGGTGTCTGTGCATTGCACTGTATTTCCTTGCAACATCAGTGTAGGGGATGAGTCATATGGCCCTGGTGTGTATGGGTTGTGTGGCCCTAGTGGTGTGTCTCCCTCATATGTGTCACGTCGCCATGACTGCCATGACGGTGTTGGACTTGCTGTAGCAGTTAGCATGCACAGTGTCATTTTTCTGATCACCATCTCCATGACAGTTACCACGTTGGAATCACAACAGAGGCAGATATGGTGTTTTGGTGAGTTTATTTACAAAAGGTGTGGGGATGGTGCACAGGATGGTGGGTGCTGTACATAGAAATAGGAATCCAAAGTTCCCATGTGAATCGGAAGTCTTGGTAGATGAAATGTCCAGGGAAAAAGTCCACAGTCATCTGATGAATTAGTACAACTAGAGCTCCCCATATCATGTGGGCGAGTTGGGTTGCCATCGACAGGTGTTGGCTTCCTGGGGGATGTAGCTGGCCATCGGCCTCTCACTTTGGCCTCCTCGGACGGCCCCTCTTCTTGGGGGGGACCCTCAGGTGCAGGCTGCCCGGTGCAGGGGACTCTCTGCCAGAGTCCTACTCCCTCCCTGTGGCAGTTGTGGATGTTGTGGCAACAGATGTTGTGGGCGCACAGGGAGGTGAGGCCATGTTGGTGCTGATCTGGCGGAGGCATGTCAGTATGTCCCTATGCACCGCTGTGAGTTCTTGCAATGTGTCCCACTTGGACTCCATGCGAGACATGTGTGTCTCAACACGGGACATGTGGGAGTCCAAGCAGGCATGATGGGCAGCCTGCTGCTGTTGTATGTCCTTGAGGATCCCCACTACCTGGCTGACCTCTCCGGTGCTGGTCTGGTACGCATCTGCGATGCGTGCCAGTTGTGGGTCATCATGCAGTCCAGACCCCTCTGCAAATAGCGACCTGTGTCTCCCACCCCTCCCACCACCCCTGGCAACACGTGAGGGGCCTGCGGTGCCACGCACAGGTGACCGTGTGCCCACTTGGATGTTGTTAGTGGGCTCGGCAGCAGCTCCAGTTTGGTCCTGGGTCCCTGCGCTGTTGTCACCTGTGGTCCTTGGTGTGTCCGTGTTGGCAGGGGTGGCCTGTGTGTTGGCAGTTGTTGGAGGGGTGGGTGCAGGGGATGCAGATGTTGGTCCTGCTGGTGCTGCATGATGACTGACACCGGAGGGTCCAGCTTGTTCTTCCCCATCCGAGGAGTGCTGAGGCTGATCCACACCAGTGAGCTCTGTGTCCCCCGGAGCCTGGGACAGGGACTCCTCCTCCTCATCTGCTGCTGAGTCCCCATCATCACCTGTTTTGGGGGGAGACACAGATTGTATGTTATGTTTCTACTAAGGGTGGGCGGCAAATTCCGTTCCGCTCGCGGAACTTGCGAAATTTCGGCATTTCCGCGTTCCGCGCGCAACGCGGAAATGTCGAAACTTCCGCGATCCGCGGCGGAACGGAATTCGGGTGCATGAAGCACTTACAGATTTCAATAAAGCAGGTGCCCGAGTTGAAGCTCAAATTCTGTAACGCATTAATCAGCACAAAAAATTCGTGAGCAAGGGCGAGGCTCAGCAGGAGTGCTTTCTGCCCAGATTTACCGCCAAACATTAGCTGTAATCCCTGATGGAGGTCTTTGTATCCTTGATTTTCCCGAGCGCAATCCTCGTGCAGAATTCGTGAGCGTGGTTAAGCAGACGTGCCTTCTCTCCATTTCCAACGTGGAAAGTTAGCTGTAATCCTCGTGTAGTTCCTGTGACCAGGAGGTTCCTTCTCCTCGTCTGCCGCTGATGGGCAGCTTAATCAAAGGACCCCGGTGCTTTCGGGCGGTGGCAAAGTTACAGACACACAGGTCACTGGGGAAAATTCTTCAGGTCCTGTACGCAGCTGTAGTGTAGGAAAGGCACGATACATTTACCCAACGAGGTAGAACTTACTGATTAGCCAGTAGAAAGTACTCCAGCTGAGTAGAGGTATTGCACAAAACGGAGGCATCTTCGTGGATAAATATGCAGGGCAGGTGTGCAGAATTCGTGAGCGTTGTTAAGCAGATGTGCCGTCTCTCCATTTCCAACGTGAAAAGTTAGCTGTAATCCTTGATGGGGGCTGGCACGATGCTCCTGTCACAAAAATTAAACCTCAACAGGAAGCACCCACAGATATAAAGGGCGCAGCAAAATCTCCGCGAGCACGCGAAATTCCGCGTGCTCGTGGAGATTTTTTGCCGTTTTGCGGAATTTTGCGGAACGCAATTCCGCAAATTCCGCCCACCCTTAGTTTCTACAGGCATCAATTGTTCAAACACCTGACAGTTGTGACTGTACCTCTGGATGCGGGCCTGGACATAGCATTCTCCTAAATTGTGACAGTCAGAGAGTGATATTGGTGTAGCACATTGTCCTGCCAACCTGTGGCATGTCAATGTGAATGTTGAGGTGTGTGCCTGACTAGCATTGGTGGTATTTTGTTGCCATCCGGGCCTCCTTCTCCCCCCCAGCCCAGATATCCCACCATGGAACGTGCTTCCATTGCAGGGAGTGGAAGTTGTCTTTCAGGATGTCAGTCAGTGGTGTCCTGCTGTTGGTTGTTGCACAGTTCCCAGCAGGGCCTTGTGCTCCCCCCAGCAGTACCCAGTGTCAGCCATCTTGTGAGTCCTTTTCCACTCCCTGTGATGTGAGCATGTTTCAGGGTGGTGGTGATGGGTCAATTGTGAGGGTGAGCAATATCTGTGACTCCAACTGCCATCAGGCTATTGCCTCCACCCCCCTTCCCAGCATGCCCATCCTTCCTTCCTTTTGAGTGGACTTCAGTGTGTGTGAGTGTGACAGCAATGGCAAGCTGGCTGACAATGTGGTCCTGTTGTTTGTTGGTGCCCAGTTCCCAGCAGGGCCTTGTGCTCCCCACAGCTGAGGCCAGTGTCAGACATCTTTGAAGTGGCTATTGACTCCCTGTGAGTTGTGCATGCTTCAGTGGTAGCTTGCTGGGCCATGTGGGTGGGGGATGTTGATCTGTGACTACCACTCCCATGATGCTATTGCCTCCACCCCCCTTCCCAGCATGCCCATCCTTCCTTCCTTTTGATTCTGCTTCCCTGTGGGGTGGGGTGCCTGTGCTGACAGGATGGCTGAGAGTGTTATCCTGGCGGTTGTTTGGCTACAAGTCCCAAGAGTGTCCCTGTGCTTCACACAGCATAACCCAGGGTGGTGGTTCTTTGTGGGATGTTCAGTTAGAATGTGAGGCATTGCATTCTCCCAGGTGGGTTCTGTGCAGTTAGTGTTGGGGGGATGTGTGAGGGGAGGTGCTGGTGACTATGGTCAGTGCTGTGAGTCCTCCTTCCCACCTAGCCAGATATCCCACCATGGAACGTGCTTCCATTGCAGGGAGTGCAAGTTGTCTTTCAGGATGTCAGTCAGTGGTGTCCTGCTGTTGGTTGTTGCACAGTTCCCATCAGGGCCTTGTGCTCCCCCCAGCAGTACCCAGTGTCAGCCATCTTGTGAGTCCTTTTCCACTCCCTGTGATGTGAGCATGTTTCAGGGTGGTGTTGATGGGCCAATTGTGAGGCTGAGCAATATCTGTGACTACCACTCCCATGATGCTATTGCCTCCACACCCCTTCCCAGCATGCCCATCCTTTCTTCCTTTTGAGTGGACTTCAGTGTGTGTGTGTGAGTGTGACAGCAATGGCAAGATGGCTGACAATGTGGTCCTGTTGTTTGTTGGTGCCCAGTTCCCAGCAGGGCCTTGAGCTCCCCACAGCTGAGGCCAGTGTCAGACATCTTTGAAGTGGCTATTGACTCCCTGTGAGTTGTGCATGCTTCAGTGGTAGCTTGCTGGGCCATGTGGGTGGGGGATGTTGATCTGTGCCTACCACTCCCATGATGCTATTGCCTCCACTCCCCTTCCCAGCATGCCCATCCTTCCTTCCTTTTGATTCTGCTTTCCTGTGGGGTGGGGTGCCTGTGCTAACAGGATGGCTGAGAGTGTTATCGTGGCCGTTGTTTGGCTACAAGTCCCAAGAGTGTCCCTGTGCTTCACACAGCATAACCCAGGGTGGTGGTTCTTTGTGGGATGTTCAGTTATAATGTGAGGCATTGCATTCTCCCAGGTGGGTTATGTGGAGTTAGTGTTGAGGGTGTGTGTGAGGAGAAGTGCTTGTAACTATGGTCAGAGCTGTGAGTCCTCCTTCCCACCCAGCCAAATATCCCACCATGGAACGTGCTTCCATTGCAGGTAGTGCAAGTTGTCTTTCAGGATGTCAGTCAGTGGTGTCCTGCTGTTGGTTGTTGCACAGTTGCTGCAGGGCCTTGTGCTCCCCCCAGCAGTACCCAGTGTCAGCCATCTTGTGAGTCCTTTTCCACTCCCTGTGATGTGAGCATGTTTCAGGGTGGTGTTGATGGGCCAATTGTGAGGCTGAGCAATATCTGTGACTACCACTCCCATGATGCTATTGCCTCCACACCCCTTCCCAGCATGGCCATCCTTCCTTCCTTTTGATTCTGCTTCCCTGTGGGGTGGGGTGCCTGTGCTGACTGGTTGGCTGTGAGTGTTCTCCTTGCGGTTGTTTGGCTACGAGTCCCAAGAGTGTCCCTGTGCTTCACACAGCATGACCCAGGGTGGTGGTTCTTTTGTGGGTTGTTCAGTTAGAATGTGAGGCATTGCATTCTCCCAGGTGGGTTCTGTGCAGTTAGTGTTGGGGTGTTTGTGAGGGGAGGTGCTGGTGACTATGGTCAGTGCTGTGAGTCCTCCTTCCCACCCAGCCAGATATCCCACCATGGAACGTGCTTGCATTGCAGGGAGTGCAAGTTGTCTTTCAGGATGTCAGTCAGTGGTGTCCTGCTGTTGGTTGTTGCACAGTTGCCTGCAGGGCCTTGTGCTCCCCCCAGCAGTACCCAGTGTCAGCCATCTTGTGAGTCCTTTTCCACTCCCTGTGATGTGAGCATGTTTCAGGGTGGTGTTGATGGGCCAATTCTGAGGCTGAGCAATATCTGTGCCTACCACTCCCATGATGCTATTGCCTCCACCCCCCTTCCCAGCATGCCCATCCTTCCTTCCTTTTGAGTGGACTTCAGTGTGTGTGAGTGTGACAGCAATGGCAAGATGGCTGACAATGTGGTCCTGTTGTTTGTTGGTGCCCAGTTCCCAGCAGGGCCCAGTAGTACCCAGTGTCAGCCATCTTGTGAGTCCTTTTCCACTCCCTGTGCTGTGAGCATGGTTCAGGGTGGTGTTGATGGGCCAATTGTGAGGGTGACCAATATCTGTGACTCCAACTCCCATGATGCTATTGGCTACACTGACTTCACCAGCATACACAGAATTCCTTCCTTTCAGTGATCTTCCCTGTGAGGTGGTGTTCTAGTGGTGGCAAAATATCTGAGAGTGTTTGTTGGTTCTATTTGTGCCACTGCCTTGCTGTTTTTGTTGTTAGGTTTGTACATGTCATGACACAGTTAGATATCACTATGAGATGGCAGGTATTGTGTTTGTCTGACTAGCATTCACATCTTGGGATGACTATGTTTTGTTTGCTGTGTATTTGGTAAGGGTGCATGGTTTGCCTATCCCTTTGAGAGTGCTGTGTGTGTATTGTTAGACCATATTGTGTATATTAGTTGTGTACTCACCAGGCTCTGGGATGTCTGTTAGTCCGTATACGCTCACTGGTGGTAGGATGGCCCGCACCTTCTCCTCCCAGGGCCTGAGGTATACTGGTTTTGCAGGAGGGCCACTGCCGGTGCGGTGGCTGATGAGGTAGTCCTTTTTCAGTAGGTCCCGGACCCTCCTGCGCACATCATACCACCTGTTCTGGATGTCTTCCTTTGTGCGCAAACATGGTGATTGTGCATTCACCCTGTCGACAATCCTCGCCCACATCTTGGTTTTCTGCGACATGGGGGTCTGTTGTACCAATGTACCAAACAACTGTGGCTCTACCCTGAGGATCTCATCTACCATGACTTCCAATTCACTATCTAGGAACTTTGGATTCTTCCTTAGGGGCATGGTGGTGGTGGTGATTGATGTGTGTGTGTGTGCAAGTGGGGGGGTGTGAGTGTTGATTTGGCTGGGTGTGTGTGAGGGTGCTATTTGTAGGTGTGGCAATGGTGTGTGGCTTGTGTGATGTATGAGCTGTGAGTGTGTCTGTGGTTGCTGTATGATAGTGTTGTTTGCTGGCAGGTCAGTGGAATTTGCAAAGGATCATGGTAGGGATTTGTGGCCTTTATGTAGGTGGGGTTGAGGGTGTGTCCTTGTTCCATTTTTCCCCCACCCCCAGTATTTTTTGGCTTTGTGGTAGCTTGTTTGGCCCTTTTTTTATTTTTTTGACTTGTTTCTCTTGGTGCTTTAGGTGCATGTAGGAGTCGTTCTTGTGTCCGAGTCGGGCGCTGCTGTTGTGTGGTGCGATGTTGTCCGACTCGTTGCCGCTGTGTTTCAGGTAGGTTTCATATGCGGCGTACGAGTCGGTCGCGGAGTATTGGGTTGCTTCGGCTGTGTTTTGTATGCGTGTCGGTCGTACGGCTTTTGCTCCGTGCGAGTCGGTCGTGTTTCGCACGCACAGCATCGTACTACGCGGGTCGGAGTTCGCGGGTATGTTTCGTTCGGTTTCTATCCGGGTGCGTGTCGGTCTGTTCGTTTCGACTGGTTTTCCGGCCGGATGGCTTGTTTCCGTCCGGCTCGGTCGTTCGTTTTGTAGTCCGTCCGAGTCGGTCGGGTTTCACATGCATTTCATCGTACTTCCTGGGTCGGGCGGTGCCGGTCCGAGTCGGTCGGACTAAACTCCCGTACCGAGTCGGTCGGTACGTTTTCCGGCCCGAATCGGGTTCGGCCCCTTGGTATTTACTTTTCTTTATTCGTCCTAAAAGTGAGAGAATGTATGTGAAAATCTTGCTGGATATTGAGGGTAAAGGAAAGGGTTTTTTTCTAGCACACAACAACATTTAAGTGAATTGGGAAAGTTTTTTCAACATAATTGAATTAGCAAAGCACAAATAAAGCACATTTTTTGTTATTTCAGGGGTGTGTTGGAAACAAATACTTCTATATGATCAAAGCAAATCAATGCACTAGGTGATGCCATTTCTGCACCTTATCATTTGTGAGCTGTATAGTTTATTTGTAAAATTGAATGTCTGTGCAAATGTAATGGTCATTTCAATTGAAAATGTTCTGTTTATAATGGCAGTGTCCTACCACACCAAGCATACTCCACTCTGCCGCACTGTACTCCTGTCTGCACCACTCCACTCTATGCCACTTTACCATATGCCACTTCACTCTACGCCCCTCTACTCTCTACCACTCTACTTTATGCCACTGCACTCTCCTCTACACCCTCGAGTAGAGGGTACTCCACTCTGCCCAGCTCCACTCTACGTCAGTCTGCAACACTGCACTCTATGCCACTGCACTCCATGCCAATACTCTCTACGCCTATGCACTCTACTCTGTACCACTGCACCCTACGCCCTTGCATTCTAAACAAATTCTCTGCACGCCACTCTAATCTACTCTGCACCACTGCACTCGATTCCCCTGCAATGTACCCTACTTTACGCCATTACTCTCTGCCACTGTACTATATCCTGCATCACTCCAATCAACACCATTTCACTCTATTCTCAAACAATCTACTCAATACCACTTCACTCTATGGCATTGCATTCTACCCCACTCTATGACATATCATTCTATGCCAATGTACTCTACACCACTGCACCCTATTCTGCATCTTTCTGGTCTACCCCGTTGCTCTCTATTCCAATGCACTCTATGCCACCCTACACTACTGCCCTCTATTCTGCAACACTGCACTATCCATCACTGAACTCTATTCCACTCTACTCTGCAGCACTGTACTCTCCACCACTGAACTCTATGCCACTGTATTCTGCACTTCTGAACTCTATGCCATCAATCACCATGCATTGAGGCCCTTCCACCCTGCACTCACACACTTATTAACCTTCATTCATGCACCAATCACCCTGAACAGAAAAAATTCACACCATTCTCCCTGAACTCATACACTGCTCCCACACCTCTTACTTTTTATTATTACCATAGGCGAAACCTAATGCATTTACCAATGCTTGTTCTTCATCTAGTGACATTAGTATATATACTTCCTCCAATGTTATATCAAATATTCATTTTAGAAAATCACCAGTATCCCTGTATATGATGGTAGGTTTTTAATGTAATTTTTTAGGCAGTATTCTATATATTTTGAAGTATTCTCAAAAGTACCATCAATAGCTGTAATGATCGCATGACCAGCCAATTTGCGAACATTCTTATAGGCTTTTTGAAAAAATTATAAAACAGGCATGTTTGGATAATACTTATGTAGGAACAAATATTCCTCCTGGCTCAATTGTCCCATATTAAACCATTATACTTACACCATATGATATTTGATCTTAGCCTCATTCACAATCTGGGTGGTTGTCTTGGCATAACACGTTTCATAATTTAATTGTTTATATCCCTCCTCCATATACATTTGTAGGGACCATAAGACTACGTGGCTGCATATGTCAGAGTATCTTGTTACACAGTCAGTTTAATTTTTTAGTTTGTGCAATAGATCTTTGCATTTCTTCTGTGTACATTGAATGCCCCTCCTACTTTGATTTGTTTGAGAATGCAACTTCTTGATGTCTTGTCCCACTATGTCTGAATAAACATCAATGGTATCTCTTTGTATTACAGGACAAAATGTGGAACGTAAATTAAAATCTTTGGGAAGATAAATGTAGACATCCAATTGCATATATATCTAGAGAAATATTTATTAACGAGTTGCATTGCATTTGCCCCACACAATGAGGAACAAGAGCGATGCAACTCTTAAGTAAGATTCATCAAGCACTGCGTGGCTTGAGAAATCCAAAGTAACGCACCGCAGTACAAATCATTGTGTTGTGTTACTCTGCCCTGGGAGGTGTTCCATAGGGGGATAATAGGGTTCCCAGGCATCCACACATGGATTTTGGTGCATTCCCAGATTTACCATTACCATTACCGCAGACCTGGGAATGCACCAAAGGCTACGCCTTCCCAGGTGAGGCGTAACAAGCAGAAATATCCTTATTTCTCCTTGTTACTTTCTCTTTCTATGTGTGCTGCATTCTGAGGAAAATGCCTCAAAGGATTGTTTTTGTACCTTCCTGCACAAACACAATTGTGCTTGCAGCACAGGCACCCTTGCACCATTTTGTTAAATAACATTATTGATGACATCTGACAGGTCACCGATGACATCATATAATAACTGTGACACTGTATATGGTTTGTGGGCCTATTGGCAAACAATCTCTGCAACCCACATTAGGTGCACTCAGACTTTGCCTTATTTAGCAAGGAGTACCTCTTCAACCCCA
Source organism: Calotriton arnoldi (assembly GCA_963921515.1). Lineage (NCBI taxonomy): Eukaryota > Metazoa > Chordata > Amphibia > Caudata > Salamandridae > Calotriton > Calotriton arnoldi. Next base: position 832,263 of record CAWUFW010004092.1, read on the forward strand.
AACTTTGTAAACTGTGCTCCATCTAACAGCTAAACTGCACAGGCCCACTTGACTTCAAGCAGAGCAACACCCTACCAAAGAATTGTTATGCCGGAACTGTAGTTGGCTTGAATAAAGTGCAAATATTCATAATGGGTTCTGTCCCACTCAACTTCTTTTAATTCATACAAAAACAGTACATAGGAGCTCTAAAAATTTGAAATATTAATGTGAGACTCCCACCCACATCAAATGCATTTTATCCTATTTTTAGGTAAATGAATTCCTTCAGAAGATTCATTTCAAGACACCGGCTGGAGCTGAGTTTGGTTTTGATGACAATGGGGAGATGCCAGCTCTCTATGATGTTTTGACTTGGGATTTCTTTCCTAATGGAACCATCTCAAGAGTCCAAGTTGGAACTTTTGATTCCTCAGCTCCACCAGGACATCAGCTTTCGATCAACAAGAGCACCCTCATCTGGCATTTCACTGCGTCTCCAAACGGATCTGTAATTGCAAGTCTGCCTGAGGTATCCCTTTTTAGATATGCCTTGTGTACACTTGAATACAGTGAGTATGTTTGACTTGCTCTATCATCAGTTGTTGTCATTACAAAGGAACTTATGAAGATTTTATTTTCATTACTTAATTATTTAAAGTATAAATCTATGCTTAGTCTCTGAAGTCTGTGATTTCATTTGCATCCACAGACTCTTGGAGCACAAGAATATATGGAAATAATAGATCGCCATGTTTGTGTGTGTGCCTTGCTCACTGATGTACGTCACTACATTATCTCTATAGATGTCACATTGCTGAAGTATTCATGTGAAATTAACAAAAAATATATTGTTCCCTTATTTATTTTCTCCTCAGGCAAAATATTTCCCCTTTTCCCTATGCACCAATATCTACTTTTGTTTTGTTGTGGGAAACAACCAGCTAAAAGGTTGTGAACACCCAGAAACATTTAGCTTATGTTAGGTGGGCAAAACCTAGTATTCCTCCTTTCACATAATAGAGATACATTCGGATGAGCATTCTCCCACATTAGTGATGGCAAACATGTAAGTCTGGTGCATGTAACTTTTTTGTGACTTTTTGTTTATTTCCCCTTACTTGCTTATTTTACTTCTTTCCTTTCTTTTTCTTTTTTTTTCTGATCCCACCCAGTGCCATTTTAGACGCAGGGCGGCTACATTGTGGGTGGCAGTGCCGCCACCCAGGTGTGCAGACCTGTGCGATCTTTGGTGAGGAGGAGGTGGCAGCACTTTTTTTTTTGTGCAGCACCACCTCACCTCCATGCTAGCAGCAGGCCCGGTAGTGGATACCCCCTATGGGAGCATCAGCGGTGCAGGGGGAGGGTGCACCGGTACGTGCAGTGAATCAGCAAGGTTAGGCGCACCATCCAGCAGCTGATGCACCGCTGGTGGATTTTCTGGACCGGGAACAGGACCTGCTCGACCTGCTAAGTGTCAAGATTACCGGGCTTGTGAGTATTAATAATCATTTGTTGTGTTTGTGTTCTATAATACTAACCTTTTTCCCAAATAGAATGCTGCTCACACTCAGAGGTAAGTTACGTTTAGTTTACGTTAAATAATATTGTGGATCCAGTTTCTAGTTTCTGCTAGGGAGGTGCTCAGCGCTACCTAATCATACTCATTATTGGCACTTGCTTTGATTGATTAATTTAGAATCTATTGCAGACTGTTCAACTGTTACTATAGTGAATCAGTGATGTCTGTGAGTAGCGCGTTCTCTCTGTGACTTTGCTGTGCAGCTCGTACAGTTCCAAGTTATTTCACAGCGATATGTAGTATGCATCTGTGTGTTGCAAAAAAGGGAGACTGAGTTGGTCCATGAAGGGGTTGAGAAATGGGAATAGAATCACAGATAATTCAATGCATTAGTTCCAAATGTAGTTTTTGTTAAGGAAATTTGGAATAGGGATTTCAGGATTAGTGTGGCTAACTCAATGATAGTCACTGGTATCAATACTAGTACTATATACGATCTGTTTTAGAGAAGACCAATGTGGCTGCGTTTGCTTGTCATAAAAATGTTGTAGATCTTAACTGAATCACTAATATATTTTTTATCTTCTTTATTTCTTACATCAGCTCCCATGGGTAAGAAGAGGGATGATCTCAAGGGTCCAGGAGAAGCTGGTCAGGAGGCGCCGACCACCAGAGCCTCTGCCGAGGGGTCTGCTGACCCCAATAAGTTCTATTATTTGTTATTATTATTTCCCTAATGTTGGGTTTTTTCGTTGTGGGTTTAGGGTAGAATCTTGGGGTATTGGAATGTTGGTGATGGGTTCCAGGATGGGAGTTGCTGCCTGGAGACTGGTTGTAGGAGAGTAGGATCTGCCTCTTATGTTGCCCCCACTTTTTTTCTGATGTTTACCCTGGTTTCTGGCTATAGTCTGGCTGGGACCCTGCCAATCAGGGCCCCAGCCTCTCTGTTCTCTCTAAATGACTTGGAGTGCACTCTAGGTGCACTAGTGATTGGATACTGTGGTACCTTATGAGTCCCTAGTATATGGTACCTTAGGTACCAAGGGCATAGGTACTTCACAGGCCTACCAGGGGCTGCAGCATGTATTATGCCACCCCTGGGAAGCAGACTAAATCTGACACCACAGGCCTGCTACTGCAGCCTGGGTAAGGTGGTGCTAGCACTCCTTACTGAGATATAGGTTCCCTATATCTCTCCTGCACACACATATAAACCTATCAGTCACCCCTAAGGCAGGCCCTATCAATCCTGAGGGCAGGGTGCTTGGCTTCTATGTGCGGGGGTGCCTCTGCCTGAGCAGGGCCCCTCTGCAGCTCTCAGAGACCATTCTCTGGTGCTGTTTGTGGATGTGGTTAAACCATATACTCTTAATTGCATTATATCCTCGCGGTAAAATGCTAACTTTGGAATGGCTGCATCAAAACATGTCGTGTTTGGTGTCAAACACCTTGGAATACTACCCCCCCACCAGTCCTGGCAGCGGGGGTAGCATTCCACCCTTCTAGAGGGATAGACATGTACCTACTGTGGAAACGCGGTAGAATCCTGCAGAGCCCTGGCATCACAAAATGGATGCCACCAGTCACAGACACTGGGCTGCCCTCCTGCTGATGACCGAAACTCGCAGTGGAGGAAGCCCAACAATAGGCATCCTGTCACAGGGAGGTGTAACCACCTCCCAGACAGGGTTTAGTGTTTTGGGGCTGGGTGGGTGCACTCTTAGAGTGCTTTGAAGTCCTGCACTGGGGGAGCAGTAGGCTCCTCTGTGCATATGCCAGTTCAAACCGGCTCAGGGGCTACCTGCCCCTGCTCTGGCGTGAAACTGGACAAAGGGAAGTGGGTGTAACCACCCACTCCCCTGACCCTCCCATAGGTGGGGTCATAGAGCTAGTCCCTCCCATCTTTACAGTATAAGATAGAGAACCCTTGAACTTGAAAGTTAGATATCCCTGGACGACGCTCTGAAGAAGAATCCTCGACCTTCGATGTTCCACTACCTTTGGAAGACTGAAGAATCTCCCTTGGAGTCAAGGAGTGACTCACCTGCTTGGCAGGCACCCAAAAACTACAACAACGGTAGCAAACTACGCCACTCCCGCTGGAGTCCGAAGTCCCTGCAGCCCCAAAAGTGGATTTCCTGACTTCGCAACAGCCATCGTGAGACCCCAGCTAAGCTGAGGCCAGTGGACCCCAAGAGTGATGAGGAACAGCAACCCCTGGGTACCGTGCACTATTGTCAAGTGCAACCCCTTCACAACGATCTACGAACCTGTGCTTTGGACCACGTGTGGTCCCAGCCTCCAGCAGGAATCCCTCCAAATATCAGAGGCCTACACTGTCCCGAGTGACCGTGGGCCCCTGTTGAGCAAATCCTCCCGAGGCTTCTTTGCGATCCCTTGCCAGCTGGCTCGTGGGTCTCCTGAAGACTTTCCAAAGAAACCAAAGGGCTCCCCTGGTTGCTCCAGGCCTGCCCTGACTTACCCTTGCTGGGTGAGTCCCTCAGACCTTGCTGGTCTGCGCCATTGCCTTTTTGCACTTTCCACCAGACTTACTGTTACCAAGGCTTGTTGGCTCCAATCGAGTTGCCGACACTGCAGTAAGCTGCAGACATTGTGGAACACACCGAATCCAGCTCCTGGTCATCGTCGACCACTCCTGGACCTCAAGAGTCAAGGCACCCGTGATCGACCTGAATCTTGCGACGACGGTGGGCATCCATCTTCCTTGCCCCGAGTCACTGCCAAGTGACTTTGAACACTGTCCCCTCTGCTTTCAGGTCTTCCATCTTCTGAATCCAGGCGTGGATTCCACCGGACACTTCCTCGGACATCACAAGCAACAAGTCTTCTTTGTTCGCCATTGAAAACGACGCCGCGACCCGACACCAAAGGACACCTATGCACCCGGCTTCCCTGGGTGAGGTAACTCCAGCACTACGGTGCTCCTGTGGGTGTGGGCCCTAGAATTACTTACCCTGTAAGTGACTTGCTTGTAGGTTCTCCCGAAGTATCCTAAAACTCTTAATTTCCAACCGTGACTTGCCCCATTGAAGTCAATGGCGATCCGTGCCTGTGTATCCACACTGCACGCGTCCCCCATGGGTCCTTTACTTACCTGCCTTGGGTGGTTTCGTGAGGCACCAGCACTTCTGAAGGCCCTAGACCTTGTCTCCTTGCAAGTCGTTGTTTCTAAGTCTCTTTTTTAGTATATGGTCTGGTACGCCCCTAGGGCCCCAGCCATATTTGTGCTTAACTTACTGTGAAACGTTTATTTGTGCATATGTCCTTGACTTCTAATCTCATAAAGAGATTAGTAGAGAGTTGTTTAGTAATAAATACATATATATTTGATATATATACCTGTGTGGTGTCTTTTCATTTGGTGATTCAAGAGATTGTGTGGTAAAACAAGCTGCTTTACATTCCTTCAAGACTTAGCCTGAAGGCTGCTCTCCACAGCTACCACTAGGATAGCTTTCTTTAAAGGTTGTCTTAAACCTATATACCATAAGAGTCGAATTGTACTGGTGCAAGGTGTCCACTTTAATTAGTGAACAGCATATACCAGGCCAACTTCTCACACTGGTGTTGCTGGTCAGAAATAAAGTTTCTCTAACACTCACCCCTTACCTGCCGTGTTCCTTCCACGTGGCGAGAATGACTAGATACAAACCCACTTGTGCAAAGCACAATGGATTCAACTTTTGTTTCATCCCTGCTATCCCTGCGTTATCTTTTTTCCCTTACATTACATGGTTTTCTTTTTTGGTATCTAACTTTTTCAGGTCTCTACTCTAGTCTCTAGTTCACTTATCTCTCCTGTATGTCAAGTGGTACTGTAAGAGTAAGAATAACACATTTTGGTACTCTACTGTCTAGCGTTAGGATTACAGGCCCAAGGAAGCTAGGGTTATAAATAATATTCACTATGTGTGTTTGTTGAGAAGGCTTTGTTTTTCCTGCTCATGCTGTAACAGTTGAGTTCAGGAGAGAGTGGCCAGGGTCATCATGGACCCCCCATGTAGTGTGCTGCTGTCTCATTCATTTATACAGTATTCCAGCAGTTTCACATGACAGTGCAGCTCGGCTGGAAAGCATTTATGAGGTTCCACTCCTATTGCATTTGCCAACTAACACCATATTTCTTTCATTGACCATTATTCCGACCCTGGTGTGTCTAACTTAGTGAAACAATCAAATGCCCAAAGTTTGTTAGAAGATACTACAGTGCTAAATGAACTGTAGTGATGTAATGCAGTTGTATTTGGTGTAGCATATCTATCTGCAACCCACCAAAAGCTCACATAATGAGTGTTGATGGCTTGAGGGAAACATGAAAGAATGGAAGGTTAAAAGAAAGGAAAGGGTATATGAGTGAAAGGGTGGGTGGGTGAAAGGGTGTGTGATTGGGTAAAGGGATGGATGGGCAAAAGGATGGCTTGAAGAAATGGTGGAAAATTGAATGGATGGGTAATGGATTGGAAATGTTGATGAAGGGCTGGATGAGAGAAAGTAAAGCTTAATCATGGTGGATTAGAATGAAAGTATGAATGAATATTTGAATTATTCGGATGAATAAGCAAGACAGCTCTTCTAATGAGGAGCATGCTGCTCAGTTACTGTCACGACTTGCTCCCTGCGTTTTCGTGTCCACCACCAGGGGGCTGAACTGTGGGACTCTCCAGTGTCATAACAAGCTTCTAGACCCTCCCCTTCATGTACATACTGCCTTCCAGCCATTTGGACACTATTTGGGAATTGACATCCATTCCCAATCCATGCCGGGTTTTGTGGAAGCCATCCTGCTCATGCCTGAAACTCCATTACCCAGAATCCCCTGCTCACTGCTTTGTCTCCACCCCTGCAGGCCAAGGATGGGTGGAGGAATTCAGTTCACCTGTGGCTGGCTGCTGCTAGCCTGCTCACACCTGATGCATGTGATTACTGTGAGCTCTTTTAAGCCCCAGCTCCCTTCAGCCCAGTGTTGGTCATTGTAGCTGTATATCCGGTGAGACCGATCCTTGTTTCCTGAACTGTTTGGTTTCCTTGATTCCTTAGCTATAGATAATCCTTGTTCCTTGATTCCTGAGCTATAGCTATTCCTTGTGCCTGAATTAGCACTGCCTGCAGTGCTACCTTGTTTCCTGAGTTCCTGAGCTATAGCTATTCCTTGTGCCTGAATTAGCACTGCCTGCAGTGCTACCTTGTTTCCTGAGTTCCTGAGCTATAGTTAATCTTTGTTCCTGTTCCTGGGCTTCAGCTATTTCTTGTTCCTGATTTGCACTGCTTGCAGTGCTCTCTTGACTCCTTGTTTCCTGAGCTGTAGCTATTTCCTGTTTCCTTGAACCAGTACTGCCTGCAGTGCTACCTTGACTCCTGAGCCTTAGCATTCCTTGTTCCTGACCTGCAGCAGTTTCCCTTCTCCTGAACCAGCACTGCAGCAGTGCTACCTTGACTCCTGAAGCTTTAGTAATTCCCTGTTCCTGAACCAGCACTGCCTGCAGTGCTACCTTGACTCCGGAGCCTTAGCTCAATTCTTGTTCCTGTTCCATCACTGCCTTCTATGCTACTTTGACTCCTGAGCTTTTGCTCAATTCTTGTTCCTGCCCCAGCACTGCCTTCTATGCTACTTTGTTTTCTTGATTCCTGAACCTGCACTATTCTAGTATACCCTTGTAGCCTCCCCTTCTGTATATCCTTTTCCAGTCCCTGCCTTTCTTCCCATTTCCTTGGTTCCAGTTCTAGTTTGCTGTCTTTCTATTTCTGCTGTCTTGCTTCTGTTACCTTGTATGTTTGTTACCTGCTTTCTGCCAAGTGTGCCCTGTGATTTCCTTCCTTTCCTGTTAAGCACTCCTCCTTGCTAGCTCCTTGTCTATTGTGCTTGTGTTTAGTTCTACCCTTTGCTGTTACTGCCTTGCGTGTTCCTGTTTGATCACCAGGATCCGTGGGCACAGCTGACTACCTAGGTGGTGTTTCTTGTTCACTGTGAGTATTGTCTTTGAGTTACATTTATAACATCACCATAGGTATAAGCTCCACAGACCCTGCCTTTGCATACATATCCTACATGTGGGTATTTGCAGTCAGTATCTGTAACAGCAATTGTGGGTGAGGAACTTACTGAGCTTCAGTCTTACCGTGTGGAGCTCCCGAGTGCTTTACCCCACACTCCCCTTTATTGTTAATGTTGTTTCATATATATGTCTTGCTCATTCGTCCTGGGTGTAGTTATTCTTAATGCTAAATTGCCTTGTGAGTGCCCTTCCTTTCTGAGTCTTACCCATCTTGTTCACTTGTACAGGCTTCCCCTTTGGATCCCTTTTTCTCCTCTGACTCCCTGTATGATCCTGGGCAGCACTGTACTCCTCTTTCTGTGACGTTTTTCTACCCAGTTCCCAGTCCTTGCCCAAGTCCCTGACTGTGTTCCCCACATAGTCCCGGACAGTCCCTGACAGAATGACCAACCCACATTTCCAGGGTCACTTGTGAGGTTTCTTTGTGTTCAGTTAGCTACCACTTTTTTATTAAAACCCACCCTAGTCAGTTCTTGCCAAGATGTTTAGCAACAGATCCGGAAAGTCTGCGTATGTTGGCAGAAATCCATTGTCAAGGCAGCGCAGTTCTGTACACCCTATTAGAAAGTCCTTAAACTCTAGAGATCGATTCTTGGAACAAAACAGACTCTTACGTGCTGAATATTATTCCCTGTGGTTGGCTGATCCTTCATTCCATCTGTAACCCTGATCCTCACCTGATGTCAGCCAGTGATCTACAGGATGAAAACGAATTTCTGCAAACCTTGTTAGCAGCAGAAAGACAAAATAGTAATTTAGAGAGTGGTACTATTAGGGGACATTTTTCTGAAGTTTGTAACTCAGAGACCCCTGTCAAGACAATGTTTTCTTTGAAGACAATTTCCAGACACAGTATTTATCGACACCTTACCAAATTAGTAGTTCAATGACACTAGTTAACGGTATGTTTAACCACACAACAGACAAAGAAAGAGCAGATGCATTATATAACCTCTGTTTTCCATACAAACGAAATACCTCAGTCTTGTGACCCAGTGAAGATCACAGTCCCTGATACTAAAGAGACAATGTTTAATGCTACATTCAAAGTAAACAATCAGATTAACAAAAGAGAGAAAACACCTACTAGAACACAGACAGCTAATAGCCAGTTTAAACAAAATCCAAGACTGTAGTTCTGTTGCTTGTTGTGAAGTTTCCAAGTCTACCGCTGTCCTTGTAGAAAAAGATCTACAGTCTTCACAGGATATAATTGGACATCGAAGATTCTTGGAATTACAACAAGAGAATAAAATGTTTCAGACGCTGTTAAAAAACTATAACCCAGAGTTCAAATGGGAATCTAAAACCCAGGTACAAGACTACTTTTCCAGCTTCTATGTTAGCCTCCTTAGAAATGGAGAATGAAACCTTGCACACTATTTTGTGGTCCCCTCAGAGCTGGTCCAGTAATTGCGTAAATAATACTGTGGCTGATCACTCAGATTCCACTCAGAATAGCCATAGTACCATGTCTCAAAGTGCAGTTAAGGAAAGTATTTGTTTGAATTCTGAATTTTCTAACTCCTCTGGTGTTTTGTCTTCTAGTGCTAAATTACATCTAGGTGCTACATCTGAGATGTGTCCCTCCAGTTTTGAGGAACCCCAAATTCCAGGCAAGACACAAAACATCTCTTTGCTTTCTTTTCCTGGTAGTGAGGTCAGGTCTATCTCAGAGATAACCCATAGACAGGCCATTGACATACAGACAAAACCTGAACCATTGACCCACATATTCCCTGATGTGACAATGTCCTGTGACTCAGACCAATGCTCTTGATTTAACTGCTGCAACTGAAGTCAACCTCTTTGCTGAGAAGAAACAAAATCCTGACCCCTTGTTTGCTCCCTTGCCTTCAAGCACAACACAAATTGAAAAGTCAGGAAATGATAATGCTCTATGCTCCGATGCATTTGTACCACCTTGTAATGTTGAAGAAAATGAAACGATCTCCCATGACCAAGTAATCTCTGGCCTATTTCCTCTGACTAAGAGTTGTGAACTGCCAAATGGTAAAGGAAGTCTTGTCATCAGAGACTCTAAGAAAAGCACTATTCTGAGCCATCCCGAAGAAAGAACGTCAGTGTGTTTTAATGAGCCAAGGAACTGTGAAGATTTCACTATTGACAACAGGGAATCTACTGTTCATGGGCAATCGCCATTCCCAGAAATTAAAGTCTGTCATCCTTGTGCCTCTCTGCCATCAGCTAGTCTTCTTTCAGAGTCTCCAGAGTCCTCAGCCGGCCTGCTGTCTTCTGAAATTCAGTCTGCATCTTGCCTGCCATCTGAGCCCGAGCCTGCAGCTTGCCTGCCATCTGAGCCCGAGCCTGAAGCCTGCCTGCCATTAGTACCGGAGCCTCCAGACTACCTGCATTCAGAGCCCAAGCCCACAGCTCACCTGCCTACTAAGTCAGAGCTTCCAGCCTGTCTGACTTCCGAGCCAGAGCTTCCAGCCTGTCTGACTTCCGAGCCAGAGCTTCCAGCCTGTCTGACTTCCGAGCCAGAGCTTCCAGCCTGTCTGACTTCCGAGCCAGAGCTTCCAGCCTGTCTGACTTCCGAGCCAGAGCTTCCAGCCTGTCTGACTTCTGAGCCAGAGCTTCCGTCAGCACCAGAGCTTCCAGGCTGCCTGCCGTCAGCACCAGAGCTTCCAGGCTGCCTGCCGTCAGCACCAGAGCTTCCAGGCTGCCTGCCGTCAGCACCAGAGCTTCCAGGCTGCCTGCCGTCAGCACCAGAGCTTCCAGGCTGCCTGCCGTCCGCACCAGAGCTTCCAGGCTGCCTGCGGTCCGCACCAGAGCTTCCAGGCTGCCTGCGGTCCGCACCAGAGCTTCCAGGCTGCCTGCGGTCAGCACCAGAGCTTCCAGGCTGCCTGCCATCCGCACCAGAGCTTCCAGGCCCCCTGCCTTCTGGCCTTGAGCCTCTATCTTGCCTACTTTTTGACCCTGTGCTTCCAGTTTGCCAGCCTTCAGAGGTCTCAGTACGGATACATTCAGAGACTGAATCTCCAGCATCAGAGACAAAACTCTCAACATGTAAGCCTCCAGGGCGTGGGTCTCCTGCATATCTGCTCCCAAAGTCTCCTGCTTGTGATTCTTTTGTATGTTTTCCTCCAGGTCCAGAACTTCAGGTCTGCTTCATGTCACCTCCTTTGGCTTCAGCCAGTTTGCCTTTGACCTCTGTGCCTCCTGCCAATCCGTTATCTGCTTTTGACCCTACAGTCAATCTTCCTTTGTTTTCAGAGTGCTACTCTAGCCTGCCTTCATCAGGACTTCAAACACCTTTAATTCAGGCTTCTAAGCTCCTGTTACTGGATTTGGACTCTTCAGATCTGCATTCTATTCTGCCTCCTGCATCAGAGTGCTTCCCTCCTCAAAGTTCTGCTTTGGATGCTGCTGTTAATTTTCAGCCTATTGTCCTACCCTCCAGAACATCACAGTTTTCCTGCAGTCCTCTGGTATCTTGCACTACATCTCTGATGGAAATGAACTTACTTCTTAGGAGCAAAGGCTTTGAATCCAGTTCCAGATTCCGGGAGACGGTCCTTGGAGGGGGTGTACTGTCACGACTTGCTCCCTGCGTTTTTGTGTCCACCACCAGGGGGCTGAACTGTGGGTCTCTCCATTGTCATAACAAGCTTCTAGACCCTCCCCTTCATGTACATACTGCCTTCCAGCCATTTGGACACTATTTGGGAATTGACATCCATTCCCCATCCATGCCGGGTTTTGTGGAAACCATCCTGCTCATGCCTGAAACTCCATCACCCAGAATCCCCTGCTCACTGCTTTGTCTCCACCCCTGAAGGCCAAGGATGGGTGGAGGAATTCAGTTCACCTGTGGCTGGCTGCTGCTAGCCTGCTCACACCTGATGCATGTGATTACTGTGAGCTCTTTTAAGCCCCAGCTCCCTTCAGACCAGTGTTGGTCATTGTAGCTGTATACCGCTGAGACCGATCCTTGTTTCCTGAACTGTTTGGTTTCCTGATTCCTAGCTATAGATAATCCTTGTTCCTTGATTCCTGAGCTATAGCTATTCCTTGTGCCTGAATTAGCACTGCCTGCAGTGCTACCTTGTTTCCTGAGTTCCTGAGCTATAGCTATTCCTTGTGCCTGAATTAGCACTGCCTGCAGTGCTACCTTGTTTCCTGAGTTCCTGAGCTATAGTTAATCTTTGTTCCTGTTCCTGGGCTTCAGCTATTTCTTGTTCCTGATTTGCACTGCTTGCAGTGCTCTCTTGACTCCTTGTTTCCTGAGCTGTAGCTATTTCCTGTTTCCTTGAACCAGTACTGCCTGCAGTGCTACCTTGACTCCTGAGCCTTAGCATTCCTTGTTCCTGACCTGCAGCAGTTTCCCTTCTCCTGAACCAACACTGCCTGCAGTGCTACCTTGACTCCGGAGCCTTAGCTCAATTCTTGTTCCTGCCCCATCACTGCCTTCTATGCTACTTTGACTCCTGAGCTTTTGCTCAATTCTTGTTCCTGCCCCAGCACTGCCTTCTATGCTACTCTGTTTTCTTGATTCCTGAACCTGCACTATTCTAGTATACCCTTGTAGCCTCCCCTTCTGTATATCCTTTTCCAGTCCCTGCCTTTCTTCCCATTTCCTTGGTTCCAGTTCTAGTTTGCTGTCTTTCTTTTTCTGCTGTCTTGCTTCTGTTACCTTGTATGTTTGTTACCTGCTTTCTGCCAAGTGTGCCCTGTGATTTCCTTCCTTTCCTGTTAAGCACTCCTCCTTGCTAGCTCCTTGTCTATTGTGCTTGTGTTTAGTTCTACCCCTTTGCTGTTTCTGCCTTGCGTGTTCCTGTTTGATCGCCAGGATCCGTGGGCAAAGCTGACTACCTAGGTGGTGTTTCTTGTTCACTGTGTGTATTGTCTTTGAGTTACATTTATAACATCACCATAGGTATAAGCTCCACAGACCCTGCCTTTGCATACATATCCTACATGTGGGTATTTGCAGTCAGTATCTGTAACGGCAATTGTGGGTGAGAAACTTGCTGAGCTTCAGTCTTACCGTGTGGAGCTCCTGAGTGCTTTACCCCACACTCCCCTTTATTGTTAATGTTGTTTCATATATATGTCTTGCACATTCGTCCTGGGTGTAGTTATTCTGAATGCTAAATTGCCTTGTGAGTGCCCTTCCTTTCTGAGTCTTACCCATCTTGTTCACTTGTACAGGCTTCCCCTTTGGATCCCTTTTTCTCCTCTGACTCCCTGTATGATCCTGGGCAGCACTGTACTCCTCTTTCTGTGTACATTTTTCTACCCAGTTCCCAGTCCTTGCCCAAGTCCCTGACTGTGTTCCCCACATCGTCCTGGACAGTCCCTGACAGTTACTTTGCTAACTTTGTTTATGTAGAGTTATCAAACCTATTGTTCCAAGAGGGGGGTATATTTTATTTTTTGTTCTACTCCCTTGACTCGCTGTATTTGTTAAGTGAGCCAGATGTATCCCACCCATCATTCATCACCCTGCCCATGGCATTTTTTTGCCACCTATGACCGAACTGCATTATGGGTCAATTTGTGACTGCAGTGTTGGCTGTGCAATATGTGTCTGCTTCTATTAATGCAGCATTTAGAATGTTTTGAATGCACTGCAAACCGAGCACATAGGGGGGCATATGTGCTAGGAGTTAATGCCACCAGAATGTCACTTTTTGTGATGTTCTGGTGGCGTTACGTCCTTCACTTAATTTACGAGGTGGTGTAATGTCAGTTGAAAATATTGCCCCTATTCATGCAGCACTTATCGTGAAGGGGCGGCAATGGATGTTGCAATGGACGTTCTGCCACAACACCCATAAATATTTGACGGTGCCCCATATTTACAAGGTATGGGGCAGGCCCAAAATTAAGACCAGTAAATACATGGGGGCATATTCTCAAGAACGTGTGATAACCACCGCAAGTTTAGCGTAACGCAACTTTGCATATCTCAGTCCATCGTGCGAAAACAACGCCGTGTTAACGTAGAATTCTCAACCTGGTGGCACCATGCGATAGTCCCACGATAACGCACCAAATGACCACATAAAAACAATGTGACACCCAAAAAATGCAAAACACCAATGCGAATAAAGTTGCGATGAGGCCAACCTCAAAAAAAAAAAACTGCGATAACCAGGAACAGGCCTGCAATTCCCACGCGCCTAGCGCGGAAAATGCACCATAAAAGCCGAACAAGAAAAACACACCATAAACAAAATTAAAATGCGTAGCAACATGGATGCACCCGGAACGAGTGCCCAGGTCAACGCGAACCCCACAAGCCCCACAGACCATGAGCAAGGAGGGTCGGGGAAGGCCAAGGAGAAGAGGAAGAGGAAGACTGGGTACAGTCCGCATGACAACCGGATCGTCGTCACGGAGGTGACAGAGCACTAACAACAACTGTCCGTCACCACCACCGTGTCATTGGCAATACAGACGGAAAAATGACATTCCATCATGAATGCGGTCGGACTGCCGAGGAGGCCAAGATGCGCTGGCACGAAGTCAAAAGCCAAACCAAGCAGAAACCTGCTGCCACCCAGAAGGCAGCAACGGCGAATGGAGGTGGGAGTCCTGTGCCACGGGAGGAGCTGGAGCAAATGGTGGACACAGTCATGAGTGGGGAGACGGTGCAAGGAGTCGGGAGTCCGGACACTGCTCGACATGACTTTACAAAACATCAACAGGGTGAGTAACTAACAGGGACTGGGGGGACGGGCACAAAGGCATACATGCACAATGACATGTAGCACACTGCACACCCACAATGACCCTGGGTCATGCCCCTGATCCCAATGGCACACTGCAGCACACATACAAACTCCAAGCAGGCCCCCGTCTACCATGTGCCCGAAGGGGTCCCACCCCACACAACACCAATCCCACAACAAACACATGCACCAGTGCGAAACACAGCAAAGATGCGTATGCGAGAGCCACACTGACAATGCAAGTGACACCACATGACAAGCTTCATGGCCAGAGTACAATCACCATGACACTGTGCATGCCACGAGACTGAGGTGGCCGAGTGTGGACTACATCCGGAAGGAGCAGGTCACACCCTGACACATCCACGTGCACAAACAACCACTGAGGTCAACAACACATCTTCAGAAAAAAAACGCACAAGAGTACAAAAACCGTCCAGGAGCACAAATGACCCCAGTCGCCAACATCACAGCACCTCAAAAGCCAAAGGCACACCGCCTCCAAGGGATAAGGGGCCGAAAAATCACAGCAGCAGGTGCGACTCACACACAATGCAGCACACACACATAGCAATCACAGCACACCCACGTGTACGGCAATGTGGGACACAGTGCAACACTTACACTGCAGAACAGAGGACACAAATGTGTCCGCCTGTGCGTAGAAAATGGCCAATTACATCTGACATAGCAGGAAACTGTGAGATGAAAATGTACGTGTACAACATCACCTATGTCATGTAGTCCAAATGTCCACTATCCCACATCAAATAGTCCACCCCTCCCAAACAGTCACAATGTACATTGTCATGCAGTCTGTATGTAAACTCGAACAATGCGTCAACATACATGCCTACACAATGTCGACAAGCATCTCCCCTTCACATTGCAGAGGGACAAACAACACCTCCAGCAGAGCAGACCAGACAACCCATCAGTGATGCTAAAGAGGACCTCCACACTTCCGACACTGATGCCCTACAACAGTCCATGGACATCTCAGGCACTAGAGCTCCAGGAGCAGGGCAGCCCCGCTGCATCGAGGATACACCACCCCCTGCACGGACAACATAGCTGGACGCACCCACCACCCCAGCTGGCTCACAGCAGCACATCCAAGCACACATCCCATTACAAGGACAGCTGTCAGACTGCCAGAAGGGGCTGGCCGAACATGTGCGGGTGGGGTACTACCTCATGGGAGATGAACTAGATCCCATACGTGGGTGTCCAAGTCCCATCAGGGACCACCTACACCCCCAATGGAGACCCACACTGCGACAGGGACACATGCCTTTGCACATTTCCAGTTCTGAACCACAACCAGAGCCACGTGATAATCACCCACACCCCCATGCCGGACTGGCGTATGCTGGCCAAGTTCACTCCTCCTACATATAGTGTGGGGGACGACAAAGCTACATGTGCAATGTCCCACCCTCTGTCTGCAGTGAAATGGCTGCGTCCTCTGCACACGGCACAATGTAAGGTTGTGGGGCCGGGGCCCTAATGCATACCTCATGAGCACACGGACACACTCAGTTCATTGAACTGGCCACAAGCACATGTGCTCGACAACTTTATTGGCATAGTCACATGTACAGTGACACATGTGCTGGATGTGTGTGGGGTGAGTGTAAGCCAGCCCTCATGGAGTGGTTGGTGCTGGCAACAACTTGAACAGTGATCACAATTAAAGCAGAAACAGAAAGGATCAGCATAACAGAAACAAGTGTGAAGCATCATGGTGGTTGCTGGAGAGAGTACAGTGTTCACCCAACATGCAAGCAGAATGGTCCTTGATTTGTGGTGCACTGAGTTAGTGGCACCTGAGGAGCTGAGCAGGGTATCAAGCTGATGATGGCACCCACGACTGGTGTGAGCAACTCTGCAAGTCTGGCAGTAAGACACTTCCGACACTGGCACCTGCTGTTTGGAGTTGGTCCTGGCGGTGGTGGCGCGTGCATCCTGCGGTGATGCGACGTCCGGGCAGGTCAGGACTTGATTTTATGTGTGAGCCCAGGTGGGCCGCAGTTGAGGCCGGAGGCAGGGGACAGCGCAGGGCCACAGACACATGGCCTTGATGACCCCCAGGCCATCGAACCAGAGGCCATCCAACATGCCATCAGACTGGGGCCATGATTTGAGCTGCACAGAGTTAGTGGCCCCGGATGCACTGCGGCCGGCACAGGCACACCGCCACGGGATGGTGACTTGCGGTGCAGTGAGATAGGGCCACGCGAGGTGGGCGGGTCAATGTCAGTGTCGAAGGTGAATGTAGCCGAGGTTTGCGGGGGACAGTGGAAGGTGTCCACCTGGGCATGATGCAGAGGGCTGAAGCTGGCCGGAAGCGGCAAATGGAATGCTACCGGCCGGTTCTGGCCACATAGTCAGTATCACCGACATGATGATGTAGACAACCCCCAGTCCAACAAATCTCAAGAAGAAAGTGTCCATGGATGTCGGGGAACAGACTTAGGTGCACCTGAGCTGAAAGGGGATGCAGTCTGCGACGATGCCAGTACAATGATATCAGCTCTGCCATAAATGAATCATGATGGAGTTCACAATGTGTGACCTACTCACCTGTGTGGTCTGGAGGCAGTGGGCAGCACAGGCCAACCGCTGTTCAGCAAGCTCCTCCTGGAACACTAACACACAGCGTTGAAATGGCATGTGATGCTGACTCGTTGACCGAGGCAGTAGCGACAGAACTGAGCGGGTGTTTAGCCAGCGACGATGCCATGTCCTGCCTGGTATGGACTGGATTGGATTTGTGTGAGGCATGCAGGCCCGCAGTGTAGTCCGAAGGCGTAGTCTTCAAGGGCCCACAGACACGTGTGGCTGGGATGCCATGCACATACTTTGTGTCACCACATCGAAGGGAATATAGTGAGTTAAACTCGGCATTGTCGTGTGTACTCGGCCATTGAAAAATCAAGACTCAGTCCCATATGTGTGACCTCCTTGACTGCAGTGTAGGCCCGGGGCAGCGGTCAGTAGGGGCCCACAGCCATGTGTCGTTGGCCCGCGGTGCACAGAGTTAGTGACACCAGGGCAGTTGTCAGCAGTGTTCGTACACCTCCGTAACGATGGTCCTTTTCTCCTCCGGACTGAACCGCATCTTCCTCTTGCTCGTCTCCTTGCGTACAATGATATGGACTCCGCCATGCGGGAATCATGACTCAGTTCCACATGTGTATCCTACTCGACCGCAGTGTAGGCCAAAGTTGAAGCAGGAGTCAAAGTCAGAAACATTTCCAATTGAGAGAAAAAGGAGAATTAAAAAACTCTGAATGATCTTAGATATGTGATGGTAGGGTACACCAAGTTACTGTATGGCACTGCACAAACACAAGTCCTGTCCTCACCGCTCATCACCATTGTTTGAAATTGGGTTTCTGGTTGACTGGGGTGAGGATAGAAAAAAGGCAATTTCCAATACACGTCTTGACTGGCCATTGCATAGTTAAATTGTATGTTGTATGCTGCATAAGACAAATATGCATTGACTGGCCTCTACATGGCAAAATTGTATACTGCATAGGACAGACATGTTTTGCATGCCACATGCATGGCATTATGAAATGCTGCGTAGCACAAACATGTCTTTTGTGGCCCTTGCGCGGTATAGCACTACTTGGTAGGGCAGACATGTACCCTGCATGGTAAAATGGTATGCTGAATAGCGTAAACATGTCAAGCTTGGGCCCAGCATTGTAAAATGAAATGCTGCATAGCACAAACATGTCTTGTGTGGCCCTTGTGTCAGAAAACATGCCACAAAGCTTTGCAAATAAGAATGCCTGGGCGTAGTTCGCGGAGTTTTGCTACACGGAACTCCGCAAAGTTACAAAACAACTCTGCGAAGTTCCGCGAGTGGTGGAGTGCAGTGCGAACTGCAGTTTGTGCTGGTATTTCTACCGCTCGGGTAAAAATTGTACCCGAGCGGTAACTCGCTCTCGCGACCTTACTCCGCGGAATGCGGAGTGCAGAAAACTCTACAAACTCCACGAACGGAGCGAAGTTCACCGCCCAGGCCTACAAATAAGGGGAATGCCCCCAGGAAC
The DNA here is from genome assembly GCA_963921515.1 of Calotriton arnoldi. Taxonomy (NCBI): domain Eukaryota; kingdom Metazoa; phylum Chordata; class Amphibia; order Caudata; family Salamandridae; genus Calotriton; species Calotriton arnoldi. Next base: position 850,609 of record CAWUFW010004092.1, read on the forward strand.
TGACACCAGTGGTGTGGCTGCATATCAGGGAGAGTGTGAAATTAAGTTCACTTTCTCTTTGTGCTTGGTGCTTGTCTGCAGAGGTTTTTCCTGGAATTTGAGAGGAAATTGGCTATTGTAGGTTGTGCCATTTGTTCTGTTACTGAAGTGCGGCGTCTGTTATTGTGATTTGTGTGTGATTTGTGTCCATAAGTGTATTGTCTTTTAAAGTTGTTCTTTGTTTCTCTGTTTAGGGTAGTTTAGGGGTTATATTTAGAGGGGTGTCATGGGTTTTCATTTTTATTTTCTATGTGTGTGTGTCTGTGACATGTCTAGTAAGGTGAGAGAGAGGAACTTCAAAGAGAAGGAGGTAGAGGGCATCAATATGGCTTATTGTCCACTACCACCTACAGATGTTTGGGGCAGGACGGAGAGTCAACCAAGGTTATGGCTACAAAGACCATTGTATTCGCTGGGAGCCGGTCCGAAAATACCTGATCCAGGTTACAAGGGTAGTCTGTGCCATCTACCAAACCCAGTATGGGCTGATGTTGTCTCCAGAGAGGCCGATTTACTGGACCCTCCTGGGGCTGGAGATAGCTGGGCCAGTTGGCACGTATGGACTTTCTGATATCATCACTTTATGAATTACAGAGAATAGTAACTGAGCACATTTGAATATGTGCATTACCAATGAACAAGAAAGGATACTGATAGCTTCTCAGTGATTTACATAGACAGTGTAGTATGTTTGTCACACACATCCATGTAAATGTGTTAAATCACATGTGGAAGCTGACAACATGTGTGTGGCAGTTACCTTTTTGTGATGAACCAAATATAGGAATTATTTTATCAAGCAAAATTAGAAAACATAGATGTTGTTTTCAGCATGATCATAACAAAAATACTGATTTGTCCTTTACAATATGCAACAGGTGGACAGCATTGTCCTTGTCTGTGGGATGCCCATGTGTGTGTCCAAACCCTACCTCGTCAGTTCCTCACCATCACTCACAGGGTAAAATATGAGGCTCCTGCATAAATCTATAAGCACACTGTCCTACTCCCTAACAGCATTGTGCATACCTGCCTAGTGCCAGCATTATCAAAATTTGAGGTAGCACAATGCAGCAAAACAACTTGCTGTGCCGCGCTACATCAAATGGAGAGGGTAGGAAGGTTGTATGATGGCACCACGCATAACATTGCCACCCATGCCTTTACAATGCGCCCATTACAACGCATTAGTCTATACCTCGCATGCCTTTATCACAATTTTTTTTACCATGCATATTCCTTTATCACACATGGTTTTACAACGTTGTAATGGATGCGTGGTAAAGGTTATGCGTGGTAAAGACCACATTGTAAATGCTGTTTCCCGGTTAGAAATGACCCATATCTAACAAGATATGGACCTTTTTCTGGTCCCTCCTTGTGCTAGTGCACCTGTGGCTGCCTAGCGCCAACGCAGGCACCCTTTAGCTATGGTAGAAGGATGCCTGCATTGCAGACAGGATTGCTTTTGTGTCTGCAGAGGCATTTTTCTCATTCTAAGTGTGCTGCAGAATGCAGCATAATTAGAAAGAAGAAACAGCAAGTATACATTTGGATATTTCTTCCTGTTGCACCCTCAACTGCAAAGGTGTAGCATTTTGATGCATTCCCATGTTTAACAGTCTTGGTAAATCTGGAAATGAGCCAAAATCCATGGGTGGATGTGTGGGAACACCCACGCTACACCCATTGAACACCTTTCAATGGCAGAGTTATGCAATGCATTGACTTGCCCTGCCTGCCATTACTCCCGATTTAGCAAGCTACACAGGATATTGCAAGGTGTCCTTGTATTGCTTTCTAAATCTTATATAAGTATATCACTGATATTGCAACTCCATGCGTAAGGCAAAAGCAATGCAATGCTGCACACATATACACTGGTTTTAGGCAACACAGTGCTACAAGGCAACTTGTGATGGTGTGTTCCATGAAAGGGAGAGTGTATACATGCTCCATATCTACAAATGTAAGGGTCACTACTACTCTCTCATAGCACTGCTGCACTTCATTCATCCTAGTGTGCAATCACTCACCCTTCAACCATGGTGAAAGTTTTCCTGCTTGCCAGGGATACCTGCATTTGTGCAGGTAGAGAATCCTTATTGGTTCAAAAAATTGCGCATTGAATTTTCCCCTTACTATGTGTGCTCCAGAATGCTGCACACACATACATTGGTTATAAGGTTACAGAGAAAAATATTTAGTAAAGTTTAGTCCATACGCTGAGAAGGGTAGAGATATAAAGAAATATCAGTGTACACACCATATGTAATTTGGGACTGTGTGAAATCCATGGAGGAATGCAGAGGAAACAACCATGCTCCACCCATGGAATTCCTCACAGACACTAAAGCAATGCAGTGCAGCACAAGGGAAACCAAGCTATACGGGCAGATGAACCCAGAACAAGGGAGAAACCAGACCTGCATGTGTCCTGGTTAGGGGGGCCTGGCTTGGCAGTTCGGGCTGGACTGTTCCCATCAGAGCAGGATCAAGACTGATTTGCATATAGCTGGGTCCAAACTGAGGTGTCATGGTGTGCAAAATAACAATGAACTGGGATGGGGCACGAGTAATTACCAATGGCTGATATTAATGCTATGACGCTGCTGCTAAGGACACTAGTTGTTGCCATGAAGAAGTCCATCTTGGACTCCAATAAGTTGCCTAAGGTGTCCAATCCTCAAGGGCTGGATAAAGGAATTGATGGCTCCGATCTGGTTGAACAAAGGACCGTGTCTTAGTCTCGAGATGGACAACCTGCAAGGGATGTCTGACCACTGCGTGCTAGAAGGTCTGTGTGCAGGAACCTCAGTGTCTTGTGTCAGTGTGTCAGCATGGAAGTCTTTCTCCTCTCCCTGCCCCGGCAATGATATGGTGCTTATATACCCAAAAGGTACCCTCAGGGGGTCTACCTTGCTGTGTCATGTCAGCCGAGGATGACGATAGTGATGAACCTTATACACAGTTATTCTGCAGAAAATGGTAATCTTGCTGTGATTCTGAGAATCCTCATGTATAATAAATGAGGCTAGTTTTTGGGGAAACCCGCACAACATTTATGCAGCACCTAACTAGGTAAAAGGTCAGCACCAAAACCGTTATGTAGTACAATGGCAGGGTAAATGTAGATGAAAGGTTAGGTGATTACCCAGGCCTATATTGGGGTACACTGTGAATCATAACACGGGCAGTCACCTGCCGGCCCCTTTGGGACCTTGCTTTGCTCCCTATGCATGCACAACTGTAAAGTGCCTATATTGCGATTCCTACCTAGACTGTCCTTGAGATTTGGGATAAGGTTGGGCTTAAGCATAGATTTACCTCGTTTCCCTCCCTAAACACTCCTTTGGCCCATAACCCGGATGTCACCCCGGCCCTGGAACCTCAGTCATTCCCCAGTTGGGAGGAGGGACATTGTCTCACCTTGCGGGATCTGTTCGCGGGAACCTCTATTAAGTCATTTGAACAATGCAAACAGAAATTCCAAATACCTGAACCGGCTCTGCTGCAATATTGTCAACTGTGCCACTGGGCGTTGCACCCCTCAAATTTTCATGGGGCAACAAGGCATTTTACCCATTTCTAAACACTGGTCAAAGCTCATGATGGTATGTGAGGTTTGATATCCCATACCTAACAGGTCCTTCATCGTTCCTGCCCAGCGCGTCTGCATACATATCAATTACATTGGCACGCTGACAAGACTGAGGATATCTCCCAGAAGCAGTGGGAGACCCTCTGGTGAGATATCCCCAAGATTTGTCACAGTATACAGCAGCGCAAGATAGCATAAAAAATGATGACACAGTGGTATTATACACTGATACTCCTTCGCACCATTTACATCACCACATCTGATCTTTGCTGGTGCTGTAACGCTGCTCCTGGAGATTTACAACGCATATGGTGGTCATGCACTGTCATTTCCACTTATTGGAAATAAATCCTAGGCCACATTAAAGGCATGCTGGTTTCCCACTCCCTGCCTCCTACATCGCAGTTGTTTTGGGCATCTGCCACCTAGAACTAAAGGCCATGACGCACATAGACTGGCGTCTGACAGGCCATATGCTGGTTGCTGCCAAGCAACTTATAGCTCTCCATTGGAAGCAACACTCTGCTCCCCCTATGGCTTCATGTTTCACATGGAGGATTCTGATCTTCAAAAGATGAGGTGCTTGAGGTTGGAGCTTTTTGTAGCCTGAAGATCTATGAGGTGCAGAGCCAACCAACCTTGGCAGTGGCAAGTCAACGCGGTGAACAGGGTTTGGTCCCAGTGGCTCTGACGAGGGATACTGTCCTCCAAATTTCAGGGAAGACAGTTCAGGCCTCTGGAGACCCACAGAACCACAACCTGTGTTGCAGAGCATCAGGAAGCAGCTAAGACAATAGGAAAAGCATACTCCAAGGGAGATTTCTTCAGATGTCCTTGATGCCCACAGGTCATCTGGAGGACCTGAGCGAAGCACAGACACAGACGAGGCAGGAGACTTGCAGAACAGCAAGACCAGGAGCAACAGGAGTCTTCCTTGATGCAGCCTTGGTTCCAGACAAAGTCCAAGGAAGTCCAAGTGTCCAGATGGTCAAAGAGTATCTTGCTTTCAGAGGTGAGTCCTGTTTCACAATGAATCTGAGGACCCACCCACAGGGAAGCCCTGAAATATGCAAGGAAAGGGTTGGAATGACTCAGGGATCCCTCTCAGAGAAGGGACTGGAAAGAGGGGATGGAACTCCCTGTCCTTTGTCCAGTTTTGCGCTACAGCATGAACCAAGGGCTCCTGAACCCATGCATTGAATACCTCAGTCCTGAATGCTTTGTGTGCCTCAACCATGAACGTAATGTCTCCAACTGTCTGGGGCAGAGACCGTTGCAACACCATTTGTGTAACTGCATGTCTGCAGTTTGCTGGTATTCTTATTGGTTGATCTTCAGTCTCTGACATTTGAATATGTGGAATCCTGAGGGTACCTCTATGGGGAGATCCTTTGAAAGGTTCAAGCTTGAACAGCCTCCAGCCAATACATAGTGGTTACCTACTCAGCTGAGGAGGATATTTTCCCTTACCCCAAGAACATCTCCTGTTAGTACGTGAGATGCAGACTTTGGGTACACAAAAGAAAACTACCCAGGCAATCCATTAAATAAGAACCCAACCTAGAACGTTGGCAGCACCATGTCGTACGACTTATACTTACTCAAACAAAACTGTGCATTTGTTGGGCAACAAAAACGTTGGAATTGGTACAAGACTGATTCCATGCACCCACTCAGGATATGTTGTCCTAGAGACCAGCTAACTCATAGTTCCACCATAAGCCCCCTAACCTAAATGGATGGCAAATGGCTTGGACAACCTCAGCACATGACAACCCAGATCAATTCCAGGAATTGTGGTAACAGATGTAGAACCTTTTCTCTCAGTCACTCGTTTGCTCTCAGAGAGACATACAAGAAAGATGCAAAGGGACATTTTCAATATTTATTGAACCATCGTATATGCGCTGCAATGATTAATAGACAGAAGCGAATACAAGTAATAAGAAGTATAAGGACGGTGAGGAAAATTAACAGTTCTACACCATTGTGCTAAAACAGTATGTATATGCTGGAATATAAGTACTAAGTATAGTGAAATCCTACTATGCCTTCCCTAACCTGGTCACCTAGGGTGTAGGTGCTCTGCCAAGAATTCCCTACATGATGATCTAACTTCCCTTTACCAGAAGGCGAAGTATGTAGGTGCCCCATCCTAATCACAGGGTGGACATCCCTCCTCGCAGAAGGATCAACAGGAACCGGCTAAGCTGAAGCGCCAACACAGCAATGACCTCGCAGGTGATAGCAAAGTGCTCTCCTCCCAAGTGCATAAGTGCATGTGTATTTATTACAATGGTATTCATGACTTCATGTTGCTACCGCAGCTGGCAAACATTTTTTATTGTCTCTGTGATAACAAATTCTCCCTATGGACGAAATAAGAAATAATAACATTTGCACAACCTGTGTCAGGGCCTTCTACGAAATGTTGAGGGTGTCATGATAGTGATCCTACAAATTGGTTTTGTAAATAAATTAGTTCCTAAGAATCTAACCTTTCACTGTCATACAAGTAAATGTGTGTCAAAATGCAATGTTTGAAAGAGAAGGCAACTTAAGAAATGTGTGCATGCTATAATGGCAGTGTTTCTTACTGAGCCTAACTGAGCCACATGACACCCACTCCTCGGACAAAAGTCGACTAAAGGATATCTAGTCATAAAAGAGCTAGGCATAAGAATGCTATTTAAAGATTTTCTGAATTGCTAAATGAGTTTAGGAATCCATTAGGAATGACTATTTGAAGGGGCATGTTTAGGGTGCCCCTTCCAAATACAGATTCCTTATGGAATGCATCAATGTTTTGAACCAAAATCCCATCACAAAACATTTTACCACCATCTCAAAGGAGTGGTAAACCATTCAGGGAGGGACCTCCTACTTGGGGGCCGATTCCGATTCAAGCCGGAAATCTCTCCGACCGAGCCGGACCCGGAGAGATTTCCGACCGAATCGGACTCTGGCAGTCCGACCGAATGAGTACGATGCGCACGCATGCACCCGGACTCGATTCGGTCGGACTCCCATTGAAGTCAATAGGAGCCGGTCGTACACACGCGTGCGCGGGCTCCCATTGACTCAATGGGTGCGAGAGCGTACAAGGGCGCCCCCTACAGCGGAGTACGCGTCGAAGCACATCGTGCCGTACATGCACAGGTAGGGGGACCCATGGGTCCCCCCTGTGTGCGACTCGCGCGGCCCACGCGTACAGGGAGTCCGACGCGGGCCCCCAAAGTCCGGCTCCGACAGCTCTTTCGAGCCGGACGGCGCGAGTCGGTCAGACTGCTCGCGGCGCGCATCGTACTTACCCGGCCGGGGAACGACTACATCGCGCGGTGCGAGTTGTGTCCGTGCGAGTCGGTCGGAGCGTGTTGAAGCCACGTATGAGTCGGTCGGCGATTTCGCGGGCGCTTGCATCGTACTCGCTCGGCCGGACCCGCGTACGATTCGGTCGGGAAACAGGGCTCCGAATCGGATCCGGTAAAGCCGAATCCGATTCGGAGCCCTACCGGCCGAGATCGGAATCGGCCCCTTGGTTGTGAATGTGGACAATCCTTTTTTAGAAGATATGTTTGTGTAACTTTTCATTTTTTTCACTGCATCCTGTTTTCATTTAAGGAAAGTGGACTACATTTAAGAAAGAATATTGCTTTATTTAAAAGCAATCACAGACATGGTAGTCTGCTGACCCCAACAGATCCCCATCCCCCTGATTGTGGCCAATCGTAGTGGGTCACAATTTGCAATCTAACTCATGAATTTTGATGAGGGAAGTCAAATTGTGAATCAATACAATTCTGTATTTTGTAAACTGCCATATTAGTACATAGGTAGGTTCTCAAAATACCAAAGTGTTCAGTAGAAGTCGGAGTGCAAATTGCAACCACTTATACTTTTACTGCATCCATTTTACAACATTGCAAATAAGAAATTGTAAATTGCAAATCATTATTAGTCGCAATTTACGATTTCTCACTTGGAATCTTTAAACATGAAGGGGCTTATTTACAAGCCCCTTGTGCTGTCAGTGCATCACTTTTTGAGACTCACCGGTGGCGCAACCTGCTGCCCCATATTTATAAGGACACGCAAAGCCACTCTGCGTGGCTTTTCGTTCCCTTGTAAATCTGGCCCCCTTACACACAACACTTTGTGTGAAAGGGGCATGCCATGGGTGTTGCTGTGGGTGTTCCGACGCAACACCCGTGGCTTCTGCCACATTTCCAGATTTACGAGATTTCATTAACCTGGAAATTCGTCAGAATGCTACGCCTCCCCAGGGGAGGCTTAACAAGGAGATACGTTTTCATTTCTCAGCATTTTTTCCTCTTTCTATGCGTGCTGCATTCTGCAGCACACATAGAACGAGTAAATCACCTCTTGTGATTGTTTATGTGCAGGAAGGTGTCGTTCCTCACATAAAGAATCATTAAAAAAATGAAGTTTTTCAATTTCTATGTGTGCTGCATTAAGCAGCACACATAGAAGTTTAAACACGCCATTTCAGATTGTTTATGTGCAGGAAGAGACACCTTCCTGCACATACACAATCTTTCCCCTCAATGCATGCAACCTTGCATTATGGTGCAAGGGTGCCTGCGTCGGTGCTTGGCAGCAAATTGTGCACTAGCGCAGGGGAGAGCAAAGGGATCTGTCATATAGTTGCAGATATGATGCATCCCTGTGCTTCTGAATTAACGCAGCACTATGCAGCAAAATGGTTTGCAGCACTGTGCTGTGTTAATCCCTTGTAAATGAGGCCCGAAGCTCTTAGATACCATTGATTGCTCACTGCAAATCCTATGGTTGACTCTAAGGTTGAATCAATTTTCATTCTTTGTCAAATTATTCTTCCAATGAAAGTTTTCTTTACTCTAAGAACAACCATCAGCATTGACCCTAGTAGAAATCTGATAGGTTTCCAACTAATTGTTCAGTGAATAACTTAGCATCTAGGTCTTGGAACACTACTGCTTTTCTAAAACCAGTGCTGCACAAAACCAAACGAACGCAGAGTTGTGTTGAGCATGGGTTTCATACAAAAAGTATCCTTTTAAGTAAGCATTTATTTTTGTGCCCGTTATCCTCATGTGACCTACTTTATGTTTAGTGTTAAATCCTCTGCGTGAAATGAGCCTCCGGCCTCATTTAAAACCCACCAAAGAGCATGTTCTTGAACCTAGATGCACCACTACTGTCTTAGGCGCTGAATATATCCTGTTAGATCTACACTGTGAGCTGATGATTGTAACAAAGATCTATTTGATCAGTTGGTGAATATGTTTCCCTTCTTGTTCTATTGCAGTGATTTGGTTTATACATCACAGTCTTTCTGAAAGGTGTTTCTTGTCCTTCACTTGTTTTGTTACAGATTCCCCGCTCAGTCTGCACTGAGAGTTGCCTTCCAGGGTACCGTAAAGCTCCTATAAAAGGGAAGCCCATCTGTTGCTTCTACTGTGTGCCATGTGCAGAAGGGGAGTTTTCAAATAGCACAGGTAAAAGTAGCAATTAAAATGAATATTACTGACTGTGTTATGTCTCATTACCGCAATAGTAAAGATGTTATATTATGGTGACGAGTGTAAGACAAAGAAACCATAAGTGGCAAATTTGGTAGAAATGCTTAATATCACTGTCATCTTCTATGGCACACCCTCTTATAAACATTTGAGAATTAAGAGACCTAGGGGTCTATTTACCAAATTCTCACACAACGCAGTGCAGCAGCCAAAAATACTGCACTGCGTTGCGTAAGACGAAGACAGCAGAAGCGTGCTATATGAATCCAGTTTTTCTCAGAATCGCGATTAGGAAATTGCCATTCCTAATGTATGGCATTTTTATTTTTACATTAGTAATTCCTAGTGGGTCACAAATCAACCTACTTCATGAATATTAATGAGGTAGGTCACAGTTGCGACCCACTAGAAATGAGAGCCATTAGAGGGATGTTGGTATCCTGGGGTCAGCAGATCACCATATTGTAATTACTTTTAAATAAAACAACTGTTAAAAAAATAGAATGTTTTCCTTAAAGGAAAATGGGATGCATTCTAAAAGAAAACAATGAAATGTTTACCCTTCATTTTTTTTAAAGTAGGCAGTGTCCACAGGACCACGGCCTCCTCTTAAAAAATAAATTTTTTAACATTCTCAAAGGGAAGGGATCCACTGGGGACTCCTTCCTGTTTTAAAGAGGTTGTAAAATATAGATTTATTCTGACTGGAAGTCGGTTGCAAAACATAAATGCATACCACTGAGAGTCAGTATCATTATTAGTTCCTTCTAAATACTTGGGGGCTTATTTACAAGCCCCTTGCGCCACTTTTGCGTCTCTTTTTCCATGTTAAAAATGACGCAATAGTGGCGCAAGGGGCTTGTAAATAAGCCACTAGATTGCAAACCTAAATTATGACTCTGTACAATTATATTTTGGTGTTTGTACATAGAAATGCATTTTACAGCCGCAAACAGTCTGATTCTATGTATTGAGCAATTTGCTACCTCAAAATGCTTCGTACATCTGGCCCCAAGTTCTCTACTGAACATTTTTTTTAGTAGTTTCATTTTAAACAAAAAGACTGGAGAATAGCATTCAGTCAATAGGAAAACCTGATATGCATGAAATAAGAAGGGCGCATTCTGACTTGCGTTAACACAACAGCATTAAATGATTTATCGCTATCGTACAGCAACACATTGTTAAACATTTGCACATTGGATTGTGCCTGAAACTGGATTGTCTAACTTAAACACCAGATTGTCTACATTGAGAATTTCAAAAGCAAATTGCAATAATTGATTGTGCTGTGATAGTGATATGTTATCTACAGCCAAAGGGAGAGGATGTGGCCTTATGGCTAAAGCGGTCGACCTTGAAGCTGGGAAACCGGGTTCGGGTTTTGGCAGTGACGCTCAACATCCTGTGATTCTAGGCAAATCACTTAATCTCCCCCTGGCTAACAAAAAATGAATGTGTCCATCTGTAACGCAACTGGTGCTCATGTAAAGTCAGTCAGTCAAATAGCTTTATTTCAATATAAATATCATAAAAGCATCAGACAATTCATCAATATAAGAAGGAAAAAAATACAGTCTATTAAAATTGACAAAATATGACAATACAATATTTTAAAACAATCGAAATATAAAGCTATTTCCTCCTAATTTGAAAATTTAATTTCTAATTAGAGTGATAAAAACTATAAAACATAATTAAAAGTGGAATGTTTGATGTTTCATATCGGGGACAGAGTATGGCGTTTGAAGATACATTTGTCCTCCCCATTGGTTTCGCTGTACATGCTCACAGGGATTCTGGATCAAGATCAGCTTGCCCTTTGTATAGCCCTGTGCCTGATTATCCCGGCACGACCCAGGAACTTGGCGACTCCGCAAACAAAGAGAGTTCTCGGATCAGATTTTAATATGCGTAAGGCAACTCGATGGTCGAGAGTGCCTAGTTGTTTGCAGATAGGTGCAAGCCACCTAGACCTAGCGCTTGCATACCCTGGGCAAGCAAACATAAGATGTGCAACACACTCTTTTGAAGTCCCACAGGAAGGGCATTCTTCAGTAGTCTGATGGGGGGGGGCGCCACTTCGCGGTAAATTCACGGACTGGAAGTGAGACAAATCTAATTTGGGTATATAATGCCCTATCCCTTGGGATCTGAATTATGTCCAAGTAAGGTTCGAAGCCTCTAGATTGTTTATGCTGGAAGAATTCTTCCGTAAGCCGTCCCATGTTTGGGTTATTGAGGTCTCTAGCGTCTATCCAGTCCCAATAGATCCGTTTGAGTTCTACCTTGCTTGGTGGATTTTGAGTGTCCCAGGATTCCTTGAGGCCAAGTGTTATCATTAGTGCCTTGAGATTGGAAATCTATTTAATCCCCTTGTTGGTGTCCACGCGCATTACTTCTGTGAATGCCTCTGCATAGTTAGCGAGTTCCGGGGTACTCCTAAGGCGAGCCCAATATAGCAGTGGGCGAAGTTTGGCCAGATCTCTAAAATGGCGCCTGCCCAGGTCGTGTATCAAGGGGGTTAGAGGGACGCCTTGAGGTAACATGATCAGGTCCCTAAAGAACTTGTATTCTGACCTACTAATCTCATCGAGGTTGTCAAAACCCCATAGCTCGGCGCCATACACAGCCGAGCTAACTGCCTTGGCTCCATACACAGTGAGTGCCAGGGCAACAGGTCTACTAAATGATGAGCGATGTTCTCTGCTCAGTGCCCCAGCAGCGCGTTTGTGATTCAGGAGCATTTTATCGAGATGGGGTCTCCACTGCGCATTTTCTGAGAGACGTATCCCTAGGTAATCAAAGGTGGTGACTCTCTCTAGGTGTGTCCCATCTAAGGTGATCTTATTCCTGAACGATTTGTGGGGATTGAATATCATAAATTTTGTTTTAGATGTATTTATGACCAACCCCCGGATGTTACAAAAAATTTGGAACCTGTTCAGGAGTTTTTGCAGGCCTGCTGGGGTCTTAGAGATCAGCAGTGTATCGTCAGCAAACAGGAGAGTTGGTACCTTGTTACCTGCCAGGGCCAGGGCATCAGCTGGTATTTCTTGCAAAAAGCTGAACACCCCGTTCACATATAGGGAGAACAGGGTGGGTGCCATCACACAGCCCTGCCGAACTCCCCTGTTTACTGGGATCTTTTCGGTAAGCTGCCCTTGGGACCCCCATCTTATCTGAGCATAATTACCCTCGTGAAGCCTTACTAAGAGGTTAAGGATTAATGGAGGGATGCCCATATCTCGCAGTGTTTCCCATAACCTATTCCTGGGGACCAGGTCAAAGGCAGTCTTTAAGTCGATAAAAGCGAGATAAAGACTATCTTTACCAGTCACTACCATTTTCCAATAAATCAAGAGGAGTCTGAAGACCTGGTCCACCGTTCCCGTGTTGGTCCGGAATCCCACCTGGAATTGAGAGAGGATATCCTCCTCCTCAGCCCACGATTGAATTCTCTGCAATACGACCCTGCCAACTATCTTCTGCATTGCATCTATAAGGCTGATTGGCCTATAGTTGGAAGGGTCCTCTCTAGCTCCCTTCTTATAGATTGGGACTACCTCCGCACCCTTCCATGATTCTGGAACTGGACATCCTCTAGAGATGGAGTTAATAAGAAGGAGGACATACTCGGCCCATTTTTTCCGATCAGCAAGGAACAGGTCTCCAGGGAGGCCATCTGGTCCCGGGGCCTTGGCAGACACTATCCTATTTATGACAGATTCGACTTCATTCAGTGTGAATGGGTCACTGTCGATATTCCTAAGATTAGTTGGGGGATGGCCGTATTGCCCATCCACACTTGCATCGTTAGACCCAGAGTAAAGTTCACCAAAATGGTCGTGCCAGACCTGAGATGGAATGTGGTTGGAGATTTGATCTGCTTCCCCCTTATTTGCCCGTCTAACCAGTGTCCAGAAGAGGTTAGTGTCCCTTGCTAAACTGGCATTTTTGAGATCTTGCCATCTGGTTTCATCCCACTCTAACTTTGCTTGGTGCTGGGCCTCTCTGTATTCTTTCCTTGTGGCTTTGATGGCTGAACCATTCTTAGCTCTGATAGCTACTACCAAGGCCTTCCTCTTGAGTCTGCACTCTTTGGTATACCAAGATTGCTCTCTCTTTGGTTGTGCTACAGACTTAGTAGGCCTGTTAGGCACTTGAAAATGGGTACTAATCTGTTCAATTGTACGTGTATGTACAATGAGAGCATTAGTAGGCCCAGCTTCTATTCCTTCTCGTAGCTCGTTAGTATTTTTGTGCAGTACTTGTCTAGTGGCCTCTAATTTTGCATCTTGTAAGGCAACTTTGTGCTTTTTTAGGCATCTTCTAGAGTTTGAGGGAATCGCCTCTTTAGTCACAGAGTGCATGTGGGTGGTCGATGTAGGGCAAGGAAGTGCCCAAGGAGACCTCAAGGACATACAAAGAGGATTGTGGTCACTATCAGTTGTGTTCCCCACCACCATATCTAAAACTAGGGGTGGGCGGAATTTGTGTAGTCGCGCTACGCAAAGCTCCGCGAAACGGTAAAAAATCTCCGCAAGCACGCAGAGTTCCTCGAACATGCAGAATTGCTTGTTCCGCCTGTTCACGATGCTTTTTTCCTGTTCGCGAACGCTGTTTGCGTGCTCGGGGGAAATATCTCGCGAACACGCATTTTGAAAGCGTGAACAAGCCAAAAATTCCGCGAAGCTGCGGATCGCGGAATTTTTGGCAATTCCGCTGACTTTTTGGCAATTCCGCGTTCTCCGCGGAACGCGAAATTACCCAAATTCCGCAAATTCCGCGAGCGGAACGGAATTTACCGCCCAGGCCTATCTAAAACATGCCCCCAAAACCCAACGTCTACTAAGATATAGTCAATACGAGATGGGCAAGTTACTCTATTATAAGTGAAGGCTCCCTGAGCATCTGACTTGGTCCTGCCATTCACTGCCCTCAAACCATTTTCCACGGTGAGTGCATTTAGTTGGATAGCCACTTATGACCATCTTTTTACCGGGGGTATAGTTAGTAGGGGAGCACCCCATTTTCTATCTTCCTCCTCTATCCCTATTATGTCCTCTGTGCTAAGAGGCTCAAAAGTGCTGTTAAAATCACCTGCGACTACTACTCTAGAATGGGACAAACAATTTGACAAGCCTTGATCAAGTAGTGTAATGGTGGGTGAGGCTTTGCCCCCAGCTGTTCCTCTTATATAGACATTGAACAAATCCATCATTTCCCCCCTCTTAGGCCCTTAATTGTAAGCCTCATATTGTCTGGGCTCAAGATTTGATGATTGGAAATTCTACAATTAAGGGCAATTTTAACCCATACAATCAGCCCTCCCGAGGGGCGACCCTTCCCTATGGTGGTAGCTGGTATATGATAGCAGCTGTAGCCCCATTTATATAAAGGAGCCAGGCTCCACGTTTCCTGGAAAGCGCAGATGTCATAGCCCTCTACTAGATCGTTCCAATGGGGGTAGTGGTAGTTTGCTACTAAGGCCAGCAACGTTCCAGGAGATGATTTTTAACTGATGGGGAAGGGCTAAATCTTGAGTTATTACCGTAGTGGGTTCACGAGGAGGGATTGGGTCATTTATAGAGGTGTGGTCAATGACTAAGCGAAGGACCTGTGACGACTGCACTCTCAGGGTCACATTTTGTAGTCAATCATTAGATTCTAGTGAAGACGAGCCTCTTATGGTCCCTGCCAAGTGCTTATCGCTTGATCTTTCTGAAGGTGGTGCTACTGGAAATCGCCTAAGCTGTATTGCTGAAGAGTCAGGGGAGCAGGTGCGAAACTCAAGTAAGAGAAGGTTTTCTGTCAGGTCTGCGTTAGTCAGGGTAAGCTCAATGTGGTCCAATGGCTGTGTGCGTGATGTACATCTCCTGGCCCTGACAATATCCTCCCGTATGAGTGAACGACATCCCCTGACGTGACGAATTCAGTGTATTGACTTGTTAATTAGTGAATCCTCGCTTTCATAGCCAGCCACAACATTTAATTTGGGAACGTTGACCATGAAAACTTGTTTTGCTTCTGGATAAGAGGTTTGCGGTGGGTAATTTCTCTTTAGAGGATTAGCAGTCATTGGGCATGTTATTATTGGTGCGCTTGGAGGGGTGGTTCAGTGTACAGGGGCTTGCGAGGAAACTGGGTTCCGGGGATGAGATTTTTGAGGTCACAGACTGTCCTGTGGTGGGAGATCAAGATACTTTATTATGCGTTATTAGGGGGAGTGCAGATGATCTACCACCTATTTTGTTTCTTTCGTCCTGAGGGAAAGGATAGGTTCTCTGGGCCTGTAGGCGCTGTTCAACCGCAAGACATGAGGGCTCCTTGTGCTTGTGCGAGGTGTTACTCGGGGTTAGGATTTTGACTGTGTTAACAAGCTCATCGATCTTGGCTCTCATGGCTCCAATATCCTGCCTCAGAGAAGCGACGAGCTGGTAGAGATCTTGCAATGATAGAACCACCTCCTCGCTGCTCCCTGTTTGGATTGGAGGCAAAGGGAGTGTGATCTGAGCC
Organism: Calotriton arnoldi; assembly: GCA_963921515.1. Taxonomy (NCBI): domain Eukaryota; kingdom Metazoa; phylum Chordata; class Amphibia; order Caudata; family Salamandridae; genus Calotriton; species Calotriton arnoldi. Next base: position 866,290 of record CAWUFW010004092.1, read on the forward strand.
ACCGAGGCATCAGTAATGTCTGCCAAGACTGCGAACCTATTCGTGCAGGGAATGGAAAGGCCAGGTTGATTAGCTTCAAGTGGCGAAATTGGGGATTGGGGAAGTGTATCATGAGTGGAGCAATCTATCGTCTGTACCTCAGTGGGTTCCTGTGATGTCTCATTACTGAGCTTCAATGCTTCCTTCCTAGGCTGCTTGCAGAACATTGAGGGGATGGTGGGTGTGTGTAATGTACTGGAATGTTGGGGTATTGGTTATGTTAAGGTTAGATATTGGTGTTTCTGTGCCTAGAATGTCTTCGCACTCATGGATAAGGGCATCTATCCTATCCATCACACAGTTATTAGCGGTGCGTTTGTGTGACCTTTTTGCTTTTTTCCCCTTCCCTACCCCCCCATGTGGGCCATTACTCAGCCCCACTCCCTCCATTGATTTCCTTTTGCCCATTTTGTTGCCCCAGTTGAATTGGTGCGTCACACAAAAGACAATGCATTACGGTGGGCCCCTAAAATGTTTTGCCCTCGATACACAGGGTTATACGTTCAATTGAAATCAATTTTTTCACAATAAGTCCCAGAGCCCTATACGAAGATTACGGAGTGATGTAAAAATGGGCCCAGGTAGAGAGAATGTCATGTAACACAGTACCTTTTGGTTTGTAAGTGATGTGCGGCCCAGTCCGGCAGTTGGATGAAAGGGGGTGGCCCGGCCCTGCCTCTTCCTGGCAATGACGGGCAAGGACGGGCCCACCCTTGGCCCGGGCGCGGCCCGCACGCGTCCCGAGTGGCGGTGAGGGAGGCTGCTCTTTGTAGAGTGATGAGAACTCCTCCCCCTCACCTGTGGCAGCTGTGGCAATGGGGGCAGAGATGGTGTTGCCTCCCGTTGCACCCTGGGACCTGTAGTACCACCAGGGTGGGTAGCGACTCCAGTGGCTGCTACGGGGTGAGTTTTTAGCTGAGGGTGATTTGTAGCCCTGGGCTTATGCTCCCGCCAGGGTGTTTCTGCCGGGAAACGAGAGACAGTAGGCCGCGAGTCCCCTTTTCTTCCAGCGCGTCCCGTTCAGGAACAGGGAATTACTAAAGCTCAGGAGTAAAGGTAGCACTGCAGGCAGTGCTACTTCAGGACCAAGGGAAACTGCTGCAGCTCAGGAACAAGGAATAACTAAAGCTCAGGAAAGACTGGAAACAAGGATATCAAAAGCTCAGGAAACAATGGAAACAAGGGTCGGTCTCACCGATACACAGCTACAATGACCATGTAAAGTGCTCTGATGCCTTTAGGTCAAGTTCGTATTATATAAACCTGCTGAAAAAAATAAATCATTAAATGTATAATGTATTGATCCTATAGTATCTTTATAGTCTAAGAGCAGCTATAGCTGTTTCAGGGGGAAACTTTTGGAACATTGCTTATCAAATGTCAGGTTCAGTTTCATGTGCGCTGTGTTATGTTGATCAACTTCTTGCAATATTTATATCTTTAACTTTATTTTCTTCTTATGTTTTACATTTTAGACATAGAAAATTGTATAAAATGCCTGGAGGGCCAGTGGCCCAATGACAGAAAGGATGATTGTATCCAGAAAGCCATTGTTTATCTCTCTTATGGTGATTTTCTTGGAGCAGTGTTGGCATCTGTATCCATTGTACTAGCCATGTCCACAGCTGGTGTTTTGGGAATCTTTCTCAGATATCGGGACACCCCGATAGTGAAGGCCAATAACAAGCATCTCAGCTACGCTCTCCTTGTATCTCTGCTGCTGGCCTTCCCCACCTCTCTTCTATTCATTGGACGCCCTGCATTATTGACATGCTTGATCCAACAAGCTGCATTTGGGATTATTTTCACTGTTGCCGTGTCTTGTATATTAGTGAAAACTATCACTGTTGTAATTGCCTTCAATGCCATCAAGCCAGGTAGCAGGTTAAGCAGATGGCTGGGATCTCAGGTGTCTGCTGCTATGGTCCTCGTGTGCACACTGGGGGCAGTAGTGATTTGTCTCACTTGGCTGCTCACTTATCCTCCTCATCCAGCAACTGACACCGAGTCTGAAATTGGAAAGGTGATCCTACAGTGTGACAACGGTTCTATTGCTGCTTTCTATGTCATGCTTGCTTACATGGGTCTGCTGGCCTTTGCCAGCTTTACTGTGGCCTTCCTAGCCAGGAACCTTCCGGATAGATTCAATGAGGCCAAGCTCATCACATTCAGCATGCTGGTGTTCTGCAGCGTCTGGGTGTCCTTCCTTCCAGCCTACCTTAGCACTAAGGGTAGATACATGGTGGCCGTGGAGATCTTTGCCATCTTGGCTTCCAGTGCTGGGCTGCTGGGCTGTATATTCATTCCCAAGTGTTACATCATTCTGTTCAGACCAGATATCAACAAAAGATGCATTTAGAAGTCAGAAGTAATTTATAGTCACAATATCAAATGTATAACCTGATCATCATGGGATGTGCTGAAGAGCATCTGCTTTTCAATCTTTTTCCATTAGAAAATCTATTAGTGTTTTAAAGGGAATCATTCACTCACATCCCAAACATAGTAAAGGGCTCAGCACAAGGGCTCATAATGTAATTAAAAGTTATCAACAAAAGTACGTTCCAAGTGTTGTCGAGTAATTATGCACCTAGAAAATAAATTACCTTGTTAACCTGTTGTTGTCTGTCTGTGACTTCCACATTTGATAAGTACAATCCTTTCCTGTACAGGTATCCCTTTTACAATTTCTGTTAAACATTTATTATCTGTGATTTTCATTTATTTCTGTTTCTGGAATATATGATATTTTCCCAGGTATAGCTCACCTGTCTAAATGTAGGATTAATTATATTTTGTAAATCATTCCAAGAGAAGATGGTTCAGTACTAATGGCTTACCATTCATTGGAGAAAAGACTAAAAGGAAGCAAAAAGACTGGAATTCTGTGTTCTTAAATACCCTGGTGGTGTATGCATATTGTTTTTATTTCTTCAACAAATTGGTGGCATGTTACAGATATCACAGTAGTCAACGCAACCCTACAAAAACAACATCTTTCCCTTACTGGAATCCTATGCAAAGCACTCTGAAAGTCCAAGGATTGACCCTTTTTTCACAGGCCAACCCAAGCTTAGGGTTTTGTCCTTATGGCAACTTTTTCTTTTTTTAAATTCTTTTTATTGAAGCTTTCAAGCAAAGCATAAGCATATTTTATACAAACCAGTACATACTCAAAATGTCCAGGATAGTGTGTCCTGCAAATAGCATCTGAAATTACAGTAGGGGTACAAAGGTTGCGGAATTTTATAACTCCAGATCTGTTTGCTTCCCACTTTTCTTTAGGAGAACAAATTGCATTAAGGGCACGCCCCAAACAGGTAGAGATTTTAAACTTAGAAATAACCAACATATAAGATCAGTGTGCCATCAGGAAAGAAAACAAACTAAATAGAAAATCACCATCTGAAAAATGGTACACGACAGATCTTAGATTGTTAAAAAGGAAATGCAAATCGGTGGAACATAAATGGAGAAAAACCAAACAGAATGGTGACAGGCTAATCTACAAAGAGGAGCTAAAGAAGTATCACAAAGCCCTTAAACATACTAAGAAATCATACTTTTTAAAGAGAATTGAAGAAAATACTAAGTCAACTAAAGAGCTATTCAAAATAGTGAAAGAACTTTGTAAGCCGTCTGGCATTTCCCAAGCATTGACTTCCTCGGAAGATAACTGTGAGAAAGTTTGTAACTTTTTCTTTGATAACGTTTCCCAAATTTACTCTATATTTAAAATTCAACCAACACTGGAGGATATTAACTGGGAAGCTTTGGAACCCCACTCTGAAGCACCCTCTCACTTAGGAAACGTTGTCCCTTTAATGGAAGAGCAAGTAGCGAAGGCAATGACAGAGTTAGAATCTGGATCATTGCTGGATCCACACCCACATTTTATCTTCTCTCGGTTAACACCGGTTATATGACCCTACGTAACACAATTTTCCAATCAATCGTTAGATGCTGCTGTGTTTTCCGATTCATGGAAACAAGCTATTGTATTCCCACTGGCAAAAAAACAGGTACAGGTGTTTCTAAGCATGAGAACTACTGACCAATTTCCCAACTTCCTTACCTGTCAAAGGTTTTGTAGAAGTTGATTAACAAATAATTAGTTGACTATTTAGAGACAAATGATCTCTTGGATCCTTCACAGGCGGCTTTAGGGCAATGAATAGAATGGAGGCTACTTTACTAGCAGCGTTGGATAATATTAGACTACTGGTGGATAAGGGTAAAGCTGCCACCCTGATCCTTTTGGACTTGTCGGCGGCTTTCGATACTGTATCTCATAGCCTCCTGGTGAACTTTTTACATGAACAAGGACAACACTCCAAAACACTTCAATGGTTTAGCTCATTTTTACATAATAGAACTCAAAGAGTACAAATAGGTTCATTTTCTTCCAACTCAAAAACAATCAAGTGTGTAGTCCCGCAGGGAGACTCATTGAGTCCAGCTCTGTTTAATGCTTATGTCTCTCCATTGGCCATGATCGGGAAGAAATGGGGTTTTAACATTTGTTCCTTCGCTGATGACATGCAGCTGCTGATAGCTATAGAAGAAAGATATGAGGACACTAGAAATTATTTGATTAATTGACTCTCAGAAACTGCAAATTGATTAAGAGATAACTGTTTGATGCTGAATCTAGAGAAGTCTGAGATACTACTTTTCGGAGGAGCACACCTAGTCTAAGACGCATCCTGGTGGCCCTAGTCGCTAGTCATTGTTCCATAGCCCAAATGGGTTGTAATGAATCTGGGAATCTTGGTAGACAATGCACTAACCATGCAAGACCAAGGTAGAGTACTGCGTGGTAAATGCTTTGCCATGTTAAAACTACTAAGAAGACTTTTCATATGGATTCCACTGAACTGGAGAAAAAACGATACTCAAGCCTTATTAACTGGCAGGCTGGACTATGGGAATGCGCTATATGGTGGTATGGCTGACTACCTATTCTCTCGTCTGCAGGTAACCCAGAATGCAGCAGCAAAGCTGGGTTGGAACAAAAATAAGTACAGCTCGGCATCAGAGTGTTTGGAGGAGCTTCAGTGGCTGCCTATGCGCCAAAGGGCCAAGTTCAAACTATTGTGCTATGCGCATAGATCTTTATACAAGCTTGGCCCCAAAATCCTGAAGGACACAGTTGAATTTTATATTCCGTCATGAGAGTTGAGGCCTTGCAATCTCGCTCTGGCTAAAACTAGATGCATTAAGAAGGTCAGAGCGGGAGGTCGCTCCTTTTCATATCTGGCAGCCGTACATTGGAATGAACTTCCTTTAGACCTTCGCCTCACTGATTACCATATGGAGGTTTAGGAGGAAGCTGAAAATGTGGCTGTTTAGTACTTAATTGCTGTTGCCTTTTGTATCAACTATCAGTTAAAAATAGGTTTGAGCTATCTTAGCGCCTTGATACCCCTTGGGATGAATGTTGAGCTCTATAAGCACAATAACTAAATAAATAAATACAAATACTGCTGCTCACACAATTGGTAACAAACAATGGGGAGAGAAAAAAGAAAGGGGGAGCCACTCAGCTAGGGAAAACAATTTCAAGACTCTACAAAGAAATCTCTATGGTGCACGCTTAGAGGATTGTGACAGTTGAATCAGATTGCAATCAAACCCATATACCTAGAGGGCTGGGCTCGCAGCGGCGGAGGGCTCCGGCTGGTCAGGTACCTTGAGCAATGTAGCATCTGCAAAGGTCTTCCTCATCAGCCTGGGGTCTGAGAAATGACTCCAAGGGGGACCATTTATCTTTGGGGCTGGGGTCCCCGGCATTAACTCCCAGTAGGCGATTAACTGTTCCTGATAGTAGGCCGCATCCTGAAGCCCCAGCCTTCTGATGCATAGGGTGCCAGCCCCAACACATTGCCACTCGGTGCTAGTAAAAGGAGGATTGCTGTCAATTTGCGCGCATCTATGTGGACCTCCTTCACGTACCCCAATAGCTCTATGTGCTGTAAATGGTATGGTGTGTAAGCAGTGATTACCTCAAGTGCATCAAATACAGTGAGCCAGAAGTGCTGCACTCCAGGGCAGTCCCATGCCTGGTGTAGAAAGTCAATGCAGGGCACCATGCAGCACACACAGCGTTCATCCTCAATCAGGCCCATTTAGTTAATCTTTTATGGGGTGCAGTACAATCTATGCAAATATTGGATATGCTCCAACTGCAGTCTGTAATTAGGGGAGAGCGCCCAGGATTGTGTAAAACAGAACTTCCACTGGCTATCAGTTAGGGTGGTTGCCAGGTCTGCTTCCCACACTTGCCGGCCACTGGGGACACGCATTGGCACAGTCTCCTGCATCCCTGCATAGAGTCTCATGACCAGCCTGCACGGGAGGATCCGTTAGAGTTCCCTCCAGAACCTGAAATGTAGGTGGAGCCACTGGAAACGAGCCATTAATTGATTGAACTGCAGCATGTATTTGATCATTTGTGAAGTTGTCTAGCAGAGTCACATCAGGGGTCTGCAGGCCCTGTTGAGGTTCAATTAAGTTGCAATCTGGGTACACTGCACCCATGGAAGTCAGCTGCAGATTGCGCAACCGGTTGCAACTGTCCAATGGTGGCATCAAGGGGGCAAATAGGCAGCCCAGTTGGGCTCGCCGTCGGGGTTCTTTCAATACCCAAACCGTGCAAGCCACACTGTCTATTCACTCTGCGGGCACTTGGGAGGCAAGTACAGAACAATCAGGAGATGGCATAGTGCAATGCGATCATGCTCTGGTGCTGTGTGGAACATTGTTGGAAAGTGCATTATTAATAGTGATAAAAATGGACTTACCACTGGTAATAAGGCCACAAACACAATAAAAGGTTCAGTCAAGGTCTCAATGAAATATACCCTTGCTCAACTCTTGGTAGATGGTAATGAGCAGGCAGGCGTAACTTAGGAAACAGGTGTGTAAAGCATTAAAAACCACCAATACAATAAATAAGTAAAACTCAACACCCAATAAAATTCAACACCAATTTATAAAAATTGATTATACTTCTATGAACAAATAGACACCAAAATGACAAAATCCAATGTAGGGAACTGGAGATATGAATTTTTAAAGAATAAAAAATGTTTAGTGCTTAAAAACCTATAGCTCCACATTGGGACATCTGGTCGTGCTTGACCGGGACAAAGTCAAAGTTTGAGGCTGAATGTGTTGGAGCCCTGGTCAGTTACACTAAGCGGGAGGCCTCTATCAAAATGTTACCTTCGCATGGAGTTGTTTTTCTGGAGCTTTTTCTCTCGATGTCGAGTGAGGCTCCTCTTCAGGTTGGATTCACATCGATGTTGTTGGCTTGGTTTTCTGTGAGCCCCGGTGAAATCCTGGAAGTCTTTAGCTCATTAGCTTTCAGCTGACCATACCTGAAATCCAGGCAGGGTAATGGTTGAAGGTCGCCGGCTTGACTCTCGACATCAAGCCGGTCAGCTTATGGACGTTTTAATCAAAAAGTTCCCAGACTTCGTCAAACTTCTGGATCTTCTTCCAAAACCTTGAGGGTTCAAAGTGTCCACAACACCAATTCAGGGGTCTAGAATCTCCGAGATGGTCCTTGGGATGTTGGAATAACAATTCCCACAGTGCACCTGGCCAAATCCTTAAACGTCTACTGGATGAACTCCAGGATGGGAACTTCTTGGTGGAGATGATTCAGGTGGCTTCTGTTCACCTGTAGTATGCAGGAGGTCCACTCCGTAATCCTTCTTGAAGCAAGGCAAAGTTCTATGGGCTGTAGTACCAGAATGTGCAGCAAGCAAAGTTCTTCAGAGTGCAGAACTTTGGGGTGCAGATAAGGTTTCCAGCAGGACAGTCCTTCTTCTCCTTCTAGTTTCAGACACCAATTCCGGGTTGCATGGCAACTCTTCCATATTTATTCACAGTTCCAGGAGGTCAAGCAGGGGGGCACGCCTGACCAATGGGATGCAGGGAGCTACCCAAGTGTATTACCACTTCTTCCAAAGTGTGGCATATCAAAGCAAAGCACAATTTTTCCAAAATGGAGAAAGTCTCTCCTTGGAGATTAGACCAGGCTAAGCCAACCCAGTGGTGTAGCTAAGATTCCCTAACACCCCCCTCCACCCACTTCCCTAATCTATTTACGGGGGCTCCTGTATGGCTGGGGTTGAAGGATATGGGGGTGAGCCTGTGCTGGGCTAAAGTGTAATTTTCCTGCCTGATGCTTCTGCCGCTGCAGTTCTCCACCCCCAGGAACTCCATTGTCTCTCTAGGAGGCCATTTCACATCTCATTAAGATAGCTTGGCTCAGCCTGGCAGAGGCTAGCCAATCAGGAGAGGGCAGTTGGAAGTCTGGATTTTGGCTTACAGAAAAGAAAGTTTAATAACTTCATTTTCTGTGATGTGATGTTATTATAAATCTAACAGTGTCAACGGTGTAATTATTATTTTATATATAATTTTTATGTTAATAGTTTATATTTTTGTTCAATTAATACATGTATTAAATCATGGTATGTGTATGAAGTTAAGTACTTTCCCTTCTGTGCAAACTGGAGTGCGAATAGTAACTTCTATCTCTCCTGAGTCCAACACTTTCCCTACTGTTGCACCGACTGGAGTGGGAATAGTAAATGTTACCCCTCCGCAGTCCAATGCTTTCCCTACTGTTGCACCGACTTTAGTGGGAATGGTAAATTTTACCCTCCCTTAGTCCAACGCTTTCCCTACTGTTGCACCGACTGGAGTGGGAATAGTAAATGTTACCCCTCCTGAGTCCAACACTTTCCCTACTTTTTTTTTTTTTTTTTTTGTCCTCATTCGCCATTAGATAACTAGAGCTGTTGAATTTCCTTCTGTGGCCTCCCTCTCAAATAGCACCAACTGGAGAGCTCTATATCTAGATGGTAATGCTTTACACAGAGCCTCTCTACATACTTGTTCTGTATAATCCTGGGCGCCCAACAGAACTAGAGAGCTGAAGTAAAACAAGTGTAAAGGCTTAATCATTGGACTGATTTCCCTATTGATCAAGAGTGGCCAACTATTCCTCACATAGAGCCCAAAAATCTATTCTATTATCCATATTATTTTTATATTTTACTAATTTAACTCTATCCATCTTCATTGTATATTTAATGGAGATCACCCAGTCTAAAAAAGTTGGAGAAATATCCTTTATCCACTTTTTGCAAATTTCTCTTCTTGCAAGCAAAATCAAATATAAACATAACTTTTTTTCCAACCTGGAAAATGACTTCTAATCTGAAAACAAGCCTGGATATTTAGGCCAAAAATATCTTTCATACCTTTATTAACCTCTGCCCAGAAATGCCGAAGCTTGGGGCAAGTTAAAAACATCTGAACATCATCCGCATCCACCAGGAGACACTTTGGGCACTGAGGTGCTGGATCTTTCAAGAATTTTGAGAGCTTAAGGGGAGACCAATACACCCTGTGAACACAAAAGATGTGATTCCTTCTTAAATTTGCAGGTTGTACTGTAGTGTACAAGATGTCATGAGATACTTGCCATATATCTTCAAGATGACAGCCGGGCAAGCTCTCTCCCCACAGCTCCGTCAGTAGTTTAAACTCTCCTTCCTCCAGGTCCAGCATTAACCAGTAAAAAGTCGTTACCTCTTTCTTTTTTTCAATTTTTCTCCAAAATACATTTTCTAGTTCATTGGACAAGCCCACTTCAGTCCCGATACTTTGATACCAACTTTTTATTTGCCAGTACTTGAATTTGGAAAGCCGGTTGTTTGTAAGTGAATTCAGCTCGTCCCAGGATAGCAGTGACCCTTCCAATATTATCTGTTCCCAATGCATAATTCCTGCCTCTATCAGAGGAGTTGACAGAGAATCTGTAGTCCACCCTGGCGATCCTGGAGCATTCCAGATAGGAGCAAGAGCACTAAAGTAGTTAATATTCAAAGTTTTCTTACTCTTGGCCCAAGTACCAGCAAAACCTCTTAGTATTTTTAAGCGAACTTTCTTGAAGAATCTCGGGTCTCCGTATTTGTATAGAAAGCCCTGACTCCCACTCTCAACATCCATGAGCATCTCCTTAAACATCACACCCACATCTGAATCATCTGGTATGTCCATGAGGATTTACCTGCCCTCAGTGAAAATGTCCTTGCATACAGAATTAAATCAGGTAAGCATAGCCCCCCTTGTTCTTTTTCCTACGCAACTTCCTCCACGATATTCTAATACCTTTTGAGGCCCAGATAAAGGTATTTAATTTCGACTGGAGTGTCCTCAAACTTTTTCATTGAATACCAATGGAATATTCTGTAATATAAAACTTAACTTGGGCATCAGCATCATTTTTATTAAATTCACGCTACCAATCAGAGTCAGAGGTAAGTAGATCCAACCCAATAAAGAGTTATGTATTTCTTTCGTGATCTTTTGGAGGTTTGTTTCTGCGATCTTATCTATATTTTGGGTAATCAGTATTCCCAAATACCTAATCACCTTTTAGTTGGATAAGCACATGTGCCCACATTCCATGCCATACATTCAGTTTTTGTAGCATTTATTTCATAACCTGAAACACTCCCAAACTTCTTTGCTTCTTCATATATTAATGGGATTGAGACATTCAAGTCCGATGTATAAACCATTAAATCATCGGCGTATAACGCCACCTTCTTTTCCCAATCCTTAAATTTAAAAGATTGTATACCTGAATGTTGTCTGATTTTTTCAGCCAGAGGCTTGATATATAAATTAAAAAGCATTGGGGATAAAGGGCATCCCTGCCTAGTGCCTCTCTGGATTTTAACAGGAGCAGATAGATTACCATTTACTAAAATTCTCACTATGAGACTGACCTACAAAAGCTATTTCCTAAATTATATTCTTTTAGTATGTGTTTTAAGTAGGCCCAGTTTACTCTATCGAAAGCCTTCGTAGCATCTATCGTTATTATAGCTAGCAGGATTTTGTATACGGTTGCTATATCGATCACCCCAATCAAATTATAAGTGAGCTCCCCTATTCCTCTCCCTCTAACAAATCCCTTTTGGTCCCTATGGAAAAGGCACTCTGATACCCCATTCAACCTTTCTGCCAATATTTTTTCAAAGATCTTATAATCAATATTGATCAGAGAGATGGGCCGATATGAATCACAAGATCTTGGTGATTTGGAGGGTTTAAGGATTAGCAAAACCGTTGCTTCATTCCACGAGGGTGGGATATCTCCTCCCTCTTCAAAGATATGGGTGAATAATGTCATCAAAACCGGGGCAAGAACATCCCTTAGAATTTTATACAGTTCCGCAGGTAACCCAACCGGTCCTGCAGCTTTCCCAGATTTGCCCAAATCAATGGCTTTCCCAATCTCAGTTCTAGAGATCGGCATATCCATATTGTGAGATTTATCATCAGTGATCTTTTTAATAGGAGTCTGACCCAGCCACTTTCTTATTTCACCTTCTTGAACATTTAAATCTTCATGATAGACTTCCTCAAAGTATGACTGAAAGGCCTTTTCGATTTCATCTGAGGACTTAAGTATATCCCCCGGGACAGCAGAATTCAGCTCATTAATGGTACCTCTGGCCAGGTCTTGCTTAGTCTTCCATGCCAGAAGCTTCCCACAGCTCTCCCCATACTCAAAGTGAGCTAGTTTACTGGCTTGCCATTTCTTTTTGCCTTGAATCAAGAACAGCTGCCAGATCTGATTTAAGAGATTTTAACCTTGCTGTCATGTTCGTATCTGAGGGGTTACTCTGATGTGTAATGATGTGATTCTCTATTACTTGTATTTCTTTTTCTATTCCCTCAACTGCAGCTTTATACTTTTTATGTCTGGCAAGCTGTAGAAAGGTTAATAAACCCCTTAAAAAGCCTTGTAGGCATCCCAAACCATATGTATCGGGGCAGTACCTAGATTAATTTGGAAGAAGGCCTCTGTTTCTGATATTAACTTCTCAATTATTTCTTCTTCCAAAAGGATGGCACGCTCTACAGTCCATTTCCTGGAAATCGGTCTATTTGGTACCATAAGAGTTAATGACACTGCTGAATGGTCAGAAAGATGTTCCCCTACATGGTTGACATCCTGAACCCATTTCTTTAAAACTGTACTCAAGAGAAAGTAGTCTATTCTAGATGTATGATTATATTTTTTATTATGAAAAGTATAACCTCTTTTCTTGCCCATTTTACTCCTCCATACATCATACCAAGCAAGCTGTTTCATTGTGTTTTTAATCAATGCAGCCATTTTATAGTTTAGAATAGCTCTACTTCTCTGTGATTTATCAAGTACATGGTCTAAGACCACATTAAAGTCTCCAGCCAATATTAGTGGATCTGTATAATTCAATAATTCAGACAATACATTTTTAAAAGGCCCTGGATCGTCAGTGTTTGGGCCATAATATCCTGCCACTGTAAACTTAAATGTATGGCATTTAACCCTAGCTACGACCCATCTCCCTATTTTATCCACTGTACTAGACTCGAGAGAGATAGCTGAATTTTTTAAATTATTATAGCAACACCCTTTATTGAGTGTTGTTGCGTAGTACAAATAACATTCTGAATCCATTTTCTAGATTTACATAGAGAGTTTAGTTCACTTTCCAGCAAATGTGTCTCTTGTAATATAAGAATCTGTTCTGAGGTATCCCTGAAGTACTGAAAGATTTTTTCCATCCTATATTTTGTCCTCAGTCCATTAAGATTCCAGGAAAGCACCTTTAACCCAAAATTTTGATTATCCACTGGGCACGCCATTTTCTTGATCTCTTCTCTGATTAAAACCTTCAGCAATTTGGCGACTTGGACATTTTTTGTTATTTTCTGCCACTGCTCCCCACCCTGTGCTCCCCCCCTCACCCCCTCTAGTGAACCCTTCCCTGGAGAACCCCCCCTTACCTCCTCCATGGCCTCAACCTAAGCCTATGGGGCCCCTCTTCTTAGGTCAGGAGCTTGGTACTAAACTTTACAGTCTTTCATATCCCGAGAATTACTATTTTTCTTTCTCTTCCCCCCTACCTCCCCTGATATAGACTGTAGAAAAGTCTCAGCATCTTCCACTCTTCTAAATATCCTCATTTTATTGTTACACATCACTTTCAATGATGCTGGGAATTTTAATTGTGCTGTTACACCCATTTTTTTAAAAGGATCCAGTAATTTACCCAGTTCCCATTGTCTAGAAGCTGTGATTGCCGAGACATCCGATCTTATCTGGAATGTTATATCATCAGTCAAGGAGTTTAATTTTAGTGCTTTATTAAGTATTTCTGCTTTCAAACTGTATGTCAGAAAGTGTACTAGGATTTTCCTAGGTCTCGTTTTGTTGGGGTTGAGCCTAAAAGGATCCCTATGTACTCTTTGTATATCTGCCATCAGAGCCTCCTCCAAGCACTCAACATATGTTGCTTGTTTTATTAACTTTACTACGTACTCTTTTATTTTACTCCCCTCTGCTCCTTCTGGTACCTTGAGCAAGCGGATGTTATTTCTCCTTTGAGAATTTTCTAATGACTCTAGTTTGTCTTGTATTTCCAGAACTTTTCCTTTTAATGCCGCTATGCTCTTTGTATTCTCGTCCATCTGGTTTGTTAACTCAGTTACAGTGAGTTCCAAGGCCATGGTCCTGGCAGCAAGTGAATCTATCTTGATTTCTAACTTTTCACACAAACTTTTAATATCCACTTGATTATTTTCCGATGTCGAGAATCTATCTCTCATTTCTTTAGCAAGAGCTTGTAGCATATCACACAGTGATTTTAACTGGTTTTCACTCCCAGTATCACAACTCATAGTGCATGAGCTCCTTCAAGTTCTTCCGAGTTGTCTCTGATTGGCCCGACCTGATATTTATCTAAAGAATCCTGTGTTTCTAATATCTCTATGAGGTTATCCTTATGGCTCTGAACCACCTCTGCTGCCACCATAGTAGTATCTATTTTGTCAGCCATTACTGAAGCTAGTAGTCTTGCCTCATCCATTAGTGGAAGAAATCTATTGAAGGTGGGGAGATTCCTCAGCGACTCGCTTGGATCGAATAAAGAGGTTTGCTCTACTGGTTTTAGTATTAATGTGCTGGGATTAACTTTAAAATAACTTCTCAAGGAAGGTGTTAATTTAGGAGTCTCTTTAATCAAGGGGCCACTCTTCTTTTTACATGGAGCTTTAAATTTGGCTGCACCTAAATCTTTCTTCGTCAATTTATTCTGTATTGGCGTTCTTTTATTAATTTTAGGTTGTTGTGCTCTAGGATTTTTTATATCTTCACCTCCTTGAGAATCCACCATGTGTGTATTCTATTTTGCACTTCTAAGGGAGTATCTGGTTTGCCCCCAGCCTGAATTTACTGACATGCAGCCTAATTCTGTGTCCTTTTGCTGCTCAGTCTTACCTCCCTTGCTGACACGAGGTACTCCAGAGACTCTGCACAAGTTCTCAGCTTCTAATTCCCCCTCCGTGACTCTCACCGCTTGATGCTGCTTCCTCTCCACCCGGCTCAGGAACTGGGATTGTTGTGTCCCTTCCAGCGCCGTAACTGTGCTACCCCTGCCTCTCCCGCCCTGGAAGGGGAGCAGAGCCACAGCCCTCCTCCCCCGGTCCAGCTCCCGAGCCGCGCGCACCCAGATCGGCTCCCAGTCCGCGCATGAACCCGGCAGCTTCCTTGATAATTCCTCCAGGCAAAACCTCCTTGCCTGTTGTCCCGAGGCAGCCGGGATGCCCAGAGTCATCACCTCCAGTCCCGCCAAACCACGCCGAGAGCCCCAGCGGTCCCCGCCACACAGACGCCGACCGACTGCAACGGCAAACGCACAAGTCGCCTCCCACGAAGTCACCGAAGAAAGGAACCAACTCATAGGTACCGTACATCTCTACTCCTTAACGAATTCAGTTTTTTTGGGAGGGCAATCAGTACATTACAAGTATTTTCGAATCCTCGGGACACGATTTTCCGAGTAAATTCGCTCCTGACCTACGGGAGCCTCCGCGACCTGCTACTCGCCGGCCACCATGTTCTCCTACGTGAGAAAGGTTGGTGGAATAAAAGTGGTAATTTTTTTTAAATTAATTAATTGTTAGTTAATTATTTTTAATTATTTTACTGGAGTGGGAATAGTCAATTATTCCTCTCCGCTATCCAACACGTTCCCTGCTGTGTCACTCTTTGGAGTGGGAATAGTAGTTTTTACCTCTACGCTATCCAACACTTTCCCTACTGTTGCATTCTCTGGAGTGGGAATAGTAATTTTTACCCCTACGCTGTTCAATACTTTCCCTACTGTTGCACTCACTGGAGTGGGAATAGTAATTTATACCCCTCCGCTATCCAACATTTTCCCTACTGTTGCACTCTCTGGAGTGGGAATAGTAATTTTTACCCCTACGCTATTCAACACTTTCCCTACTGTTGCACTCTCTGGAGTGGGAATAGTAATTTTAACCCCTACGCTATCCAACACTTTCCCTACTGTTGCACTGACTGGGGTGGGAATACTAAATGTTACCCCACTGCAGTCCAATACTTTCCATACTGTTGCACAAACTGGAGTGGGAAAAGTAAGTTCTAACCCTCCTGAGTTAAATGCTTTCCTTACTGTTGCCCAGCCTAGAATGGGAATAGTCCTTTTTACCCATCCTGAGTCCAGTGCCTTACCTACTGTTGCACCAACTGGAGTGGAAATTGTAAATTTTACCCCTACGCATTCCAACACTTTCCCTACTGTTGCACTGACTGGAGTGGGAGTATAAAATATTTATTTTTGTAAATTATAATTCTTATTGTTTTATTAATTGTAGTGGGAATAGTAAATTGTAGTTTTCTGTAATGTTATATTTTATGTAATTATATATTTATTGTAGTTAGAGTAGTACATTTTATTTTTGTGTTATGTAAAAAATGTTGTCATTGTTGTGTTGTTTTAGGTGGGAATACTTATTTGTATATTTATTTATTTTAATGTAGTGGGAAATGTGTATATATATATATATATATATATATATATATATATATATATTATTTTTATTTTTTATATTTTTGAAATTTATATAAGTCTGTATTTTTTTATAATCTTATTCATGATTTTTAATGTTTTTTGTTTGTATATTATTTTTAGTTAAATTGTTAAAAATGTCGATATTTTGTTGGTCTATATTAAGTGAACGCTTCCACTGGTCCAGCTCCTGATTGTCGGGACTGTGATTAAAAAATTTCTGCTCTGCAATGAATGTTCCATTTCAAAAATGAATGGAACTGGCACTACTACATGTGCTGCTGTTGTATAGTTCCTACTAATCTGTAGGATCTGTGCATTGTTTGGTCAACATTAACTAAGGGCTTGGTGTCAAGACTGATTCCAGACACCTCCACAGGATGTGTTGACCTACAGACCAGCTAGCTCACAGTGCCACCATAAGTCCCCCTAACCTTACCAGGGAGTGAATGGACTCTGGCAACCACTGAACAGGACAACCCTGAATACTCCGGGATCGTGGAAACAGTACAGAATCTTTCGCTCAGTCACTAATGCTAACTTTCCCTCAGAGAAGTATACAGAATGCACAGTGGGACGTTTTCAATATATTTATTGAACCAACGTTATTCTTGTATAAAATCCATGTGCTGCAATGGTTAGGAGACAGAAGCA
Organism: Calotriton arnoldi; assembly: GCA_963921515.1. Taxonomy (NCBI): domain Eukaryota; kingdom Metazoa; phylum Chordata; class Amphibia; order Caudata; family Salamandridae; genus Calotriton; species Calotriton arnoldi. The sequence continues at coordinate 882,945 of CAWUFW010004092.1, forward strand.
AATAAAGGAGATTACAAACACCAAAAGAGTGAACAGTAGACACAATTCTACCATGGTGCTGAAGCAATGAATATATGCAGGTATATATGCAATATGGTAATCTAACGTACTCCTATTATGCCGACCTTACTCTGAGTGTACCTACAGGGTGTATGGGTTTAGAGCCAAGAATTACCCCAAGGGACGATCCAATCCCATTACCTGATAGGAGAGAGTAAAGGGCCCTTCTTGGTCTTGAGTTGGACACCCCTCAAGTAAAGTCAGACCGGTGCTTGGTGATTTCTCAGCATGCAAGGACCTTCGGTGTTAGCAGAAGTGCCTACTCCACCAATTTATCAGGATGCCTATTATTTATAATGAAAAGCAGCCATCGCAATGTGCGCATTAGATTAATGGTGTTGTGGATATGTAGCTAGCACTGTCGCCTCGTGGATGAAGATAGGACGACTTTTGTACCTACTGTACAGAGAGGCCTAGTACATGATGTTCAAGGCATTGTGATACTGTTGTGCGAAGCTGGATGTTTAAACAAAGTAGTTTCAGAGAAACTAATCCAATCAATCAATACATTTATAGAGCGCACTACATACCCGCGAGGGTCTCAAGGCGCTAGGGGGGTAGGTGCTGCTATTGCTCGAAAAGCCAGGTCTTGAGAAGTCTCCTGAAGGCCAGTACATCCTGAGTCTATCGCAGGTGGATGGGGAGGGTGTTCCAGCTCTTGGCAGCGAAGTGGGAGAACGATCTGTCCCCGGTGGTTGTTCTTCAGATGCTGGGGATGGCAGCGAGGGCAAGGTTAGCAGAGCGGAGCTGGCGGTTCGGGGTGTAGAAGGTGAGACGTCTGTTGAGGTATGTTGGTCCGGTGTTGTGGAGTGCCTTGTGAGCGTGGGTGAGGAGCTTGAAGGTGATCCTCTTGTTGACGGGGAGCCAGTGCAGGTCTCTCAGGTGGGGTGTGATGTGGCTGTGGCGGGGTGTGCCGAGGATGAGGCGAGATGAGGCGTTCTGTATCAGTTGTAGTCGTTTCAGGAGTTTGGTTGATGCTCCAGCGCAGAGGGCTTTGCCGTAGACCAGTCTGCTGCTGAGGAGGGCCTGGGTGACCGTCCTTCTGGTCTCGGTGGGGATCCATCGGTAGATCTTGCGGAGCATGCAGAGGGTGTTGAAGCAGGAGGATGAGACGGCGTTGACCTGCTTGGACATGGAGAGCGATGCGTCAAGGATGAAACCCAGGTTGCGTGCGTGATCGGTGGGTGTTGGTGCAGTTCCTAGTGTTGTCGGCCACCAGGAGTCGTCCCAGGTGGAGGGGATGGAGCCAAGGATGAGGACCTCCGTCTTGTCCGATTTCAGTTTCAGTCGGCTGTTTTTCATCCATTCGGCAACGGTTTTCATTCCTTCGTGGAGGTTGGTTCTGACGGTGGAGGGGTCCTTGGTGAGGGAGAGGATCAGCTGGGTGTCGTCGGCGTAGGAGATGATGTTGAGGTCGTGTGAGCGGACGATGTTGGTGAGCGGTGAAATGTAGACGTTGAAGAGGGTCGGGCTGAGGGATGATCCTAGGGGTACGCCGCAGATGAACTCGGAGGCTTGGGATCGGAATGGCGGGAGGCGGACACTCTGGGTTCTGCCGGAGAGGAAGGAGGTGGTCCATTCCAGGGCCTTGTCGCGGATCCCTGTGTCGTGGAGGCATGTGCCTAGAGTGTGGTGGCAGACGGTGTTGAAGGTGGCCGAGAGGTCCAGGAGGATGAGGGCTGCGGTTTATCCGTTGTCCAGGATGGCTCTGATGTCATCGGTGGCGGCGATGAGGGCAGTTTCGGTGCTGTGGTTTTTGCGGAATCCGGACTGGGATGGGTCCAGGATGTTGTTGTCCTTGAGGTAGTGGGTTAGTTGCTTGTTGACAATCTTCTCGATGACCTTTGCCGGGAACGGGAGCAGGGAGATGGGCCGGAAGTTCTTGAGGTCTCTCGGGTCCGCCTTGTTTTTTTTTTAATAGGGCGTTGATCTCGGCGTGCTTCCAGCTCTCCGGGAAGGTGGCGGTCTCGAAGGGGATGTTTATGATCTTGCGGAGATGGGGTGCGATGGTGGAGCTGTCCTTGTTGAAGATGTGGTGCGGCCATGGGTCTGACGGAGAGCCAGAGTGGATGGTGTTCGTGGTTTTGATGGTGTCATCGTTGTTCACGTGGGTCCAGGTGAGCAGGGTGTTGGTGCGGATGGTGGGTGGTGATTCTGAGGTGTCGGTGGCTGTCTGGGGGGTCTGGTTGTCGAAGCTGTCGTGGATGTCGTGGATGTCGGTGATCTTTCGATGCCATGGTTGTGGTGGTAGTAGTAGACACTGGCAGTAGCATTTGCAAAAAAAATAAAAAAGATACAGTCACTTGCCTGAGAGCGACTGTGGGAGGAGTAGTAGAACGAAGTAAAGTACAGTACAGAAGAAGACAGCCAAACAAACAATATTGCAACTGCTAAAGTAAAATAAAACATAATGGTGTCGGGACAGCCTAGTACAAGAAGTTACAAACTGTAGTTGTGTCGAGTGAGTCATTTAACTTAACACAATCGTAATTCGTAACCTTTACTGCTGTGTGGTAGGATGTTGATGATGAATCCAATCAATGCCGGCAATTAATTATGATGTATTAGGTGACGGTCCCTTTGGAAAAAAAATTGGCTTGCACATAGACTGAGCATGGGTGGGCAAGCAGAAGAAGATCCTCGCCCTGCCTTGAAATTGCTTTCACCACATCTGCCCCAGCAAGCGTGTGATCAATTGGTGTACATTTAATGTAGTCACATCACACCTCAATATAAATCACAGCCCGGGGAAGAGGGTTAGGGTTTGATGAATGGATGGGAAGGGGGTTTGGGGAAAGGTTTGACAAAGAAAAACAGTACGCATGGACACAACAAAAGCAAAGCGCAATCTTGGCAGACGACCATGATCTTATCCAATAAATCTATAAAGGGAGAAAAAGGAAATGCATGCATGATGATGAAGATAACTTGATGGTTAATGAGTAGTACTTACTAACTACTACTAGACAATTAGACAGTACAGGGCAGCCGTATATTCTATGCAATTTGCCTTGCCTGTAACATGCCCTCAGAGAGACCAAAATTCCATGTTGTACCGGGCTTACTTTTAAAGATAGCAAAGAAAATTAAAAAATAGTTGTAGGGATCAATTAGCAAACAAACAACAACACAACACACAGTCGTAATGATTGAAGAGAAAAAAGGAATCAAATTAATTAAAAGACGAATGATGAATGATACTAAAGTTACTGTATTATCCTGGTCAAATTGTTGAGTTGAATCTCGTCATTCCTCTTGGTCCTATCTTCCATGGACGCTCCGCACATCAATCTTGGGTGCCACTCCCTGCCTGATGCGGATTGGTAAGGTAAGTGTGAGTTGTTTCTCCCAGTATAGCACAGGGTAAAGGCCGGCCTGTAAGTGTAGATGGAAAAACAAAAGGGGTATTGAAAAATCAATGAATAAAAAAAAAGCATCAATTACGGTGGAGTCCAAGAAGAGAAGAGAGAACACTTTCAGACTGAGGCGGCTTGGATATATCGTGTCTATTCTGTTTACAGCATTAAGCTACAACAATAACAGGACAGAACAGGCCCACCACAGCACCAGCCCGTGACCCAACCTCCATGTACCTTAAAGTTTGACAGAGACAGACAAAAGGCATATACAGCCACCTAGCATTTTCAAAATTAAGTGACTAAATCAATGCGCCGCTGTCAGTCATATGACTACACTCAACTCCACCACTACATGGACATGTAGGTCTGCTGTGTTTACTTTCTTGTTGAATTGTTGTGTTTACCTTTTATGCCACTTCATGAAACGCAGTTATTCCTTCAATCATCTCCGATCCAACTGACTGACTGCGTGCAAAGATAGTATGGTCATCATCATGGTGTGGTACGTGTTGTCCAACTCCAACTCAGTCTGTAGTGACTCCAATTAAGTCCATATTCCATATTAAAAAATTGCAACAGATATTGGCCTGCACCTGCAGTAGTAGGAGTACAATTTGGTTATTAAACAATAAGAAGGGAAACATTGACTGTCACTTGAGTCACTTTCACTTTGTAGATTAATTAGTAGAGTTTGACTTCATGCACAACATCAACACAACAAACAACAGCAATCACTCAGAGTCAGCAAGCATCCAATGCATGCCATCATTACCTGTCTTGCTCTTCTCTTTGGCTGTCAGATCATCAGATGCCTAGTTCTGACAGGTGTGTGGTTTTTTTAACGAGGCAGTGGCCTCATTATTACTCCACATTCATTTTGAGTGTTAGTCGCTGTTTCGGTTTTCGTCTTATTCATCTGTGGCACTTTGTCGCAGTTTAAGGTGCTTCACATGGTCAGCGCTGTGATGGGCCACGGCCTGGGTAGCGGTCATTGCTGGTCAATTGAGTTTTCAGAAATGTCAGCAAGTTTCTTCGAAGAGTCTTGTCTTTCTCTGCCAAGTACCTTCTGTCCTGACAGTGATGAGCTTTGGATGCCTGCCGAGGCTGTAGCCTTCTGACAGTGATGGGTTTACTTTTGGATGCCTGCCCAAGTTCTGACAGTGAAGAGTTGTGGATGCCTGCAGAGGCGGTAGCCTACGGAAAGTGATGAGTTTCGGCTCAGAAACAAAACGGAGGATAGCTATAGTCACGTTTCACTTCTTATGGAGGGACTGTTAAAGGCAACATTTCTTGTACTCCAATGTCTGGCTTGATGGAAATGTAATTAGGGCGAGTCAGGAAGATGAAGCAGGACTCTGAAGAGTGGACAGTTAACTCCCCCAATAGGGAAATAAAAAGAGAAGACGATGGTGATGGATTTGTTGTGATTTGATTTGAACCAGAAAGACAGATACACAGACAAATAAAGGAAGGAAGAAAGTAACAATTTGAAAGCCTAGTTGTCAGGGAAGAGGAGCTCGTCCTCAAACTCTGGTGGTACGGACAGAAGTAGGTCCTGTAACCCACTACTTACGTCATCGAAGTCGCTCTCCTCTTCCTGCTGTAATTCACGTATTTTGTAATCCGGTGGTATAAAGTGCTGATTCATTTTGATCATGGTTAACCTCTCCACATTTTTGGGCGAGAGACTGGTCCTTTTCAAAGGTACAATGGCACCAGCAGCACTGAAAACACGCTCAGAAGAGACACTTGCGACAGGGGAAGCCAGATCCTTTATCGCCAGCCTGCTGAGCACTGTCCATTGGCTTATTTTCCCATACCAATACACCAATGGGTTTCGATCCATGAAGACCTCTGTTGGGTCATCCAGAGGTGGAGTGAGCTAAAGAATGATGATGGATTAAACCCAGATCAGTTGACTGGGGATGAGTGTTTGATTAGTTCAAGTGCTCCATCCATCATCCCCTTTGGTATCGCTTTGTTCGCCCTCAGTTGTCAGGGTATGCCCAGACGTGGGTCCCTTGCTCCCTTTGCCACTGGATTCAAGCTAGCCTGGCTGATGACGGCTGAATAGCCAGAAACCGGTCCCAGAATGCTTGTTTCCGGTCCAGGGAAGACATGGCTTGGCAGTTCGGGCTGGACTGTTCCCATGAGGCACAGGGTCAGACTGATTTGCATATGGCCATGTCTGAACTGGGGTGGTGGAGTGAGCTAAAGAATGATGATGGATTAAACCCAGATCAGTTGACTGGGGGTGAGTGTTTGATTAGTTCAAGCGCTCCGTCCATCATCCCCTTTGGTATCGCTTTGTTCGCCCTCAGTTGGCAGGGTATGCCCAGACGTGGGTCCCTTGCTCACTTTGCCACTGGATTCAACCTAGCCTGGATGATGACGGTTGAATAGCCAGAAACCGGTCCCAGGATGCTTGTTTCCGGTCCAGGGAAGACATGGCTTGGCAGTTTGGGCTGGACTGTTCCCATGAGGCACAGGGTCAGACTGATTTGCATATGGCCATGTCTGAACTGGGGTGGTGGAGTGAGCTAAAGAATGATGATGGATTAAACCCAGATCAGTTGACTGGGGGTGAGTGTTTGATTAGTTCAAGCGCTCCGTCCATCATCCCCTTTGGTATCGCTTGGGTCATCCAGATAGGCCTGGACCGTCCGCTCAATGTTCAGGGGTGCTCCGATGTGCTTGGCCTGTTTTGCCTTTGCATCAGCACTTCACTTACCATACCCCTGCCGTAGAAACCAATCAGTTGCCGATTGTGCTGTGGATGATCCTGTTCTTGCTGTTTTTGATGTTATTGGTAGTGTTGGTGTCGGTGACTGCTGGGAGGCAAACGCACTCCCCTCAGGCTCCGAAGTAGAACTTGACTCTGGATGCGCTGCAGTACTTGTTATGGCCTGGGGTGGGGGGCCTGTAATTACCAGCCGTTCGTTTTGGAACTTAGTGGCTTCCTCAGCTATCAAAGTTTTGTAGTTGGCAACATCCACTTCCGAAAAAGGAATTACTGCCTTACTGTTCAGAAATACTTTGTATGTGGATCCAAAATTGTGGCAGTAATGTAATGTTGTTGTGACACAATGTTATTTTGAATCCTTGTATTTTCAGATAAGCGAGCGGCTAAGGACTCCGCCAAATGATATGCGTCTTGTTTGTCATCCACACCTGCGTATGTTTCAGACACCTCCTTCAGCTGTTGCTCTAGCATGTGCAACAATGGGATAGCTTGGCCTATAGTACAGTCCTCCCTGCTGACTTCACGTGTGAAGATCTCAAAAGGAAGTAGCATTTCTGTCAGGCATTTAATGAGGTCCCATTGACCCATCTCAACGGTCATGCCTCTCACAGTAGGTTCCCTAATCTTTGCATGACATAAGCATTGAGTGGTATGTACAGGTCAAACAGACGATCAAGCATGTAATAAGTTGAGTTCCAACGTGTTGGCACCTCCTGGATGAGTGCTTTGACTGGCATTTTATGCTCACGTTGAATGACCCTCAGCTGCTTCCGGGCTTTAAAAGAATGGCTGAAATGTGTGCATATTCTTCTGCAGGTGGCCAGTAAGTTGCTGACTTTGTATTCATTTTTCAGAAAGTCTTGAACAACAATGTTAATGCAGTGTGCCAAACACGAACCCTGAAATAGCCACCATCACCCATGGCCTTAATTACATTACTGCCATTGTCCGTGGCAACAAAACCAATCTTAAGCCCTCTTGGGCGCAGCCACTCAAAGACCTTGCTGTTAAACTCTTCCAAAATGTTTGCAGCCATATGAGATTTCTCCATGGCAAACATGACTAAAGTTGCATGTTTGCGAGTGGCATGAAAAATCTCAGCAGCGTCAACACCAGCAGATATCTGTTCTCTAACCCCCGCAAAAGAGATCCAGTGTGCAGTGATGCACATGTAATCTTTGGCTTGGCAACTGGTCCACATGTCTGTTGTCAGGTGGATACTGTGAACAGCACTCTGCTTCAAGGCTTTTCCAAGCAATTCCAGCACGTCGTGATGTAGTGCTGGAACAGCAACTCTGGCAAAATAGTAGCGGCTGGGAACATGCCATTTTGGGCAGATGGCTGTCACAAATTCCAGAAAACCCACCCCTTCAACAAAAGAAAAAGGGAGAAGGTCCAGTGCTAACATTTTAGCCAGCTTCGCATTGTACAAACGTGCTATTGGGTGGTTGCGTTCGTACTGCCCCTCCCCCCAAACATGCTGATAATGGTAGGCTGCATGGTTTTCCTTTCTCTTAGGCTCAACAACACCCTTTTTTTCATTGTGGTACTCCTTGCTGTCTCAGGCTGACTCTTACTCTTGTGCCACTGAGATGTTGCTGAAGATGTGGGCGACTTTAACACTGCACTGCTGGGGACCGGGAGAGTTTGTGTACCATTACCAGAGAGAATGTCTCCCTGTCCTTCCTCTTCTACCGTGATCGGATATTCTACTCCTTTATCCCCACCAACACCAATGGTTGCAGTTTTTATGCCGCGAAGGTGGTCCTCCCAGCTGATCAAGTGGTGTTTTTTCAGATGGGTTATTTGGCCTCCGGTACCATAGTTTGTACCAAGCTTACCACGACTAACAGAGGTATTACAAATGGAGCATATAGCAATGTTCTCCTCCTTTTCGCTAACCGTAAAGAAGTCCCAAACTGGGGAGCTTAACTTTGCCTCCTGCTGGAGGTGCCACTTCCAATGCCGGATGAACTGGAGGGTGTGTGTTGAATTTGACTCTGTGCTGTACCACTACCTACTTCTACTGAGGTGGTGGTTGTGCTGGATGTAGGTCGCTGTCGGGCCTTTGCTAATGCAAATATGGAAGCTGTAGGTCGTCTTGGTGTTACCTGTGGAGGTATGCGTGCTACATCCCTCGCAGCAATTTTGGATAGGGTAATAATGTTGGTCTCCATCTCCTCGGGGCCAGGAGTGTTGTTAGTGATGACTGGCTCATCATCATCATCCTGCTGTTCTACATCGACCTCCATAAGTGTAAGGCTTTCTGGAACCTTCCTTTTCCCTAGCTTGGTCTTGGGACGTGTCTCCCTCTCAGACTCAGTTTGTGGCTTCCAAGTGGCATCTAGATCATCAGAAGGGGGGCTTGGTGAAGAACTTGATGGACTACCCCTCCTTTTTCTTGCTGGAGATTTGGAAGACAATCGATCTTCTGAATGAGTGGCTTCTTCTTCTACCTCTGTATGAGGCTCAATTTCCTGAACTGCCCCTACTTCGGGAGGAACAACAACTACTATTGCAGGCGGTGGTTGCGGCTGTTGCTGTTGTTGACCACTTATCTGCTGTGTTTCCTCCTGCGTTGATTGGGTACTACTTTGAGATAGCGATAAGTTTATCTCAGGCTCAGCATCACTGGTTTCCACCATTAGGCTGTCTACCTCTTCCACACTCATGTGCTTGGGCCTGGGTTGGTGTGTTGGGCCCACTGATGCGGAGGTGCTGCCCCCAGCTTTCCTCCCGGACACCGCTGCTGCAGGCGTAATTTTCTTTCCCCCAAAAAAGGTATTGGGCGGCACACCAGACTTAAGTGTCACTTCCTTCTTCTGTTCCTTCTTCTCAATAGCAACTTTCTTGGTACTGGAGGACCTTGTACCTACTTTCTTTGGGCCCATCTTCAGATGTCAGCAGCACTCAGTTGCACAAGTTGCAGAGATGTCTGGTCTGGTCACACGTCACGTCGTGTACAGCAGCAGGATGTCTGTCTGGCAGTACAACGGGCAATGATGACACACCTCCTCCTCAGTCTTTTGTGCACCTAAAAGCAAAAAAGCCAGAAGAACATCAGTCAAACGATAGCACAAATCAAACTAATATAATATATAACTTAGTGTGTGGTTGTCTCAATTATTAAATTTTAGAAACTCAGTGAACAACAACAGTGTAGCCATTTAAGAGACTTTGACAAGAAGGTCAGGGCTTTCCTGGTGTACTGTGTAGTGTGTACACTCAGGAAGAATAAGAATAGCAAAGAACAAAAACTAAAATGTAGTGGAGCCTGTTTGGCCTAAATTTGTGCATCACGTGTGATGGATGCAGCATCAGGGAGCTGCAGCTGGCAATGGGGATGGATTTGGAAGCAGTAAGACAAGAGAAACAATGGAAAGACACGCAGGTCTATGTGGCAAAAAAAGCACACTACTAACTACCACCACAAAATGGCCCCCAGCCACATGGTCACTCACAGGCACAAGGCACGGCAAACAATGAACTCAGGCAGGCCTATATGGCCAGACAAAGGATGCCTGATATAACACAAACAGTTTTAATGTAAAAACTAAAATCCACATGGCTAAAAACAGTTTGGAAAGTTACACAACAACCACAACAACAACACATACACATGCAAAAAAGGAATTTATTTAACACACCCAAAAAGTGAAATAGACCCCCCAAAAAACCCACATTTTGCAATTCAATCCAATGCCATCCATGCCCTAAATGATGTTAAAATTCAACAGACAACACAGAAACAGTTTTTATGCACCCATGATGACTACCTCTGGGCCTACTGGCAGACTAGGCCGCAAGCTTGGAGGCCTATGGCAAAAGCACAGTGGCTGGTCCCACAAAATGGCCACCACCACATGGCCAGGCCACCCACAACAACAAGAAAAGGAAGACAAGACAGACAATGCAGGCCTATGGCAAAAGCACAATGCCTGGCTTCACAAAATGGCCGCCACCCACATGGCCAGGCCACCCACAATAACAAGAAAGTGAAGACAAAGGACAGGACCAGGAAATTGGAGACTCTAGGGAACTTCCTTCCTCTTTAAAAAATTGTAAAAAGAAAAATGACTCCTTGCTCACAAAACTACATCTAAATGACAACCTGAGGAGTTTTTTGAGCAAAATGAACAAAATCATCATTTTCGAGAAGGTTTTATGCTGCTCGAGAGATATTCTTTGCCAGATTGTAAATTCTGCGTGTTTGGCATCGCGATCGTCACAAAAAGTCGTTATCGTGCACGCAAAAACGTATATTGAGCGCGCGAAGAAGATAAAAGTGTAATTCCGCGTTGTCGCAGCAGTGCGGAGTTGCCCAAAGTCCGCGAGCTGAACACCCAGGGTTACCTACTGGCTGAAAAGGCATATTTATTTAACACACACCAAAAACTGAAATACCACCCCAAAAACCACATTTTGCAATTCAATCCAATGCCATCCATGCCCTAAATGATATTAAAATTCAACAGACAACACAGAATCCGTTTTTATGCACCCATGATGACTACCTCTGGGCCTACTGGCAGACTGGCCGCAAGCTTGGAGGCCTATGGCAAAAGCACAGTGGCTGGTCCCACAAAATGGCTGCCACCACATGGCCAGGCCACCCACAACAACAAGAAAAGGAAGACAAGACAGACAATGCAGGCCTATGGCAAAAGCACAATGCCTGGCTTCACAAAATGGCCGCCACCCACATGGCCAGGCCACCCACAATAACAAGAAAGTGAAGACAAAGGACAGGACCAGGAAGTTGGAGACTCTGGGGAACTTCCTTCCTCTTTAAAAAATTGTAAAAAAAAATGACTCCTTGCTCACAAAACTACATCTAAATGACAACCTGAGGAGTTTTTTGAGCAAAATGAACAAAATCATCATTTTCGAGAAGGTTTTATGCTGCTCAAGAGATATTCTTTGCCAGATTGTAAATTCTGCGTGTTTGGCATCGCGATCGTCACAAAAAGTCGTTATTGCGCACGCAAAAACGTATATTGAGCGCGCGAAGAAGATAAAAAGTGTAATTCCGCGTTGTCGCGCAGTGCGGAGTTGCCCAAAGTCCGCGAGCTGAACACCCAGGGTTACCTACTGGCTGAAAAGGCATATTTATTTAACACACACCAAAAAACTGAAATACCACCCCAAAAACCACATTTTGCAATTCAATCCAATGCCATCCATGCCCTAAATGATGTTAAAATTCAACAGACAACACAGAATCCGTTTTTATGCACCCATGATGACTACCTCTGGGCCTACTGGCAGACTGGCCGCAAGCTTGGAGGCCTATGGCAAAAGCACAGTGGCTGGTCCCACAAAATGGCTGCCACCACATGGCCAGGCCACCCACAACAACAAGAAAAGGAAGACAAGACAGACAATGCAGGCCTATGGCAAAAGCACAATGCCTGGCTTCACAAAATGGCCGCCACCCACATGGCCAGGCCACCCACAATAACAAGAAAGTGAAGACAAAGGACAGGACCAGGAAGTTGGAGACTCTGGGGAACTTCCTTCCTCTTTAAAAAAATTGTAAAAAAAAAAAATGACTCCTTGCTCACAAAACTATATCTAAATGACAACCTGAGGAGTATTTTGAGCAAAATGAACAAAATCATCATTTTCGAGAAGGTTTTATGCTGCTCGAGAGATATTCTTCGCCAGATTGTAAATTCTGCGTGTTCGGCATCGCGATCGTCACAAAAAGTCGTTATAGTGCGCGCGAAAACGTATATTGAGCGCGCGAAGAAGATAAAAAGTGTAAGTCCGCGTTGTCGCGCAGTGCGGAGTTGCCCAAAGTCCGCGAGCTGAACGTCCAGGGTTACCTACTGGCTGAAAAGGCCTATTTATTTAACACACACCAAAAAACTAAAATACCACCCCAAAAACCACATTTTGCAATTCAATCCAATGCCATCCATGCCCTAAATGATGTTAAAATTCAACAGACAACACAGAAACAGTTTTTATGCACCCATGATGACTACCTCTGGGCCTACTGGCAGACTAGGCCAAAAGCTTAAGCCTATGGCAAAAGCAAGCACACTGCCTTGCTCCACAAAATGGCCGCCACCCACATGGCCAGGCCACCCATAAATAATAACAAGAAAGTGAAGACAGACAATCAATGCAGGCCTATGGCAAACGCACACTGCCTGGATGGCTCCACAAAATGGCCGCTAGCCACCCACAACTAAAAGAAATGGAAGACAGACAATGCAAGCCTATGGGAAAAGCACACTGCCTGCCTTCACAAAATGTCCGCCACCCACATGACCAGGCCACAACAACAACAAGCATAAGCCAAGGGGAACAAAGAAAAGACATGCAGGCCTATATGGAAAAAGCAGCACACTACTAAACTACCACCACAAAATGGCCCCAAGCCACATGGTCACTTACAGTCACAACAGGCCATGGAAAACAATGAACTCAAGCAGGCCTATAATATGACCAGACAAAGGAGGCCTGCTAAACAACACAGATTTAATACAAAAATGCAAAAACGAAAATCCACAGGGCTACGAAAGGTTGGAAAGTTACACAACAAGCACACACACACATCCAACAAAGGTATTTATTTATTAACACACACCCAAAAAGTGAAATACACCCAAAAACCACATTTACCAATTCAATCCAATGCCATCCATGCCCTACATGATGTTTAAATTCAACAGACACAACAGAAACATGCACCCATGGGTACCTTTGGGTCTACTGGCTGAAATTCCAATCAAAGAAAAACAACTAGGCCCCTACTGAAACTACAGGCCACAACAATAAATTTTAAAAACAATGAAAATCCCAAAAAAATGTAGGTACAAGCAAGCCCCAATCAAACAAACAAGTACACCAATTCTAAAACTTACTTGTAAAATCTCAAATCCAAAAGTCCTCAAATCCAATCCATTGATATGATGCAGCAGACAGACACAAAAAGTGATCCTTCCAGCTCCAAATCCAAATGAAAGTGAACAGCACATGGACAAAGCACTGGGAGGAGCCTGCTAGACAGGAACAGGAAGTTTGAGACTCAGGGGCACTTCCTTCCTCTTGAAAAAAAAAGTAAAAAAAGAAAAAGGACTCCTTGCACAAAAAACTACAGCCAAATCACAATCTGAGGAGTTTTTTTGAGCAAAAGAATCATTTTCGAGAAGGTTTTATGATGAACGAGAGATATTCTTCGCCAGATTGTCGTTTCTTCATGTTCGGGATCGCGATCTTACCAACACTGCCGCCGGAAGTCAGATCGCGCGTCCGAATGACGTGTTCGCGTTCGCACACTCTCGCGGGATCGTGCGGCCAGGTTCCAAATCTCGTGGCGCTCGCGAACGGATAGGAAATCGCGTCGGCGAACGCAGAATCACGGTAGGTCATAACCGTGACCGCAAGAATGCATATTGAGCGCGCAAAGAAGAAAAACAGCTACGCTACGCTGCAAATTGCATAATGCTCGGTAACTTCGCGTTCTACGCGAATCGCGAAGTTACCGAAACTACGCAAACTCCGCGAGCGTAGCGTAGTTCACCGCACAGGGTTAACATTCACACAGTTTAGCTTGTCAGTTGGTGTGTAAGCGGTTGCATGGGTTGGTGGGTAGCTAAATGTGGGTCTATGTGGGTTATTTATTGGTTGTCTGAGTATCTGTATGGGTGCCTGAGTGTCTGTGTGGGTGGATGGGGGAGGTGTGACTCTGTGCATAGATGTGTGAGTGGGTGACTCACTGGGTGTATGGGTTCAAGAGTGCATCTGTGAAGGGCTGTATGGGTGGCTGAGTGTGTGTATGGGTGTGTTGGTGAGTGAATGGATGTCTCAGTGGTACATGTGTGAGTAACTGCATATGTGAAAGGCAGTATATGTGAGTGTTGGAGTATATAAATGACTATATGTGAGAGTGAGTGATTGTGAAAGTGGCTGTATGGATGAGTGTGTGCTTGTATTAGTTATTGTATAAGAGCGTAAGTATGTGTTAGTATATGTTTGAATAAGTGAGGTGGTGTTTGTATAACTGTATAGGTGAGTAAATGGGAGTGTGATTGATTTTTTGCATGACTTACTATGTGTGTGGGTAACTCTATGGATGAGTGGCAGTGTGTGAGTGTCTGTATAGATATGTGAGTGCATATGATAGTACTGTATTGATGGTTGACTGTATGTATGAGTGACTGTATGGGTGAATGAGTGGATGTGTGTATAGACCTAGGAATCAGTGAGTTGGTATGTACTAACTGGTATTGGTGTATCTATGGTTTCAAAAATGGTAGTCTTTATTTTAGAGTGGGTGTATCAAAGGTTATATTCGGGTATGAGGAGGTGCATCAGATTATCACGTGGATGATGTCATCAATGACGTCATTTGAGATGTCATCAGTGATGTCATCAGTGATGTCACTGACCATGCCATGAATGATATAATATGTGACATCCTCAGCAGTGCATTGCGGGGCATGAGTTATAGTTAGCTGAACTAACTATAACGGCCAAATTTCTCTGGTTTTGTATGAGTGAAATGTCCAACTAACTATAACGTCCCTGAAACCAGTGGTTTTTTCAGTGAATTTCTAAGGTTTTTTAAATGCTAATTTCTAACTATAACGTCCCTGAAACCTATGGTTTTTTCAGTGAATTTCAAAGGTTTTTTAAATGCTAATTTCTAACTATAACATCCCTGAAACCTGTGGTTTTTTCAGTGAATTTCAAAGGTTTTTTAAATGCTACTTTATAACTATGCCTACACAGGTAGGACATGTGCAGAAAGAGGAAGAAAGGCATAGAAAGAAGCAAGAGAAATGCAGAAAGAAGCAACAGAAGCCCAGAAAGACGAAGAAAGGTGCAGATAGAAGCAAGAGATGTGCACAAAGATCCAACAGAGGAGCAGAAAGAGGCCTTCTTGCAAAGTCATCCTGTGCCCCCAACCTTTTGCTGACTGGTACTGGTGGTAATTGACTCTGATTAACCAGGCCCGGAGCCAGTGCTATGCTGAAAGACACTTAGAATACAGTGAAAACACCTACATACACTAGGGTACACTATGGGTTGGGGTAACCCTGTGATTGGCATGACCTCCCCTGTAAGGCCCTAGTACATAATAGGGCAGGGGGATTAAAACTACCTCTAACTAAGAGGTGCAGAAGGTGGCAAGAGAAGTGCAGAAAGAAACAACAGAGGTGCCGGTAGAGGCAAGAGAGGTGCAGAAAGAAGCAAGTGAAGTGCAGAAAGAGGCAAGTGAGGTGCAGAAAGAAGCAAGAGCAGTGCAGAAAGACCCAACAGAGGTGCAGAAAGAGGGAAGAGGTGTGGAGAGAGAGGCAAGAGGGGTGCAGAAAAAGGTAGGAGTGTACAAAGAGGCAAGAGAGGTACAGAAAGAGGCAGGAGGGGTGCAGAAAGAAGGAAGAGAAGTGCAGAAAGAAGTAACAGAGGTGCTGAAAGAGGCACACAGGGTGCAGAAAGAACAAGAGAAGTGCAGAAAGAGGCAACAGAGGTACAGAAAGAGGCAAGAGAGTTGCAGAAACAGGCAGGAAAGGTTCAGAAAGCGGGAACAGGGGTGCAGATAGAGGCAAGAAAGGTGCAGAAAGAGAAAAGAGGGGTGCAGCAAGAGGCAATCGAGGTGCAGAAAGAAGCAAGAGAAGTGCAGAAAGAGGCAATGGAAGTGTAGAAAGAAGCAGCAGAGGTGCAGAAAGAGGCAAAAGGGGTGCAGAAAGAAGCAAGAGAGGTGCAGAAAGAGGCAATAGATCGGCAGAAAAAAGCAACAGATGTGCTGAAAGAGACAAGTGAGGTGCAGAAAGAGGCAAGAGATCTGTAGAAAAAAGCAACAGAGGTGCTGAAAGAGGCAAGTGAGGTGCAGAAAGTAGCAAGAGAGATTCAGAAAGAAGGAAGAGAAGTGCAGAAATAAGTAACAGAGGTGCTAAAAGAGTCAAAAGAGGTGCAGAAAAAAGCAACAGAGGTGCTGAAAGAGGAAAGTCAGCTGCAGAAAGAAGCAAGAGAGGTGCAGATAGAGGCAATAGAAGTGCAGAAAGAAGCCTCAGAGGTGCACAAAGAGGCCGGAGAGGTGTAGAAAGAGGAGAGAGAAGTGCAGAATGAAGCAAAAGAGGTGCTCAAAGAGGCAAGAGGGATGCAGAAAGAGGCAAGAGCAGTGCAGAAAGAACCAAGAGAAGTGCAGAAAGAAGCAACAGAGGTGCAGAAGGAGGCACAAGGAGTGCAGAAAGAAGGAAGAGAAGTGCAGAATGAAGCAACAGATGTACTGAAAGAGGCGCGAAGGGTGCAGAAAGAGTCAAGAGAAGTGCAGAAAGAAGCAACAGAGGTACAAAAAGAGGCAAGAGTGGTGTAGAAAGAGGAAAGAGAGGTGTAGAAAGAGGCTAGAGAGTTGCACAAAGAGGGAAGACGGGTGCAGAAACAAGCAACAGAGGTGTAGAAAGAAGCAAGAAAAGTGCAGAAAGAGGCAAGTGAAATGCAGAAACAGGCAAGACAGGTACAGATAGAGAGAGGACGAGTGCAGAAAGAGGCAACAGAGTTGCAGAAAGAAGCAAGACAGATGCATAAAGAAGCATATAAAGTGCAGAATGAAGCACCAGGGGTGCAGAAAGAGGCAAGAGAAGTGCAGAAAGAAGCAACAGAGGTGCAGAAAGAGGCAAGAGAACTGCAGAAAAGGCAAGAAAAGTGCAGAAAGAGGCAAAAGTGGTACATAAAGAGACAACAGGGGTTCAGAAAAAAGCAAGACAGGTGCAGAAAGAAGCATGGAAAGTACATAATGAAGCAACAGGGGTGCAGAAAGAGGCAAGAGAAGTGTAGAAAGGAGCAAGTGAGGTGCAGAAAGAAGCAAGAAAAGTGCAAAAAGAGGCAAGTGAGATGCAGAAACAGGCTGTAAAGGTACAGAAAGAGGGAAGACGAGTGAAGAAAGAGACAACAGGGGTGCAGAAAGAGGCAAGAGAACTGCAGAAAAGGCAAGAAAAGTGCAGAAAGAGGCAAAAGTGGTACATAAAGAGACAACAGGGGTTCAGAAAGAAGCAAGACAGGTGCAGAAAGAAGCATGGAAAGTGCAGAATGAAGCAACAGGGGTGCAGAAAGAGGCAAGAGAAGTGCAGAAAGAAGCAACAGAGGTGCAGAAGGAGGCAAGAGAACTGCAGAAAGAGGCAAGACAGTTGCATAAACAGGCAAAAGAGGTACAGACAGCGGGAACAGAGGTGCAGACAGAGACAAGAGTGGTGCAGACACAGGTAAAAGGGGTGCAGAAAGAGGCAAGAGGGGTGCAGAAATTTTCAAGAGAGGTGCAGAAAGAAGCAAGAGCAGTGCAAAAGAACCAACAGAGGTGCAAAAAGAGGCAAGTAAGGTGCAGAAGGAAACAATAGCACTTCAGAAAGAGGCAAGAGAGTTACAGAAACAGGCAAAAGAGGTACAGAAAGAGGGAACAGGTGGGCAGACTGAGGCAAGAGAGGTGCAGAAAGAGGGAAGAGGGGTGCAGAAAAAAGCAAGAGTGATGCAGAAATTTGGAACAGAGGTGCAGGAAGAATCCAGAGCAGTGCAGAAAGGACCAACAGAGGTGCAGAAAGAGGCAAGAGGGGTACAGAAAGAGGCAAGTGACGTGCAGAACGAAGCAAACGAGGTGCAGAAAGAACCAACAGAGGTGGGAAAAGAGGCAAGAGGGTTGCAGAAAGCGGTAGGAGGGGTGCAGGAAGAGAAAGAGATCAGCAGAAAGAAGCAACAGAGGTGCTGAAAGAGGCACGAAGGGTGCAGAAAGAGACAAGACAGGTGAAGAAAGAAGGAACAGAGGTACAGAAAGAGGCAAGAGTGGTGTAGAAAGAGGGAAGAGAGGTGTAGAAAGAGGCAAGAGAGTTGCACAAAGAGGGAAGAGGGGTGCAGAAACAGGCAAAAGGGGTGCCGAAAGAAGCAAGTGAGGTGCAGAAAGAGGCAAGAGAGGTGCACAAAGAGGCAAGAGAGTTACAGAAAGAGGCAAGTGAAGTGCAGAAGTAGGCAAGAGAACTGCAGAAAGAGGCAATAGAGGTGCAGAAAGAGGCAAGTGAGGTGCAGAAAGAAGCAAGATAAGTGCAGAAAGAAGCAACAGAAGTGCAGAAAGAGGGAAGAGGGGTGGAGAGAGAGGCAAGAGGGGTGCAGAAAGAAGCAACACAGGTGCAGAAAGAAACAAAAGAAGTGCAGAAAGAAGGAACAGAGGTGCAGAAAGAGGCAAAAAGGGTGCAGAAAGACATAAGAGGGGTACAGAAAGAAGCAAATGAGGTGCAGAAAGAGGCAACACATGTGCAGAAAGAGGGAAGAGAGGTGCAGAAAGTAAAAGAGATTTGCAGAAAGAGGCAAGAGAAGTGCAGAGAAAGAAAGAAACGTGCAGAAAGAAGCAACAGAAATGCAGAAAGAGGCAAGAGAGGCGCAGAGGGAAGCAAGAGTGGCTTGCACACCATTAGTACCAATTTAACACCCACATTTAGCAATAACTAACAGGTGACCATTCTAGGTTTGCAAAGGGCCTTCCACCATGCTGTAACACTTGTCGCTGCATTTTTGGTAACGTTTGAGCTAGAAACAAGGCTTTTTTTGTACAAATCTGCAGATTAGGGAGCAGATGATGAATTACGTGGCTAATGCAGAAAATGTATATTTGTGCGAAAGTCGGTGCAGCCAAACAGTCACATAATTTCAGTGGCCCTGCTCATACCTCTGACTAGGTCCACAAGTGCTCCTCAGTGATTCCTTCTTTTTTTGTCTCACTGAGTTCATAGTTGAGCTTCAATGGAAATGAGGAAGACTAAATCTGAGGTTACCCCTCCAGAACGCAGACTACCATACCACATAATTACTGTCCATAACACATAATCCCACTCTACATAATTCCTATACACTAAATACCACATACTTTCTATCCACATAATTTCACTGCATAACATACCACATAATTCCACTACACACAACGTACATCCACTCCACTCCAAAAAACATTAGTAAAAATCTTTTGCATTTACAAAGCCAATAGCTCTAATTCTCACAAATGTGAAACATATTACATTGCAAATGCTTCTTTAACTAGTAGTCGTGTTTACAGAGTGGTGGAGAAAGGGTGCTGGGCCTCCGACCAGCACTCAGGAATTCCACTGCATAGGAGGTACCAGGAGGGCTTCTTGGCCCCCAAATTCCCTCGGGAGTAAATTGGACTTCATCCCCCATCCCGTATTCTGCCAGAGGCGCATTTGCAGAGTGGTGGAGAAAGGGGGCATGGCCTCCGAAGATGTCTTAGCAATCCCACTGTGTGGGACTTACTGGAGGTAACAAGAGGGGTAGTTGGCCCCCAAGAAAAACCTTGGGGCCAACTACCCTTCCTATTACCTCCAGTAAGTCCCACACAGCAGGATTGCTAAATTCTCAGAGCAGGCCACGCCCCTTCGCCCTCCACTCTGAAAACACGCTCCCTGGTGCGCTGTTGGATGGGGATTGAAGTTCCCTTCACTGCTGGGGGTCCTTTAGGGGCCAACTAGCCTACCTCTTACCTCCAGTAAGCCCCACACAGTGGGATTGCTGAGAGGAGGACAAAGGCCACGCCCCCTTTCCCCACCACTCTGCAAACACGCCTCCTGGTGCATTCTAAATTGGGGTATTAAGTCCCCTTCATTCCTGAGGGTCCTTGGGGGCCAACTAGCCCACCAGGTACCTCCAGTAAGCGCCACACAGCTGGATTGCAGAGAGGTGGTCCGAGGCCACACCCCTTTTTAGACCACTCTGCAAACGTGGCTACCGGTGCACTGCTGCTCAAGGGATGAAGTCCACTTGGGTCCTGTGGTCCTCAGTACACAAGAGGACCTCATTGCCCCACCAGCAATGTGCCACGAGGCGCATTTGCAGAGTGGTGTAAAAAGGGCCGTTGCCTCGGACCACCTCTCTGCAACCCAGCTCTGTAGCCATACTGGAGGTACCTGGTGGGCTAGTTGGCCCCCAGAGCCCCTCAGTATTCAAGGGGAATTAATTCCCCAACTAACGCACGAGGGGGCGCGTTTGCAGAGTGGTGGAGAAAGGGGGCGTGGCCTCCAGTTACATGCCGGCTTTTTTTTAAATATATTTTTTTACAAGGGGGGTTGTGTGGCCCCCCCTTCTTTTACATTTTTGGGGCCCTGGAGACCCCATCCCCCAGGGCCTGACCCCTTTTTATATATATATATATTTTTTTAATCTGGAAGGGGGCTGCACGGCCCCCCTCCTGAGGCCAGTTTCCGCCCCGGGGACCCCATCCCCCGGGGCATGGCCAGACTTTAACATTTTTTTTTTTAAATTACACACGGCCCCCCTCCTCAGCCCAATTATGGCCTCTCCTTTTTTTAAAATGTTTTTTAATTTCAGGGGAGGGGGGGCCGCATGCCCCCCGGGCCACTTATGGCCCCAGGGACCCCATCCCCCAGGGCCTGGCCTCTCAGTTGGGGACCGTGGGGGGAGCCCCAATGCCCCCATGGTCCCACCGGCTTCCCGCCTCCTACGGGAGCTGCCATTGCTTTTGCACAAGGTTTCCTGCTCTCTCTTCAATGAAGCAAAGCAGAGTTTTCTATGTCAGGGTGGGAGCCGTGCTTCCGTCCTGCCATAGCAAACAGCAATGTCCCGGGGATGGGCGCCCCCGGACATTACAGGAGCCGGCCCTGGGGGTTGGCAGTCCCCAGGGCCATCAAGTGTTACAGGAGGGGGGCTGAGCGGCCCTCCTTTCAGCATTTTTAAAGACCAGGGAAGGTGGTGGTCCCCAGGGCCCGGGGGTCCGCTACAGACCCCCGAATTAGAATATTTAGTGCCCCGGGGAGGTGGTGGTCCCCGGGGCATGTGGGGGGGCTCTAGCCCCCCACACTCATCTTTTTTTTTAAATAAAACAGAGCTCCGTGGAGGTGGCGGTCCCCGGGGCTGCGGGGGGCCATGTGCCCCCCATGTTTAAATTTCAAAAGCTGCGGGAGGTGGCGGTCCACGGGGCAGTGGTGGGCCGCATGCCCCGTGTTTAAATTGGCAAAGCCCCAGGAAGGTGGTGGTCCCCGGGTCTGGGGGGGCTGTGTGCCCCCCGCAAATCATCAATGAAGCCCCGGGGAGGTGGCGGTCCCCGGGGCTGCGGGGGGCCCCTGTGGGCCCCCGCTATATAATTTGGAACTGCCCCCGGGACCTGGCCCACCCAGGGGCTTAATATAACAAAGCGCGGGAGCCCGTGCTTCATTTTTTAAAATTTTCTCTGCAGGATTCAGGCACCCAGCGTGAATTCTGCCATTTAAAAAAAAAAAATGCTTTTTTTGGCCCCCTCAGCAGCTCCCCTTGCTCAAAAGCAATACCGGCTCCCGCAGGAGGTGGGGAGCCGGCGGGACAGTGGGGGCATTGGGGCTCCCCCCACGGTCCCCGAGTGGCCATGCCCCGGGGGATGGGGTCCCCGGGGCCAAAATGGCCTAGGAGGGGGACCACGCGGTCCCCCTCCTTTTTAAAAAAAAATATAAAAGGATTGGCCATGCCCCGGGGGCTGGGGTTCCCAGGACGAATATAAATTAATGGAAGAAGACAAATTTTTTTTGCCAAAGTTTGAAGTTGTGACTCAAGCGCGGCGCTCAGCGCGGCCTCCTAGTGTGAACGTGATAAGTGCATGGCTCCAAGCAAAAATAATTACTTTTTTTTTTAAAAAGCTTGGTTATATGTTGGGTTATTGGGAGGCTCTAAAAAGAGCCCTTGTTTTCATTGGGAGATTGTTGTAGCTACATGTAAGTGTGGATGCAGAGCTTCAGGTTGTTGAGAAACACTCTGTTGCCTTGCTCAGTGAAGTGTACTCCATCACTTCTGTAGATGCCATCCATATGGAAGCGTAGATTGTTGTTATAGATGGAGCTCATCCTATGGTCTCTGAGGTAAGCAGAAACAGCTTTATTGATATTTTTTCTAGCTTTCTCAATCTGAGGACAAAATTGATTGGACCAGTTCCATTTCTGTCTTTGGCATATGCTAGAGTATACAAAGATAGTTTGGGGGAAAAGCAACACCAATTCTGCAAAGGTGTCCTTCATTAGCATTTCCAGACCTACCCCAGTTAATGTGCCTAGGTCATTGCCACCACAGTGCACAATCATGAGGTCAGGGGGTTGGAGATGCAAAAAGGTTTTAACAAAAGGCATTAATTGATGCCACTTTAATCCTCTCTGTCCAATCCATTTAATGTCTACATTTTGCAAAGCTAGGTCTTTGTCAATACAGCTGCGTTCAGCATACCTTTTGCACCAGAAAACATAGCTGTGCCCAACAATCCACACTGAAAGCATCTTGAAAGGTAACTGGAAGTAATGAAAAGATGTCTGTAGCTGAAGTAGTCAGTTGGTAGAATGAGAGGTATCTAAAATGGTGGAGAAGATGCTGTTTTTAAGAAAGTAGAGAATTGATTGACTGTTTAAGAACTTTGTACATTCAAAAATAGGTGCATTTTGCTTTCTTTAAAAAACAGGTTTCTTATTGGTTAGTAAAAAATGTTTGAAAGGTACAGTAGAAATGATGAGGTCATATTTGGCAAAGTCAACCACACCTGCTGTTTGCATTTGCAACATTGTGTGGTGAACTTGAAAAATGGTGAACTTGTGACCTGTCATTTTAGTTGAATGTTCCATGAACTGTTACTAAAGAAACTGGCATTAAGCGGAATGGGGGTAGAAGTCATTTGCTAAGGGTTATTATGTGTAACCAATAGATGTGCTCCCGCCTGATAGTTTAGACAAAGGAGCTTTCAACCCTAATGTTAGTTTGTCATCTACTTGCATTCAGGCAATGTGATGTGGCTTGTTGGGGGTGGTGTAGGATGTGTGCGACTTTGGGATTCATGTTTGACATGTCTTGCATGTGGCAAATGTGCTGCATCACAGATGCTCCTCCCTCCCTCCGAGCCTATTTACTTGTGTGCGCTGCGCGGTTGTATCACTTGCACACCTGCAGCACATCATTGTCATGCTTTTCTGTGTATGTCCACAAGCCTGACAACGACACACTGATGTTGGCCATTGAAGGTGGGCTGCCACGTGAGTGTAGGCCTATGGTAAGGATAGGGCGGACACAGATGTAGAGTTCATGCCTGGTGAAGTCGCACTGTGAGTAGAGCTAGGCATGTGGCTCATGCTGCGGTAATACAGATACACACAACACTTGGCAAGTATGAGCCAAGACCCCGAGCGGTCTTGCGCTCCTTCATTTCTCTGTTCATGCGAGTCCGCCCTCCGGATGCATGCTACTTTGCAACATTCTCGATTGTGTGCCAGGTGGCGCCAACACTAAAACACAGACACACGCATTAGTTACTTCCTTGTCGAGTCCAGAACTGAACCTCGGCCAGAGCCCTGGGTAAATTCTGCACAACCCTACACTGTACTGGCGTACACCGGCTCTGCCCACTCCGCTTACGCTTACAGGGGGGGATGACAAAGCTACATAACCGAGGTCTTCCCCACTGCCAGAGGTAACATGGTTGCGTCCGCTGTCCACAGCACAATGTAATGTGGTAGGGCCCGGGGCCATCATGCATACATAATGAACACACAGACACAGTTAGATAGATAGTGGAACTGGCTATGGGCACGTGCGCCCGGCCCCTTTTTATTACCAGGGTCACATGTCCAGTGATGCCTGTGCTGGATGCGTGTGGGGTGAGTATAAGCCAGCCCTCAGGGAATGGTTGGTGCTGGCAACAACTACAACAGTGATTATCGGATCACACACAGAGATTCAATCATAAAGGGTCCATGACTTGTGGTGCACTGAGGTAGGGGCACTAGAGATGAGCGTGCTCATGTGAAGAAAATGTTAATGTCCCTTCGGGATATTCCTGCTGCCTGATGTGACATTGTTGCATCCGGTGTCTACAGCACGAAAGTCAATCATAAAGGGTCCATGAGTTGTGATGCACAGAGTTAGTGGCACCTGAAGAGCTCAGCGTGTGCGCAGCCAGCGATGATGGCGTGTTCTTGCAGGTCAGGATTGGATTGGATATGTGTGAGACCTGCTGACCGCAGTGTAGGCCGGAGGCAGCGCTCAGCAAGGGCCCACAGCCATGTGGCATTGACTTGAGCTGCACAGAGTTAGTGGCACCTGAAGCACTCAGCGTGTGCGCAGCCAGCGATAATGCGTGATCCGGGCGGGCCACACTAGATGCAATGTCTGTTGCCTACTGGACTGCGTCATCTGCAATCGCGACTCGATCTGAATTGGGAGCCCTGCTGTCCACAGTGTAGGCTGGAGGCAGCGGTCAGCAAGGGCCCACAGCCACGTGGCATTGACTTGAGCAACACAGATTGGGAGCATACAGTCTTCTTAATCGATTATACTCTCTTACACAATTTGCATCGGCACTAATCTTGAATTGTGAGCCCTGCTGACCGCAGTGTAGGCCGGAGGCAGCGGTCAGCGAGGGCCCATAGCCATAAGGCATTGACTTGAGCTGCACAGAGTTAGTGGCACCTGAAGCACTCAGCGTGTTCGCAGCCAGCGATGTTGCGTCGTCCGGGCGGGCCGCATTGGATGCAATGTCTGTTGCCTACTGGACTCTGCAATTAATGAATCAAGGCTGAATTTGAATTGTGAGCCCTGCTGACCGCAGTGTAGGCCGGAGGCAGAGGTCAGCAAGGGCCCACAGCCACATGGCATTGACTTGAGCTGCACGGACTTAGTGGCACCTGAAGCAGCCAGCAATGATGGGTGGTCTGGGTGGGCCGCACTGGGAGCAATGTCTTTTGCCTAATAAATTCTGCCTCAATAAGGCCACGTGGCGGTGACTTGTGGTGCACTGAGTTAGTGGCACCTGAAGTACTCAGCGTGTGCGGAGCCAGCGATGATGCGTGGTCCGGCCGGGCCGCACTGGGAGCAATGTCTCTTGCCTAATGAATTCTGCCTCAATAAGGCCACGTGGTGGTGACTTGTGGTGCACTGAGTTAGTGGCACCTGAAGCACTCAGCGTGTGCGCTGCCAGCGATAATGCATGGTCCGGCCGGGCCGCATTGGGAACAATGTCTTTTGCCTAATGAATTCTGCCTCAATAAGGCCACGTGGCGGTGACTTGTGGTACACTGAGTTAGTGGCACCTGAGGCACTCAGCATGTGCGCAGCCAGCGATGATGCGTGGTGCGGGCGGGCCGCACTGGTAGCAATGTCTGTTGCCTACTGGACTGCGTCATCTGCAATCGGGACTCGATCTGAATTGTGAGCCCTGTTGTCCGCAGTGTAGGCCGGAGGCAGCGGTCAGCAAGGGCCCACAGCCACGTGGTGTTGACTTGAGCTGCACAGTTAGTGGCACCTGAAGAACTCAGCATGTGCGCAGCCAGCGATGATGCGTGGTCCAGGTGGGCCGCCCTGGGAGCAATGTCTTTTGCCTAATAAATTCTGCCTCAATAAGGCCACGTGGCGGTGACTTGTGGTGCGCTGAGTTAGTGGCACCTGAAGCACTCAGCGTGTGCGCAGCCAGCGATGATGCCGGCCGGCCGCACTAAGAGCAATATCTTTTGCCTAATGAATTCTGCCTCAATAAGGCCACGTGGCGGTGACTTGTGGTGCACTGAGTTAGTGGCACCTGAAGCACACAGCGGTTGCACAGCCAGCGATGATGCGTGGTCTGGGCGAGCTGCACTGGTAGCAATGTCTGTTGCCTACTGAACTGCGTCATCTGCAATCGCGACTCGATCTGAATTGTGAGCCCTGCTGTCCGCAGTGTAGGCCGGAGGCAGCGGTCAGCAAGGGCCCACAGCCACGTGGCGTTGACTTGAGCTGCACAGTTAGTGGCACCTGAAGCACTCAGTGTGTGCACAGACAGCGATGATGCGTGGTCCGGCCGGGCTGCACTGGGAGCAAAGTCTGTTGCCTACTGGACTGCGTCATCTGCAATCGCGACTCGATCTGAATTGTGAGCCCTGCTGCCCGCAGTGTAGATCGAAGGCAGTAGTTAGCACAGACATAACTGCGCAGTGCTGTGCCGCTGGGTTCGCAGGGGGCCTGCGTCAAGGAGGCGGCGGTCACGGCGGCGGCCTCATGGCAGGGCCGCAGCCCTGGCAGACTCGTTGGCCTTCCCGGAAGTGAACCATGCCCAGAGCCCCGGCCTATTTATTCACACTCCTACGTTGGAGTGGCGTACGTCGGACCAGCCCACTCAGCTTATGCTTACAGGGGACGACGACACAGCTACATGACCAAGATCTTCCCCACTGCCTGAGGTAACATGGTTGCGTCCACTGTTAACAACACTACAAACACCAGCCGTATATGTCCACATGGAGAGGTCTGTGCTCTGCATAGTGAGGTCTGTCCAGCACATCACCGCCACACTTGGCATTGTGTGCATTCTTATTCATGGGTGACTTGCCTCCTTCACACATACTTGGTTCCCACCTCTCCCAACATTCAGCTATTGTGTGGCTGAGGGGCCTTGCCATTTTCAGAACGTCTGCTGTCCTGTTCTGCGCTGCCTTGGTGGTAGTCGGGGGTGGTCCAGGGGGGTACTGGGGTGGTGGCGGTGGGTGTTGTGGCCCTCTAGGGTCTCCGAGCTGCATGATCAGTAGCTCCATGACATGTGTTGGTCTTCAGATATGGCTCTCGGCTTGGCTCCCTTTCATACTGTAGGTAGTCGTCCTGCTTTACACCAGTAAAAGGCAGGTGTTAAATTCCTACTGCTAACGCGTCTTATCGCCTGGTTTTGGATCGCATCGCAGATTTGGCTGGTTGTTGAAAATATCGGGAAGTGGTGTTTTCGCGTTTTTTTGCACGGGAACGCCTACTCTGCATATCATTAGCGTTAGTTGTCGCTCTCATCTGTGGCAATGTTTTTTGCAGAAGCTCTCGCTGGAAAACTGGCGATATCGGCAGTTTGCACCAGGTTGAGAAAAGAACGATAATTCTTTCACCACTTTTGTTGCGCTAAAGTGCTGATAACTCGGCGATAAGTCCTTGAGAATACGCCCCATCGTTTTTTTTATTTTTTCATCCAGATTCGCGCACCCAGCGCTTTTTAAAAAAAAAAAAAGATTTTTTTTGGCCCTGGGGTCCTTGTGGGATCCCATAAGCAGGCCTAGGGGGTCAGGGTGTTTGTACCCTGCACACTTTTCTCTTTTTTTTCACCTATATTTAAAATCTTTTCTTGTGATTCGCATGTAGCTACAACAAACTCCTAATAAACACAAGGGCTCGTTTTAGAGCCACCCTATAACCCAACAGTGGGGACTTATCGCCGAGTTATCGGCACCTTAGCACAGCAAAAGTGGTGAAAGAATTATCACCCCATTCTCAAGTTGGTGCACACTGCCACATTGCCCACAGGCTGACGGTACCAACACAGCGGACGACCAACATCCCTCCGCAGACAAAGCTGCTGGCTGTGCTGCACCTGTTGGCCTCTGGTACCTTCGAACCAACAATTGCCAGAGTCGGAGGAGTCTCACAGCCACCCCTATTAAACTTCCTCACACATGTTTTGGATGCATGTCCATAAAAGGAACGGCGGGCCCCTGTATCCGCACCACACACTCGTCCCAATTCGTAGTCTTCCTGCGCAACCAACCCCAACCCCAGCCGTTGCCTTGCGCCTCTGTTCTCCAGATCCAAGAATGTGGTTTCTGAAATGGGTGTGCGCCAGGTCATGAAGTCCAGTAGTCAACAGTAGTGGAAAAACAGTACTTTATTACAAAAACATAAATTAACGACACAAAAACATTAAACAACGAGTGACATTCCCAACGGGGAACATCATCAGGGCAATTTGTGGATCCAAATAACTGCAGATCGTCCTGGAAATCCCAATACAATTCAATATTCCGAAAGTCCGGATTCAGAAACCTGTTTGATAAATGGTGACAATGGTCAAGCGTTAGTATGGTCACAAACGTAATCTGGTACAATGTATTGCACTTGGACAAGCCGGAATGCTTACAGGTATGATCAATCCTGCACAAAAAGAGCGTAACAGAAGTTTGTGTG
Source organism: Calotriton arnoldi (assembly GCA_963921515.1). Taxonomy (NCBI): domain Eukaryota; kingdom Metazoa; phylum Chordata; class Amphibia; order Caudata; family Salamandridae; genus Calotriton; species Calotriton arnoldi. The sequence continues at coordinate 911,040 of CAWUFW010004092.1, forward strand.
GTCGTAACCTTTGTAGGAAAGAAAAGGAAGGTTACGACCACACGAACTTCTGTTACGGTCTCATAATGCAGGATTTATCATACCTGTAAGCATCATGGTTCATTTCAGCTTGATACACCTGCAGCTTCACTTCACCCACACTGCGCAGGAACAGCTGGAGACCAAGCAAGGTAATCACACCATAGCAGGCTTCCCGCACGTGTTGGGGGCAATTGATTGCACACCTGTACTACTTGTGCCCCCTGCCGACACTGCACACAATCACCGCAACAGAAACCACACGCATTCTAACAATGCAAAGGCAAAACTGGACCACCGGGGCCTGTACACTAATGTTGTCGCAAACTTCCCAGGCAGTGTACATGATTCCTACATCTTCCGCAAGCACCCCAGCCCTAGTCCCCAGACCGGTCCGCCGCCCAGCGATGACTGCCTGACCCTGCGCACCCAGACCTCAATGCTCACCTGCCACCACCGGCGTGTCTCCAAGAGGGCCCACCACATGCCGGAGCAACCTCCTCAGCCGTCACTGAATTCTGAGGCATAGGCCCCCAGCGCATCCTGCTGCACCGCGCCGAGGAATCTTGTTTGTACGGCCTGCTGCCTTTGGTGTACACGCGGTCCAGCAGAGCTCACAATTCAAATCGGGTCTTGATTGCCAGGATGGCGTATCGAGGCCTACGCATGATCGCAGGCTGCACACCCGCTCAGCTCTGGTGGCACTAACTCAGTGCAGATCAAGTCATCGCCACATGGCAGGAGGCCCGTGTCGGCCAAAATACCTCGGCTGACACTAACTCTGTGCACCTCAAGTCATCGCCACGTGGTGGGAGGCCCCTGTCAGCCAAAGTGCCTCGGCTGCAACCAACTCTGTGTACCTCAAGTCATCGCCACGTGCCGGGAGGCCCGTGTCGGCCAAAATGCCTCGGCTGTCACCAACTCTGTCTACCTCAAGTCATCGCCACGTTGCGGGAGGCCTGTGTCGGCCAAAGTGCCTCGGCTGCCACTAACTCTGTGCACCTCAAGTCATGGGCCCTTTATGATGGAATACGTGGTGCGGACGCCATCATGTCACCTCCGGCAGTGGGGAATGTGATGTGGTAGGTCCCTAGCCCCTCATGCATAAATAATAACCACACAGACACACCCAGATAGAGAGTGGAAATGGCATTGAGCACGTGCGCCCGGCCCTTTTTATTGGCAGGGTCACATGTCCTTCATGATTCCTCACTCCCCTTGCCCATGGCCACCCATACATCATGTACACCAATTTCCAGCATAACACGGACAAGCTCTCCTCTTCTCGAGACCACCCCGCGCAGAACACCCCCACCCCTGCCTCTAGTGAGACAACACAGCGTCTCGCTCTACTAGAAAGCCAACTAGAAACTATAATCATGGGCCTTAACGAAATCTTACTGAACCTCAACACACTTCGAGAGCCCAGTCCACACCCTCACCAGACTCGCACTTTCTCCAGCACCAAACCTCCAGGGCATTCCAAGGCTCTTGGACCTAGTTGCAACTTATCCCCCTCCTAAATCAGACACAGAGACCCAAAAGAACAAGGGCTGCTATGTCCACGAGCGAAGCGCTGGACCTTGCCTCCTCGTACGACTGTCCTCCCACTATCACCCCAAAATTCAAGATCCAGGTCATCACAGGTCTAAGAAGAGACCACTCCCCACCCAGAGCTTCAAGACCCCCAGCCTGCCTCACTAACATTCCCAGGGCCCCACTAATGATGAACCACAAAAACTGGAGGACCTACACCAACTGCATGCTCATAAACTGCAGATCAGCCACCAAACATGCAACAGAGCTAGCATAAACCATACTTACCCATGACATCGACATCACATTCATCACAGAGACATGGCTAAATGAGTTCTCCTCTCCAATCATGGACATGCTGATACCCCCAGGCTTTGCAATCATCAACAAAGACATAAAAAAACAGCGAGGTGGGGGTGTAGCAATCATACACAAGAACAACATCTCCGTGACGGAAACCGACACCTTCAATTACAACACCTTTGAATGTCTAACCGGCAACATCAAGACAGGCGACAACAATACACTATTCTTCCACCTCCTCTACCATCCGCCTGGCAACAGAGGCAAAGCGTCTCGATAAAAGGTCAAAAAGTCATGTAATCCAAATTGGAATGATAATGGACTGAAAAATTAGGACGAATGAAGAGGGAGTGGAGAAAAAAATTTGTCGATGCTCAATTAAACATCCATCCACAGCGTATCATCTGGGACAAAAACTTCCATTGAGAAGTGTAATGCCATAAGCTCCAACAAGCTGTCAGACCCTTCAATACTAAGAAGGTATGCCATCCAATTCAGCAATTCAAACGAGCAGACATGATCCTCACATTCAGAGACAGTCAGGAGCATTTCAGGGCAACATACATGAACTTCGATGTAACTCCAATCCAAGAGGGACTGCACACGAGCAAAGGAGCTCAAGTCTGCTGATGGTCCAAGTGCAGGAAAGTACACAAAGCGTCTACCCACAGAACAGTCCTGGTCATGGACCATCAACGGACCCATTAACAGGTCACAATTCAGGGCAGCATTTGACGTATTGGAGAGGCAGACATCCAGGGCTCATTGAAAAGGGCACTGGATGCAGTAGAACACAGGTTGCAGACAGGTGAAGTAGGCATAACAGAAGGTCAGCCAGTAATCGATGTTAAGAGCTTCAAATTGCATTAAACCATAAAGCGACCGCATCCAATCACGATACAGCTGCAACTGGGGGAAACAACACTGTCGGTACAACGTGGTGCCAGTACAACGCAGTCAGTACAACGACCGCGTTGTTATCACGCATACCATTGCAACGCAAGTCATAACAACGACTTGCTGTAGGGGGCTTTAGGTTTTGTATTTTAAATCTAACACCTTCCCTATTGTTGCACAGACTGGAGTTGGAATAGTAAATTATACTATTCCAAACTCCAGCTCTCCCCCTACAGCAAGTCGTTGTAATGACTTGCGATGCAATGGTATGCATGGTAACAATGCGGTGCTTGTACTGACCGCGTTGTAAAGCCATGCGATGTAACATCATATATTCACAACTTGTGTCGGCTGGGTGGTACCACAGGTCAAGCAGCCATTACAGAGCAGCAGTAAAAGTAACAGAACTCCACACACCAAGAGGAGAAGCAGGGGAAGCCCTCTGAATACGCTGGAAAAATAGAATGAATAAAAGCTGGGTTTACTCAAAAAATTGTCTGAAACGAGGTTAAAAGGCCGGAGCCTACGACCATAAAAAAGTGGGCCGGGCCCACCTTATCAGATGCATTAAATATTTGGTGAATTAATTCCCCAAAATGTAGGGGGAGATTCGTATTAAGCAATGACTGAATCTCACTTGATGTTCTCGCTACTTGCAATACGAAGGTCTCACGAGCTGATGTGAGAACCACTTCTTGTTGAAACAATAGCGCATGATTATTAATATATGTTCAAAATTAGGTAACATATCCATATTGATACAGTACTTATTACTGATCATACAAAGTACTTAATCTGTTAAAGTTGTGTTACTTTTTAATACTCTAACAAAAAAATCACTTTATATTGTCATATGTGTAGGAGAGTAGGATCTGCTTCTTCTAGTTACCCCCACTTTTTGCTGATGTATCACTGTTTTCGACTTAGACTGACTGGGATCCTGCTATCCAGGACCCCAGTCTAGCTGCTTTCTCCTCTAAATTGATTGCATGTACTTTAGGTACACTCCAGATTGGATACTGGGGTACCCTTATCAGTCCCTAGTATATGGTACACCATGTACCAAGGGCATAGGTACCCCAGAGGCCTCCCAGGGGCTGCAGCATGTATTGTGCCCCCCCTGAGAGACCATTCAAACTGACACCACAGGTCTGCTACTGCAGCCTGTGTAAGGTGGTGCATGCACCCCTTACTTAGATATAGGTTCACTATATCTATTCTAAATCACTACACATATAAACCTATCAGTCACCCTATGGCAGGCCTTATCAATCCTGAAGGCAGGGTGCTGGGTTTCATGTGAGAGGGTGCCCATGCATGAGCAGAGCCCCTCTGGTTAAATATATATGGTTGGCTGCATCACAGACAACCCCGGGGTTGTCCGTGATGCAGCCAACCATATATATTTAAGTGCATTATAACCTCGCGGTAAATGCTAACTTTAAAACGGCTGCTTAGAAACATGTTGTGTTTGGTGTCAAACACCTTGGAATCATACCTCTTTATGATTCCACCCTTCTAGAGGGACTTATGTGAAACACTGGTACACCCGGTACCAGCTTTCTCGACCTGGGCATCACAAAATGGATGCTGCCAGCCACAGACACGAGTCTGCTCTCCTGCTGCTGAGCTGAGTTCGAGCAGGGGAAGGCTTGACAATAGGTTTCCTGTCACAGGGAGGTGTGACCACCTCCCAGACAGGATTTAGTGTATTGGGGCTGGGTGGGTGCACTCTGAGAGTGTTTGAAAGTCTGCTCTGGGGGCACATTTGGTCCAGCTCAAACCGGTTGCAGAAGCCATTTGCTTCTGCTCTGGCGCGAAACTGGACAAAGGACATGGGTGTAGCCACCCCTCTGTCCTGACCCTCCCATAGGTGGGTCCCCAGAGTTTGTCCAACCCCTTCCTTGGGTATAAAGTAGGAACCATGACTACAGGACTTTAGATTTTACCTGGACTAAACTCTGCAAGCAGAAACCAAGTACTTCGACGGTCTACACTTCGCTGGATGACAGAAGAATCTCCCTTGGAGTAAAGGAGTTACTCCCCTGCAAGGCAGGCACCTTAAAAGCATCTGAACGGTTTGCATCTCCTGAGCTCCTGAGGACTCTGAAGATTTCTGCAACACAGGAGGTGGGTTCCTGAGGTCTCTGAGGTCGATATGCTCTCTGCAGTTCTGAAACCAGTATCCCTTGTGGGGACCGTGCAACCCGAACCCATGTGCACAGTGTACTTTTGCAGAAGCATATGCTTTTTGGCGATCCCTGAGGCTGTGCTTTGGGCTACGTGTAGTCCTGACCCCGAGCAGTATTTCCACCGAAGATTTCCGGCCTACACTGCACTAGTGTTCCGTGGGCTGGTATTTCGTGATTCAGCTCGAGGTCCCTTCGCGATCCCTGGTCCGTTGGCCTGTGGGTCCCTGTGAAGGTAACTTTGACTTTCTTTGGGCTTCCCTGGTTGCTCCGGACGTGCCCTGACTCTCCATTGCTTGGAGAGTCACCAGGACCTTGCTGGTCCTCACTGTAACCTGTTTCCTCTGCCCGCGTGGGTTGCCGATGCCAAGGCTTGTTGGTGTTCGATCTGGACACTGACCCCCCAGCACTCGACATCCTTCGTGGGAACGCTCACCTCCGGACTTTGGTCATCGTCGACATCTCCTGCTCCCCGTGGCTGCAGAGTCAAGCATCCAATCTTCTCACCTGAAGCACCCGACATCGGTGGGCATTCGCCTACTGAGCCCCTGGTCACCCTGAAGTGACCCAGACTCTGTCCCCTCTGTTTTCAGGTTCTTCTCACCTCAGATCCAGGCTTGGATTTGACCGGACACTTTTCATCTTCCCGGCAGCAGCACTTCTTCGCATCACGCCATTGAAAACGACGAGGGTTTCTGACACCACTTGACCCCTATGCACCCGGCTCCTCTGTGATAGGTAACACGGGTACCTCAGTACTCTCAAGGGTGCTGGCCTTAGAACCTTCTATATTCCAAAGGGTTTGATTGAAGTCCTCTCCAAAGTGCCCTTAAACTGTAATTTTCCAACCGCGACTTTCCCATAGAGTTGTACGGAGCTTGCGTCTGTGTTCTCACACTGCACCCGTCCTCCGTGGGTCCCCTGTGTCACTACTTTGGGTGATTCCTTGGGGTCCCAGCGATTCAATGTGCTCTAGGCACTGTGTCTAGTGAAGTCGTTGTTGTTATACCAATTTTTTAGAATAGGGTTCGGTCTCCCCCTGGAGCCTGCTGTGTATTGTGCTATTTACTGTTGTTCTATTGATTCAGTATTGTGTATCTTGTGCTCTAATCTCATAAAGAGGTTAGTAGAGAGTGTTTAGTAATAAATACATATATTTTATATATCTCTTGTGAGAAACATCGTTTACAATGCATGCGTTACAACGCGTATCATTACAACGAATGTTTTACAACGCAAAATCCATAACAACGCATGTCATTACATCGCATAATCCATTACAACGCATTCCCCAAAGTAACGCCCCGGCGGAGTTAGAATAGTAATTGCGTTGTAATGGATTATGCGTTGTAACGACATGCGTTGTAATGGATTTTGCGATGTAAACAATTTGTTGTAATGACATGCGTTGTAACGTGTGCGTTGTAAAGTGTCATATTCATCTCTTGTGTGGTTCTCCTTTCATTTGGTCATTCAGGAGGTTCTGATCTGGTAAAACAAGCTGCTTTACATTCCTTCTAGACTTAGCCTGAAGGCTGCTCTCCATAGCTACCACTAGGATAGCTTCCTATAAAGGTTGTCTTTAACCTAATCATCAATAAGGGTCGATTGAACTGGTGCAAGGTGCCCACTTTAATTAGTGGACAGCATATACCAGGCCAACTTCTCACATTGGTGTGCAGCGGTTGGGATTCAAGCTTGCTATTGTTTTACCAGATAAATCTCATTGAGTGATTAACTGAAAAGCACTAAAGGTATTTAGGTACATATAATCAAGACTAGAATAAGTAAGTTCTACTGAACTTGGAGTTGGGCAGTTAAGGGTCTAGCACACCCTTTCTCCAACTCAAGAGAGTTTAGTTCCCACTGTGAGAAGTTGGCCTGGTATAAGTTGTCCATTAGTTATAGTGGGCAGCTTGCACCAGTCCAAACGACCTTTATTGATGATAGGTTTAAAGACAACCTTTATTGAAAGCTATCCTAGTGGTAGCTATGGAGAGCAGCCTTCAGGCTAAGTCTTGAAGGAGTGTAAAGCTGTTTGTTTGACCAGTCTATAATCTCTTGAATGGCCAAATGAAAGGAGATCCAAACCAGGTATATATATAAAATATATGTATTTATTCTAAAACACACCCCCCTAGACTCTTTATGAGGCTAGAGGTCGAAGTACACAAGTTACAAGTCAAATAGCACAGTAAATTAGCACAATATACGATTAGCCATAGGGGCGTACCAAACCATATATTAAGAAAGTGGTATAAGAACCACGACTTGACTAGACACAAGGCCTAGAGCCTGTAGAATCGCTGGGACCCCAAGGAACCACCCAAGGTAGTGACGCAGGGGACCCACGGGGGCCGTGTGCAGTGTGAGAACACAGCCGCGAGCTCCCGTTAGCTTCTATGGGGAAAGTCGCGGTTAGAATTTTAAAGTTAAAGGACACTTAGAAATGGACTAGGACCAAACCCTCTTGGACTTAGGCAGTTCTAGGGTCAACACCCACAGGAGCACCAGAGTACTCGAGTTACCTCACCCAGGGAAGCCGGGTGCATATGTGTCAAATGGTGGTGGGTTGCGTCGTCGTTTTCAATGGCAGTTTGCAGAGAAGTGCTGCTGCCGGGAAGATGCGAAGTGTCCGAAGAGATCCAAGCCTGGATCAGAGATGTGAGGAACCTGAAAGCAGAGGGGACAGAGTCTGGGTCACTAGCCAGTGACCAGGGGCACGATAGACGAATGCCCACCGATGTCGGGTGTTTCAGGTGAAGGATGTGAAGCTTGACTCTTCAGCCACGAGGACCAGGAGCTGTCGATGACAACCAGGAGCTGGGTTCCAGCTGCACCAGAAAGGATGTCGAATGCTGCAGCATCGGTGCCCGGATTGGACACAACAAGCCTTGGCAACAGCAACCCCCAGGAGAAAGATGCTTTGGTGGGGACCAGCAAGGTCCTGGGGACTCTCCAAGCAATGGAGAGTCAGGACACATCTGGAGCAACTGGGAAAGGCCAATCAAAGTAAAGTTACCCTTCTCAGGGACCCACAAGTCGTCGGACAAGGGATCGCGAAGGGACCTCAAGAGGAATCACAAAATGGCAGCCCACGGGTCACTCGGAGTGGGTAGGCCAGCAATCTTTGGTGAATTCACAGCTCGGGGTCAGGGCTACAAGAGACCCAAAGCACAGCCTCGAGGATCGATGAGAAGCTTATGCACTTGCAAATGTGCATGGTGACCAGGGGTTCCAGTTCCACGGTACCCACGAGGGCTACGGGTCTCAGCTTTGCTGGAGATTTGGGTCAGCCTCTGGGAAGTCTGGAAACCCACCTCCTGGGTTGCAAAGTCTTCGCCATCCAGCGGGAGCTTTGGAGATGCAGACCACGCAGATGCATCTTTGGTGCCTGCCAAGCAGGGGAGTAACTCCTTTACTCCAAGGGAGATTCTTCAGACATCTGGCATTGAACAGATTGTCGAAGTTCCAGGATTCAGTCTCAGAGTTTCGTCCAGGGATATCTAAAGTCCTGTTGCCAGGGGTTCCTGTCTTATACCCAAGGAAGGGGTTGGACTAACTCAGGGGACCCACCTATGGGAGGGTTTGGAAAGAGGGGTGGCTACACCCATTTCCTTTGTCCAGTTTCGTGCCAGAGCAGGGGCTGGTAGCCCCTGCAACCGATTTGAACTGGGCTATGCACAGGGACACCAAATGTGCCCCCAGTGCAGGACTTCAAAGCACTCTTGGAGTGCACCCACCCAGCCCCAATCCACTAAGGCCTGTCTGGGAGGTGGTAACACCTCCCTGTGACAGGAAACCTATTGTCCAGGCCTCCCCTGCCGGAGTTTCAGTCAGCAGCAGGAGGCCAGACTCGTGTCTGTGGCTGCAGCATCCATTTTGTGATGCCAGGGCTCTGTTAGCTGGTACCGGGTATGCCGGTGCTGTCATGTCTCTCCCTCTAGAAGGGTGGGATCATACTCCCACACCAGTTACTGGTGTGGGAGTATGTTTCCAAGGTGTTTGACACCAAACACAACATGTTTCCGTGCAGCCATCCCAAAGTTAGCATTTACCGTTTGGTTATAATGCACTTAAGAGTATATGGTCAGGCTGCATCACAGACAACCCTGGAGAAGAGATTCCGAAGGCTGCAGAGGGGCTCTGCTCATGCATGGGCACCCTCTCACATAAAACCAAGCACCCTGCCTTCAGGATTGATAAGGCCTGCCATAGGGGTGACTGATAGGTTTATATGTGCAGTGATAGGGTGAGATATGGTGAACCTATATCTCAGTAAGGGGTGCATGCACCACCTTACCCAGGCTGCAGTAGCAGACCTGTGGTGTCATTTTGTAAGGCTGCCCAGGGGTGGCATAATACATGCTTCAGCCCCTGGTAGGCCTCTGGGGTACCTATGCCCTGGGTACATAGTACACCATATACTAGGGACTTATAAGGGCACCCCAGAATCCAATCTGAAGTGTACCTAAGGTACTAGGAATCCATTTTAAAGAGAAAGCAGATAAACTGGGGCCCTGAATAGCAGGGTCCCAGTCCAACTAAGTCGAAAACCAGCAAAACACCAGGAAAAAAGTGGGGGCAACCATGCAGTCAGATTCCACCTTCCTACACCCACTAGGTTCGGTAGGTGCCTACACCACTAGTATGTCCTCTAAAGGAGAAGCCAGTGGCTCTCTGCCAACTTGGTATGGCCAGCTCTCATTTCAAGAATTGAGAAACATGTGTGCATCCAGGAAGCTGGGGACAGGGAGAGGACCCAGTACTCAACGCCTCATAGAGTTGTTAATTCTAGATTTCCTCAGAAAGACTCCAGGATCTGATGAGGTAGGTAGAGGGGCTGGGGCAGTGGATGAGGACAGAGCAGGAAGTGAACACTTCTTTGATCTAGACTCAAATGCTGGCCAGGAGGATCAAGATGATTCTAACCTGGAAAATCCAACTTTGCATTTAGGTGGACGAGAAGGCCCCAGTGGCCCTCTCTCTTTTCTCTCCCAGGAAGGATACACAGTTTACCTAGAAGATCTATATCTCCCTCCAGGTAATCTACTCATTCAGGTACTTCTGTAGGGACCTCTGCTTCTCATAAAAGGGACTTGAGTATGAGAGGACCAAACTCAGAATCAAGAGGGAACAATTGGCCTTAGACAGGGAATCCCTAGAGCTCCAGGGAGCTTCCAGAAGGTTGGGGCTAGAGCCCCATGGTGGCAGCAACAGTGTCCCTAGACCTAGAGAGTATACTCATGATCATAGGAACCTGAACAAGATTGTCCCTCCCTATCAGAGTGGGGATGACATCCACAAATGGATAACTGCACTAGAGAGGGCCTGTAAAGGACAGAGGGTCCCTCAAGAGCAGTGGGCAGCTATCTTGTGGCTCTCCTTTGCTGACAAAGGTAGAGATAAGCTCCTCACTGTAAGAGAAGAGGATGCTGATAATTACACAGTCTTGAAGAGTGCTCTCATTGATGGGTTTGGCTTAACCACTGAACAATACAGGATTAAGTTCAGAGACACCCAGAAGACACAGACTCAGGACTAACCCTGGGCAAAGCACTACGCTACGCTCGCGTAGTTTGCGAAGTTTGCGCTACTTCGCACAACGCGAATTGCACGTAGCACAGTGCAAACACGCGTAGCGTAGTGCAGCGGTCATTTTTGCTTGCTCGCGGTCCTCAACGTCAAGTTGGCGACCGCGAGCAAGCAAAATGACATCCCGGCGAGACTTTTCCTCGTTCCCGATCAGCAACATCAAGTTGCCGATCGCGAGCGTAGAAAATAAACCTCCCGGCGAGATTCTCAACGCGGGAGGTCAGGTTTCTCATTGCGAGTGAGTCGCGTATGCTCGCGACCGCTCGCGATGAGAAACTACCAGTCCGCGTTGAGAAGCTGCCGCTCGAGTAAAAATCTACTCGAGCGGCAGTAAAAGACAGCTCGCACTGTGCAAGATGCCGTTTTCAATGATTGCACAGTGCGGACAAGCATCCGGCACTGTGCAATCATTGCGAACAGTGCACTACGCAGTTCGCGTAGTGCTACGCGTAGCTCGCGTAGTGCGAACTGCACTTTGCGTAGCGCTACTTCGCGAACTACACCCAGGCTTACTCAGGACTAGGTTGACTTTGTAGATTGTGCTACTAAGGCTCTGGAAGGCTGGTTACTTGGAAGGAAAGTGTGTGATTTTAAAGGGTTGTACAATTTAATTATGAGGGAGCAGATCCTTAATAATTGTCAAAATCAGTTGTTGCATCAGTAGTTGGTGGACTCTGATCTGACATCTCCCCAAGAATTGGGAAAGAAGGCAGACAAATGGGTCAGAACCAGGCTGAAGCAGAAAGCTCAGAACCAAGGTGGTGACTCTAAGAAGCAAGATGCTAAAACCTCAGATAAGAGTGGGGAGAAAGGTAAAGACCAGAAGTCTTCACAAGGGCCCCAAAAGTCTTCATCTGGTGGGGAGTCACAATCCAACAAGGGTAAAGGCAAAAAGAAACCTTGGTGTCATATCTGTAAACAGAAGACCCATTGGACAAATGATTGTTCAAAATCCAAGGAATCTACTCCAGCCACCACTGCCCCTAAGGCAACTGTTCCCCCTAGTTCAGCTCAAAGTGGTGGTACACAGAATAAGGGTGTAATAGGGTTAACCCTGGGATCTGAGATGGATTCTGGCCTAGTCAGAATTCCAACTCAGGCTGTGTTAGTCTGTGATGGGGGCATGGATATTGCCTCCTTATTTGTCAGCTCCAGTAATCTGGGCAAATACAGACAGCAGCCTTTGATCAATGGTAAGGAGGCCATGGCATTTAGGGACACAGGTGCAAGTGTCACAATGGTCACAAAAGATCGTGTGGCCCCTGGACAAATCATACTTGGTGAGATGTACCAAGTGACCAATGCAAGCAATGTCAGGACAGACCATTCCTTGGCAGTTGTGAATTTCACCTGAGGAGGGGTAACTGGCCCTAAGAAGGTTGTGGTAAGTGCAGACCTCCCTGTTGAATGCTTATTGGGCAATGATTTGGAAACTTCAGCTTGGGCTGAAGTGGAACTCAGGACACATGCAGAAATGTTGGGCATCCCTGCAGATGTGTTTGCCATGACTAGGTCACAGGCACAAATGTCTTCCACTGAACAGGCCGTGGATCCTGGAATAATAGACCAGTTGCCTTCCAAGAGAAGGAGCAGTAGGGGTAAGACAGTGTCTTCCCCCCTGCCTCAGAAGGAAGATCAGTCTCTTGAGGGAGATGGTCTTAGTCTTGAAGAAGGAACTGTCTCAGAGGAACTTGAACCTGATCAGGTTGAGTTCTTGGGGACAGAGGGCCCTTCTAGGGCAGATCTCAGCCAAGAGCAGCTGAGCTGCCCCTCTCTTGAACCCCTCAGACAGCAAGCTGCTGCTGAGGCTGCTGGGAGTGCCAGTGGGTCCCATAGGATCTGCTGGGATGATGGACTCTTATACTCAGAGGGTAGAGACCCCAAACCTGGTGCTACCAGGAGGTTGGTTATACCTCTGAAGTTTAGGGGCTTCCTATTGACACTGGCACATAATATCCCATTAGCAGGTCACTTAGGCCAAAACAAGACTTGGGACAGGCTTGTCCCTCACTTTCAATGGCCTCATATGTCAGAGGACACAAAGGAGTATTGTTGCTCCTGTGTCACTTGCCAAGCCAGTGGTAAGGCAGGTGGTACTACAAAGGCCCCCCTGATACCACTACCTGTGGTGGGGGTTCCCTTTGAGAGGGTTGGGATTGACATTGTTGGTCCCATGGATCCTCAAACTGCATCTGGGCACAGATTCATACTAGGGGTGGTGGACCAGGCCACTAGGTATCCAGAGGCAATCCCACTTAGGACTACCACAGCTCCTGTTGTGGCTAGGGGCCTCCTGGGAATCTTTTCCAGGGTGGGTTTTCCTAAGGAGGTAGTATCAGACAGAGTCCCAAACTTTATATCTGGTTACTTGACTGCTATGTGGAAGGAGTGTGGAGTAAATTACAAATTTACCACCCCTTATCACCCACAATACAATGGGTTAGTTGAAAGATTCAACAAAACCCTTAAGGGCATGATTAAAGGTCTCACTGAAAAGCTCAGGCGTAGATGGGACATACTTTTGCCCTGCCTTCTCTTTGCCTACAGAGAGGTTCCTCAGAAGGGGGTTGGTTACAGCCCTTTTGAACTTCTGTTTGGACATCGAGTTAGGGGTCCTTTATGTCTAGTGAAGGAGGGATGGGAGTTACCTCTCAAACCCCCTAAACAGGATATTGTGGACTATGTACTTGGTCTCCGCTCCAGGATGGCAGAGTACATGTTATGTTATGTTATGTTATGTTATATGCATTTATAACGCGCTCGGCTACTCCAAGGAGTGTCCCGGCGCGGTCACCTGAGCGAATCAAGATTCTGAGCTTAAAACAGGAAGGTTTTCAACTTTTTTTTGAAGATACGAGAATCTGAGATGCAGCGAAGAGCCAGAGGCAGTGTATTCCAGCTAAGGGCCGCCTTACGAACAAGAGAGCAGCCACCCAGCCTTTGCCGAGCAAAACGAGGAACCTGGATCAATAGTTGCGAAGAGGAACGCAACTGTCTTGTCGGCACATAAAAAGAAAACCTCTTTTGCAGATAGGTGGGTCCCCGGCGATAAAGGGCATTATGGGCAATTGATAGGACCTTAAATTTGATCCGCGCCTCCACAGGAAGCCAGTGCAAGGAGCGCAGATGGAGGCGAACGCTACTCCTCCTGGGAAGATCAAGCAAGAGGCGGGCCGCCGCATTCTGCACCACCTGAAGCTTGTTCAGCAGATAGCCAGGGGACCCTACATACAAAGCATTGGCGTAGTCCAGGCGAGACAAAATCAGGGCCCGGACCACGGTTTCCCCTAGCTGCCCTAGGGAGCAGAGGGAGAAATTTCCTCAAAGACTTTAGAATCCCAAAGCAGGACCCCGCCAGCTTCTTGATATGGGTGGCAAAGGTTAAATTTTCCTCAAACCAAACGCCCAGGTTTTTGCGGTAGCACCCACCAAACACGGCAGCGGAAACCCTGGGGGCCACAGTAGCTCTCTAAAATTAGAAGGAAATTTCCCAAACAAAAGTATTTCTGATTTCTCTTCATTACATTTTAGCTGGGCCTGTGCCAACCAGCAGAAAACCGAGAGCAAACAGTGTTGAGCAGAGGACACATCAGCATCAGCACCCTCCCAAGTGAACAGAAGCTGAGTGTCATCCGCATAGGCAATCACCTTAGCCCCCAGCTCTTCCGATAGATACATCAGCGGAGTAACATAAATGTTAAAGAGGAGGGGGCTAAGGGACGAACCCTGCGGAACTCCAGTAGCCACAGGTTGGGGGGAGGAGGCGCACGGTGGAAGCTAAACCAGCTGTGAACGGTCCGCCAGGAAAGAGGTAAGCCAGCTTAGGGCCGCACCCGCAATACCAATCTCCAAAAGGCGAGCCAAAAGTAGGGAGTGAGGCACCGTATCGAACGCCGCCGAGAGGTCAAGCATAATCAAAGCTGCCCTCCCGCCGCCGTCCAGACACTCCCGAATGGCCTCCGACACCTCCACCAACGCGGATTCTGTGCTATATGAGGCTCGAAAGCCCGACTGTGCAGGATGTAGTAGACCAGCACCTTCCACATAATCCGTGAGTTGTCCTGTGACTACCTTCTCACACACCTTAGCAAGACTAGGCAGAAGGGAAATTGGGCGGTAGTTGCCAGGGCTCAAGGCATCTAGTGAGGGCTTTTTTAAAAGGGGAGAATCTTAGCCTGTTTCCATGTGACCGGCACCCGGCCCTCCAACAGGGACATATTGACAATATTGTTAACAACTGTGTTAATGGTGTCGGCGGAAAGAGCTAAAAGCCTAGCTGAACATGGATCGGTGGGCGAGCCAGATTTCAGACCCTTAAGAATTTTAAGAGTGCATGCCAGTTCGACAGAGGAGAAAGTCAGAAGTTTGGCAATAGAGCCCGGAGGGGCCACAAAGGGGATGGGAAGAGCTAAAGGTCCTCCAGAGTCAGCGAAAAGGTCTCCTGGATGGTCTGAATTTTGTCCCGAAAGAACTTAGCAAGAGTATTGCACCAAGTCTCCGATACAGGCAATGAGCAGACCAAGGCACAGGGAGCCACAAAACTCTGCACTATTGAGAATATTTCTTTAGTATTGTTATTAGCCTGTTCTATGCGGGCGGAATAATATCTGCTTTTGCACCCGCAATCGCCCTATAGTAACTTTTTTGTTTAGATCTAAGAGCAAGTTTAGCCAACAGACAGTAGTTATTGGAGCGCCATCGTCTCTCCAGAACTTTACAATCGTGTTTCAGAGAGTGGAGCTCGGGCGAGAACCAGGGTTTAGAGGGGGACTCTCTGGCCAGTCCTGGGGCGCGTGAATGAGAAAGCGCAGTCACAGAATTGGAGATCCACTCCGTAAATCCCACCAAGTTCCCTTCCAGCTCCTGCGAACAGGTGGGACGAGAAGAAGCCAGAACACTATTAAACTGCAAGGGGTCAATTTTTTTAAAGGCTGGTGGAATAATGGATCGCATAGGCACAGTCTGCTGCGGGACTTCCCACGAAAAGCAAATGAGAGAATGGTCTGACCAAGAAACTGGGAGAGGCTGATCCACCTGAATAGAAAAATTGGCACATGAAGAAGGCATCCAAAAACCTTGAGGCTAGCCAGGAATTGCAAAAGGCCTGCCATGACCAAAAGGCTGTGTTGACTGTTTATCAGCCAGGACAGAAAGTATGGGTGTTGGAGCCTGTGGCCCCAGCAGCCCTCCAAGACAAGTGGAGTGGCCCTCATACAATCATTGAGCAGAAGGGAGAGGTTACCTACCTGGTGGACCTTGGAACTCCCAGGAGCCCACATAGGGTGCTCCATGTGAACAGACTTAAACCATATGTTGACAGGGCAGACATGGGCTTGCTCATCGCTACTGATGAAGGGCAGGAGGAAGAGAGTGATCCACTCCCTGACCTGCTCTCACTGAACCCTGATGATGGGTCAGTTGATGGTGTAGCCTTGGCAGGCAGCCTCACTGATCAGCAGCAAACTGATTGCAGGAGAGTTCTGAATCAGTTCAGACATATGTTTTCACTGACTCCAAGTCAGACTACCTGGTGCACTCATGAAGTGGACACAGGTGACAGTCTGCCTGTTAAAAATAAGATTTACAGGCAACCTGACCATTTTCAGGAATGAAGTCCAGAAAATGTTGGACCTTGGAGTAATTGAGCCCTTAGATAGCCCTTGGGCTAGTCTAGTATTCTTGGTACCAAACCTCACACCCAGAATGGCAAGAGAAAGATGAGGTTCTGTATTGACTACAGGGGTCTCAATGCAGTCACTAGGACTGATGCCCATCCAATACACAGGGCAGATGAGCATATAGATACTTTGGCCTCAGCCAAGTTTCTGAGTACATTTTGACCTGACAGCTGGGTACTGGCAAATCAGATTAGCTGAGGATGCAAATCCAAAAACAGCATTTTCAACCCCTAGTGGGCACTACCAATTTGTGGTGATGCCCTTTGGCTTGAAGAATGCACCTGCCACTTTTCAAAGGTTGGTGAACAAAGTCCTTACAGGCCTGGAAGCCTATAGTGCAGCTTATCTAAATGATACTGCTGTCTGTAGCTCCACCTGGGAGGATCACCTGGTCCACCTGAGAAATGTTTTGGAGGCCCTGCAGAAGGCAGGCCTCACTATCACGGCCACCAAGGTCCAGATGGGGCAGAGTCAGGTTGTATACATAGGCCACCTTGTGGGTGGAGGTCAGGTTCAACCATTGCAGAGCAAAATCCAGACCATCATGGCCTGGGTTGCCCCAACTACCCAGGCTCAGGTCAGAGCTTTCTTGGGCCTGACTGGGTACTACAGGAGGTTTGTCAAAGATTATGGATCCATAGTGACCCCTTTGAATGACTTAACTTCCAAAAGTATGCCTAAGAAATTTCAGTGAAGTGAAGCAGGCCATGTGCACTGCTCCCATTCTGCAAGGTCCTGACTATTCCAAACAATTCATTGTTCAAACTGATGCATCTGAGTTGGGGGTAGGGACTGTGTTATCAAAACTGAATGAAGAGGGTCAGGATCAGCCTGTAGCTTTTATTAGCAGAAGGCTGACCCCCAGAGAGAAACGTTGGTCAGCTATTGAGAGGGAAGCCTTTGATGTGGTTTGAGCCTTGAAGAAGCTGAGGCCATATTTGTATCGCACTCACTTCATTGTTCAGACAGACCATAAGCCCCTCTTATGGCTAAAACAGATGAAGGGTGAAAACCCCAAATGTTTGAGGTGGTCCATTTCCCTACAGGGGATGGACTATACAGTGGAACATAGACCTGGGAGTAACCATGGACTCTCAAAATATTTCCACTTAGAACATGAAGACTCAACTGGTCAAGGTTAGTTTAATGTCCCTACATTTGGGGGGGTTGTGTAGGAGAGTAGGATCTGCTTCTTATAGTTACCCCCACTTTTTGCTGATGTATCACTGTTTTCGACTTAGACTGACTGGGATCCTGCTATCCAGGACCCCAGTCTTGCTGCTTTCTCCTCTAAATTGATTGCATGTACTTTAGGTACACTCCAGATTGGATACTGGGGTACCCTTATCAGTCCCTAGTATATGGTACACCATGTACCCAGGGCATAGGTACCCCAGAGGCCTCCCAGGGGCTGCAGTATGTATTGTGCCACCCCTGAGAGACCATTCAAACTGACACCACAGGTCTGCTACTGCAGCCTGTGTAAGTTGGTGCATGCATCCCTTACTTAGATATAGGTTCACTATATCTATTCTAAATGACTACACATATAAACCTATCAGTCACCCCTATGGCAGGCCTTATCAATCCTGAAGGCAGGGTGCTGGGTTTCATGTAAGAGGGTGCCCCTCTGCAGCCTTCAGAACTTTTTTTCCGGGGTTGCCTGTGATGCAGCCAACCATATATATTTAAGTGCATTACAACCTCACAGTAAATGCTAACTTTAAAACGGCTGCTTAAAAACACTACGTGTTTGGTGTCAAACAC
The DNA here is from genome assembly GCA_963921515.1 of Calotriton arnoldi. Classification (NCBI taxonomy): domain Eukaryota; kingdom Metazoa; phylum Chordata; class Amphibia; order Caudata; family Salamandridae; genus Calotriton; species Calotriton arnoldi. Next base: position 929,023 of record CAWUFW010004092.1, read on the forward strand.
CTTGGAATCATACCGCCCCACCAGTAACTGGCGGGGGAGGTATGATTCCACCCTTCTAGAGGGACTTATGTGAAACACCGGTACACCCGGTAACAGCTTTCTCGACCTGGGCATCACAAAATGGATGCTGCCAGCCACAGACACTAGTCTGCCCTCCTGCTGCTGAGCTGAGCTCGAGCAGGGGAAGGATTGACAATAGGTTTCCTGTCACAGGGAGGTGTGACCACCTCCCAGACAGGATTTAGTGTATTGGGGCTGGGTGGGTGCACTCTGAGAGTGTTTGAAAGTCTGCACTGGGGCACATTTGGTGTCCCTGTGCATAGTCCAGCTCAAACCGGTTGCAGGAGCCATTTGCTCCTGCTCTGGTGCGAAACTGGACAAAGGACATGGGTGTAGCCACCCCTCTGTCCTGACCCTCCCATAGGTGGGTCCCCAGAGTTTGTCCAACCCTTTCCTTGGGTATAAAGTAGGAACCCTGACTACAGGACTTTAGATTTTACCTGGACTAAACTCTGCAAGCAGAAACCAAGTACTTTGATGGTCTACACTTCACTGGACGACAGAAGAATCTCCCTTGGAGTAAAGGAGTTACTCCCCTACAAGGCAGGCACCTTAAACACATCTGACTGGTTTGATTCTCCTAAGCTCCTGAGGACTCCGAAGATTTCTGCAACACAGGAGGTGGTTTTCCGATGTCTCTGAGGCTGATCTGCTTTGTCAGCAATTCTGAGACCAGTATCCCTCGTGGGGACCGTGCAACCCTAACCCCTCTGCAAAGTGTACTTTTGCAGCAGCTTATGCTTTTCGGCAATCCCTGAGGCTGTGCTTTGGGTTACATGTAGTCCGGACCTCGAGTAGTATTTCCACTGAAGATTTCCGGCCTACACTCCACGAGTGTTCCGTGGGCTGGTATTTCGTGATTCAGCTTGAGGTCCCTTCACGATCCCTGGTCCATTGGCCTATGGGTCCCTGTGAAGGTAACTTTGACTTTCTTTGGGCTTCCCTGGTTGCTCCAGATGTGCCCTGACTCTTCATTGCTTGGAGAGTCCCCAGGACCTTGCTGGTCCTCACCATAACCTGTTTCCTCTGCCCACGTGGGTTGCTGTTGCCAAGGCTTGTTGGTGTTCGATCCAGACACTGTCCCCCCGGCACTCGACATCCTTTGTGGGACAGCTCATCTCTGGACTTTGGTCATCGTCGATGTCTCCTGGTCCCAGTGACTGCAGAGTCAATCATCCAATCTTCTCACTTGAAGCACCCGACATCGGTGGGCATTCGCCTACCGAGCCCCTGGTCACCCTGAAGTGACCCAGACTCTGTCCCCTCTGCTTTCATGTTCTTCTCACCTCGGATCCAGGCTTGGATTCCACCCGGCACTTTTCATCTTCCCGGCAGCAGCACTTCTTCGCATCACGCCATTGAAAACGATGAGGGTTTCTGACACAACTTAACCCCTATGCACCCGGCTCCTCTTGGATAGGTAACACAGGTACCTCGGTACTCACAAGAGTGCTGGCCTTAGAACCTTCTATGTTCCAAAGGGTTTGCTTGAAGTCCTCTCCGAAGTGCCCTTAAACTGTAATTTTCCAACCGCGACTTTCCCATAGAGTTGTACGGAGCTTGCGTCTGTGTTCTCACACTGCACCCGTCCTCCGTGGGTCCCCTGTGTCACTACTTTGGGTTGTTCCTTGGGGTCCCAGCGATTCTACGTGCTCTAGGCACTGTGTCTAGTGAAGTCGTTGTTGTTATACCAATTTTTTAGAATATGGTTCGGTTTTCCCCTGGAGCCTGCAGTGTATTGTGCTATTTACTGTTGTTCTATTGATTCAGTATTGTGTATCTTGTGCTCTAATCTCATAAAGAGGTTAGTAGAGAGTGTTTAGTAATAAATACATATATTTTATATATCTCTTGTGTGGTTCTCCTTTCATTTGGTCATTCAGGATGTTCTGATCCGGTAAAACAAGCTGCTTTACATTCCTTCGAGACTTAGCATGAAGGCTGCTCTCCACAGCTACCACTAGGATAGCTTTCTATAAAGGTTGTCTTTAACCTAATCATCAATAAGGGTCGTTTGGACTGGTGCAAGGTGCCCACTTTAATTAGTGGACAGCATATACCAGGCCAACTTCTCACAATATGCTTCAGTCTGGCCTCTTCAGGTCTCCATCTTGGGTATGTTTCAACTTCAATTTGTAATCTCGTCCTATCTAAAATGTTTATAATTGTTTTGTGTGGATGTCATAATGGATGTATTCGACTCCCATTCCCCGCTTATTATTTGAATAATTTGTGCTTCCATAATCTTTTCGCCCCTTGATTGTCAAAATTGATTTGTGTGCCATATTGTGATATCAATTGTATTGGTCCCCAGACTATGGTGACCCTTATACTTTGTGTAGTACAAAGTACAGTACTCTCATTATGTCTTTTTGAATTCAATATCAATACGGATATATTACCTAATTTTGAACATATATTAATAATAATGCATGATGCGCATAGGCAGTAGAGGAAGGACTGATAAGATAAAAGGAGGCAAATGGCAGCTGATTACTCTAGATACAGTGCCCTTCAGACAGACACACAACATGAGGTGTACATATTAGCAAAAGAACAACTAATTGGTTAAGATGAGGAGAATGGAACCGAACAGTTTCAAAACGGTTGCCACTTAATAACAATATTTTTCAAGAAAGGATGTGGGAATAGGCATGGAATACCCCCAAGATGGCGGCTACAGGGGCCTTAGGACCGTACATCATATCATTGCAGCTCCCTTTCCTTCCAGATACTTAAATAGCGGTTCCGGTGCGCAAAGCACAACTAGGGTTCAACGGTGTGGAGACGCGAACGGAACAATACCGTACCAGGTAGGAACAAATTGAATTTTGAGGGACACATTTTGAATATGTGCAGTAGCAGGGATGAAGCCAATAAGGGAACATGAAAAAGACACATAAAGATTTCACTTTGTTTTTAGATATTGGGAAGGTGCAAATAATTTTGGAAAATGGAAATATGTGAATTGAAGAGAATAATAAGAGATTGGAAATATTAAAATATATTCGCTAATATTGCCGGGGGTGGAAGTAAAACTGGAGTTAAGGTAGGACTTCCTGAAAGAATTAATATATATATACAATTTGCAGTTTTTATAATATAAAAGAAGAAACACTGACCCCATGAATAATTAATTGGCGTACAGGTGTTTGACGCATATGACAAGAAGAAGTCAGGTATGAGCCAAACCAAATAACTGGGTTGTAACAGGGCAGATTCTGTATGACCACAGCCCTAGTTCAGAAATTGAATGTAGACGCACAAATAGGTGTTCTGCTTTCACAAATAATATTTTTCATTAAATATGGGTTATGAATTGACCACATCCTGCATAATTATATGCATGTACTCTGAGTTGTATGAGTGAGGAGTCAATCTAAGTAGAGATATTGATGCACATTATATTTAGGGTGATGGATAAATACCAATGTATAAAGGGTGTTAAGGATGAGTATCAACAATGACATTATATATTTCTTTAGCAATGTGCCACTACACCCAGGTGAACCTTTCTTGGTTTCCAACAATAGTATAAATATTGATATGAGGTGTGTATGCTTACACACTACAACCCGAAATATTTTGTTATATTCCAGCCCCGAAGAAGTCATGGGAAATACCCAGTACGACGAAACACGTGTTGGCTGGGCAATTAAGAAAAAAGAAAATAAAGATCTAAAGACAAAGAATTCTAAAATTGTTGTATATTTCATATATAAAAGTGCGTGCTCGGGAATTGGATTATATTATTTAGTTAGACCTACCTTGATCCTAACATTAGGAGGCTGGGTGATTCCTCCTTCCTTTGCAGCACTACTAACACCGGTAACAGGAGATACTGACACACCGAGAAATAGTGAGCGCCAAACAGTAACTCGGAAAATCATCACCCGTAGTGTTTATTTTTGAATATCAACAGAGTTGTGGCAGCTCCAAAGGAAATTAATACATATTACCTACTGAAGGTCGTCAGTAGGTAGTTATAGTTAGGACCTAGTTTCCATAAGAAAAGCGTTTTTTCTTTTCCCAATAACTTAGGCGCCAGTTGACTAATCTTCGCGAAATTTTCAAAACTAGTGATCAGCTCCGTTCAGCTCCTGTCTTGAAAGTTTCGGGTTGATTCGACAAGCAGGGGCCGAGAAAAAAGGGGGGTCCCAAAACACGTTTTCCCCATGTTAATTTCCATAGGAAACTTTAGACAAAGCTACAGCCCGAACTGCTGAACTGAATTACACCAAATTTGGCAAAGAGGTAGCCCTTGGTTCAGAAAGAGTCCTTTTTGTTAAATGGTGTAAATCCGTTCAGTAGTTCCTGAGAAATTAAATAAAGAAAAAGTTTCGATATCTGGGAGGAGCCTAACCACACAAGCACGACCTTGCCTCTGATTGGCTGCCAACACTTCAAACCAGGAAGTGTTGGCAGCCATCTTGTGCCTCGGATGGAGAGAGAAATAAAAAGGTAGGAGAAAGATAAAAAAAACAAGAAAAGGGGGCAGGGTTAAACATCCTGACCCCCCAGGCCTGCTCCGGGGGTCCCACAGGGACCCCCAGGCCCAAAAAAAGCATTTTTTTAAAAAACAAATTCGGGCGGGGTGCGCAAATCCGTCCGAAAATTTTAAAAAATGAAGCTCGGTCTCCCGCGCTTCATTTTCAAAGCCCCCGGGTGGCCATGTCCCGAAGGCAATTTATTTATGTAGCAGGGGCCTGCGGGGGCCCCCGAAGCCCCGGGGATGGCCACCTGCCCGAGGGTTGTTTTTTAATTTGGGGGGCCTCCAAGGCCCCCCCAAGCGCCGGGGACCGCCACATCCGGGGCTTTTCTTAAATATGCGCAGGGGGCACATGGCCCCCCCACAGCCCCGGGGACCGCCACCCCCGAGGCTATTGTTAAATATGCGCGGGCGGGCACACGGCCCCCCCGCAGCCCCCAGGACCGCCACCTCCCCGGACTCTATTTTTTTTAATAATAAAACCTGTGTGGGGGGCTCGAGCCCCCCCACACACCCTAGGGATCGCCACCACCCCGGGGCACTAAAAATGTAAATAAGGGGGTCTGTTACGGAACCCCGAGCCCCGGGGACCACCGCCTCCCCGGGGCTTCAAACACATTGGGAGGGCCCCTTCCCGTTTATTTTTTTTAACAATAGAGGTCAGGCCCTGGGGGATGGGGTCCCCAGGGCCCCAAAAGTGGGAATAGGAAGGGGGGCCACACAGCCCCCCTTCTGAAAAAAAAAAAGCTGGCATCGTGCCGGAGGCCCCTTCCCTGCAGCACTCTGCAAACGCACCCTGGTGCGTTGTAAGTTGGGGGATTAATTCCCCTTGAATACTGAGGGTCCATGGGGGCCAACTAGCCCACCAGGTACCTCCAGTAAGAGCCAGGGAGCTGCTTGCAGAGAGGTGGTCCATGGCAACGCCCCCTTTTTACACCACTCTGCAACGCAGCTCTGTGGCGCTTATTGGAGGTAGCTGGTGGGCTAGTTGACCCCCAGGGACCCTCAGGACTCAGGGGGATTTAATTCCCCAATTTACAACGCACCAGGGGGCACATTTGCACAGTGGTGCAGGGAAGGGGCGTGGCCTGATGTGACAAGTGTGCAAATGCGCCCTGTGGCACATTTTAAGTTGGGAGATTAAGTGCCCTTGAATCCTGAGGGTCCCTGGGGGCCAACTAGCCCACCAGGTACCTCTAGTAAGTGCCAGGGAGCTGAGTTGCAGAGAGGTGGTCCAAGGCCACGCCCCCTTTTTACACCACTCTGCAACGCAGCTCTGTGGCGCTTACTGGATGTAGCTGGTGGGCTAGTTGGCCCCCAGGGCCCCTCAGGCCTCAAGGGGACTTAATCCCCCAATTTCCAATGCACCAGGGGGTGTGTTTGCACAGTGGTGCAGGGAGGGGGCGTGGCCTGATGTGACAAGTGTGCAAACGCGCCCTGCGGTACGTTTTAAGTTGGGGGTTTAAGTCCCCTTGAATCCTGAGGGTCCCTGGGGACCAGGTACATCCAGTAAGTGCCACAGAGTTGCGTTGCAGAGAGGTGTAAAAAGGGGCGTGGCCTCGGACCACCTCTCTGCAACGCAGCTCTGTGGTGCTTAATGGAGGCACCTGGTGGGCTAGTTGGCCCCCAGGGACCCTCAGGATTCAAGGGGAATTAATCCACCAACTTAAAACCCGCCAGGGGGCGCGTTTGCACAGTGGAGAAGGGAGGGGGCAGGCCTGATGTGACATGTGTGTACTTATCCAATCACTCCACCAAAACCCAAGCACTTATAAATTCACCATGCATTCTCCTTGCAGCACTCTAATCATCCAGTCACTACCCATGCACTCATACAATGACCCATGCACTAACACATGCACTGCTACAATACCCTGAGTACTACCCATGCAGTCCAGCCATCGCCCTGTCACTACCCATGCACTCCTCCAATCACCCAGCGAGCACCATGTACTTAGCCAATCACTCTGCCAAAACCCAAGTAGTTATAATATCACCATGCACTGTCCTTGCAGCACTCTAATCATCCAGTCACTACCCATGTACTCATGCAATGACCCAGGCACTAACACATGCACTGCTACAATCCCCTGAGCACTACTGATGCAGTTCAGCCATCTCCTTGTCACTACCCATGCACTCCTCCAATTATCCAGCCAGCATCATGTACTTATCCAATCACTCCGCCAAAACCCAAGCACTTATAAATTCACCATGCACTCTCCTGGCAGTACTCTAATCATCCATTCAGTACCCAGGTACTCATGCAATGACCCAGGCACTAACTCATGCACTGCTACAATCCCCTGAGCACTACCCATGCAGTCCAACCATTGCCCTGTCAGTACCCATGCACTCCTTCAATCACCCATCCAGCATCATGTACTTATCCAATGACTCCGCCAAAACCCAAGCAGTTATAATATCACCATGCACTGTCCTTGCAGCACTCTAATCATCCAGTCACTACCCATGTACTCATGCAATGACCCAGGCACTAACACATGCACTGCTACAATCCCCTGAGCACTACTGATGCAGTCCAGCCATCTCCTTGTCACTACCCATGCACTCCTCCAATTACCCAGCCAGCACCATGTACTTATCCAATCACTCCGCCAAAAACCCAAGCACTTATAAATTCACCATGCACTCTCCTTGCAGTGCTCTAATCATCCAGTCTGTACCCATGTACGTTTGCAATGGCACAGGCACTGACACATGCACTGCTACAATCCCCTGAGCACTACTGATGCAGTCCAGCCATCTCCTTGTCACTACCCATGCACTCCTCCAATCACTCATCCAGCATCATGTACTTATCCAATCACTCCGCCAAAACCCAAGCAGTTATAAAATCACCATGCACTCTCCTTGCAGTACTCTAATCATGCAGTCAGTACCCATGTACTCATGCAATCACCCAGGCACTAACACATGCGCTGCTACAATTACCTGAGCACTACTCATGCAGACCAGCCATCTCCTTGTCACTACCCATGTAATCCTCCAATCACCCATCCAGCATCATGTACTTATACAATCACTCCGCCAAAACCCAAGCACTTATAAATTCACCATGCACTCTCCTGGCAGTACTCTAATCATCCATTCAGTACCCAGGTACTCATGCAATGACCCAGGCACTAACTCATGCACTGCTACAATCCCCTGAGCACTACCCATGCAGTCCAACCATTGCCCTGTCAGTACCCATGCACTCCTTCAATCACCCATCCAGCATCATGTACTTATCCAATGACTCCGCCAAAACCCAAGCAGTTATAATATCACCATGCACTGTCCTTGCAGCACTCTAATCATCCAGTCACTACCCATGTACTCATGCAATGACCCAGGCACTAACACATGCACTGCTACAATCCCCTGAGCACTACTGATGCAGTCCAGCCATCTCCTTGTCACTACCCATGCACTCCTCCAATTACCCAGCCAGCACCATGTACTTATCCAATCACTCCGCCAAAAACCCAAGCACTTATAAATTCACCATGCACTCTCCTTGCAGTGCTCTAATCATCCAGTCTGTACCCATGTACGTTTGCAATGGCACAGGCACTGACACATGCACTGCTACAATCCCCTGAGCACTACTGATGCAGTCCAGCCATCTCCTTGTCACTACCCATGCACTCCTCCAATCACTCATCCAGCATCATGTACTTATCCAATCACTCCGCCAAAACCCAAGCAGTTATAAAATCACCATGCACTCTCCTTGCAGTACTCTAATCATGCAGTCAGTACCCATGTTCTCATGCAATCACCCAGGCACTAACACATGCGCTGCTACAATTACCTGAGCACTACTCATGCAGACCAGCCATCTCCTTGTCACTACCCATGTAATCCTCCAATCACCCATCCAGCATCATGTACTTATACAATCACTCCGCCAAAACCCAAGCAGTTATAAAATCACCATGCACTCTCCTGGCAGTACTCTAATCATCCAGTCACTACTCATGTACTCATGCAATGACCCAGGCCCTAACACATGCACTACTACAATTACCTGAGCACTACCCATGCAGTTCAGCCATCTCCCTGTCACTGCATATGCACTCCTCCAATCACCCATTTACCACCATGTACTTATCCAATCACTCTGCCAAAATCCAAGCACTTATAAATTCACCATGCTCTCTCCTCGCGGAGGTGCCCGTAGGTCAGGAGCGATCCTATCCCCTTAAGTGCTGCTGTCGGCCAACGGCCGTCGCGAGCACTACCTCCGTAGTGCTGCGCACGTCCGTTGGCCGACGCAGCCCCGCCCGCTGATTAAAACCGCCGCACCGCGGTGGAATTCGAACCGCGGTTAAGCGGTTAAATCATCCAGTCACTATCCATGTACTCATGCAATGACCCAGACACTAACTCATGCACTGCTACAATCCCTTGAGCACTACTCCTTGCAGTACTCTCTTCATCCAGTCAGTACCCATGTACTTATGCAATGAACCAGGCACTAACACATGCACTGCTACAATCCCCTGTGCACTACCCATGCAGACCTCTAACCAAATACACAGTACTGATTCACTCCTGCAATTACCCAGGTAGTACCCATGCACTCCAGCAATCCCCCTGTCACTACCCACGCACTCCTCCAATCACCCATCCAGCATCATATACTTATCCAGTCACTCCGCCAAAACCCAAGCACTTATAAAATCACCATGCACTCTCCTTGTAGCACTCTAATCATCCAGTCACTACTCATGTACTCATGCAATGACCCAGGGACTAACTCATGCACTGCTACAATCCCCTGTGTGCTACCCATGCAGTCCAGCCATCGCCCTTACAGTACCCATGCATTCCTTCAATCACCCAACCAGCACCATGTACTTATCCAATCACTCCACCAAAACCCAAGCACTTATAAATTCACCATGCACTCTCCTTGCAGTACTCTAATCTTCCAGTCATTACCCATGTACTCATGGAATGACCCAGGCACTAACACATGCACTGCTACAATCCCCTGAGCACTACCCATGCAGACCAGCCATCTCCTTGTCACTACCCATGTAATCCTCCAATCACCCATCCAGCATCATGTACATATCCAATCACTCCGCCAAAACCCAAGCAGTTATAAAATCATCATGCACTGTCCTTGCAGCACTCTAATCATCCAGTCACTACCCATGTACTCATGCAATGACCCAGGCACTAACACATGCACTGCTACAATCCCCTGAGCACTACCCATGCAGTCCAGCCATTTCCCTGTCACTGCCTATGGACTCCTCCAATCACCCATTCACCACCATGTACTTATCCAATCACTCCGCCAAAACCCAAGCAGTTATAAAATCACCATGCACTCTCCTGGCAGTACTCTAATCATCCAGTCACTACTCATGTACTCATGCAATGACCCAGGCCCTAACACATGCACTACTACAATTACCTGAGCACTACCCATGCAGTTCAGCCATCTCCCTGTCACTGCATATGCACTCCTCCAATCACCCATTTACCACCATGTACTTATCCAATCACTCTGCCAAAATCCAAGCACTTATAAATTCACCATGCTCTCTCCTTGCAGTACTTAACCCCTTAAGTGCTGCTGTCGGCCAACGGCCGTCGCGAGCACTACCTCCGTAGTGCTGCGCACGTCCGTTGGCCGACGCAGCCCCGCCCGCTGATTAAAACCGTCGAACCGCGGTTAAGCGGTTAAATCATCCAGTCACTATCCATGTACTCATGCAATGACCCAGACACTAACTCATGCACTGCTACAATCCCTTGAGCACTACCCATGCAGTCCAGCCATCGCCCTGTCACTACCCATGCACTCTTCCAGTCTCCCAGCCAGCACCATTTACTTATCCAATCACTCTGCCAAAAGCCAAGCACTTATAAATTCACCATGCACTCTCCTTGGAGTACTCTAATCATCCAGTCACTACCCATGTACTTATGCAATGACCCAGTCACTAACACATGCAGTGGTACAATCACCTGTGCACTGCCCATGCAGTCTTCCAATCACCAAGCCAGCACCATGTACTTATCCAATCACTCCGCCAAAACCCAAGCACTTATAAATTCACCATGCACTCTCCTTGCAGTACTCTCTTCATCCAGTCAGTACCCATGTACTTATGCAATGAACCAGGCACTAACACATGCACTGCTACAATCCCCTGTGCACTACCCATGCAGACCTCTAACCAAATACACAGTACTGATTCACTCCTGCAATTACCCAGGTAGTACCCATGCACTCCAGCAATCCCCCTGTCACTACCCACGCACTCCTCCAATCACCCATCCAGCATCATATACTTATCCAATCACTCCGCCAAAACCCAAGCACTTATAAAATCACCATGCACTCTCCTTGTAGCACTCTAATCATCCAGTCACTACTCATGTACTCATGCAATGACCCAGGGACTAACTCATGCACTGCTACAATCCCCTGTGTGCTACCCATGCAGTCCAGCCATCGCCCTTACAGTACCCATGCATTCCTTCAATCACCCAGCTAGCACCATGTACTTATCCAATCACTCCACCAAAACCCAAGCACTTATAAATTCACCATGCACTCTCCTTGCAGTACTCTAATCTTCCAGTCATTACCCATGTACTCATGGAATAACTCGGGCACTAACACATGCACTGCTACAATCCCCTGAGCACTACCCATGCAGTCCAGCCATTTCCCTGTCACTGCCTATGGACTCCTCCAATCACCCATTCACCACCATGTACTTATCCAATCACTCTGCCAAAATCCAAGCACTTATAAATTCACCATGCTCTCTCCTTGCAGTACTCTAATCATCCAGTCAGTACCTATGTATTCATGCAATGACCCAGGCACTAACACATGCACTGCTACAATCCCCTGTGCACTACCCATGCAGACCTCTAACCGCCTACACACTATTGATTCACTCCTCCAAATACCCAGGTAGTACCCATGTACTCCAGAAATCCTTCTGTCACTACCCATGCGTTCCTTCAATCACCCAGCCAGCACTATGTACTTATCCAATCACTCCGCCAAAACCCAAGCAGTTATAAAATCACCATGCACTGTCCTTGCAGCACTCTAATCATCTAGTCACTACCCATGTACTCATGCAATGACCCAGGCACTAACACATGCACTGCTACAATCCCCTGAGAACTACTCATGGAGTCAAGGTATCTCCTTGTCACTACTCATGCACTCCTCCAATCACCCATTCAGGACCATGTACCTATCCAATCATTCCGCCAAAACCCAAGCACTTATAAATGCACCATGCACTCTCCTTGCAGGTCTCTAGTCATCCAGTCAGTACCTATGTACTCATGCAATGACCCAGGCACTAACACATGCACTGCTACAATCCCCTGAGCACTACCCATGCAGTCCAGCCATCTCCCTGTCACTGCCTATGCACTCCTCCAATCACCCAGTCAGCACTATGTACTTATCCAATCACTGTACCAAAATCCAAGCACTTATAAATTCACCATACACTATTCTTGCAGCACTCTAATCATCCTGTCACTACCCATGCACTCATGCAATGACCCAGGCACTAACTCATGCACTAATACAATCCCCTGAGCACTACCCATGCAGTCCAGCAATCACCCTTTCACTACCCATGCACTCCTCCAATCACCCAGCCAACACCATGTTGTTATCCAATCACTCTGCCAAAATCCAAGCACTTATAAATTCACCATGCACTCTCCTGCAGTACTCTAATCATCCAATCAGTACCCATGTACTCATACAATGACCCAGGCACTAACACATGCACTGCTACAATCCCTTGAGCACTACCCATGCAGTCCAGGAATCACCCTGTCACTACCCATGCACTCCTCCAATCACCTAGTCAGACCATATACTTATCGAATCACTCTGCCAAAATCCAAGCACTTATAAGTTCACCATGCTCTCTCCTTGCAGTACTCTCATCATCCAGTCAGTACCCATGTACTCATGCAATGACCCAGGCACTAACACATGCACTGCTACAATCGCCTGAGCACTACTGATACAGTGCAGCCATCTCCTTGTCACTACCCATACACTCCTCCAATCACCCAGCCACCACCATGTACTTATCCAATCACTCCGCCAAAACCCAAGCACTATAAATTCACCATGCACTCTCCTTGCAGTACTCTAATCATCCAGTCAGTATCCATGTACTTATGCAATGGCCCAGGCACTAACACATGCACTGCTACAATCCCCTGAGCACTACCCATGCAGACCTCTAACCACCTACACACTACTGATTCACTCCTCCAATTACCCAGGTAGTACCCATGCACTCCAGCAATGCTTCTGTCACTACCCATGCACTCCTCCAATCACCCATCCAGCATCATGTACTTATCCAATCACTCCGCCAAAACCCTATCAGTTATAAAATCACCATTCACTGTCCTTGCAGCACTCTAATCATCCAGTCACTTCCCATGTACTCATACAATGACCCAGGCACTAACACATGCACTGCTACAATTACCTGAGCACTGCTCATGCAGACCAGCCATCTCCTTGTCACTACCCATGCACTCCTCCAATCACCCAGTCAGCACCATGTGTGAGAAGTTGGCCTGGTATATGCTGTCCACTAATTATAGTGGGCACCTTGCACCAGTCCAAACAACCCCTGATTGGAGAAAGGTTAAAGACAACCTTTATTGAAAACTATCCTAGTGGTAGCTATGGAGAGCAGCCTTCAGGCTAAGTCTTGAAGGAATGTAAAGCAGCTTGTTTTACCAGTCTATAATCTCTTGAGTGACCAAATGAAAGAGGACCACACCGGGTATATATATAAAATATATGTATTTAGTCTTAACACACACCCCTCTAGTCTCTTTATGAGGCTAGAGTTCGAAGTACATAGTTTACAAGTCAAATATCAACAGTAATAGCACAAATACACATTTGAGCCCTAGGGGCGTACCAAACCATATAACAATAAAGTGGTATAAGAACCACGACTGAGCTAGACACAAGGCCTAGTGCCTGTAGAAGTGCTTGGACCACAAGGAACCACCCAAGGTAGTGACACAGGGGACCCACGGGGGACGCGTGCAGTGTTGGAACACAGCCGCGAATCACAATTAACTTCTATGGGGAAAGTCGCGGTTAGGTTTTTAAAAGGAAAGGACACTTAGAAGAGGACTTGGAGCAAACCCCTTTAGAACTAGGCCATTCTAGAGTCAATACCCAGGGGAGCACCAGAGTACTCGAGTTACCTCACCCAGGGAAGCCGGGTGCATAGGTGTCTTTTGGTGTCGGGTTTCGTAGTCGTTTTCAATGGCGATCTGCTGCAGCAGGCTGCTGGCGACCAAGTCGAAAGTGTCCGGGTGGATCCAAGGGTGGATCGAAGATCTGAAGGACCTAAAAGCAGAGGGGACAGAGTCTGGGTCACTAGCCAGTGACCAGGAAGGCGATGAGCAGATGCCCACCGATGTCGGTGCTTCAGGTAGGTTGATGGTCATCTTGACTCTTCAGCCACGAGGTCCAGGAGGCGTCGATGACAACCAGGAGCTGGATTCGTGCTGTACCACGATGCTTGTCAATTGCTGCGGTGTCGGCAACCGTATTGGACCCAACAAGCCTTGGCAACGGCAAGTCATGTGGAAACAAAGAAAGGACATTGATGCAGACCAGCAAGGTCTGGGGGACTCACCCAGCAAGGGTAAGTCAGGGCATGTCTGGCGCAACCAGGAAAGCCCAAGCAGAAGAAGAGTTGCCTTCGGGCGGGCCCACTAGCCAACAGACTAGCAACCGCAAAGGGGCCTCGAGTGGACGCACTTGGAACTAGCTCACAGGACACTCGTGGAGTGGAGGCCAGTGGTCTTCGGTGCAGTCGGTGCAGGAGGCAAGGGCTACTGGGAGCCCAAATCACAACTTTGTGGGAGGCCAGAAAGAGGATGCACTTACAAAAGTTCTTGGTGTCCAGGGGTCACGGTTCCACGTTACCCGCAACAGTTACGTGCCTCAGCTTCACTAGGGTCTCAGGGCAGCCTCGGGGAAGTCTGGAAATCCACTTCTGGTGTTGCAAAGACTTTGGCGTCCAGCGGGAGCTTCAGCGATGCAGACCGGACAATTGCTTCTTAGGTGCCTGCAAGCAGGGGAGTCACTCCTTGACCCCAAGGGAGATTCTTCAGTCCTCTAATCTTTAAGTAGAGCGTTGAAGGTCCAGGATTCAGCTTCAGAGTTTCGTCCAGGGTAATCTAAAGTCCTAAGGACTGGGGTCCCATACTTATACCAAGTTAGGGGGTTGGACATACTCTGGGGACCCACCTATGGGAGGGTCAGGGAAGAGGGGTGGTTACACCCATTCCCTTTGTACAGTTTCACACCAGAGCAGGGGCAGGTAGCCCCTGCAACCGGTTTGAACTGGGCTATACACAGGGACACCAAATGTGCCCCCAGTGCAGGACTTCAAAGCACCAGAGAGTGCTCCCGCCCAGCCCCAATACACACTATCCTGTCTGGGGAGGTGGTTACACCTCCCTTTGACAGGAAACCTATTGTCCAGGCCTCCCCTTCCGGAGTTTCGGTCAGCAGCAGGAGGCCAGACCCGTGTCTGTGGCAGCGTCATCCATTTTGTGATGCCAGGGCTCTGTAAAGTTAATACCGGGTAGCCCGGTGTGTACATGTCTCTCCCTCTAGAAGGGTGGAATGCTACCCCCGCCGCCAGAACTGGCGGGGGGTAGTATTCCACGATGTTTGACATCAAACACGACATGTTTCCGTGCAGCCATCCCAAAGTTAGCATTTAACGCGAGGTTATAATGCCCTTAAGAGTATATGATCAGGCTGCACCACAAACAGCATCAGAGGAGTGGCTCCGAACGCTGCAGAGGGGCTCTGCTCATGCAGGGGCACCCTCTCACATAAAAACCCAGCACTCTGCCTTCAGGATTGTTAAGGCCTGCCATAGGAGTGACTTATAAGTTTATATGTATGTGCAATGGTAGTGATATAGGTAGCCTATACCACAGTAAGGGGTGCATGCACCACCTTACCCAGGCTGCAGTAGCAGACCTGTGGTGTCATTTTGGAGGGCCTCCCAGGGGTGGCATAATACATGCTTCAGCCCCTGCTAGGCCTCTGGGGTACCTATGCCCTGTTATGTTATGTTATGAGTGGATTTGTAGAGCGCGCAGCTACTCAATAGAGTGTCCCGGTGCTGAGATTGAAAGAGACAAACGACTGACAGAGGAGCACATCAGTACCGGGGAGAACGGATTTTAAACTATTTGCTGGAACAGCCAGGTTTTTAGTTCTTTCCTGAACGCCAATATGTTTGTGGCCTGCCTGAGCGAGAGAGGCAGTTTGTTCCAGTGTCTAGCCACTTGCACTTGAAAAGACCGTCCACCGCGGCGACTTCTGAAACATTTTGGAGTCATAATTAGGTGTTGGTGCGCTGACCTCAGAGCTCTGCCAGACACGTAATACGAAACTCTCCTGCGAATATAATGTGCCCCCATGTCGTGAAGAGCTTTGAAGGCCAGGACCAATGCTTTGAAAAGTATTCTGCAGCGGACAGGCAGCCAATGCAGAGTCTTCAGATGGTGAGAGATCCGATCTCTAGGTCTGAGCCCCAAGACTGCCCTGGCCGCTGCATTCTGCACGATCTGAAGTCTGTTCAGTAAGAACTCTGGAAGGCCCAGATAGAGAACGTTAGCATAGTCCAATCTGGAGGTAATGAGGGCCTGAACGACCGTCTTTCTGTGAGAGGTCAGCAAAAGGAAGAGAAACCTGCGGAGCATTTTCAGGAGGCCAAAACACGTGCCCGCCACTGCCTGTACTTTTAGATGTCATAGCTAAGGCGTTGTCCATTTTCATTCCCAGATTTTTTACAGTCTTAACTGCTGACTGTGGGGGGGACATATCAGAAGGCCACCATTGTTTCCAGGCGTCCAGAGGACGGGTGCCGAAAAAGATAATTTCGGATTTTTCTGGATTACATTTAAGATTATTGTGTCGGAACTAGACAAAAATTTCTTTCAGGCATTTATTTATCTTTACCCCATTAAACTCCTCGCCCTTCTCACAGGTGAAGAGCAACTGGGTGTCGTCGGCATATGATATAATCATAGCCCCGCACTCTTCTGCTAGGGTAGCCAAGGGAGCCATATATATATTGAAAAGTATTGGGCTCAAGATAGATCCCTGTGGCACGCCAACGTTCAAGGGCGGGATGCTGGCTGAGAATGGAGGCAGCCAAACTTCTTGGTATCTGTCCTCCAGAAAAGAGGAGAACCACTTCAACACCGTTCCTCCAAGTCCACACTCCCGTAGCCTCCATAGGAGGCGGTCATGGGGTACGGTGTCGAAAGCCGCAGAGAGGTCCAAAAGAACAAGAACTGCTTTGCCACCTTTATCAAGGGTTTCTTTGATAGATTCGGAGACTTCCAGCAGCGCCGTCTCTGTACTAAGGTTCTGCCTGAAACCAGACTGGCTCGAATGGAAGATGTTATTGGCTTCAGCAAAATCGCTGATCACAGTGTGAACGTATTTCTCTATTGTCTTTGCAAAGAAAGGCAACAAAGAGATGGGTACATAGTATACCATATACTAGGGACTTATAAGGGCACTCCAGAATCCAATCAGAGATGTACCTAAGGTACATGAAAACCATTTTAGAGAGGAAGCAGCTAGGCTGGGGTTCTGATTAGCAGGGCCCCAGCCAGACTAAAGTCGAAAAACAGTGAAGCATCAGCAAAAAGTGGGGGTACCCATGTGAAGCAGATCCTACTCTCCTATACAACCCCCCCCCCCAAATGCAGGGACATTAAACTAACCTTGACCAGTTGAGTCTTCATGTTCTAAGTGGAAGTACCTAGAGAGTCCATCTGCTTTGGCATGGTTACTCCCAGGTCTATGTTCCACTGTAAAGTCCATCCCCTGTAGGGAAATGGACCACCTTAGCAGTTTGGGGTTTTCACCCTTCATTTGTTTTAGCCATAATTGGGGCTTATGGTGTGTTTGAACAAGGAAGTGAGTACCAAACAGGAATGGCCTCAACTTCTTCAGAGCCCAGACCACAGCAAAGGCCTCCCTCTGAATGGCTGACCAACGTTTCTCTCTAGAGGTCAGCCTTCTGCTAATAAAAGCTACTGGCTGATCCTGACCTTCATCATTCAATTGTGACAGTACAGCCCCTACCCCCAATTCAGATGCATCTGTTTGGACAATGAACTTCTTGGAGTAATCAGGACTCTGTAGAATGGGAGCAGTGCACATGGCCTGCTTCAGGTCATCAAATACCTTTTGACAGCTAGCTGTCCACTGAACCTTTTTGGGCATTCTCTTGGAAGTTAAGTCATTCAGGGGTGTCACTATTGATCCATACCCCTTGACAAATCTCCTATAGTACCCAGTCAGGCCTAAGAAGGCTCTCACCTGAGTCTGGGTAGTTGGAGCAACCCAGTCCATGATGGTCTGGATTTTGCTCTGCAGTGGTTGAACCTGGCCTCCACCTACAAGGTGGCCCAGGTACACAACCTGACTCTGCCCTATCTGGCACTTGGTGGCCTTGATAGTGAGGCCTGCCTTTTGCAGGGCCTTCAAAACATTCCTTAGGTGACCAAGTGATCCTCCCAGGTAGAGCTAAAGACAGCAATATCATCTAGAAATGCTGCACTATATGCTTCCAGACCTGTGAGAACTGTATTCACCAACCTTTGGAAAGTGGCAGGTGCATTCTTCAAACCAAAGGGCATTGCCACAAATTGATAATGCCCACTAGGGGTTGAGAATGCTGTTTTTGGCTTTGCATCATCAGCTAGCCTGATCTGCCAGTAGCCAGCTGTTAGGTCAAACGTGCTTAGATACTTGGCTGAGGCCAAAGTGTCTATTAGCTCATCTGCCCTGGGTATTGGATGGGCATCAGTCCTAGTGACTGCATTGAGCCCCCTGTAGTCCACACAAAATCTCATCTCTCTTTTCCCACCACTGGTGTGAGGTTTTGCCACAAGGACCACTGGTCTAGCCCAAGGGCTATCTAAGGGTTCAATAACTCCCAAATCCAACATTTTCTGGACTTCTGTCCTGATACAGTCCCTGACATGGTCAGGTTGCCTATAAATCTTATTTTTAATAGGGAGACTGTCCCCAGAGTCCACTTCATGAGTGCACCAGGTGGGCTGACTTGGAGTCAGAGAGAACATATGCCTGAACTGATTGAGCACCTGTCTGCAATCAGTTTGCTGCTGGGTATTGAGGCTGCCTGCCAAGGCTACACCATCCACTGACCCATCATCAGGATTCTGTGAGAGCAGGTCAGGGAGTGGGTCACTCTCTTCCTCCTGTCCCTCATCAGTAGCCATGAGCAAGCCCATGTCTGCCCTGTACACATATGGCTTCAATCTGTTGACATAGAGAACCCTGTGGGGACTCCTGGGTGTTCCTTGGTCTACCAAATAGGTAACCTCACCCTTCTGCTCAACAATGGTATGGGGTCCACTCCATTTGTCTTGGAGAGCTGCTGGGGCCACTGGCTCCAACACCCACACCTTCTGCCCTGGCTGGTAAACAGTCAGTACAGCCTTTTGGTCATGCCAGGCTATTTGGAGTTCCTGGCTAGCCTCAAGGTTTTTAGTTGCCTTTGTCATGTACTCAGCCATCCTGGAGCGGGGACCAAGTACGTAGTCCACTATATCCTGCTTTGGGGGCTTGAGAGGTAACTCCCATCCTTCCTTCACCAGGCACAATGGACCCCTGACAGGGTGACCAAACAAAAGTTCAAAAGGGCTGTAGCCACCCCCCTTTTGAGGCACCTCCCTGTATTCAAATAAAAGGCAGGGCAAGAGTATGTCCCATCTTCGCCTAAGCTTCTCTAGGAGCCCTTTAATCATGCCCTTCAAGGTTTTGTTGAATCTCTCAACTAAACCATTGCATTGTGGGTGATAGGGTGTGGTGAACTTGTAAGTCAGTCCACACTCCTTCCACATTGCCTTCAAGTATCCAGACATAAAGTTTGCACCCCTGTCTGATACAACCTCCTTAGGGAAGCCCACTCTTGAGAAAATTCCCAGGAGGGCTCTTGCCACCACAGGTGCTGTAGTGGTCCTAAGGGGAATAGCCTCTGGGTACCTGGTGGCATGGTCCACCACCACCAGGATAAACCTGTGCCCAGATGCTATTTGGGGATCCATGGGACCAACAATGTCAATCCCCACCCTTTCAAAGGGAACCCCCACCACAGGTAGTGGTATCAGGGGGGCCTTTGTAGTGCCACCTGCCTTGCCACTGGCTTGGCAGGTTACACAGGAGCGACAAAACTCCTTGGTGTCTTCAGACATGTGGGGCCAGTGAAAGTGAGGGACAATTCCGTCCCAAGTCTTGTTCTGGCCCAGGTGACCTGCTAGAGGAATGTCATGGGCTAGGGTCAATAGGAAGCCCCTGAACTTCAGAGGTATAACCAACCTCCTGGTGGCACCAGGCTTGGGGTCTCTACACTCTGAGTACAAGAGTCCATCATCCCAATACACTTTATGGGGACCACTAGCATTCCCAGCAGCCTCAGCAGCAGCTTGCTGTCTGAGGGGTTCAAGAGAGGGGCAGCTCTGCTGCTCCTGGCTCAGATCTGCCCTGGAAGGGCCCACTGTCCCTAAGAACTCAACCTGATCAGGCTCAAGCTCCTCTGGGACAGTTCCTTCCTCAGGACTGAGATCATCTTCCTGAAGAGACTGATCTTCCTTCTGAGCCAAGGGGGAAGGCACTGCCTTTACCCTACTACTCCTCCTCTTGGATGGCACTTCGTCCATTGTTGCAGAATCCAAGGCCTGTTCAGTGTTAGACATTTTGCTCTGTGACCTGGTCACAGCAAACACATCTGCAGGGATGCCCAGCATTTCTGCATGGGTCCAGAGCTCCACTTCTGCCCAAGCTGAAGTTTCTAGATCATTGCCAAGCAAGCATTCAACTGGTAGGTTTGCACTCACCACAACCTTCTTAAGGCCAGTTACCCCTCCCCAGGAGAAGTTAACAACTGCCAGAGTATGGTCTGTTCTGACATTGCTAGCATTGGTCACTTGGTACATTTCACCAAGTATAATCTGCCCAGGATCCACAAGGTCTTGTGTCACCATGGTGACACTTGCCCCTGTGTCCCTAAATGCCAAAGCCTCTCTTCCATTTATTAATGGCTGTTGCCTGTACTTGCCCATATTACTGGGACTCACAGAGGAGGTCACATCCATGCCTCCATCACAGACTAGGACAGCCTGAGTGAGTTCTCTGACTAGGCCAGAGCTCATCTCATTACCCAGGGTCAACCCTACTAAACCCTTGGCTTGTGTACTCCCACCACCAATTGTAACTGCACTAGGGGGAACAGGTGCCTTAGGGGCATTGGTGGGGGCTGGAATAGAGTCTTTGGACTTGGTGCAATCACTGGTCCAGTGTGTCTTTTGCTTACAGACTTTGCACCATGGTTTCTTTTGGCCTTTCCCTTTGTTAGACTGTGAATCCCCACCTGAAGAAGATTTTTGGGGGCCTTGTGAAGACTTTTGGTCTTTACCCTTTTCCCCACCCTTGTCAGAGTTTTTAGAATCTTGCTTCTTTGGGTCACTGCCTTGGTTCTGTACCTTCTGCCTCACCCTGGTTCTGACACATTTGTCTGCCTTCTTTCCCAATTCTTGGGGAGAGGTCAGATCAGAGTCCACCAGGTACTTATGCAACAGCTGATTTTGACAGTTATTAAGAATCTGCTCCCTCATGATAAGATTGTACAATCCTTTGAAGTCACATACCTTACTGCCCACTAACCAACCTTCCAGAGCCTTAGCAGAACAATCAACAAAGTCCACCCAGTCTTGATTCTGTGCCTTTTGGGTATCTCTGAATTTTAACCTGTATTGTTCAGTTGTTAGGCCAAACCCATCAATCAATGCACTTTTTAAGACTGGATAATTATCAGCATCCTCTTCTCTAACAGAGAGGAGCTTATCTCTACCTTTGTCTGCAAAGGAGAGCCACAAGATTGCTGCCCACTGTTCCTGTGGGATCCTCTGTACTTTACAAGAACTCTCCAGTGCAGAAATCCATTTGTGGATGTCATCCCCACTCTGGTAGGGAGGGACAATCTTGCTCAGGTTTCTCTGGTCATAAGACCTTTCCCTACCACTAGGGAGGTTGCTGCCACCATGGGACTCTAGTCCCAACTTTCTTCTTTGTCTTTGAAGCTCTAGGGACTCCCTGTCTATAGCCAACTGCTCTCTTCTGAGTCTCAACTGAGCTTCCCCATACTTGAGCAGTCTCTCTTTCCTCTCACTGGAGGATTCCCTCCTATGAGAGGAAACAGAGGTCCCTACTGAGGTGTCAGAGTGGTTAGACTCCTGAGAAGGAGATCTAGACCTTCTGGGCACACTCACAACTCTTCCTGTGGGGACAAAGGGGAGGTCATCCTGATCCTCCTCCTTATCTGCAGGAGGAGCTGCATTTTCCAGGGCAAGGTCATTGTCACCTTCCTGGCCAGTTTCAGAGGTCAGGTCCTGGGGATTTTCATCCCTGGTCCCATCCTCATCTTCTGCCCCACCCTCTCTGCCTACCCTTGCAGACCATATGGGTCTTCTAAGATCATCTAGCAGAAGCAACTCCAGGAGACGTTGGGTGTTGGCACTTTTGCCTGTCTTCAACTTCCTAACCTTCCACAACTCTCTCAATTCCACGAATGGGAGGTTGTCATATTTGGATGGCAGTAGCCCACTGGTTCCTGGTAGTGAAGACATTACTAGTGAGGTGTGGTGTATGCACTACCTACTCTAGTGTGGCCTACTAAACTCTCTTGAGTTGTAGAAAGGGTGTGCTAGGCCCGTAACACACAACTCTAAGTTCAGTAGAACTTACTGTATACTAAGCTTGTTTTTATATGTACCTAAGGTACCTTTAGTGGTTTTCAGTTGATCAATTCAATTGAGATTATCTGGTAAAACAATAGCAAGCTGGAATCCCACACGCTGCACACCAATTTGAGAAGTTGGCCTGGTATATGCAGTCCACTAATTATAGTGGGCACCTTGCACCAGTCCAAACAACCCCTTATTGGAGATAGGTTAAAGACAACCTTTATTGAAAGCTATCCTAGTGGTAGCTATGGAGAGCAGCCTTCAGGCTAAGTCTTGAAGGAAAGTATAGCAGCTTGTTTTACCAGTCTATAATCTCTTGAGTGACCAAATGAAAGAGGACCACACCAGGTATACATATAAAATATATGTATTTAGTCTTAAACACACCCCTCTAGTCTCTTTATGAGGCTAGAGTTCGAAGTACATAGTTTACAAGTCAAATATCAACAGTAATAGCACAAATACACGTTTGAGCCCTAGGGGCGTACCAAACCATATACCAATAAAGTGGTATAAGAACCACAACTGAGCTAGACACAAGGCCTAGAGCCTGTAGAAGTGCTTGGACCACAAGGAACCACCCAAGGTAGTGACACAGGGCACCCACGGGGGACGCATGCAGTGTTGGAACACAGCCGCGAATCACCGTTAACTTCTATGGGGAAAGTCGCGGTTAGGTTTTTAAAAGGAAAGGACACTTAGAAGAGGACTTGGAGCAAACCCCTTTAGAACTAGGCTGTTCTAGAGTCAATACCCACGGGAGCACCGGAGTGCTCGAGTTACCTCACCCAGGTAAGCCGGGTGCATAGGTGTCTTTTGGTGTCGGGTTTCGTCGTCGTTTTCAATGGCGATCTGCTGCAGCAGGCTGCTGGCGACCAAGTTGAAAGTGTCCGGGTGGATCCAAGAGTGGATCGAAGATCTGAAGGACCTGAAAGCAGAGGGGACAGAGTCTGGGTCACTAGCCAGTGACCAGGAAGGCGATGAGCATGCCCACCGATGTCAGGGGCTTCAGGTAGGTTGACGGTCATCTTGACTCTTCAGCCACAAGGTCCAGGAGGCATCGATGATGACCAGGAGCTGGATTCATGCTGTCCCATGAGGTATGTCGATTTCTGCGGTGTCGGTGACCAGATTGGACCCAAGAAGCCTTGGCAACGGTAAGTCACGTGGAAACAAAGAAAGGACGTTGATGCATACCAGCAAGGTCTGGGGGACTCACCCAGTGAGGGTAAGTCAGGGCATGTCTGGAGCAACCAGGAAAGCCCAAGCACAAGAAGAGTTGCTTTCGGGAGGGCCCACTAGCCAACAGACTAGCGACCGCAAAGGGGGCTCGAGTGGATGCACTTGGAACTGGCTCACAGGACACTCATGGAGGGGAGGCCAGTGGTCTTCGGAGCAGTTGGTGCTGGAGGAGAGGGCTCCTCAGAGCCCAAAGCACAACTTCGTGGGATGCCAGGAAGAGGATGCACTTACAAAAGTTCTCAGTGTCCAGGGGTCACGGTTCCACAATACCCACGACAGCTACGTGCCTCAGCTTCGCTAGGGTCTCAGGGCAGCCTCGGGGAAGTCTGGAAATCCACCTCTGGTGTTGCAAAGACTTCAGCATCTGGCGGGAGCTTCAGCAATGCAGACCGGACAATTGCTTCTTAGGTGCCTGCCAAGCAGGGGAGTCACTCCTTGACCCCAAGGGAGATTCTTCAGTCCTCTAATCTTCAAGTAGAGCGTCGAAGGTCCAGGATTCGACTTCAGAGGTTCGTCCAGGGTAATCTAAAGTCCTAAGGACTGGGGTCCCCTACTTATACCAAGTTAGGGGGTTGGACATACTCTGGGGACCCACCTATGGGAGGGTCAGGGAAGAGGGGTGGTTACACCCATTCCCTTTGTCCAGTTTTGCACCAGAGCAGGGGCAGGTAGCCCCTGCAACCGGTTTGAACTGGGCTATGCACAGGCACACCAAATGTGCCCCCAGTGCAGGACTTCAAAGCACCAGAGAGTGCTCCCGCCCAGCCCAAATACACACTATCCTGTCTGGGGAGGTGGTTACACCTCCCTTCGACAGGAAACCTATTGTCCAGGCCTCCGCTGCCGGAGTGTCGGTCAGCAGCAGGAGGCCAGACCCGTGTCTGTGGCAGCGGCATCCATTTTGTGATGCCAGGGCTCTGTAAAGTTAATACCGGGTAGCCCGGTATGTACATGTCTCTCCCTCTAGAAGGGTGGAATGCTACCCCCGCTGCCAGAACTGGCGGGGGGTAGTATTCCAAGATGTTTGACACCAAACACGACATGTTTCCGTGCAGCCATCCCAAAGTTAGCATTTAACGCAAGGTTATAAAGCCCTTAAGAGTATATGGTCAGGCTGCACCACAAACAGCATCAGAGGTGTGGCTCCGAACGCTGAAGAGGGGCTCTGCTCATGCAGGGGCACCCTCTCACATAGAAACCAAGCACTCTGCCTTCAGGATTGTTAAGGCCTGCCATAGGAGTGACTTATAGGTTTATATGTGTGTGCAATGGTAGTGATATAGGTAGCCTATACCACAGTAAGGGGTGCATGCACCACCTTACCCAGGCTGCAGTAGCAGACCTGTGGTGTCATTTTGGAGGGCCTTCCAGGGGTGGCATAATACATGCTTCAGCCCCTGGTAGGCCTCTGGGGTACCTATGCCCTGGCTACATAGTATACCATATACTAGGGACTTATAAGGGCACTTCAGAATCCAATCAGAGATGTACCTAAGGTACATGGAAACCATTTTAGAGAGGAAGCAGCTAGGCTGGGGTTCTGATTAGCAGGACCCCAGCCAGACTATAGTCGAAAAACAGTGAAGCATCAGCAAAAAGTGGGGGTACCCATGTGAAGCATATCCTACTCTCCTACACCATGTACTTATCCAATCACTCCGCCAAAACCCAAGCACTTATAAATTCCCCATACACTCTCTTTGCAGCACTCTAATCCTCCTGTCACTACCCATGCACTCATGCAATGACCCAGGCACTAACTCATGCACTGCTACAATCCCCTGAGCACTACCCATGCAGTCCAGCTATCACCCTATTACTACCCATGCACTCCTCCAATCACCCAGCCAGCACCATGTACTTATGCAATGGCCCAGGCACTAACACATGCACTGCTACAATCCCCTGAGCACTTCCCATGCAGACCTCTAACCACCTGCATACTACTGATTCACTCCTCCAATTACCCAGGTAGTACCCAGGCACACCAGAAATCCCTCTTTCACTACCCATGCACTCCTCCAATCACCCATCCAGCATCATGTACTCATCCAATCACTCCGCCAAAACCCAAGCAGTTATAAAATCACCATGCACTGTCCTTGCAGCACTCTAATCATCCAGTCACTACCCATGTACTCATGCAATGACCCAGGCACTAACACATGCACTGCTACAATCCCCTGAGCACTACTGATGCAGTCCAGGCATCTCCTTGTCACTACTCATGCACTCCTCCAATCACCCAGCCTGCACCATGTACTTATCCAATCACTCCGCCAAAACCCAAGCACTTATAAATTCACCATGCACTCTCCTTGCAGTACTCTAATCATCCAGTCAGTACCAATGTACTCATGCAATGACCCAGGCACTAACACATGCACTGCTACAATCCCTGAGCACTACCCATGCAGTCCAGCTATCACCCTGTCACTACCCATGCACTCCTCCAATCACTCAGCCAGCACCATGTACTTATCCAATCACTCTGCCAAATCCAAGCACTTATAAATTCACCATGCACTCTCTTTGCAGTACTCTAATTATCCAGTCAGTACCCATGTACTCATGCAATGACCCAGGCACTAACACATGCACTGCTACAATCCCCTGAGCACTACCCATGCAGACCTCTAACCACCTACACACTACTGATTCACTCCTCCAATTACCCAGGTAGTACCCATGCACTCCAGCAATCCTTCTGTCACGACCCATGCACTCCTCCAATCACCCATCCAGCATCATGTACTTATCCAATCACTCAGCCAAAACCCAAGCAGTTATAAAATCACCATGCACTGTCCTTGCAGCACTCTAATCATCCAGTCACTACCCATGTACTCATGCAATGACCCAGGCACTAACACATGCACTGCTATAATTACCTGAGTACTACTCATGCAGACCAGCCTTTTCCTTGTCACTACCCATGCACTCCTCCAATCACCCATCCAGCATCATGTACTTATCCAATCACTCCACCAAAACCCAAGCACTTATAAATTCACCATGCACTCTCCGTGCAGTAATCTAATCATCCAGTCAGTACCCATGTACAAATGCAATGACCCAGTCACTAACACATGCACTGCTACAATCCCCTGAGCGCTACCCATGCAGACCTCTAACCACCTACACACTACTGATTCACTCCTCCAATTACCCAGGTAGTACCCATCAATCAATCAATCAATCATGTCACTTATAAAGCGCACTACATACCCGCGAGGGTCTTAAGGCGCTGGGGGAAGAGGGGGGTGGTGCTGCTACTGATCGAAGAGCCAGGTCTTGAGGAGTCTTCTGAAGGCCAGTAGGTCTTGGGTCTGTCGGAGGTTGGTGGGGAGGGTGTTCCAGGTCTTGGCGGCGAGGTGGGAGAAGGATCTGCCGCCGGCGGTCGTTTTCCGGATGCGGGGGACTGTGGCGAGGGCGAGGCTGGTCGAGCGGAGCTGGCGGGTGGGGGTGTAGAAGCTGAGTTGTCTGTTGAGGTAGGCTGGTCCGGAGTTGTGGAGTGCTTTGTGTGCGTGGGTGAGGAGCTTGAAGGTTATCCTCTTGTTGACAGGGAGCCAGTGCAGGTCTCTCAGGTGGGGTGTGATGTGGCTGCGTCGGGGGATGTTGAGGATAAGACGTGCAGAGGCGTTCTGGATGCGTTGCAGCCGTCTCAGGAGCTTAGCCGTCGTTCCTGCGTAGAGGGCGTTTCCGTAGTCCAGCCTGCTGGTGACGAGGGCCTGGGTGACTGTTTTTCTTGTTTCGGTGGGGATCCACTTGAGAGATCCTGCGGAGCATTCGGAGGATGTTGAAGCAGGATGAGGAAACGGCGTTGACCTGCTTAGTCATGGATAGGGTGGGGTCGAGGATGAGCCCTAGGTTTCGTACGTGGTCGGTGGGTGGCGGGGCTGTTCCCAGTGATGTTGGCCACCAGGAGTCGTCCCAGGCTGAAGGGTTGGAACCAAGGATGAGGACCTCCGTCTTGTCCGAGTTCAGCTTCAGGCGGCTGGTCCTCATCCATTCGGCGACGGCCTTCATTCCTTCGTGGAGGTGGGCTTTGGCGGTGTGAGGGTCTTTGGTGAGGGAGAGGATCAGCTGGGTGTCGTCGGCGTAGGAGATGATGTTGAGGTTGTGCTGTCGGGCGACGTGGGCGAGGGTGCCATGTAGATGTTGAACAGCGTTGGGCTGAGGGAGGAGCCTTGGGGTACGCCGCAGATGATCTTGGTGGCCTTGGATCGGAAGGGGCGAGGCGGACGCTTTGTGTTCTGCCGGAAAGGAAGGATGTGGTCCAGTCCAGGGCCTTCTCTTGGATCCCGGCGTCGTGAAGGCGTGTTCGTAGTGTGTGGTGGCAGACCGTGTCGAAGGCGGCTGATAGGTCCAGGAGGATGAGGGCTGCTGTTTCTCCGTTGTCTAGCAGGGTCCTGATGTCATCGGTGGCGGCGATGAGGGCGGTTTCGGTGCTGTGGTTGCTGCGGAAGCCGGACTGGGAAGGGTCCAGGATGTTGTTCTCCTCGAGGTAGCGGGTCAGTTGTTTGTTGGCGATTTTCTCGGTGACCTTCGCGGGGAACGGGAGCAGAGAGATGGGTCGGAAGTTCTTGAGGTCCTTGGGGTCTGCCTTGGGTTTCTTGAGTAAGGCGGTGATCTCGGCGTGCTTCCAGCTTTCCGGGAAGGTTGGTGTCTCGAAGGAGATGTTGATTATTTTCCGGAGATGGGGCGCGATGGCTGTACTGGCTTTGTTGAAGATGTGGTGAGGGCACGGGTCTAGCGGTGAACCGGAGTGGATGGTGTTCATGATCTCGCTGGTGTCCTCGTCGTTGATGTTGGTCTAGGAGAGCAGGCGGTTGGTGGTTGTGGGGGCAGTGGTCTCGGTGGTTGCCGGGGCGGTCGTGGTGTTGAAGCTGTCGTGGATGTCGTCGATTTTGCGGTGGAAGAAGGTGGCCAGTGTGTCGCACAGGTCTCGCGATGGCTGGATGTCGTTGGTGTTGGGGCTGGGGTTGGAGAGTTCCTTCAAGATGTTGAAGAGCTCTTTGCTGTTGTGTGCGTTGTTGTCTAGGCGGTCTTTGAGTGAGGCCCTTTTGGCGGATCTGATGAGGTGATGGTGACTGCGGGTGGCGCTCTTGTGGGCGGCGTAGCTGTCCGCTGTCCGTTCGTGGAGCCAGATCTTCTCCAGTTTTCGGCATGTTCGTTTGGAGGCCTGGAGGTCTTTGGTGAACCAGGTGGCTTTCTTGCTGGTGTGGCTGTTGGGCGGATTCTTGAGCGGGGCGAGGGTGTTGGCGCAGTCGTTGATCCACTGTCTGAGGTTGCGGGCGGTGGTGTCGGGGTCGGAGGGTTCGGCGGGTGGGCTCAGGGCGAGGGTTGTGGTTAGCTGGTCTTCCGTGACTCTGCTCCAGCAGCGGCAAGACATTTGTTCGGTGCGGTGGTGCGTGGTGGGCTTCCTGTAGGTGAAGTGGATGCAGTGGTGGTCAGTCCAGTGGGGTTCGGAGGTGTGGTTGAAGGAGACGTGTGGGCTTGCGGAAAAGATGGAGTCTAGCGTGTGGCCGGCGGCGTGGGTGGGTGTAGTCACGAGCTGTCTGAGTCCGAGGGTGGCGAGGTTGTCGATCAGGGTGGTGGAGTTGGTGTCCTTGTTGTTCTCGAGGTGGAAGTTCAGGTCCCCGAGGAGGATGTAGTCCGTGGAGGCGATGGCGTGTGTGCTGACGAAGTCAGCGATGGAATCGCTGAACTGTGGTCGGGGCCCGGGGGTCTGTAGATGAGGGTTCCTCTGAGGGTGGTGTTGGGATCGGTGTGGATCTGGAAGTGCATGTGTTCGGCGGTGCTGAGGGTGTCGTCGGTGTTGGTTGAGACTCTGAGGGTGTTCCTGTGGACGATGGCGATGCCTCCTCCGACTCCGTTGGTGCGGTCCCTGCGGGTGATCTTGTATCCGTCCGGGATGGCAATGGCGATGTCGGGGGCTGAAGCGGGATTCAGCCAGGTCTCCGTCAGGAATGCGACGTCTGGGGAGGTTGAGTCGAGAAGGTCCCAGAGTTCGATGGCGTGTTTGCGGGCGGAGCGGGTGTTGAGGAGGATGCATCTGAGGTAGTTGGGTTCTTTCCTGGGCGGTGGTTTGGCGGGGCGGGTGCTGGCGAAGCTGCAGTTCCGGCAGGTGAAGGGCCCTTGGGTGCGCTTCGGGGTGGCCTGGTAGCAGGCGTGATCTTTTCCGGGGTTGAGTGCGTGGAGGGTGCTGGCGTCGTATCGGCGTCTGTTGATGTGGCGGGCGCGGGGGATGCCCGGACCAGGGGGTCTGGCGCTGGGCGCGGTCACGGCGCGGACAGGCGCAGACGGGCTTGCCTTAGGCGCGCCTTCGGCGCGCCAGCGGCGCGCCCGCTGCGCACGTCCGCTGCGCGGCCGCACAGCGCCCGCCATAAATGGGGAGGTGGGAGGGAGGAGCAGGGAATGGGGCAGCAATCCCTCTGTCACTACCCATGCACTCCTCCAATCACCCATCCAGCATCATTTACTTATCCAATCACTCCGCCAAAACCCAAGCAGTTATAAAATCACCATGCACTCTCCTTGCAGTACTCTAATCATCCAGTCAGTACCCAGGTACGTATGCAATGGCCCAGCACTAATACATGCAATGCTACAATCCCCTGAGCACTACCCATGCAGACCTCTAACCACCTACACACTACTGATTCACTCCTCCGATTACCCAGGTAGTACCCATGCACTCCAGCAATCCCTCTGTCACTACCCATGCACTCCTCCAATCACCCATCCAGCATTATGTACTTATCCAATCACTCAGCCAAAACCCAAGCAGTTATAAAATCACCATGCACTGTCCTTGCAGCACTCTAATCATCCAGTCACTACCCATGTACTCATGCAATGACCCAGGCACTAACACATGCACTGCTACAATTACCTGAGTACTTCTCATGCAGACCAGCCATTTCCTTGTCACTACCCATGCACTCCTCCAATCACCCATCCAGCATCATGTACTTATCCAATCACTCCACCAAAACCCAAGCACTTATAAATTCACCATGCACTCTCCGTGCAGTAATCTAATCATCCAGTCAGTACCCATGTACAAATGCAATGACCCAGTCACTAACACATGCACTGCTACAATCCCCTGAGCACTACCCATGCAGACCTCTAACCACCTACACACTACTGATTCACTCCTCCAATTACCCAGGTAGTACCCATGCACTGCAGCAATCCCTCTGTCACTACCCATGCACTCCTCCAATCACCCATCCAGCATCATTTACTTATCCAATCACTCCGCCAAAACCCAAGCAGTTATAAAATCACCATGCACTCTCCTTGCAGTCCTCTAATCATCCAGTCAGTACCCATGTACGTATGCAATGGCCCAGCACTAATACATGCAATGCTACAATCCCCTGAGCACTACCCATGCAGACCTCTAACCACCTACACACTACTGATTCACTCCTCCGATTACCCAGGTAGTACCCATGCACTCCAGCAATCCCTCTGTCACTACCCATGCACTCCTCCAATCACCCATCCAGCATCATGTACTTATCCAGTCACTCCGCCAAAACCCAAGCAGTTAAAAAATCACCATGCACTCTCCTTGCAGTACTCTAATCATGCAGTCAGTACCCAGGTACTCATGCAATGACCCAGGCACTAACACATGCACGGCTACAATCCCCTGTGCACTACCCATTCAGACCTCTAACCACCTACACACTACTGATTCACTCCTCCAATTACCCAGGTAGTACCCATGCACTCCAGCAATCCCTCTGTCACTACCCATGCACTCCTCCAATCACCCATCCAGCATTATGTACTTATCCAATCACTCAGCCAAAACCCAAGCAGTTATAAAATCACCATGCACTGTCCTTGCAGCACTCTAATCATCCAGTCACTACCCATGTACTCATGCAATGACCCAGGCACTAACACATGCACTGCTACAATTACCTGAGTACTTCTCATGCAGACCAGCCATTTCCTTGTCACTACCCATGCACTCCTCCAATCACCCATCCAGCATCATGTACTTATCCAATCACTCCACCAAAACCCAAGCACTTATAAATTCACCATGCACTCTCCGTGCAGTAATCTAATCATCCAGTCAGTACCCATGTACAAATGCAATGACCCAGTCACTAACACATGCACTGCTACAATCCCCTGAGCACTACCCATGCAGACCTCTAACCACCTACACACTACTGATTCACTCCTCCAATTACCCAGGTAGTACCCATGCACTGCAGCAATCCCTCTGTCACTACCCATGCACTCCTCCAATCACCCATCCAGCATCATTTACTTATCCAATCACTCCTCCAAAACCCAAGCAGTTATAAAATCACCATGCACTATCCTTGCAGTCCTCTAATCATCCAGTCAGTACCCATGTATGTATGCAATGGCCCAGGCACTAACACATGCAATGCTACAATCCCCTGAGCACTAGCCATGCAGACCTCTAACCACCTACACACTACTGATTCACTCCTCCGATTACCCAGGTAGTACCCATGCACTCCAGCAATCCCTCTGTCACTACCCATGCACTCCTCCAATCACCCATCCAGCATCATGTACTTATCCAGTCACTCCGCCAAAACCCAAGCAGTTAAAAAATCACCATGCACTCTCCTTGCAGTACTCTAATCATGCAGTCAGTACCCAGGTACTCATGCAATGACCCAGGCACTAACACATGCACAGCTACAATCCCCTGTGCACTACCCATTCAGACCTCTAACCACCTACACACTACTGATGCACTCCTCCAATTACCCAGGTAGTACCCATGCACTCCAGCAATCCCTCTGTCACTACCCATGCACTCCTCCAATCACCCATCCAGCATCATGTACTTATCCAATCACTCCGCCAAAACCCAAGCAGTTATAAAATCACCATGCACTGTCCTTGCAGCAGTCTAATCATCCAGTCACTACTCATGTACTCATGCAATGACCCAGGCACTAACACATGCACTGCTACAATCCCCTGAGCACTACTCATGCAGTCCAGGCATCTCCTTGTTACTAATCGTGAATGAATGAATGAATGAATGAAGTAGCACTTATAAAGCGCATGGCTACCCGAAGGCATCCCAGCGCTAAGCAGGCAGATGAAGTCCCTACAAGGTTATTTGGGGAAGAGCCAGGTTTTCAGAGCCTTACGAAAGGCAAGGTGGTTAGATTATTTTCGTAACTGAAGAGGGAGAGAATTCCAGAGCCTGGAGGCATTGTAAGAAAACAGCCGACCCCCACTTCTTGCCCTCTTGATTCTAGGAACCAAGGCCAGGTGAAGCTCATCTGAACGCAGACGCCTGTTAGCTCGATAGGGCTGGACCACGGGGGCTATAATAGCTGGTCCTTTTCCTCTAATCAGCTTATGGGCTATGCACAAGGCCTTGAAAGAAACTCTCTCCTGGACAGGAAGCCAGTGGAGCGACTTCAGAGCTGGTTTAGCCGATTGCTGTCGCGGGACTCCCAAAATAATCCTTGCCGCACAGTTCTGCACGGTCTGGAGTTTAGCCAGGACTGAGCATGGGGCGCCCAGATAGAGCACGTTTCCGTAATCCAGGCGTGATAGAATTAAAGCCTGGACCATGATTTTTCTGGATTGAAATGGTAGCAACGGAAGCACTTTGCGAAGAGTTCTTAGCATACCAAAGCAGGAAGCCACAACCTTTCTGGCTTGGGTTTTAAAACTGAGGTCTGAGTCCAGCCAAACACCTAAGCTCTTTATCTCTGGCTTAGGGAGGGGTGGCGGGCCCATACATACTGGCCACATGGTGTCTGCTTTGAAAAGGGAGGGGTTGCCAAGAAGCATTATTTCAGTCTTTTCCCCATTCAGTTTGAGGTGAGAATGTTTCATCCATTTTATTACCTCTTCAAGGCAGGGGCAGAGACGGGTAGAAGCCCTATCAGCATGGTTCAGCGCAACCACCAGTTGAGTATCGTCTGCATATGTGATAATATGGACCCCGAAGGGAGAGACGATGTTAGCAAGAGGGGCCATATAAGCATTAAACAAAGTGGGGCTCAAAGATGACCCATGAGGAACCCCACAGTGTAAAGGCCAAGGGTATGAAATGGCTCCCCCCTCGAAGACTTGGAAAGTTCTATCCTCCAGGAACGACTGTAGCCAGGTCAGAGCGATTCCTGACACACCCAGGCTACTAAGTCGTTCAACCAGGATATGGTGGCTGACTGTATCAAAGGCTGCGCTTAGGTCCAAAAGGATCACAGCCAGGGAGCCTCCTGCATCGAGAATTTTTCTAGATTCCTCGATGACTGCTAGTAGGGCTGTTTCGGTTCCTTGGCCTGGGCGGAAGCCTGTTTGAGAGGGATGTAAAAGATTTGAAACCTCAAGGTGTCTGGATAGTACTGAGTTGACATGCTTCTCAGCAATTTTACTGACCCCTGGGAGAAGGGAAATAGGCTGGTAATTAGCCAGACAATCAGGGTCCAGGCTAGGTTTTTTCAATAAGGGTTTCACCATAGCTTTTTTCCATGGTAGTGGGACCAGACCGGCAGCAAGTGAAGAATTGATCAGGTCTAAAATAGGAAGGCCAACAGATTTAGCCACTGATTTCAGGATTTTAGGTGGAGCGGGGTCACTGGGTGACCCACTTTTCACGAGTGCCGAGATTATCTGGAAAGTCTCCTCGTTCATTAGGGGAAAGGCTTCCAGTGATGATTCCAGGCTCTGAGAGCTAACAGCTTTCGATTGGGAACTAGTATGGTGGTCCATTGGGGTAAAAGCACAACATATTGATTGGATCTTGTTGTGAAAATACTCAGCAAGCTCGTTACAACGATGATCTGTTGCTTCGAGGGTATCAGAGGGGGGAGGGGCTTTCAAGAGTTTCTTCGCAATACGAAATGTTTCACGAGGGGAGTTTGCTGCAAGTGAAATTTTCTCCTCGAAGTAACAGGTCTGGGCCTTTTTAATTTCCATCTTATAGGCTTTAATAGCCTCCCTATAGTCCCTTTTCCTACTAGGGGAGAACTCCTTCCTCCAGATCCTCTCAAATGTTTTGCATATCTGCTTGAGTTCTCGAAGTTTGGGGGTATACCGGGGCATTCTATTAGATCCGATATGCATCTGGGTAGTCTTCTTAGGGAGGACCTGGTCTAGCGTCCCCTCAAAACACTTGTTGAATTGGTCGTTAGCCAGTGTAGGATCGGGGTGTGGGGGTGGTTTAGACTTTTCTAACACAGAGGTCCATATCTCTATAGAAAGTTTCGGCCAACTACGTGCCGTTATTAAAGTTTGCCGAGTAGGTGATGTGACTTGAGAGGGGGACCAGAGAAAGGGAACTCCTCCAATCACCCAGCCAGCACCATGTACTTATCCAATCACTCTGCCAAAACCCAAGCACTTATAAATTCACCATGCACTCTCCTTTCAGTACTCTAATCATCCAGTCAGTACCAATGTACTCATGCAATGACCCAGGCACTAACACATGCACTGCTACAATTCCCTGAGCACTACCCATGCAGTCCAGCCATCTCCCTGTCACTGCCTATGCACTCTTCCACTGACCCAGTCAGCACCATGTACTTTTCCAATCACTCTGCCAAAATCCAAGCACTTATAAATTCACCAAACACTCTCCTTGAGGCACTCTAATCATCCAGTCACTACCCATGTACTCATGCAATGACCCAGGCACTAACACGTGCACTGCTACAATTACCTGAGCACTACTCATGCAGACCACCCATCTCCTTGTCACTACCCATGCACTCCTCCAATCACCCATCCAGCATCATGTACTTATTGTAGGAAGGTGAAATCTGACTGCATGGTTGCCCCCACTTTTTTCCTGGTGTTTTGCTGGTTTTCGAATTAGTTGGACTGGGACCCTGCTATTCAGGGCCCCAGTCTATCTGATTTCTCTTTAAAATGGATTCCATGTACCTTAGGTACACTTCAGATTGGATTCTGGGGTGCCCGTGTAAGTCCCTAGTAAATGGTATACTATGTACCCAGGGCATAGGTACCCCAGAGGCCTACCAGGGGCTGAAGCATGTATTATGCCACCCCTGGGCAGCCCTCCAAAATGATACCACAGGACTGCTACAGCAGCCTGAATAAGGTGGTGCATGCACCCCTTACTGAGAAATAGGTTCACTATATCTCACCCTATCACAGCACATATAATCCTATCAGTCACCCCTATGGCAGGCCTTATCAATACTGAAGGCAGGGTGCTTGGTTTTATGAGAGAGGGTGCCCATGCATGAGCAGAGCCCCTCTGCAGCCTTCGGAATCTCCTCTCCGGGGTTGTCTGTGGTGCAGCCTGACCATATACTCTTAAGTGCATTATATCCTCGCGGTAAATGCTAACTTTGGGATTGCTGCACGGAAACATGTTGTGTTTGGTGTCAAACACCTTGGAATCATACCCCCACACCAGTAACTGGTGTGGGAGTATGATCCCACCCTTCTAGAGGGAGAGACATGACAGCACCGGTATACCCGGTACCAACTAAACAGAGCCCTGGCATCACAAAATGGATGCTGCAGCCACAGACACGAGTCTGGCCTCCTGCTGCTGACCGAAACTCCGGCAGGGGAGGCCTGGACAATAGGTTTCCTGTCACAGGGAGGTGTTACCACCTCCCAACAGGCCTTAGCGGATTGGGGCTGGGTGGGTGCACTCCAAAAGTGCTTTGAAGTCCTGCACTGGGGGCACATTTGGTGTCCTCGTGCATACCCCAGTTCAAACCGGTTGCAGGTGCTGCCAGCCCCTGCTCTGGCATGAAACTGGACAAAGGAAATGGGTGTAACCACCCCTCTTTCCAAACCCTCCCATAGGTGGGTCCCCAGAGTTAGTCCAACCCCTTTCTTAGGTATACGTAAGGAACCCCTGGCAACAGGACTTTCGATATCCCTGGACGAAACTCTGCAACTGAATCCTGGAACTTCGATGCTCTACTAAAGACTAGAGGACTGAAGAAATCTCCCTTGGGGTCAAGGAGTGACTCCCCTGCTTGGCAGGCACCAACAAAGCATTTGCTGGTCTGAATCTCCAAAGCTCCCGCCGGACTCTGAAGTAACTGCAGCCCAGGAAGAGGATTTCCGACTTCTCAGAGGCCGACCCGAGTCCCCTGCAAAGCTGAGACCCGCAGCACTCACGAGTGATGTGGAATCGGAACCCCTGGACAATGTGCACATTTGCTAGTGCATCAATTTCTCGATGTCTCTTGAAGTCCTACTTTGGGTTACTTATAGCCCGGGCCCCGGGCACCATTTTCACCAAAGATTGTGAGCCTACACTCCACAAGTGTTCCGTGGGCCCGCTTCTTGCATTTCCGCTCGAGGCTCCTTTGCAATCCATGGTCTGTCGACTGGTGGGTCCCTGTGAAGGCATCTCTGAAGGTCAAGATCTCCTTCTGAGGAATCTAACCATTCTGACACCTCAGTAGGGACCTCCGTTTCCTCTCATAGGAGGGAATCCTCTCATGAAAGGAAAGAGAGACTGCTCAAGTATGAGGAAGTTCAGTTGAGAATCAGAAAAGGGCAGTTGGCTATAGACAGGGAGTCCCTAGAGCTTCAGAAAACTAGAAGAAAATTGGGACTAGAGTCCCATGGTGGCAGCAACTTCCCTAGTGCTAGGGAAGGGTCTCATGACCATAGAAACCTAAGCAAGATTGTCCCTCCCTACCAGAGTGGGGATGACATCCACAATTGGATTACTGCACTGGAAAGGGCCTGTAAAGTTCAGAGGATCCCCCAGGAGCAGTGGGCAGCAATCTTGTGGCTCTCCTTTGCAGACAAAGGTAGAGACAAGCTCCTCACTGTTAGAGAAGAGGATGCTGACAATTACAAAGTCTTGAAGAGTGCTCTGATTGATGGGTTTGGCCTAACCACTGAACAGTATAGGTTGAAGTTCAGAGATATCCAAAAGGCTCAGACTCAAGACTGGGTTGACTTTGTAGATTGTGCTACTAAGGCTCTGGAAGGTTGGATACATGGCAGCAAGGTGCATGACCTTATAGGATTGTACAATTTGATTATGAGGGATCAGATCCTTAATAATTGTCAAAACCAGCTTTTACACCAGTACCTGGTGGACTCTGATCTGACCTCTCCCCAAGAATTGGGAAAGAAGGCAGACAAATGGGTCAGAACCAGTGTGAGAAGTTGGCCTGGTATATGCTGTTCACTAATTAAAGTGGACACCTTGCACCAGTACAATTCGACTCTTATGGTAGATAGGTTTAAGACAACCTTTAAAGAAAGCTATCCTAGTGGTAGCTGTGGAGAGCAGCCTTCAGGCTAAGTCTTGAAGGAATGTAAAGCAGCTTGTTTTACCACACAATCTCTTGAATCACCAAATGAAAAGACACCACACAGGTATATATATCAAATATATATGTATTTATTACTAAACAACTCTCTACTAATCTCTTTATGAGATTAGAAGTCAAGGACATATGCACAAATCAACGTTTCACAGTAAGTTAAGCACAAATATGGTTGGGGTCCTAGGGGCGTACCAGACCATATACTAAAAAAGAGACTTAGAAACAACGACTTGCAAGGAGACAAGACCTAGGGCCTTCAGAAGTGCTGGGGCCTCACGAAACCACCCAAGGCAGGTAAGTAAAGGACCCACGGGGGACGCGTGCAGTGTGGATACACAGGCGCGGATCGCCGTTGACTTCAATGGGGCAAGTCGCGGTTGGAAATTAAGAGTTTTAGGATACTTCGGGAGGACCTACAAGCAAGTCACTTTCAGGGTAAGTAGTTCTAGGGCCCACACCCACAGGAGCACCGTAGGGCTGGAGTTACCTCACCCAGGGAAGCCGGGTGCATAGGTGTCCTTTGGTGTCGGGTCGCGGCGTCGTTTTCAATGGCGAACAAAGAAGACTTGCTGCTTGTGATGTCCGAGGAAGTGTCCGGTGGAATCCAAGCCTGAATTCAGAGGAAGGAAGACCTGAAAGCAGAGGGGACAGTGTTTAAAGTCACTTGGCAGTGACTCGGGGCAAGGAAGATGGATGCCCACCGTTGTCGCAAGATTCAGGTCGATCACGGGTGCCTTGACTCTTCAGCCATGAGGTCCAGGAGGAGTCAACTATGACCAGGAGCTGGATTCGGCGTGTCTCACAATGTCGGCAACTCGATTGGAGCCAACAAGCCTTGGTAACAGCAAGTCTTGTGGAAAGTGTGAAAAGGCAATGGCGCAGACCAGCAAGGTCTGAGGGACTCACCCAGCAAGGGTAAGTCAGGGCAGGCCTAGAGCAACCGGAGGAGCCCTTTGGTTTCCTGGAAAAGTCTTCAGGGGACCCACGAGTCGGCTGGCAAGGGATCACAAAGACACCTCAGGAGGATTCGCTCAACAGGGGCCCACGGTCACTCGGGACGGAGTAGGCCTCTGATCTTCAGAGGGTTTCCTGCTGGAGGCTGGGAACACACGTGGTCCAAAGCACAGATTCGTAGAATGTTGGAAAGGGGTTGCACTCGACAATAGTGCACGGAACCCAGGGGTCACGGTTCCTCGTCACTCGTGGGGTCCACTGGCCTCAGCTTCGCTAGAGACTCACGATGGTCTTTGAAAAGTCAGGAAATCTACTTCTGGGGCTACAGGGACTTCGGACTCCGGCGGGAGCGGCATAGTTTGCAACCATCGTTGTAGTTTTTGGTGCCTGCCAAGCAGGGGAGTCACTCCTTGACTCCAAGGGAGATTCTTCAGTCTTCCAAAGGTAGTGGAACGTCGAAGGTCCAGGATTCTTCTTCAGAGCGTCGTCCAGGGAAATCTAACTTTCAAGTTCAAGGGTTCCCTATCTTATACTGTAAAGATGGGAGGGACTAGCTCTATGACCCCACCTATGGGAGGGTCAGGGGAGTGGGTGGTTACACCCACTTCCCTTTGTCCAGTTTCGTGCCAGAGCAGGGGCAGGTAGCCCCTGAGCCGGTTTGAACTGGCATATGCACAGAGGAGCCTACTGCTCCCCCAGTGCAGGACTTCAAAGCACTCTAAGAGTGCACCCAACCAGCCCCAATACACTAAACCCTGTCTGGGAGGTGGTTACACCTCCCTGTGACAGGATACCTTTTGTTGGGCTTCCTCCACTGCCAGTTTTGGTCATCAGCAGGAGGGCAGCCCAGTATCTGTGACTGGTGGCATCCATTTTGTGATGCCAGGGCTCTTTAGGATTCTACTGTGTTTCCACAGTGGGTACATGTCTATCCCTCTAGAAGTGTGGAATGCTACCCCCGCCGCCAGAACTGGCGGGGGGGGGTAGTATTCCAAGATGTTTGACACCAAACACGACATGTTTTGATGCAGCCATTCCAAAGTTAGCATTTTACCACGAGGATATAATGCACTTAAGAGTAAATGGTTTAACCGCATCCACAAACAATACCAGAGAATGGGCTCTGAGAGCTGCAGAGGGGCCCTGCTCAGGCAGAGGCACCCCCTCACATGCAAGCCAAGCACCCTGCCCTCAGGATTGATAGGGCCTGCCTTAGGGGTGACTGATAGGTTTATATGTGTGTGTAGGAGAGATATAGGGAACCTATATCTCAGTGAGGAGTGCTAGCACCACCTCACCCAGGCTGCAGTAGCAGGCCTGTGGTGTCAGATTTAGTCTGCTTCCCAGGGGTGGCATAATACATGCTGCAGCCCCTGGTAGGCCTGTGAAGTACCTATGCCCTTGGCACCTAAGGTACCATATACTAGGGACTCATAAGGCACCACAGTATCCAATCACTAGTGCACCTAGAGTGCACTCCAAGTCATTTAGAGAGAACAGAGAGGCTGGGGCCCTGATTGGCAGGGACCCAGCCAGACAGCCAGAAACCAGTGTAAGAATCAGAAAAAAGTGGGGGCAACATAAGAGGCAGATCCTACTCTCCTACACAACCCCCCCAAACGCAGGGACACTAAACTAACCTTGACCAGTTGAGTCTTCGTGTTCAAAGTGGAAATACCTTGAGAGTCCATCTGCATTGGCATGTTGGGTCCCAGGTCTATGTTCCACTGTATAGTCCATCCCCTGTAGGGAAATGGACCACCTCAAAAGTTTTGGGTTTTCACCTTTCATCTGCTTAAGCCATAGGAGGGGCTTGTGGTCAGTCTGAACTATGAAGTGAGTGCCAAACAAGTATGGCCTCAGCTTCTTCAGGGCCCATACCACAGCAAAGGCCTCCCTCTCTATAGCTGACCAACGTTTCTCTCTAGGGGTCAGCCTTCTGCTAATGAAAGCTACTGGCTGGTCTTGACCTTCATCATTCAGTTGAGACAGTACAGCTCCCACAACCAGCTCAGAAGCATCTGTTTGGACAATGAACGTTTTGGTGTAGTCTGGACTCTGTAAGATGGGGGCAGTGCACTTGGCCTGCTTTAGGTCTTCAAATGCCTTTTGACAGCTAGCTGTCCACTGAACCTTTTTTGGCATTTTCTTTGTGGTCAGATCATTCAAGGGGGTCACTATAGATCCATATCCCTTAACAAACCTCCTATAGTACCCAGTCAGGCCTAAGAAGGCTCTCACCTGTGTCTGGGTGGTTGGAGCAACCCATTCCATTATGGTTTGGATTTTGCTCTGTAAAGGCTGAACCTGGCCTCCACCTACAAGGTGGCCCAGGTACACAACCTGACTCTGCCCTATCTGGCACTTGGTGGCCTTGATAGTGAGGCCTGCTTTCTGCAGAGCCTCCAAAACATTTCTGAGGTGGACCAGGTGATCCTGCCAGGAGGAACTAAAGACAGCAATATCATCTAGATAAGCTGAGCAATAAGTTTCCATCCCTGCCAGAACTTTATTCACCAACCTCTGAAAAGTGGCAGGTGCATTTTTCAATCCAAAGGGCATCACCACAAAGTGGTAGTGCCCACTAGGGGTCGAAAATGCTGTTTTGTCTTTTGCATCATCAGCTAATCTGATCTGCCAGTAGCCAGCTGTTAGGTCAAATGTACTTAGATACTTGGCTGAGGCCAAAGTATCAATCAGCTCATCTGCCCTTGGTATGGGATAGGCATCAGTCCTAGTGACTGCATTGAGGCCTCTGTAGTCTACACAAAACCACCTAATTTCTTTCTTACCACCCTGGGTATGAGGCTTGGGTACCAGGACTACTGGACTAGCCCAAGGGCTATCTGAAGGCTCAATTACACCGAGCTCCAACATTTTCTGGACTTCAGTCCTGATACAGTCCCTGACATGGTCAGGTTGCCTGTAGATTTTACTCTTGACAGGCAGACTGTCTCCAGTGTCCACGTCATGTGTGCACCAGGTAGTCTGACTAGGGGTCAGGCTAAACATATGTCTAAACTGTTGCAGAACTTGTCTGCACTCAGTTTGCTGATGGTCAGTGAGGCTGCTTGCCAAAGCAACACCATCTCCTGACCCATCATCAGGGTTCTGAGAGAGCAGGTCAGGGAGAGGGTCACTCTCCTCCTCCTGGTCCTCATCAGTTGCCATGAGCAAGCCCATGTCAGCCCTGTCAACATATGGCTTTAATCTGTTGAAACGGAGCACCCTCCGGGGGCTCCTGGGAGTTCCAAGATTCACCAGATAGGTGACTTCTCCCTTCTGTTCAACTATTGTATGGGGGCCACTCCATTTGTCCTGGAGGGCTGCTGGGGCCACAGGCTCCAACACCCACACTTTCTGTCCTGGCTGGTACACAGTCAGCACAGCCTTTTGGTCATGCCAAGCTTTTTGCAATTCTTGGCTGGCCTCCAGGTTTTTGGTTGCCTTTTTCATGTATTCGGCCATCCGGGAGCGGAGACCAAGTACATAGTCCATCACATCCTGTTTGGGGGGTTTGAGAGGTAACTCCCAGCCCTCCTTAACCAAACACAATGGACCTCTTACAGGGTGCCCAAACAGAAGCTCAAATGGGATGTAACCAACCCCCTTCTGTGGAACTTCTCTGTATGCAAATAACAGGCAAGGAAGAAGAAGGTCCCATTTCCGCCTAAGCTTCTCTGGGAGTCCTTTAATCATTCCCTTCAGGGTTTTGTTGAAACGTTCAACCAACCCATTGCATTGTGGGTGATAGGGGGTGGTGAACTTATAAGTTACACCACACTCCTTCCACATTGCTTTCAGATATCCTGACATGAAGTTTGTACCTCTGTCAGATATGACCTCCTTTGGGAAACCCACTCTGGAGAAAACTCCAATGAGGGCTCTTGCCACCAAAGGGGCTGTGGTGGTCCTCAGGGGAATTGCTTCTGGGTACCTGGTGGCATGATCCACTACCACCAGGGTAAACCTGTGCCCAGATGCAGTTTGAGGGTCAAGGGGACCAACAATGTCAATCCCTACCCTTTCAAAGGGTAACCCCAGCACAGGTAGTGGTATCAGGGGGGCCTTTGTTGTGCCACCTGCCTTACCACTGGCTTGGCATGTGACACAGGAGCGACAAAACTCCTTTGTGTCCTCTGACATATGTGGCCAATGAAAATGTGGAACAAGCCTGTCCCAGGTCTTGTTTTGGCCCAAGTGACCTGCTAAAGGGATGTCATGTGCTAGGGTCAAGAGGAACCCCCTGAACTTCTGAGGTATTACCAACCTCCTGGTGGCTCCAGGGGCTGGATCTCTACCCTCAGAATATAGGAGTCCCTCATCCCAATAAACTTTATGGGACCCACTAGCACTCCCAGCAGCCTCAGCAGCAGCCTGCTGTCTGAGGGGTTCAAGAGAGGGGCAGCACTGTTGCTCCTTACTCAGATCTTCCCTAGAAGGGCCCCCTGCCCCCAAGAACTCAACCTGATCAGGCTCAAGTCCCTCTGGGGCAGTTCCTTCTTCAGGATCTCCTTCACCTCCCTCTGGAGGTGAATCTGTGATCTGAGACAGAGGGGAAGGCACTGCCTTTACCCTACTGCTCCTCCTCTTGGGAAGCATCTGGTCCATTGTTCCAGGATCCAGAGCTGGTTCAGTGTTATGCATTCTTGCTTGTGACCTGGTCACAGCAAATACCTCTGCAGGGATGCCCAACATCTCAGCATGAGTCCATAACTCTACTTCAGACCAGGCTGAAGTCTCTAGATCATTGCCCAATAGACATTCTACGGGGAGGTCTGCACTGACTACAACTTTCTTGAGGCCAGTTACCCCTCCCCAGGAGAAATTCACAACTGCCAGACTATGGTTGGTCCTGACATTGCTTGCATTGGTCACCTGGTACATTTCGCCCAGGGTGATCTGTTCAGGGTCCACTAGATCCTCTGCCACCATGGTGACACTAGCACCTGTGTCCCTAAATGCCAAAGCCTGTTTGCCATTTATTACAGGCTGCTGTTTGTATTTGCCCAGATTACTGGGGCTTACTAGGAAGGACTTGTCAATGTCTCCATCACAAATCAGCATTGCCTGAGTGGGTACTCTGACTAGGTCAGAGTCCACTTCAGAACCCAGGGTCAACCCTACTACACCCTTATTCTGAGTACCACCTCCACCAGTAGCTGGACTAGGGGGAACAGTTGCCTTAGGGGCAAGAGTGGTGGTGGTTTGGTCTTTGGACTTGGTACAATCAGAAGTCCAGTGCCCTTTCTGTTTACAGAATTTGCACCAGGACTTCTTTTGGCCTTTTCCCTTGTTGGATTGTGACTCCCGACCAGATGCAGATTTTTGGGGCCCGTGTGAAGACTTCTGGTCTTTTGACTTATCCCCACCTTTCTCAGAGCCCTTAGAATCCTGCTTCTTTGTGTCACCCCCTTGGTTCTGGGTTTTCTGCCTCACCCTGGTTCTGACCCATTTGTCTGCCTTCTTTCCCAATTCTTGGGGAGAGGTCAGATCAGAGTCCACCTGGTACTGATGCAACAACTGGTTCTGGCAATTATTAAGGATCTGTTCTCTCATTATCAGATTATACAATCCCTTGAAATCAGTAACCCTACTGCCAACCAGCCAACCCTCCAGAGCCTTGGTTGCACAATCAACAAAGTCAGTCCAGTCCTGAGTCTGTGCCTTCTGGGTATCTCTGAACTTTAACCTGTATTGCTCAGTGGTTAAGCCAAACCCATCTATCAGTGCACTCTTCAGGACTTCATAATCATCAGCATCCTCTTCTCTAACAGTGAGGAGCTTGTCTCTACCTTTATCTGAAAAGGAGAGCCACAAGATTGCTGCCCACTGCTTTTGGGGGACCTGCTGTACTCTACAGGCCCTCTCCATAGCAGTTATCCACTTGTGGATATCATCCCCACTCTGGTAGGGAGGAACAACCTTGCTCAGGTTCCTATGGTCTGGAATATATTCCCTGCCTTTAGGGACACTGTTGCTGCCACCAAGGGGTTCTAACCCCTCTCTTCTAGAAGCTCTCTGGATCTCCAGGGCTTCTCTA
Organism: Calotriton arnoldi; assembly: GCA_963921515.1. Lineage (NCBI taxonomy): Eukaryota > Metazoa > Chordata > Amphibia > Caudata > Salamandridae > Calotriton > Calotriton arnoldi. The sequence goes on from CAWUFW010004092.1 coordinate 974,006, forward strand.
TCCAGTGCTAACTGCTTGGTTCTGAGGGCCACTTTTGCTTCCTCATACTGTAGTAGTTTGCACCTTCTTTCAGAGGAGGTCTCTCTTATGGGAAAGTATGAGTTCCTCTGCTGGACAAATTGTCTGCCAGAGTGATAAGAGTGGTCAGATTCCGTGGAAGGGGACCTGTGCCTCTCATCCACTCTGTCAGTTCTCTTAGGGAGAATTCCTCTGTCCTTTTCAGGCCCCTTGGAACCTGGCCCGTCAATCACAGAGTCTTGGTCATTTGGATTTTCATCATCTGGCCCAGATACCATAATTGACCCACTCACTGATTCAGACCCCTTAGCTCCTAGAGCTAATCTAAGATCATCTGCTGTCAGCAGATCTATCAGGTGCAGTGTGGAGGGACTCTGTCCTAGCTTCAGGTGTCTTTCAACACACATGGCTCTCAAGTCAGAGAAAGCCATGTCCTTATACTGAGGCTGGGTGGATCCACTGGGTCCACCTTTTAAGGACATTCTAGTGTTGTGCAGTGTTGTACTACCTACACTAGTTTGTGGCCTACTGATCCTAGCTTGAGCTGTAGAAAGGGTGTGCTATCCCTTGACACACAGCTCTAAGTTCAGTAGAACTTATTGATACTAAGCTTGACTTTATATGTACCTTAAGTACCTATAGTGGTTTTCAGTTAGTAATTCAAATAGAGATTTTCTGGTAAAACAATAGCAAGCTGGAATCCCACAAGCTGCCCACCAATGTGAGAAGTTGGCCTGGTATATGTTGTTCACTAATTAAAGTGGACACCTTGCACCAGTACAATTCGACTCTTATGGTAGATAGGTTTAAGACAACCTTTAAAGAAAGCTATCCTAGTGGTAGCTGTGGAGAGCAGCCTTCAGGCTAAGTCTTGAAGGAATGTAAAGCAGCTTGTTTTACCACACAATCTCTTGAATCACCAAATGAAAAGACACCACACAGGTATATATATCAAATATATATGTATTTATTACTAAACAACTCTCTACTAATCTCTTTATGAGATTAGAAGTCAAGGACATATGCACAAATCAACGTTTCACAGTAAGTTAAGCACAAATATGGTTGGTGCCCTAGGGGCGTAGCAGACCATATACTAAAAAAGAGACTTAGAAACAACGACTTGCAAGGAGACAAGGCCTAGGGCCTTCAGAAGTGCTGGGGCCTCACGAAACCACCCAAGGCAGGTAAGTAAAGGACCCACGGGGGACGCGTGCAGTGTGGATACACAGGCGCGGATCGCCGTTGACTTCAATGGGGCAAGTCGCGGTTGGAAATTAAGAGTTTTAAGATACTTCGGAAGGACCTACAAGCAAGTCACTTACAGGGTAAGTAGTTCTAGGGCCCACACCCACAGGAGCACTGTAGTGCTGGAGTTACCTCACCCAGGGAAGCCGGGTGCATAGGTGTCCTTTGGTGTCGGATCGCGGCGTCGTTTTCAATGACGAACAAAGAAGACTTGCTGCTTGTGATGTCCGCGGAAGTGTCCGGTGGAATCCAAGCCTGGATTCAGAGGAAGGAAGACCTGAAAGCAGAGGGGACAGTGTTCAAAGTCACTTGGCAGTGACTCGGGGCAAGGAAGATGGATGCCCACCGTCGTTGCAAGATTCAGGTCGATCACAGGTGCCTTGACTCTTCAGCCACGAGGTCCAGGAGGTGTAGATGATGACCAGGAGCTGGATTCGGCGTGTCCCACAATCTCTGTAGCTTACTGTGGTGTCAGCAACTCAATTAGAGCCAACAAGCCTTGGTAACAGCAAGTCTTGTGGAAAGTGTGAAAAGGCAATGGCGCAGACCAGCAAGGTCTGAGGGACTCACCCAGTGAAGGTAAGTCAGGGCAGGCCTAAGGCAATCAGGGGAGCTCTTTGGTTTCTTGGAAAAGTCTTCAGGGGACCCACGAGCCGACTGGCAAGGGATCGCGAAGATGCCTCAGAAGGATTCGCTCAACAGGGGCCCACAGTCACTCGGGATAGAGTAGGCCTCTGATCTTCGAAGGGTTTTCTGCAGGACACTGGGACCACATGTGGTCCAAAGCACAGATTCGTAGAACATTGTGAAGGGGTTGCACTCAACAATAATGCACAGTACCCAGGGGTCGCGGTTCCTCGTCACTCGTGGGGTCCACTGGCCTCAGCTTCGCTGGTGACTCACGATGGCTTTTGAGAAGTCAGGAAATCTACTTCTGGGGCTGCAGGAACTTCAGACTCCGGCGGGAGCGGTGTAGTTTGCGACCATCGTTGTAGTTTTTGGTGCCTGCCAAGCAGGGGAGTCACTCCTTGACTCCAAGGGAGATTCTTCAGTCTTCCAAAGGTAGTGGAACGTCGAAGGTCCAGGATTCTTCTTCAGAGCGTCGTCCAGGGAAATCTAACTTTCAAGTTCAAGGGTTCCCTATCTTATACTGTAAAGATGGGAGGGACTAGCTCTATGACCCCACCTATGGGAGGGTCAGGGGAGTGGGTGGTTACACCCACTTCCCTTTGTCCAGTTTCGCACCAGAGCAGGGGCAGGAAGCCCCTGAGCCGGTTTGAACTGGCATATGCACAGAGGAGCCTACTGCTCCCCCAGTGCAGGACTTCAAAGCACTCTAAGAGTGCACCCACCCAGCCCCAATACACTAAACCCTGTCTGGGAGGTGGTTACACCTCCATGTGACAGGATACCTTTGTTGGGCTTCCTCCACTGCGAGTTTCGGTCATCAGCAGGAGGGCAGCCCAGTGTCTGTGACTGGTGGCATCCATTTTGTGATGCCAGGGCTCTTTAGGATTCTACCGTGTTTCCACAGTGGGTACATGTCTATCCCTCTAGAAGGGTGGAATTCTACCCCCGCCGCCAGAACTGGCGGGAGGTAGTATTCCAAGATGTTTGACACCAAACACGACATGTTTTGATGCAGCCATTCCAAAGTTAGCATTTTACCGCGAGGATATAATGCACTTAAGAGTATATGGTTTAACCGCATCCACAAACAGCACCAGAGAATGGGCTCTGAGAGCTGCAGAGGGGCCCTGCTCAGGCAGAGGCACCCCCTCACATACAAGCCAAGCACCCTGCCCTCAGGATTGATAGGGCCTGCCTTAGGGGTGACTGATAGGTTTATATGTGTGTGTAGGAGAGATATAGGGAACCTATATCTCAGTGAGGAGTGCTAGCACCACCTCACCCAGGCTGCAGTAGCAGGCCTGTGGTGTCAGATGTGGCAGTCTGCTTCCCAGGGGTGGCATAATACATGCTGCAGCCCCTGGTAGGCCTGTGAAGTACCTATGCCCTTGGCACCTAAGGTACCATATACTAGGGACTCATAAGGCACCACAGTATCCAATCACTAGTGCACCTAGAGTGCACTCCAAGTCATTTAGAGAGAACAGAGAGGCTGGGGCCCTGATTGGCAGGGACCCAGCCAGACTATAGCCAGAAACCAGTGTAAGCATCAGAAAAAAAGTGGGGGCAACATAAGAGGCAGATCCTACTCTCCTACAACCAGGGTGAGGCCTAAGAATCAGGGTGGTGACCAGAAGAAAGATTCTACCAAGTCCCAAGAGAAAGGTGGGGATAAATCTAAGGATAAGTCCACTACAGGGCCCCAAAAGTCCTCTTCTGGGGGTGGGTCCCAAACTCCTTCCTCTCCTGAAAATAAACCATATTGCCATGTCTGTAAAAAGCCTGGACACTGGAAAACTGATCCCAGTTGCCCCAGGATGGGCAATAAAGAAAATGTTCCTCCAGCTAATATTACCACCCCTCCTGGTACTACCAGTAGTAATCCCCCAGTTGGGAGTAGTGCACCCAAAAGTTAGGTGCTTTTGCAAGGGGAACAAAGGTGGGCCCTAATTTAGAAAGGACCCCCTCACCAGACTCCTCCGATTCTGATGGTGGTATAGGATTTGCCACCTTTACCATGGGTCCCAATGCATTGGGCAGGTACAGACTGGAGAAATGATTAATGGTCAGAAAGCTGTGGCATTCAGGGACACAGGGGCTAGTGTCACCATGGTGGCAGGGAAACTAGTCCCCCCTCACCAGCTTTTACCTGAGTTTAAATACCAGGTGACCAACATTGAGGGTGTCAGAACAGATCACCCCATGGCCATAGTCAATCTCACCTGGGAAGGGGTCACAGGCCCAAAAAGAGTGGCAGTGTCCCCCATCTTGCCTGTAGATTGCCTGATGGGTAATGATCTGGACATTTCAGCCTGGGCTGAAGTTGAACACCAAGCCCATCTTAGAATGATGGGCGTCCCTGAAAGAGTTAGTGGGGCTGTGATGGCCACAGCCCAAGCCCATTGAAATTTTGGAGAGATGGAGCCTGAAAGAATGGCTCACTCTCCTCCACAAGAGAGCACAAGGGTTGAAGAAAAGTCTTCTTCCCCCCAGACTGTAGGTAAGGGTCAGCCTCCTCAGGGAACTGATCCGACCCCTAGTGAAGGAACTGCCCCAGAGGTATTCAGGCCTTGCCTGGCAACCCCCTGATGGCAGAGGACCCTTCCAAGGTGGTACCCAGTCTGGAGCAGGTAACCTGCCCCTCTCTACCCTGCCTCAGTCAGCCCAGGGCTGCAGAGGTCAGGGAGGTCAATGGACCCCACAGGGCCCCCTGTCCAGAGGAACCCCCCCATCAGCAGATTAGGAGCACCCAGTCTAGTAGCCCTAGCCAGGTGACAATTCCTCAACACACTGAGGGATCCCCCATACCTTTGTGTAGGGACCTCCCCCAGAAGGACTCTGTTGGGCAAGGGCAAACCTGGGACCAAAAGGTTCCAAACCTGCCATGTCCCTCCAGTGTTCCCCCAAAAGGGACTCAACCCCCAGCTGTAGGCAGCCAAAGGTTGACCCTAAGAGCAAAGTGCAACTCAGTCATGGAAAAAAAGGCATCCATGGTGACCAGTGATCTGAGGAAGCTGAGACCAACTTTACTAGGGCCTCACTTCCCTACTCAGACACCTCACCAGCCTTTTCCTTTACCAAAACACACCACAGGTAGTAATTCCCCATGGTGGAGACCCTCTCATACCCTTAAGGCGAGGGATAGCTTAGTGGACCATAAGACAAGGGGTAACCATGCTAGTGCAGGTACTTCCTTATATGGCCACTTAGTCAATGAAGGCTCAACTGGGCAAGGTTAGCTGGAAGAAGTTGGCCTGGTATATGCTGTCCACTAGTTATAGTGGGCACCTTGCACCAGTCCAAACAACCTTTATTGATGTTAGGATTAAAGACAACCTTTATAGAAAGTTATCCTAGTGGTAGCTATGGAGAGCAGCCTTCAGGCTAAGTCTTGAAGGAGTGTTAAGCTGTTTGTTTTACCAGTTATAATCTTGTGAATGACCAAATGAAGGGAGAACCACACCAGGTATATATATAAAATATATGTATTTATTACTAAACACTACCCAATAGTCTCTTTATGAGGCTAGAGGTCAAAGTACACAAGTTACAAGTCAAATAACACAGTAAATTAGCACAATATACGATTAGCCCTAGGGGCGTACCAAACCATATATTAAGAAAGTGGTATAAGAACCATGACTTAAATAGACACAAGGCCTACAGCCTGTAGAATCGCTGGGACCCCAAGGAACCACCCAAGGTAGTGACACAGGGGACCCACGGGGGCTGTGTGTAGGGTGTGAACACAGCCGCGAGCTCCGTTAAAGTCTATGGGAAAGTCGCGGTTAGAGTTTTAGAGTTTAAGGACACTTAGAAATGGATTAGGACTAAACCCTCTTGGACTTAGACAGTTCTAGGGTTAACACCCACGGGAGCACCAGAGTACTCGAGTTACCTCACCCAGGGAAGCCGGGTGCATAGGTGTCAAATGGTGTTGGCTTTGTTTTGTCGATTTCAATGGCAGCCTGCAAGGAAGTGCTGCTGCCGGGAAGATGCAAAGTGTCCGAAGAGATCCAAGCCTGGATCGGAGATGAGAAGAACCTGAAAGCAGAGGGGACAGAGTCTCGGTCACTTGACAGTGACCAGGGGCACGATAGTCGAATGCCCACCAATGTCGGGTGCTTCAGGTGAAAGAGGGGAAGCTTGACTCTTCAGCCACGAGGACCAGGAGGCGTCGACGACAACCAGGAGCTGGATTCAAGCTGTCCCACAAAGGATGTCGAGTGCTGCAGCATTGGTGTCCGGATTGAACACAACAAGCCTTGGCAACAGCAACTCACGCAGAAAAGAGAAAGATGCTTCTGTGCAGACCAGCAAGGTCTGAGGGACTCACCACTCAGTGGGGAGTCAGGGCACGTCTTGAGCAACCAGGGAAGCCCAGAGAAAATCAGAGTTGCCTTCACAGGGACCCACCAGTTGACAGACCAGGGATCGCGAAGGAGCCTCAAGCGGAAATGCAAGAAGCGGGCCCACGGAACACTCGTGAAGTGTAGGCTCACAATCTTCGCAGCAAATGGTGCGCGGGTCCTGGGCTACAAGTAACCCAAAGCAGGATTTCGAGAGTCGTTGAGAAGTTGATGCACTAGAAATGTGCACGGTGTCCAGGGGTTCCGGTTCCACATCACTCGTGAAGGCTGCGAGTCTCAGCTTTGCTGGGTACTCGGGTCAGCCTATGAGAAGTCAGGAAATCCTCTTTCTGGGCTGCAAGTACTTCGGAGTCCGGCGGGAGCTTTGGAGATGCAGACCAGCACATGCGTAATTGGTGCCTGCCAAGCAGGGGAGTCACTCCTTGACCCCAAGGGAGATTTCGTCAGTGCTCTTGTCTTTAGTAGAGCGTCGAAGTTCCAGGATTCAGTTGCAGAGTTTCGTCCAGGGATATCTAAAGTCCTGTTGCCAGGGGTTCCTATCTTATACCCAAGGAAGGGGTTGGTCTAACTCAGGGGACCCACCTATGGGAGGGTTTGGAAAGAGGGGTGGCTGCACCCATTTCCTTTGTCCAGTTTCGCGCCAGAGCAGGGGCTGGCAGCCCCTGCAACCGGTTTGAACTGGGGTATGCACAGGGACACCAAATGTGCCCCTAGTGCAGGACTTTAAAGCACTCAGAGAGTGCACCCACCCAGCCCCAATACACTAAAGCCTGTCTGGGAGGTGGTAACTGTAGGAGAGTAGGATCTGCCTCTTATGGTTACCCCCACTTTTTGCTGGTGTATCACTGTTTTTCGACTTTAGTCTGGCTGGGGCCCTGCTATTCAGGACCCCAGCCTAGCTTCTTCCTCTCTAAATTGATTCCCTGTACATTTAGGTACATCACTGATTGGATTCTGGAGTGCCCTTATAAGTCCCTAATATATGGTATACTATGTACCCAGGGCATAGGTACCCCAGAGGCCTACCAGGGGCTGAAGCATGTATTGTGCCACCCCTGGAAGGCCATCCAAAATGACACCACAGGACTGCTACTGCAGCCTGGGTAAGGTGGTGCATGCACCCCTTGCAGAGATATAGGTTCACTATATCTCACCTAACACTGCACATAGAAACCTATCAGTCACCCCTATGGCAGGCCTTATCAATCCTGAAGGCAGGGTGCTTGGTTATATGTGAGAGGGTGCCCATGCATGAGCAGAGCCCCTCTGCAGCCCTCGGAATCTCCTATCCGGGGTTGTCTGTGGTGCAGCCTGACCATATACTCTTAAGTGCATTATATCTAAACGGTAAATGCTAACTTTGGGATGGCTGCACAGAAACATGTCATGTTTGGTGTCAAATACCTTGGAATCATACGGTGTGGGAGTATGATCCCACCCTTCTAGAGGGAGAGACATGACAGCACCGGTATACCCGGTACCAACTAAACAGAGCCTGGAATCACAAAATGGATGCTGCAGCCACAGACACGAGTCTGGCCTCCTGCTGCTGACTGAAACTCTGGCAGGGGAGGCCTGGACAATAGGTTTCCTGTCTCAGGGAGGTGTTACCACCTCCCAGACAGGCCTTAGTGGATTGGGGCTGGGTGGTGCACTCTCTGAGTGCTTTGAAGTCCTGCACTGTGGGCACATTTGGTGTCCTCGTGCATACCCCAGTTCAAATTGGTTGCAGGGGCTGCCAGCCCCTGCTCTGGCGTGAAACTGGACAAAGGAAATGGGTGTAGCCACCCCTCTTTCCAAACCCTCCCATAGGTGGGTCCCCAGAGTTAGTCCAACCCCTTTTCTTAGTATAAGTAAGGGAACCCTGGCAACAGGATTTTAGATATCCCTGGACGAAACTCTGAAGCTGAATCCTGGACCTTCGACGCTCTACATCAAGATTAGAGGACTGAATAATCTCCCTTGGGGTCAAGGAGTGACTCCCCTGCTTGGCAGGCACCAACAAAGCATCTGTCCGGTCTGCATCGCTGAAGCTCCCGCCGGACGCCGAAGTCTTTGCATCACCAGAGGTAGATTTCCAGACTTCCCCGAGGCTGCCCTGAGTCCCCAGTGTAGCTAAGGCCCGTAGCTGTCGTGGGTAATGTGGAACCGTGACCCCCGGACACCAAGCACATTTGCAAGTGCATCAACTTCCTGATATCTCTCGAAGCTGTGCTTTGGGTTCTGATTAGCCCTAGCCCCGAGCACCAACTGCAGCGAAGATCACTGGTCTACACTCCACGAGTGTCCCGTGAGCCAGCTCCAAGTGCTACCACTCGAGGCTCCTTCACGATCTCTAGTCTGTTGGCTTGTGGGTCCCCACGAAAGCAACTCTTCAATTGCTTGGGCTTTTCTGGTTGCTCCAGACTTGCCCTGACATACCTTTGCTGAGTGAGTCCCTCAGACCTTGCTGGTCTGCACCGCAGCCTTTTCTTCACTTCCCCGTGACTTGCCGTTGCCAAGGCTTGTTGGGTCCAATTCGGTTGCCGACACAACAGCACTCGACAAACTTTGGGGAGCAGCTCGAATCTAGCTTCTGGTCATCGTCAACACCTCCTGGGCTTCGTGGCTGAAGAGTCAAGGCACCTGTCAACTCACCTGAAGCACCAGACATCTGAGGGCATTTGACTATCGTGCCCCTGGTCACTGACTAGTGACCCAGACTCTGTCCCCTCTGCTTTCAGGTCTTCCTTTTCCTCGATCCAGGCTTGGATCGCTCCGGACACTCTTCTTCTCCATGGCAGCAGCACTTTTCCAGCAGTCGCCATTGAAAACGACGACGATTCCCGACACCTTTTAACACGTATGCACCCGGCTTCCCTGGGTGAGGTAACTCGAGCATTTCGGTACTCACGTGGGTGTAAGCCCTAGAAACTCTTAAGTTTTAAGGGGTTAACTGGAAGTCCTCTCCGAAGTGTCCCTTTTCTTTAAAAATCTAACCGCGACTTTCCCCATAGAAGTCAACGGTGGCTCGCGGCTGTGTTCTCACACTGCACAAGTCCCCCGTGGGTCCCCTGTGTCACTACCTTGGGTGGTTCCTTGGGGTCCAAGCACTTCTACAGGCTCTAGGCCTTGTGTCTAGTTCAGTCGTGGTTCTTATACCACTATTTTAGTATATGGTTTGGTACGACCCTAGGACTCAAACGTGTATTGTGCTAAATACTGCTGATATTTGACTTGTAACTTATGTACTTCGAACTCTAGCCTCATAAAGAGACTAGAGGGGTGTGTTTAAGACTAAATACATATATTTTATATATATATACCTGGTGTGGTCCTCTTTCGTTTGGTCACTCAAGAGATTATAGACTGGTAAAACAAGCTGCTTTACATTCCTTCAAGACTTAGCCTGAAGGCTGCTCTCCATAGCTACCACTAGGATACCTTTCAATAAAGGTTGTCTTTAACCTATCTCCATAAGGGGTTGTCTGGACTGGTGCAAGGTGCCCACTAGAACTAGTGGACAGCATATGCCAGGCCAACTTCTCACATTGGTGTGCAGCGGGTGGGATTCCAGCTTGCTATTGTTTTACCAGATAATCTCAAGTGTGTGACTAACTGAAAACCACTAAAGGTACCTAAGGTACATATAAATTCAAGCTTAGAAATACAGTAAGTTCTACTGAACTTAGAGTTGTGTGTCAAGGGCTTAGCACAGCCTTTCTACAACTCAAGAGAGATTAGTAGGCCACACTAGAGTAGGTAGTACATACACCACACCTCACTAGTGATGTCTTCACTGCCAGGAACCAGTGGGCTCCTCCCCACCAAATATGACAACCTCCCATTCTTGGAATTGAGAGAGTTGTGCAAGATTAGGAAGCTGAAGACAGGCAAAGGTGCCAACACCCAACGTCTCATGGAGATGCTTCTGCTAGATGATCTCAGAAGACCCCTAGGGTCTGCAAGGGTAGGCAGAGAGGGTGGGGCAGAAGATGAGGAAGGGACCAGGGGTGAAAATACGCAGGACCTGACCTGTGAAACTGGCCAGGAAGGTGACAATGACCTTGCCCTGGAAAATGCAGCTCCTCCTGCAGATGAGGAGGAGGATCAGAATGACCTCCCCTTTGTCCCACCAGGAAGAGTTGTGAGTGTGCCCAGAAGGTCCAGATCTCCTTCTCAGGAGTCTAACCATTCTGACACCTCAGTAGGGCCCTCTGTTTCCTCACATAGGAGGGAATCCTCCAGTGAGAGGAAAGAGAGACTGCTCAAGTATGAGGAAGCTCAGTTGAGAATCAGAAGAGAGAAGTTGGCTATAGACAGGGAGTCCCTAGAGCTTCATAGACAAAGAAGCAAGTTGGGACTAGAGTCCCATGGTGGCAGCAACTTCCTTAGTGGTAGGGAAAGGTCTTATGACCATAGAAACCTGAGCAAGATTGTCCCTCCCTACCAGAGTGGGGATGACATCCACAAATGGATTACTGCACTGGAGAGGGCCTGTAAAGTACAGAGGGTCCCTCAGGAGCAGTGGGCAGCAATCTTGTGGCTCTCCTTTGCAGACAAAGGTAGAGACAAGCTCCTCACTGTAAGATAAGAGGATGCTGATGATTATCAAGTCCTGAAGAGTGCCCTAATAGATGGGTTTGGCCTAACTACTGAGCAATACAGGTTAAAGTTCAGAGATACCCAAAAGGCACAGACACAGGACTGGGTGGACTTTGTAGATTGTGCTACCAAGGCTCTGGAAGGCTGGTTACTGGGCAGTAAGGTGTGTGACTTCAAAGGATTTTATAATTTAATCATGAGGGAGCAGATTCTTAATAACTGTCAAAATCAGTTGCTACTTCAGTACCTGGTTGACTCTGATCTGACCTCTCCCCAAGAATTGGGAAAGAAGGCAGACAAATGGGTCAGAACCAGGGTGAAGCAGAAAGTACAGAACCAAGGTGGTGAACAGAAGAAGCAAGATTCCAAAAACTCTGATAAGGGTGGGGAGAAGGGTAAAGACCATAAGTCTTCTCAAGGTCCCCAAAATTCTGCATCTGGTGGGGAACCTGTGAGAAGTTGGCCTGGCATATGCTGTCCACTAATTATAGTGGGCACCTTGCACCAGTCCAAACAACCCCTTATTGGAGATAGGTTAAAGACAACCTTATTGAAAGCTATCCTAGTGGTAGCTATGGAGAGCAGCCTTCAGGCTAAGTCTTGAAGGAATGTAAAGCAGCTTGTTTTACCAGTCTATAATCTCTTGAGTGACCAAATGAAAGAGGACCACACCAGGTATATATATAAAATATATGTATTTAGTCTTAAACACACCCCTCTAGTCTCTTTATGAGGCTAGAGTTCGAAGTACATAGTTTACAAGTCAAATATCACCAGTAATAGCACAAATACACGTTTGAGCCCTAGGGGCGTACAAAACCATATACCAATAAAGTGGTATGCGAACCACGACTGAACTAGACACTAGGCCTAGAGCCTCTAGAAGTGCTTAGACCACAAGGAACCACCCAAGGTAGTGACACAGGGGACCTACGGGAGACGCGTGCAGTGTAAATACACAACCGCGATACGCCGTTGACTTCTATGGAGAAAGTCGGGATCGGGAAAGTATAGAAAAGGGACACTTAAAAGAGGACTAGGACAAAACCCTTTGAGATCTAGGACTTTGAAGAGTCTCTACCCACGGGAGCACCGGAGTACTCGTGTTACCTCACCCAGGGAAGCCGGGTGCATAGGTGCCTTTCGGGGTCGGGTTTCGTCGTCGATTCGAATGGCGATCTGATGCAAAGTGCTGCTGGCGGCCAAGAGAAAAGTGTCCGGGTGGATCCAAGAGTGGTTCGGAGTTCTGAAGAACCTGAAAGCAGAGGGGACAGAGTCTGGGTCACTAGCCAGTGACCAGGAAGGCGATGGACAGATGCCCACCGATGTCGAGTGCTTCAGGTGTGTTGACTGTCGTCTTGACTCTTCAGCCACGAGGTCCAGGAGGCGTTGTTGGCGACCAGGAGCAGTATTCGGGCTGGTACACGATGTCTGTCGAGTGCTGAGGTGTCGGCGACCGGATTGGACCCAACAAGCCTTGGCAACGGCAAGTCTTGAGGAAGATGTAGATCGTCAATGGTGCAGACCAGCAAGGTCTGTGGAACTCACCCAGCGAGGGTAAGTGAGGGCAGGCCTGGAGCAACCAGGATGCCAAGTAAGAAAAGGATTGGCCTTCGTTAAGGGCTACTAGGCAACGGGCTAGCGACCGCAAAGGAGCCTCGTGACGCCGCACGTGGAGCTGGCTTACAGGACACTCGTGGAGTGGGGGCCAGTGATCTTCGGTGCAGGTGGTGCTGGAGGCTAGGGCTACTCGGAGCCCAAAGCACGACTTCTTGGGAGACCCAGAAGATGGTGCACTTGCAAATGTGCTCGGTGTCCAGGGGTCACGGTCTCAAGTCACCCACGATAGCCACGGGCCTCAGCTTTGCTGGGGACTCAGGGTAGCCTCGGATAAGTCTGAGAATCCACCTCTGGTCATGCGATGACTTCGGCGTCTGACGGGAGCTTCAGAAATGCGAACCGGACAGATGCTTCTTTGGTGCCTGCCAAGCAGGGGAGTCACTCCTTGACCCCAAGGGAGATTCTTCAGTCCTCTAATCTTGTCGTAGAGCGTCGAAGGTCCAGGATTCAGTTTCAGAGTTTCGTCCAGGTATAATCTAAAGTCCTAAGGACTGGGTTCCTATCTTTATACTAAAGATAGGGGTTGGACTACTCTGTGGCCCCACCTATGGGTGGGTCAGGGCAGAGGGGTGGCTACACCCCTTTCCCTTTGTCCAGTTCGCGCCAAAGCAGGGGCTGCAAGCCCCTGATCCGGTTTGAACTGGGGTATGCACAGGGACACCAAATGTGCCCCCAGTGCAGGACTTCAAAGCACCCGAAAGTGCTCCCGCCCAGCCCCAATACACATTATCCTGTCTGGGGAGGTGGTCACACCTCCCTGGGACAGGAAACCTATTGTCCAGGCCTCCCCTGCCGGAGTTTCGTCCAGCAGCAGGAGGCCAGACTCGTGTCTGTGGCAGCAGCATCCATTTTGTGATGCCAGGGCTCTGGAAAGAAGTTACCGGACTAGTCAGAGTTAACATGTCTTTCCCTCTAGAAGGGTGGAATGCTACCCCCGCCGCCAGAATTGGCGGGGGGTAGTATTCCAAGATGTTTGACACCAAACACGACATGTTTAGGTGCAGCCATTCCAAAGTTAGCATTTTACCGCGAGGATATAATGCGCTTAAGAGTATATGGTCAGGCTGCACTACAAACAGCATCAGAGATGGTCTCCGAACGCTGTAGAGGGGCCCTGCTCATGCAGGGGCACCCTCTCACATAGGAACCACGCACTCTGCCTTTAGGATTGATAAGGCCTGCCTTAGGAGTGACTTATAGGTTTATATGTGTGTATGTATTTCGTGATATAGGTAACCTATATCACAGTAAGGGGTGCATGCACCACCTTACCCAGGCTGCAGTAGCAGACCTGTGGTGTCAGTTTGGATGGCCTTCCAGGGGTGGCATAATACATGCTGCAGCCCCTGGCAGGCCTCTGAGGTACCTATGCCCTTGGTACATAGTATACCATATACTAGGGACTTATAAGGGCACTCCAGATCCCAATCAGTGATGTGCCTAAGGCACATGGAAACCATTTTAGAGAGGAAGCAGCTAGGCTGGGGTTCTGATTAGCAGGGCCCCAGCCAGACTAAGGTCGAAAAACAGTGAAGCATCAGCAAAAAGTCGGGGTACCCATGTGAAGCAGATCCTACTCTCCTACAGAACCCCAATCTAATAAAGGAAAAGGCCAAAAGAAACCATGGTGCAAAGTCTGTAAGCAAAAGACTCACTGGACCAGTGATTGCACCAAGTCCAAAGACTCCAATCCAGCTACCATTGCCCGTAAGGCAACTGTTCCCCCTAGTCCAGCTACAAGTAGTGGTGGAAACACTCAGAATAAGGGTTTAGTAGGGTTGACCCTGGGTACTGAGATGGACTCTGGCCTAGTCAGAGTGCCAACTCAGGCTGTCCTAGTCTGTGATGGGGGCATGGGTATGTCCCCCTTTGTGAGTCCCAATAATTTGGGCAAATACAGAATGCAGCCTTTAATTAATGGAAGGGCGGCTTTGGCATTCAGGGACACAGGAGCAAGTGTCACCATGGTGACACAAGATCTTGTGGATCCTGGGCAGATTATACTTGGTGAAATGTACCAAGTGACCAATGCTAGCAATGTCAGAACAGACCATTCTCTGGCAGTTGTTAACTTCTCCTGGGGAGGGGTAACTGGACTTAAGAAGGTTGTGGTGAGTGCAGACCTACCAGTGGACTGCTTGCTTGGCAATGATCTTGAAACCTCAGCTTGGGCAGAGGTGGACCTCAGGAAACATGCAGAAATGCTATGGATCCCTGCACATGTCTTTGCTGTGACTAGGTCACAGGCAAACATGTCAAAAGCTGACCAGGCCCTTGATTCTAGAATAATGGACCAGGTGCCTCCCAAGAAAAGGAGCAGTAGGGTTAAGGCAGTGCCTTCCCCCTTGGCTCAGGAGGAAGAGCAGTCTTTTGAGGAAGCTGATCTCAGGCCTGAAGAAGAAACTGTCCCAGAGGAGCTTGAACCTGATCAGGTTGAGTTCTTGGGACAGGGGGCCCTTCCAGGGCAGATCTGAGCCAGGAGCAACTGAACTGCCCCTCTCTTGAACCCCTCAGACAGTAGGTTGCTGCTGAGGCTGCTGGGAATGCTAGTGGCACCCATAAGATATATTGGGATGATGGACTCCTGTACTCAGAGAGTAGAGACCCCAAGCCTGGAGCAGCCAGGAGGTTGGTTATACCTCTGAAGTTCAGGGGCTTCCTATTGACCCTAGCCCATGATATTCCCTTAGCAGGTCACCTGGGCCAGAACAAGACTTGGGACAGAATTGTCCCTCACTTTCACTGGCCCCACATGTCTGAAGACACCAAGGAGTTTTGTCGCTCCTGTGTGACCTGCCAAGCCAGTGGGAAGGCAGGTGGCACCACAAAGGCCCCCCTGATACCACTACCTGTGGTGGGGGTTCCCTTTGAGAGGGTGGGGATTGACATAGTTGGTGCCATGGATCCCCAACCAGCATCTGGGCACCGGTTTATCCTGGTGGTGGTGGACTATGCCACCAGGTACACAGAAGCCATTCCCCTTAGGACCACTACAGCTCCTGTGGTGGCAAGGGCCCTCCTGGGAATTTTCTCAAGAGTGGGCTTTCCTAAGGAGGTAGTATCTGACAGAGATGCACACTTTATGTCCAGTTACTTGACTGCAATGTGGAAGGAGTGTGGAGTGACTTATAAGTTCACCACACCCTATCACCCACAATGCAATGGTTTAGTTGAGAGATTCAACAAAACCTTGAAGGGCATGATTAAAGGGCTCCCAGAAAAGCTTAGGCGAAGATAGGACATACTCTTGCCGTGCCTTTTATTTGCATACAGGGAGGTGCCTCAGAAGGGGGTTGGCTACAGCCCTTTTGAACTTTTGTTTGGCCATCCTGTTAGGGGTCCATTGTGTCTGGTGAAGGAAGGTTGGGAGTTACCTCTCAAACCCCCTAAACAGGACATAGTGGACTATGTACTTGGTCTCCGCTCCCAGATGGCTGAGTATATGAAAAAGGCAACCAAAAACCTTGAGGCTAGCCAGGAATTACAGAAAGCCTGGCATGACCAAAAGGCTGTGGTGACTGTTTACCAGCCAGTGCAGAAGGTGTGGGTGCTGGAGCCAGTGGCCCCAGCAGGCCTCCAAGACAAGTAGAGTGGCCCTTATACAATTGTTGAACAGAAGGGAGAGGTTACCTATCTGGTAGACATGGGAACTCCCAGGAGCCCCCACAGGGTGCTCCATGTCAACAGGCTGAAGCCATATGTGGACAGGGCTGACATGGGCTTGCTCATGGCAACTGATGAGGGACAGGAGGAGGAGAGTGACCCTCTCCCTGACCTGCTCTCTCAGAACCCTGATGATGGGTCCGTGGATGGTGTAGCCTTGGCAGGCAACCTCACTGCCCAGCAGCAAACTGATTGTAGACAGGTGCTCAATCAGTTCAGACACATGTTCTCTCTGACTCCAAGTCAGACCACCTGGTGCACTCATGAAGTGGACACTGGGGACAGTCTACCTGTTAAAAGTAAGATTTACAGGCAACCTGACCAGGTCAGGGACTGTATCAGGACAGAAGTCCAGAAAACGTTGGAACTGGGTGTCATTGAGCCTTCAGATAGCCCTTGGGCTAGTCCAGTGGTCCTGGTGTCAAAACCTCACACCAAAGATGGTAAGAGAGAAGTGAGGTTTTGTGTGGACTACAGAGGCCTCAATGCAGTCACTAGGACTGATGCCCATCCAGTCCCCAGGGCAGATGAGCTAATAGACACTTAGGCCTCAGCCAAGTATCTAAGCACATTTGACCTAACAGCTGGCTACTGCAGATCAGACTAGCTGAGGATGCAAAGCCAAAAACTGCATTTTCTACCCCTGGTGGGCTTTACCAGTTTGTGGTGATGCTCTTTGGTTTGAAAAATGCACCTGCCACTTTTCAGAGGTTGGTGAACACAGTCCTTACAGGTCTGGAAGCCTATAGGGCAATATATCTAGATGATATTGCTGTCTTTAGCTCCACCTGGGAGGATCACCTGGTCCACCTCAGAAATGTTTTGGAGGCCCTGCAGAAGGCAGGCCTAACTATCAATGCCACAAAGTGCCAGATAGGGAAGAGTCAGGTTGTGTACCTGGGCCACCTTGTGGGTGGAGGCCAGGTTCAACCATTGCAGAGCAAGATCCAGACCATCATGGACTAGGCTGCTCCAACTACCCAGACTCAGGTGAGAGCCTTTTTAGGCCTGACTGGGTACTACAGAAGATTTGTCAAGGGGTATGGATCAATAGTGACACCCCTGAATGACTTAACCTCTAATAAAATGACCAAAAAGGTTCAGTGGACAGTTAGCTGTCAAAAGGCATTTGATGACCTGAAGCAGGCCATGTGCACTGCTCCCATTCTGCAGAGTCCTGATTACTCCAAAAAGTTCATTGTGCAAACAGATGCATCTGAGTTGGGGGTAGGGGCTGTACTGTCACAGTTGAATGATGAAAGTCAGGATCAGCCAGTAGCTATTATTAGCAGAAGGCTGACTCCCAGAGAAAAACGTTGGTCAGCCATTGAGAGGGAGGCCTTTGCTGTGGTTTGGGCTCTGAAGAAGCTGAGGCCATACTTGTTTGGTACTCACTTCCTTGTTCAAACAGACCACAAGCCCCTCTTATGGCTAAAACAGATGAAGGGTGAAAACCCCAAACTTTTGAGGTGGTCCATTTCCCTACAGGGGATCGACTATACAGTGGTACATAGACCTGGGAGTAACCATGCCAATGCAGATGGACTCTCCAGATATTTCCACTTAGAACATGAATACTTAACTGGTAAAGGTTAGTTTAATGCCCCTGCATTTGGGGGGGGGTTGTGTAGAAGAGTAGGATCTGCCACTTATGGTTACCCCCACTTTTTGCTGGTGTATCACTGTTTTTCGACTTTATTCTGGCTGGGGCCCTGCTATTCAGGACCCCAGCCTAGCTGCTTCCTCTCTAAATTGATTCCCTGTACTTTAGGTACATCACAGATTGGATTCTGGAGTGCCCTTATAAGTCCCTAGTATATGGTATACTATGTACCCAGGGCATAGGTACCCCAGAGGCCTACCAGGGGCTGAAGCATGTATTGTGCCACCCCTGGAAGGCCATCCAAAATGACACCACAGGACTGCTACTGCAGCCTGGGTAAGGTGGTGCATGCACCCCTTGCAGAGATATAGGCTCACTATATCTCACCTAACACTGCACATAGAAAGCTTCAGTCACCCCTATGGCAGGCCTTATCAATCCTGAAGGCAGGGTGCTTGGTTATATGTGAGAGGGTGCCCATGCATGAGCAGAGCCCCTCTGCAGCCCTCGGAATCTCCTATCTGGGGTTGTCTGTGGTGCAGCCTGACCATATACTCTTAAGTGCATTATATCTAAACGGTAAATGCTAACTTTGGGACGGCTGCACAGAAACATGTTGTGTTTGGTGGCAAACACCTTGGAATCATATCCCCACACCAGTTCATGGTGTGGGAGTATGATCCCACCCTTCTAGAGGGAGAGACATGACAGCACCGGTATACCCGGTACCAACTAAACAGATCCTGGCATCACAAAATGGATGCTGCAGCCACAGACACGAGTCTGGCCTCCTGCTGCTGACCGAAACTCCGGCAGGGGAGGCCTGGACAATAGGTTTCCTGTCTCAGGGAGGTGTTACCACCTCCCAGACAGGCCTTAGTGGATTGGGGCTGGGTGGTGCACTCTCTGAGTGCTTTGAAGTCCTGCACTGGGGTCACATTTGGTGTCCTCGTGCATACCCCAGTTCAAACCGGTTGCAGGGGCTGCCAGCCCCTGCTCTGGCGCAAAACTGGACAAAGGAAATGGGTGTAGCCACCCCTCTTTCCAAACCCTCCCATAGGTGGGTCTCCAGATTTAGTCCAACCCCTTTTCTTAGTATAATTAAGGGAACCCTGGCAACAGGATTTTAGATATCCCTGGACGAAACTCTGAAGCTGAATCCTGGACCTTCGACGCTCTACATCAAGATTAGAGGACTGAAGAATCTCCCTTGGGGTCAAGGAGTGACTCCCCTGCTTGGCAGGCACCAATGAAGCATCTGTCTGGTCTGCATCGCTGAAGCTCCCGCCGGATGCCAAAGTCTTTGCATCACCAGAGGTAGATTTCCACACTTCCCTGAGGTTGCCCTGAGTCCCCAGTGAAGCTGAGGCCCGTAGCTGTCGTGGGTAATGTGGAACCGTGACCTCTGAACACCGAGTACATTTGCAAGTGCATCAACTTCCTGACATCTCTCGAAGCTGAGCTTTGAGATCCCAGTAGCCCTAGCCCCGAGCACCAACTGCAGTGAAGATCACTGGCCTACACTCCACGAGTGTCCCGTGGGCCAGCTCCAAGTGCAACCGCTCGAGGCTCCTTTGCAATCTCTAGTCCATTGGCTAGTGGGTCCCCACGAAGGCAACTCTTCAACTGCTTGGGCTTTTCTGGTTGCACCAGACTTGCCCTGACTTACCCTTGCTGGATGAATCCCTCAGACCTTGCTGGTCTGCACTGCAGCCTTTTCTTCACTTCCCCATGACTTGCCGTTGCCAAGGCTTGTTGGGTCCAATCCAGTTGCAGACACTGCAGCACTTGACAGACTTTGAGGTACAGCTTGAATCCAGCTCCTGGTCATCGTCAACACCTCCTGGGCCTCGTGGCTGAAGAGTCAAGGCACCTGTCAACTCACCTGAAGCACCCGACATCTGAGGGCATTCGACTATCGTGCCCCTGGTCACTGGCTAGTGACCCAGACTCTGTCCCCTCTGCTTTCAGGTCTTCCTTTTCCTCGATCCAGGCTTGGATCGCTCCGGACACTCTTCTTCTCCCCGGCAGCAGCACTTTTCCAGCGGTCGCCATTGAAACCGACGACGATTCCCAACACCTTTTAACACGTATGCACCCGGCTTCCCTGGGTGAGGTAACTCGAGTATTTCGGTACTCACGTGGGTGTGGGCCCTAGAAACTCTTAAGTTTTAAGGGGTTAACTGGAAGTCCTCTTCGAAGTGTCCCTTTTCTTTAAAAATCTAACCGCGACTTTCCCCTTAGAAGTCAACGGTGGCTCGCGGCTGTGTTCTCACACTGCACGCGTCCCCCGTGGGTCCCCTGTGTCACTACCTTGGGTGGTTCCTTGCGGTCCAAGCACTTCTACAGGCTCTAGGCCTTGTATCTAGTTCAGTCGTGGTTCTTATACCACTATTTAAGTATTTGGTTTAGTACGCCCCTAGGGCTCAAACGTGTATTGTGCTAAATACTGCTGATATTTGACTTGTAACTTATGTACTTCGAACTCTAGCCTCATAAAGAGACTAGAGGGGTGTGTTTAAGACTAAATACATATATTTTATATATATACCTGGTGTGGTCCTCTTTCATTTGGTCACTCAAGAGATTATAGACTGGTAAAACAAGCTGCTTTACATTCCTTCAAGACTTAGCCTGAAGGCTGCTCTCCATAGCTACCACTAGGATAGCTTTCAATAAAGGTTGTCTTTAACCTATCTCCATAAGGGGTTGTTTGGACTGGTGCAAGGTGCCCACTAGAACTAGTGGACAGCATATGTCAGGCCAACTTCTCACAGTAATACCTCCCTGTGACAGGAAACCTATTGTCCAGGCCTCCCCTGCTGTAGTTTCGGTCAGCAGTAGGAGGCGAGACTCGTGTCTGTGGCTGCAGCATCTATTTTGTGATGCCAGGGCTCTGTTTAGCTGGTACCGAGTATACCGGTGCTGTCATGTCTCTCCCTCTATAAGGGTGGGATCACATTCCCACACCAGTTACTGGTGTGGGGGTATGATTCCAAGGTGTTTGACACCAAACACGACATGTTTCCGTGCAGCCATCCCAAAGTTAGCATTTACTGTTGTGAGAAGATGGCCTGGTATATGCTGTCCACTAATTATAGTGGGCCCCTTGCACCAGTCCAAACAACCCCTTATTGGAGATAGGTTAAAGACAACCTTTATTGAAAGCTATCCTAGTGGTAGCTATGGAGAGCAGCCTTCAGGCTAAGTCTTGAAGGAATGTAAAGCAGCTTGTTTTACCATTCTATAATCTCTTGAGTGACCAAATGAAAGAGGACCACACCAGGTATATATATAAAATATATGTATTTAGTCTTAAACACACCCCTCTAGTCTCTTTATGAGGCTAGAGTTCGAAGTACATAGTTTACAAGTCAAATATCACCAGTAATAGCACAAATACACGTTTGAGCCCTAGGGGCGTACAAAACCATATACCAATAAAGTGGTATAAGAACCACGACTGAGCTAGACACAAGGCCTAGAGCCTATAGAAGTGCTTGGACCACAAGGAACCACCCAAGGTAGTGACACAGGGGACCCACCGGGGACATGTGCAGTGTTGGAACACAGCCGCGAATCACCGTTAGCTTCTATGGGGAAAGTCGTGGTTAGGTTTTTAAAAGGAAATGAAATTAAATGAAAAAAGTTTTTGTATAGCGCATGGCTACCCAGAAGCATCCCAGCGCTGCGGAGGTGGCTAGAGGGCAGATGGAATTACGGAAATAGCCAAGTTTTCAGATGTTTGCGGAATGTCAAGTGGTTGGTTTCCTTGCGGATGGTGAGAGGGAGGGAGTTCCAGAGTCTGGAGGCGTTATAGGAAAAGAGGCGGCCACCTGTCCGTGCCTTCTTAATTTTTGGGGTGTCGGCCAGGGAGAGATCATCAGAGCGTAGTTTTCTATTGGCTTTATATGGTTTGATCAGGTTTTTTATAATAGGAGGACCCTTGCCCTGGAAGATTTTGTGCGTGATGCAAAGGGCTTTAAAATGAATTCTCTCCTGTATCGGGAGCCAGGGGAGTGATCTTAAGGCAGGCTTGGCAGAGCACCTGTTTTTTGTGCCTGTGAGAAGTCTTGCTGCCAAATTCTGGACCACCTGTAGCTTAGCGATGACTAATTTGGGGGCCCCCAGATAGAGGGCGTTGACGTAGTCCAGTCTGGAGAGGATAAGCGCCTGGATTAGGAGCTTTCTAGAGTGGCAGGGTAGGAGAGGCAGTATTTTCCGCGTGGTTCGGAGCAGACCATAGCAAACAGCGGCGGTTTTCCTTGCTTGGGTTCTGAAAGTGAGGTCCTGGTCGAGCCAGATGCCCAAGCTCTTTATCTCTTTTTTTGGCAAAGGAGCTGGTCCCATACAGGTCGGCCACAGAGTGTTGGGGTTAAATGTAGATTGGTCGCCCAGCAGTAAGAGCTCCGTTTTTTCGCCGTTAAGTTTGAGGTGTGCTCTGTTCATCCGGCAAGTAACTTCTTTGAAGCAGGAGCACAAATCCACCGGGTACTGTTCCACCTGATTCAGTGTTACGATTAGTTGGGTGTCATCCGCGTAAGTAACCAGTTTAATTCTGAATGGGGTTACTATTTCTGCCAGTGGGGACATGTACACATTAAAAAGTGTAGGGCTCAAAGATGAGCCCTGGGGAACCCCACAGTGGAGTGGTACTGGTTGGGACCGGATGTTACCTTCAAATACCTGGAAGGTTCTCTTTTCCAGGAATGATTTCAGCCAGGATAAGGCCGAGCCTGTCACTCCTACTTTTTTGAGACGGTGTACCAGAGTGCAGTGGTTCACCGTGTCGAAGGCTACACTTAGGTCCAGGAGGATAATGGCGGCGGATCCCCCCCCGAGTAAAGAATCTTTCCAGCCTCCTCCACCACCGCTATCAGTGTAGTCTCAGTGCCCTGGCCAGGGCTGAAACCCGTCTGAGAAGAGTGGAGAAGACCAAAAGACTCGAGGTGAGCAGAGAGTTGGCGATTTACATATTTTTCTGCGACCTTGCTAATTCCAGGTAGCAAGGAGATGGGGCGATAGTTGCTCATCTCTGTGAGATCTAGGTGGGGTTTCTTTAGTAGTGCCTTTACCATGGCCTTTTTCCAGTCCAGGGGAACTATGCCCAATGTTAGGGAGGCATTGAGTAAAAATTAGTGATGGGGGAGTTGATGGTGGGTGTTGCTGACTTCAGGATATTAAACGGGGCCGGGTCGAGCGGGGAACCGCTCTTGATCAAGTCTAGGATAGGGGAGAGTAGTTCCTCTGTCAGAGGAGTGTATGATTCTAGGCAGTGAGCATTATTCTGAGGTTCTGATTTATGAGGCTCAGGGTAGTGTTCATTCTTGTTAGGTGGAAAGTGTTTTAGGATATTTTGAATTTTGGTAGAGAAAAATCCTGCTAATTCATCGCATCGATGGCCGGAGGGGTTGGGGGCTGGAGGTGGGTCGGGGGCTTTCAGGAGTTTTTTGACGATACGAAATGGTTCTCTGGAGGAATTAGAGGAGGATCGAATTTTTTCCTCATAATAGGCAGCCTGTGTTGTTTTTAATGATGCCACTTTATAGAATGTAATGGATGATCTATATTCGGCTTTTTTCTCACTGGCAAAGTCTTTCCTCCATGCTCTTTCTAGTCTTTTGCATTGTTGTTTTAGTTTGCGAAGTTCCGGAGTAAACCAGGGGGATTTGTTTGGTCCACTTTTTTTTAATAAGGTTTTTTTAGTTAATACTGTGTCCAGTGCATTCTCGATCCATGAGGAAAATTGTCTCTCTGCTACTGAGGGGTCGGGATCATATGTGGGTTTGGTTGATTCAAGTATGCAAGTCCAGTCCTCTATAATCAGTTTGGGCCATGGCCGGGCTTGGATGCATGAAGCTGGCGTGTGGGAGTCAGTAGTGAGTGGATGCCAAAAGAACGGAACTAAGAAGTGATCCGACCAGGGGATGGGGATAGGTTCCCTCCCTTTTAGTTCTGTTATGTTTGAAAAAATAGGGTTCCAGGAGATGACCTTTCGTGTGTGTAGCTTGGTGGATCTTTAGGTGTAGTTGGTAGGCTGCGAGGTCAAGAGCTAATTCGTCAGCCACTTTGTCCAGTGGGTTATCGAAATGCAAATTTAAATCCCCAAGAAGGTTAAAATTGGGTGAAACACTGGCCAGGGAGAAGACAGTTTCTAGTAGCGAGCTGCAGAATTGTCCCTGTGCTCCTGGGGGGCGGTATAGGAGGATGCCAACAAAAGAGCTTGCGGGGGTGAATTCAATGGAGAAGTGAACGTTTTCACAATCTAGGAGGGGGCTATCCAAGATTCGGCAAATTAGGTGGTCTTTGTATATGATTGCTATCCCGCCGCCCTTGCCACTTGTTCTGTCAAGGCGCTGAATCAAGTAGCCAGGGGGGAGAGACTGCACAACGTCGGGGTCTGAGCTTAGAGATAGTCAGGTCTCCGTGAAAGGAAAGGACACTTAGAAGAGGACTTGGAGCAAACCCCTTTAGAACTAGGCTGTTCTAGAGTCAATACCCATGGGAGCACCGGAGTACTCGAGTTACCTTACCCAGGGAAGCCGGGTGCATAGGTGTCTTTTGGTGTCGGTTTTTGTTGTCGTTTTCAATGGTGATCTGCTGCAGCAGGCTGCTGGCGACCAAGTCGAAACTGTCCAGGTGGATCCAAGAGTGGATTGAAGATCTGAAGGACCTGAAAGCAGAGGGGACAGAGTCTGGGTCACTAGCCAGTGACCAGGAAGGCGATGAGCGGATGCCCACCGATGTCGGGTGCTTCAGGTAGGTTGACAGTTGCTTTGACTCTTCAGCCACGAGGTCCAGGAGGCATCAACGACAACCAGGAGCTGGATTCGAGCTGCACCACAATGTCTGTCGATTGCTGCAGTGTCGGCGACTGGATTGGACCCAACAAGCCTTGGCAACAGCAAGTCACGTGGAAACAAAGAAAGGACGTTGAAGCAGACCAGCAAGGTCTGGGGGACTCACCCAGTGACAGTAAGTCAGGGCACGTTTGGAGCAACCAGGAAAGCCCAAGCAGAAGAAGAGTTGCCTTCGGGAGGGTCCACTAGCCAACGGACTAGTGACCGTGAAGGAGCCTTGAGTGGACGCACTTGGAGCTGGCTCACAGGACACTCGTAGAGGAAAGGCCAGTGTTCTTCGGTGCAGTTAGTGCTGGAGGCAGGGGCTACTCAGAGCCCAAAGCACAACTTCATGGGAGGCCAGGAAGATGATGCACTTACAAAAGTTCTCGGTGTCCAGGAGTCACGGTTCCACATTACCCACAACAGCTACATGCCTCAGCTTCACTTGGGTCTCAGGGCAGCCTCGGGGAAGTCTGGAAATCTACCTCTGGTGTTGCAAAGACTTCGGCGTCCGGCAGGAGCTTCAGCGATGCAGACCGGACAATTGCTTCTTAGGTGCCTGCCAAGCAGGGGAGTCACTCCTTGACCCCAAGGGAGATTCTTCAGTCCTCTAATCTTCAAGTAGAGCGTCGAAGGTCCAGGATTCGACTTCAGAGTTTCATCCAGGGTAATCTCTAGTCTTAAGGACTGGGGTCCCATACTTATACTAAGGTAGGGGGTTGGACATACTCTGGGGACCCACCTATGGGAAGGTCAGGGAAGAGGGGTGGTTACACCCATTCCCTTTGTCCAGTTTCACGCCAGAGCAGGGGCAGGTAGCCCCTGCAACCGGTTTGAACTGGGCTATGCACAGGGACACCAAATGTGCCCCCAGTGCAGGACTTCAAAGCACCAGAGAGTGCTCCCGCCCAGCCCCAATATACACTATCCTGTCTGGGGAGGTGGTTACACCTCCCTTCGACAGGAAACCTATTGTCCAGGCCTCCCCTGCCAGAGTTTCGGTCAGCAGCAGGAGGCCAGACCCGTGTCTGTGGCAGCGGCATCCATTTTGTGATGCCAGGGCTCTGAAAAGTTACTACCGGGTATACCGGTGTGTACATGTCTCTCCCTCTAGAAGGGTGGAATGTTACCCCCGCCGCCAGAACTGGCGGGGGGTAGTATTCCAAGATGTTTGACACCAAACACGACATTTTTCCGTGCAGCCATTCCAAAGTTAGCATTTAACGCGAGGTTACAATGCACTTAAGAGTATATGGCCAGGCTGCACCACAAACAGCATCAGAGGATTGGCTCCGAACGCTGCAGAGGGGCTCTGCTCATGCAGGGGCATCCTCTCACATAAAAACCATGCACTCTGCCTTTAGGATTGATAAGGCCTGCCTTAGGAGTGACTTATAGGTTTATATGTGTGTATGTATTTCGTGATATAGGTAACCTATATCACAGTAAGGGGTGCATGCACCACCTTACCCAGGCTGCAGTAGCAGACCTGTGGTGTCATTTTGGAGGGACTTCCAGGGGTGGCACAATACATGCTTCAGCCCCTGGTAGGCCTCTGGGGTGTCTATGCCCTGGCTACATAGTATACCATATACTAGGGACTTATAAGGGCACCCCAGAATCCAATCTGGGATGTACCTAAAGTACATGGAATCAATTTAGAGAGGAAGCAGCTAGGTTGGGGTCCTGAATAGCAGGGCCCCAGCCAGACTAAAGTCGAAAAACAGTGATACACCAGCAAAAAGTGGGGGTAACTATAAGAGGCAGATCCTACTCTCCTACACAACCCCCCCTCCCCCAAACGCAGGGACATTAAACTAACCTTGACCAGTTAAGTCTTCATGTTCTAAGTGGAAATATCTGGAGAGTTCATCTGCATTGGCATGGTTACTCCCAGGTCTATGTTCCACTGTATAGTCCATCCCCTGTAGGGAAATGGACCACCTAAAAAGTTTGGGGTTTTCACCCTTCATCTGTTTTAGCCATAGGAGGGGCTTGTTGACTGTTTGAACAAGGAAGTGAGTGCCAAACAAGTATGGCCTCAGCTTCTTCAGAGCCCAAACCACAGCAAAGGCCTCCCTCTCTATGGCTGACCAACGTTTCTCTCTGGGGTTCAGCCTTCTGCTAATAAAAGCTACTGGCTGATCCTGACCTTCATCATTCAACTGTGACAGTACAGCACCTACCCCCAACTCAGATGCATCTGTTTGCACAATGAACTTTTTGGAGTAGTCAGGACTTTGCAGAATGGGAGCAGTGCACATGGCCTGCTTCAGGTCATCAAATGCCTTTTGACAGCTAACTGTCCACTGAACCTTTTTGGGCATTTTCTTAGAGGTTAAGTCAATGAGGGGTGTCACTATTGATCCATACCCCTTGACAAATCTTCTGTAGTACCCAATCAGGCCCAAAAAGGCTCTCACCTGAGTCTGGGTAGTTGGAGCAGCGCAGTCCATGATGGTCTGGATCTTGTTCTGCAATGGTTGAACCTGGCCTCCACCCACAAGGTGGCCCAGGTGCACAACCTGACTCTGCCCTCTCTGGCACTTAGTGGCCTTGATAGTTAGGCCTTCCTTCTGCAGGGCCTCCAAAACATTTCTGAGGTGGACCAGGTGATCCTCCCAGGTGGAGCTAAAGACAGCAATATCATCAAGATATGCTGCACTATAGGCTTCCAGACCTGTAAGGACTGTGTTCACCAACCTCTGAAATGTGGCAGGTGCATTTTTCAAACCAAAGGGCATCACCACAAATTGGTAAAGCCCACCAGGGGTAGAAAATGCAGTTTTTGGCTTTGCATCATCAGCTAGTCTGATCTGCCAGTAGCCAGCTGTTAGGTCAAATGTGCTTAGATACTTGGCTGAGGCCAAAGTGTTTATTAGCTCATTTGCCCTGGGGATTGGATGGGCATCAGTCCTAGTGACTGCATTGAGGCCTCTGTAGTCCACACACAACCTCATCTCTCTCTTTCCATCTTTTGTGTGAGGTTTTGGCACCAGGACCACTGGACTAGCCCAAGGGCTATCTGAAGGCTCAATGACACCCAGTTCCAACATTGTCTGGACTTCTGTCCTGATACAGTCCCTGACCTGGTCAGGTTGCCTGTAAATCTTACTTTTAACAGGCAGACTGTCCCAAGTGTCCACTTCATGAGTGCACCAGGTGGTCTGACTTGGAGTCAGAGAGAACATGTGTCTGAACTGATTGAGCACCTGTCTACAATCAGTTTGCTGCTGGGCAGTGAGGCTGCCTGCCAAGGCTACACCATCCACTGACCCATCATCAGGGTTCTGAGAGAGCAGGTCAGGGAGAAGGTCACTCTCCTCCTCCTGGCCCTCATCAGTTGCCATGAACAAGCCCATGTCAGCCCTGTCCACATATGGCTTCAGCCTGTTGACATGGAGCACCCTGTGGGGGCTCCTGGGAGTTCCCATGTCTACCAGATAGGTAACCTCTCCCTTCTGTTTAACAATTGTATGTGGGCCACTCCACTTGTCTTGGAGGGCTGCTGGGGCCACTGGCTCCAGCACCCATACCTTCTGCACTGGCTGGTAAACAGTCAGCACAGCCTTTTGGTCATGCCAGGCTTTCTGTAATTCCTGGCTAGCCTCAAGATTTTTGGTTGCCTTTTTCATATACTCAGCCATCCGGGAGCGGAGACCAAGTACATAGTCCACTATGTCCTGTTTAGGGGGTTTGAGAGGTAACTCCTAACCTTCCTTCACCAGACACAATGGACCCCTAACAGGATGGCCAAACAAAAGTTCAAAAGGGCTGTAGCCAACCCCCTTCTGAGGCACCTACCTGTATGCAAATAAAAGGCAGGGCAAGAGTATGTCCCATCTACGCCTAGGCTTTTCTGGGAGCCTTTTAATCATGCCCTTCAAGGTTTTGTTGAATCTCTCAACTAAACCATTGCATTGTGGGTGATAGGGTGTGGTGAACTTATAAGTCACTCCACACTCCTTCCACATTGCATTCAAGTAACTGGACATAAAGTGTGCATCTCTGTCAGATACTACCTCCTTAGGAAAGCCCACTCTTGAGAAAATTCCCAGGAGGGCTCTTGCCACCACAGGAGCTGTAGAGGTCCTAAGGGGAATGGCTTGTGGGTACCTGGTGGCATGGTCCACCACCACCAGGATAAACCTGTGCCCAGATGCTGTTTGGGGATCCATGGGACCAACTATGTCAATCCCCAGACTCTCAAAGGGAACCCCCACCACAGGTAGTGGTATCGGGGGGCCTTTGTGGTGCCACCTGCCTTCCCACTTGCTTGGCAGGTTACACAGGAGCGACAAAACTCATTGGTGTCTTCAGACATGTGGGGCCAGTGAAAGTGAGGGACAATTCTGTCCCAAGTCTTGTTCTGGCCCAGGTGACCTGCTAAGGGAATATCATGGGCTAGTGTCAACAGGAAGCCCCTGAACTTCAGAGGTATAACCAACCTCCTGGCTGCTCCAGGCTTGGGGTCTCTACCCTCTGAGTACAGGAGTCCATCATCCCAATATATCTGATGGGTGCCACTAGCATTCCCAGCAGCCTCAGAAGCAGCCTGCTGTCTGAGGGGTTCAAGAGAGGGGCAGTTCAGCTGCTCCTGGCTCAGATCTGCTCTGGAAGGGCCCCCTGTCCCCAAGAACTCAACCTCATCAGCTTCAAGTTCCTCTGGGACAGTTCCTTCTTCAGGCCTGAGATCAGCCTCCTCAAAAGTCTGATCTTCCTCCTGAGCCAAGGGGGAAGGCACTGCCTTAACCCTACTGCTCCTTTTCTTGGGAGGCACCTGGTCCATTATTCCAGAATCCAGGGCCTGTTCAGCTTTTAACATTTTTGCCTGTGACCTGGTCACAGCAAAGACATGTGCAGGGGTCCCTAGCATTTCTGCATGTTTCCTGAGCTCCACCTCTGCCCAAGCTGAGGTTTCAAGATCATTGCCAAGCAAGCATTCAACTTGTAGGTCTGCACTCACCACAACCTTCTTAAGGCCAGTTACCCCTCCCCAGGAGAAGTTAAGAACTGCCAGAGAATGGTCTGTTCTGACATTGCTAGCATTGGTCACTTGGTACATTTCCCCAAGTATAATCTGCCCAGGATCCACAAGATCTTGTGTCACCATGGTGACACTTGCTGCTGTGTCCCTGAATGCCAAAGCCTCCCTTCCATTAATTAAAGGCTGCTGTCTGTATTTGCCCAAATTAGTGGGACTCACAAAGGGGGACATATCCATGCCCCCATTACAGACTAGGACAGCCTGAGTTGGCACTCTGACTAGGCCAGAGTCCATCTCAGTACCCAGGGTCAACCCTACTAAACCCTTATTCTGAGTGTTTCCACCACAACTTGTAGCTGGACTAGGGGGAACAGTTGCCTTAGGGGCAAGGGTGGCTGGAGTGGAGTCTTTGGACTTGGTGCAATCACTGGTCCAGTGAGTCTTTTGCTTACAGACTTTGCACCATGGTTTCTTTTGGCCTTTTCCTTTATTAGACTGGGAATCCCCACCTGAAGAAGATTTTTGGGTGCCTTGTGAAGACTTTTGGTCTTTACCCTTCTCCCCATCCTTATCAGAGTTTTTGGAATCTTGTTTCTTCTGATCACCACCTTGGTTCTGTACTTTCTGCTTCACCCTGGTTCTGACCCATTTGTCTGCCTTCTTTCCCAATTCTTGGGGAGAGGTCAGATCAGAGTCAACCAGGTACTGATGATGCAACTGTGTGAGAAGTTGGCCTGGTATATGCTGTCCACTAATTATAGTGGGCACCTTGCACCAGGGCAAACAACCCCTTATTGGAGATAGGTTAAAGACAACCTTTATTGAAAGCTATCCTAGTGTTAGCTATGGAGAGCAGCCTTCAGGCTAAGTCTTGAAGGAATGTAAAGCAGCTTGTTTTACCAGTCTATAATCTCTTGAGTGACCAAATGAAAGAGGACCACACCAAGTATATATATAAAATATATGTATTTAGTCTTAAACACACCCCTCTAGACTCTTTATGAAGCTAGAGTTCGAAGTACATAGTTTACAAGTCAAATATCAACAGTAATAGCACAAATACAGGTTTGAGCCCTAGGGGCGTACCAAACCATATACCAATAAAGTGGTATAAGAACCACGACTGAGCTAAACACAAGGCCTAGAGCCTGTAGAAGGGCTTGGACCCCAAGGAACCACCCAAGGTGGTGACACAGGGGACCCACGGGGGACACGTGCAGTTTGAGAACACAGCCACGAGCCACTGTTGACTTCTATGGGGAAAGTCGCGGTTAAGTTTTTAAAAGGAAAGGAACCTTAGAGGAGAACTTGGAGCAAACCCCTTTAGAACTAGGCAGTTCTAGAGTCAATACCCATGGGAGCACCGGAGTCGTCGAGTTACCTCACCCAGGGAAGCCGGGTGCATAGGTGTCTTTTGGCGTCGGGTTTCGTCGTCGTTTTCAATGGCGATCTGCTGCAGCAGGCTGCTGGCGACCAAGTCGAAAGTGTCCGGGTGGATCCAAAAGTGGATCGAAGATCTGAAGGACCTGAAAGCAGAGGGTACAGAGTCTTGGTCACTAGCCAGTGACCAGGAAGGCGATGAGCAGATGCCCACCGATTTCGGGTGCTTCAGGTAGGTTGATGGTCGCCTTGACTCTTCAGCCACGAGGTCCAGGAGGTGTCGACGACAACCAGGAGCTGGATTTGAGCTGCCCCACGAGATCTGTCGATTGCTGCGGTGTCGGCGACCAGATTGGACCCAACAAGCCTTGGCAATGGCAAGTCACGTGGAAACAAAGAAAGGACATTGATGCAGACCAGCAAGGTCTGGGGACTCACCCAGTGAGGGTTAGTCAGGGCAACTCTGGAGCAACCAGGAAAGCCCAAGCAGAAGAAGAGTTGCCTTCGGGAGGGCCCACTAGCCAATGGATTAGCGACCGCAAAGGAGCCTCGAGTGGACGCACTAGGAGATGGCTCACAGGACACTTGTGGAGTGGAGACCAGTGATCTTCAGTGCAGTCGGTGCTGGAGGCGGGGGCTACTCGGAGCCCAAAGCACAATTTCGTGGGAGATCAGGAAGAGGATGCATTTGCAAAAGTTCTCGGTGTCCAGGGGTCATGGTTCCACTTTACCCACGACAGCTACGTGCCTCAGCTTCGCTGGGGTCTCAGGGCAGCCTCGTCGAAGTCTGGAAATCCACCTCTGGTGTTGCAAAGACTTCGGCGTCCGGCAGGAGCTTCAGCGATGGAGA
This sequence comes from Calotriton arnoldi, assembly GCA_963921515.1. Taxonomy (NCBI): domain Eukaryota; kingdom Metazoa; phylum Chordata; class Amphibia; order Caudata; family Salamandridae; genus Calotriton; species Calotriton arnoldi. Next base: position 1,005,801 of record CAWUFW010004092.1, read on the forward strand.
CTGGACAATTGCTTCTTAGGTGCAGACGAGTGACTTATAGGTTTATATGTGTGTGTGCAATGGTAGTGATATACGTAGCCTATACCACAGTAAGTGGTGCCTGCACCACCTTACCCAGGCTGCAGTAGCAGGCCTGTGGTGTCATTTTCGAGGGCCTCCCAGGGGTGGCATAATACATGCTTCAGCCCCTGGTAGGCCTCTGGGGTACCTATGCCCTGGGTACATAGTATACCATATACTAGGGACTTATAAGGGCACTCCAGAATCCAATCAGAGATGTGCCTAAGGAACATGGAATCCATTTATAAGAGAAAGCAGATAGGCTGGGGACCTGAATATCAGGCTCCCAGCCAAACTAAGTCAAAAACCATCAAAACACCAGAAAAAAAGTGGGGGCAACCATGTAGTCAGATTCCACCTTCCTACACCAGATTGGATTCTGGAGTGCCCTTATAAGTCCCTAGTATATGGTATACTATGTACCCAGGGCATAGGTACCCCAGAGGCCTACCAGGGGCTGAAGCATGTATTATGCCACCCCTGGGAGGCCCTCCAAAATGACACCACAGGCCTGCTACTGCAGCCTGGGTAAGGTGGTGCAGGCACCCCTTACTGTGGTATAGGCTACCTATATCACTACCATTGCACACACATATAAACCTATAAGTCACTCCTATGGCAGGCCTGAACAATCCTGAAGGTAGAGTGCTTGGTTTTTATGTGAGAGGGTGCCCCTGCATGAGCAGAGCCACTCTGCAGTGTTCGGAGCCACTCCTCTGATGCTGTTTGTGGTGCAGCATGACCATATACTCTTAAGGGCTTTATAACCTCGCGTTAAATGCTAACTTTGGGATGCCTGCACAGAAACATGTCGTGTTTGGTGTCAAACATCTTGGAATACTACCCCCCCGCCAGTTCTGGCGGTGGGGGTAGCATTCCACCCTTCTAGAGGGAGAGACATGTCCACACCGGGCTAACCGGTATTAACTTTACAGAGCCCTGGCATCACAAAATGGATGCCGCTGCCACAGACACGGGTCTGGCCTCCTGCTGCTGACCGAAACTCCGGCAGGGGAGGCCTGGGCAATAGGTTTCCTGTCGAAGGGAGGTGTAACCACCTCCCCACACAAGATAGTGTGTATTGGGGCTGGGCGAGAGCACACTCTGGGGCTTTGAAGTCCTGCACTGGGGGCACATTTGGTGTCCCTGTGCATAGGCCAGTTCAAACCGGTTGCAGGGGCTACCTGCCCCTGCTCTGGCATGAAACTGGACAAAGGGAATGGGTGTAACCACCCCTCTTCCCTGACCCTCCCATAGGTGGGTCCCCAGAGTATGTCCAACCCCCTACCTTAGTATAAGTATGGGACCCCAGTCCTTAGGACTTTAGATTGCCCTGGACGAAACTCTGAAGCCGAATCCTGGACCTTCAACGCTCTACTTGAAGATTAGAGGACTGAAGAATCTCCCTTAGGGTCAAGGAGTGACTCCCCTGCTTGGCAGGCACCTAGGAAGCAATTGTCCGGTCTGCATCGCTGAAGCTCCCGCCAGACGCTGAAGTCTTTGCAACACCAGAGGTGGATTTCCAAAATTCCCCGAGGCTGCCCTGAGACCCCAGCAAAGCTGAGGTACGTAGCTGTCGTGGGTAACGTGGAACCGTGACCCCTGGACACCAAGAACTTTTGTAAGTGCATCCTCTTCCTGGTGTCCCACGAAGTTGTGCTTTGGGCTTCAAGTAGTCTCGCCTCCAGCACCCACTGCACCGAAGATCACTGGCCTCCACTCCACGAGTGTCCTGTGATCCAGCTCCAAGTGTTTCCACTCGAGGTTCCTTCGTGGTCGCTAGTCCGTTGGCTAGTGGGCCCTCCCGAAGGCAACTCTTCTTCTGCTTGGGCTTTCCTGGTTGCTCCAGATGTGCCCTGACTTACTCTCGCTGGGTGAGTCCCCCAGACCTTGTTGGTCTGCATCAACGTCCTTTCTTTGTTTCCACGTGACTTGCCGTTGCTAAGGCTTGTTAGGTTCAATCCGGTGGCCGATACCGCAGCAATTGACAGACTTTGTCGGACAGCTCAAATCCAGCTCCTGGTTGTCGTCGACAGCTCCTGGACCTCGTGGCTGAAGAGTCAAGGTGACTGTCAACCTACCTGAAGCACCCGACATCGGTGGGCATCTTCTCATCGCCTTCCTGGTCACTGGCTAGTGACCCAGACCCTGTCCCCTCTGCTTTCAGGTCCTTCAGATATTCAATCCACTCTTGGATCCACCCGGACACTTTCGACTTGGTCGCCCGCAGCCTGCTGCAGCAGATCGCCATTGAGAACGACGACGAAACCCGACACCAAAAGACACCTATGCACCCAGCTTCCCTGGGTGAGGTAACTCGAGTACTCCGGTGCTCCCGTGGGTATTGACTCTAGAACGGCCTAGTTCTAAAGGGGTTTGCTCCAAGTCCTCCTCTAAGTGTCCTTTCCTTTTTAAAACCTAACCGCGACTTTCCCCATAGAAGTCAACAGTGGCTCGCGGCTGTGTTCTCACACTGCCCGCGTCCCCCGTGGGTCCCCTGTGTCACTACCTTGGGTGGTTCCTTGGGGTCCAAGCCCTTCTACAGGCTCTAGGCCTTGTTTCCAGCTCAGTCGTGGTTCTTATACCACTTTATTGGTATATGGTTTGGTACGCCCCTAGGGCTCAAACGTGTATTTGTGCTATTACTGTTGATATTTGACTTGTAAACTATGTACTTCGAACTCTAGCCTCATAAAGAGACTAGAGGGGTGTGTTTAAGACTAAATACATATATTTTATATATATACCTGGTGTGGTCCTCTTTCATTTGGTCACTCAAGAGATTATAGACTAGTAAAACAAGCTGCTTTACATTCCTTCAAGACTTAGCCTGAAGGCTGCTCTCCATAGCTACCACTAGGATAGCTTTCAATAAAGGTTGTCTTTAACCTATCTCCAATAAGGGGTTGTTTGGACTGGTGCAAGGTGCCCACTATAATTAGTGGACAGCATATACCAGGCCAACTTCTCACATCTGGGATGTACCTAAAGTACATGGAATCCATTTATAAGAGAAAGCAGATAGGCTGGGGACCTGAATAGCAGGTTCCCGGCCAAACTAAGTCAAAAACCGGAAAAACGCCAGAAAAAAAGTGGGGGCAACCATGTAGTCAGATTCCACCTTCCTACATAACCCCCCCCCAAACGAAAGGAGATAAGGCTAACCTTGGCCAGTTGAGCATTTATTGACTAAATGGCCATATAAGGAAGTACCTGCACTAGCATGGTTACCCCCTGTCTTATGGTCCACTAAGCCATCCCTCACCCTAAGGGTATGAGAGGGTCTCCACCATGGGGAATTACTACCTGTGGTGTGCTTTGGTAAAGTAAAAGGCTGATGAGGTGTCTGAGTAGGGAAGTGAGACCCTATGAAAGTTGGTCTCAGCTTCCTCAGATCACTGGTCACCATGTATGCCTGTCTTTCCATGACTGAGTTGCACTTTGCTCTAAGGGTCAACCCTTGGCTGCCTACAGCTGGGGGTTGGGTCCCTTTGGGTGGAACACTGGAGGGACATGGCAGGTTTGGAACCTTTGGGTCCCAGGTTAGCCCTTGCCTAACAGAGTCCTTCTGGGGAAAGTCCCTACACAAAGGTATGGGGGATCTCTCAGTATGTTGAGGAATTTTCACCTGGCTAGGGCTACTAGAATGGGTGCCCCTAATCTGCTGATGGGGGGGGTTCCTCTGGACAGAGGGCCCTGTGGGGTCCACTGACCTTCCTGACCTCTGCAGCCCTGGGCTGACTGAGGCAGGGTAGAGAGGGGCAGGTTACCTGCTCCAGACTGGATACCACCTTGGAAGGGTCCTCTGCCATCAGGGGTGTGGCCATGCCAGGCCTGACTACCTCTGGGGCAGTTCCTTCACTAGGGGTAGGATCAGTTCCCTGAAGAGGCTGACCCTTTCCTACTGTCTGGGGGGAGGAAGACTTTTCTTCAACCCTTGTGCTCTCTTTTGGGGGGAAGTGGGCCATTCTTCCAGGCTCCATCTCTCCAACATTTCCCTGGGCTTGGGCTGTGGCCATCACAGCCCCACTAACTCTTTCAGGGATGCCCAGCATTCTCAGATGGACTTGGTGTTCAACTTCAACCCAGGCTGAAAGTTCCAAATCATTGCCCATCAGGCAATCTACAGGCAAGTTGGGGGACTCTGCCACTCTTTTTGGGCCTGTGACCCCTTCCCAGCTGAGATTGACTATGGCCATGGGGTGATCTGTACTGACACCATTAATGTTGGTCACCTGGTATTTAAAATCAGGTAAAAGCTGGTGAGGGGCGACTAGTTTCCCTGCCACCATGGTGACACTAGCCCCTGTGTCCCTGAATGCCACAGCTTTCTGACCATTAATCATTGGCTCCAGTCTGTACCTGCCCAATGCTTTGGGACCCATGGTAAAGGTGGCAAATCCTATACCACCATCAGAGTCATAGGAGTCTGTTGAGGGAGTCCTGTCTAAACTAGGGCCCACCTTTGTTCCCCTTGCAAAAGCACCTAACTTTTTGGGTGCACTACTCCCAACTGGAGGATTACTACTGGTAGTACCAGGAGGGGTGGTAGTATTTGTTGGAGGAACATTTTCTTTATTGCCCATCCTGGGGCAACTGGGATCAGTTTTCCAGTGCCCAGGCTCTTCTCTACAGTGAGGAGCTTGTCTCTACCTTTGTCTGCAAAGGAGAGCCACAAGATTGCTGCCCACTGCTCCTGGGGACCCTCTGAACTTTACAGGCCCTCTCCAGTGCAGTAATCCATTTGTGGATGTCATCCCCACTCTGGTAGGGAGGGACAATCTTGCTCAGGTTTCTATGGTCATAAGACCTTTCCCTACCACTAGGGAAGTTGCTGCCACCATGGGACTCTAGTCCCAACTTTCTTCTTTGTCTTTGAATCTCTAGGGACTCCCTGACTATAGCCAACTGCTCTCTTCGGATTCTCATCTGAGTTTTCCCATACTTGAGCAGTCTCTCTTTCCTCTCACTGGAGGATTCCCTCCTATGAGAGGAAACAGAGGTCCCTACTGAGGTGTCAGAGTGGTTAGACTCCTGAGTAGGAGATCTAGACCTTCTGGGCACACTAACAACTCTTCCTGGGGGGACAAAGGGGAGGTCATTCTGATCCTCCTCCTCCTCAGGAGCAGCTCCATTTTCCAGGGTAGGATCATTGTCATCCTCCTGGCCAGTTTCAGAGGTCAGGTCCTGGGTATTTTTGCCCCTGGTCCCTCCCTCATCTTCTGCCCCACCCTCTCTGCCTACCCTTACAGACCCTATGGGTCTTCTAAGATAATCTAGCAGAAGCATCTCCAGGAGACGTTGGGTGTTGGCACTTTTGCCTGTCTTCAACTTCCTAATCTTGCACAACTTTCTCAATTCCAAGAATGGGAGGTTGTCATATTTGGATGGCAGGAGCCCACTGGTTCCTGGTAGTGAAGACATTACTAGTGAGGTGTGGTGTATGCACTACCTACTCTAGTGTGGCCTACTAAACTCTCTTGAGTTGTAGAAAGGGTGTGCTAGCCCTTAACACACAACTCTAAGTTCAGTAGAACTTACTGTATACTAAGCTTGTTTTACATGTACCTAAGGTACCTTTAGTGGTTTTCAGTTGATCAATTCAATTGAGATTATCTGGTAAAACAATAGCAAGCTGGAATCCCACACGCTGCACACCAATGTGAGAAGTTAGCCTGGTATATGCTGTCCACTAATTATAGTGGGTACATTGCACCAGTCCAAACAACCACTTATTGGAGATAGGTTAAAGACAACCTTTATTGAAAGCTATCCTAGTGGTAGCTATGGAGAGCAGCCTTCAGGCTAAGTCTTGAAGGAATGTAAAGCAGCTTGTTTTACCAGTCTATAATCTCTTGAGTGACCAAATGAAAGAGGACCACACCAGGTATATATATAAAATATATGTATTTAGTCTTAAACACCCCCTCTAGTCTCTTTATGAGGCTAGAGTTCGAAGTACATAGTTTACAAGTCAAATATCAACAGTAATAGCACAAATACACGTTTGAGCCCTAGGGGCGTACCAAACCATATACCAATAAAGTGGTATAAGAACCACGACTGAGCTAGACACAAGGCATAGAGCCTGTAGAAGGGCTTGGACCCCAAGGAACCACCCAAGGTAGTGAGACAGGGGACCCACGGGGGACGCGTGCAGTGTGAGAACACAGCCGCGAGCCACCGTTGACTTCTGTGGCGAAAGTCGCGGTTGGATTTTTAAAAGGAAAGGACACTTAGAGGAGGACTTGGAGCAAACCCCTTTAGAACTAGGCAGTTCTAGAGTCAATACCCACGGGAGCACCGGAGTCCTCGAGTTACCTCACCCAGGGAAGCCGGGTGCATAGGTGTCTTTTGGTGTCGGGTTTCGTCGTCGTTTTCAATGGCGATCTGCTGCAGCAGGCTGCTGGTGACCAAGTCGAAAGTGTCCGGGTGGATCCAAGAGTGGATCGAAGATCTGAAGGACCTGAAAGCAGAGGGGACAGAGTCTGGGTCACTAGCCAGTGACCCAGGAAGGCGATGAGCAGATGCCCACCGATGTCAGGTGCTTCAGGTAGGTTGACGGTCGTCTTGACTCTTCAGCCACGAGGTCCAGGAGGCATCGACAATGACCAGGAGCTGGATTCGAGCTATCCCACGACGTCTGTCGATTGCTGCCGTGTCGGCGACCGGATTGGACCCAACAAGCCTTGGCAACGGCAAGTCACGTGAAAACAAAGAAAGGACGCTGATGCAGACCAGCAAGGTCTGGGGGACTCACCCAGCGAGGGTAAGTCAGGGCACATCTGGAGCAACCATTAAAGCCCAAACAGAAGAAGAGTTGCCTTCAGGAGGGCCCACTAGCCAACGGACTAGCGACCGCGAAGGAGCCTCGAGTGGATGCACTTGGAGCTGGCTCACAGGACACTCGTGGAGTGCATTCGGTGCTGGAGGCGGGGGCTACTAGGAGCCCAAAGCACAACTTCGTAGGAGACCAGAAAGAGGATGCACTTACAAAAGTTCTCGGTGCCCAGGCGTCACGGTTCCATGTTACGCATGACAGCTACGTGCCTCAGCTTCGTGGGGGTCTCAGGGCAGCCTCGGGGAAGTCTGGAAATCTACCTCTGGTGTTGCAAAGACTTCGGCTCCGGCAGGAGCTTCATCGATGCAGACAGGACAATTGCTTCTTAGGTGCCTGCCAAGCAGGGGAGTCACTCCTTGACCCCAAGGGAGATTCTTCAGTCCTCTAATCTTAATGTAGAGCGTCGAAGGGCCAGGATTCAGCTTCAGAGTTTCGTCCAGGGATATCTAAAGTCCTAAGGACTGGGGTCCCATACTTATACCAAGTTAGGGGGTTGGACATAGTCTGGGGACCCACCTATGGGAGGGACAGGGAAGAGGGGTGGTTATACCCATTCCCTTTGTCCAGTTTCACGCCAGAGCAGGGGCAGGTAGCCCCTGCAACCAGTTTGAACTGGGCTATGCACAGGGACACCAAATGTGCCCACAGCGCAGGACTTCAAAGCACCAGAGTGCTCCCGCCCAGCCCCAATACACACTATCCTGTCTGGGGAGGTGGTTACACCTCCCTTCGACAGGAAACCTATTGTCCAGGCCTCCCCTGCTGGATTTTCGGTCAGCAGCAGGAGGCCAGACCCGTGTCTGTGGCAGCGGCATCCATTTTGTGATGCCAGGGCTCTGATAAGTTACTACCGGGTATACCGGTGTGTACATGTCTCTCCCTCTAGAAGGGTGGAATGCTACCCCCGCCGCCAGAACTGGCGGGGAGGTAGTATTCCAAGATGTTTGACACCAAACACAACATGTTTCCGTGCAGCCATCCCAAAGTTAGCATTTAACGCGCGGTTATAATGCACTTAAGAGTATATGGTCGGGCTGCACCACAAACAGCATCAGAGGATTGTCTCCGAACGCTGCAGAGGGGCTCTGCTCATGCAGGGGCACCCTCTCACATAAAAACCACGCACTCTGCCTTCAGGATTGTTAAGGCCTGCCATAGAAGTGACTTATAGGTTTATATGTGCGTGCAATGGTAGTGATATAGGTAGCCTATACCACTGTAAGGGGTGCATGTGACCTGTGGTGTCATTTTGGAGGGACTTCCAGGGGTGGCACAATACATGCTTCAGCCCCTGGTAGGCCTCTGGGGTGTCTATGCCCTGGGTACATAGTATACCATATACTAGGGACTTATAAGGGCACCCCAGAATCCAATCTGGGATGTACCTAAAGTACATGGAATCAATTTAGAGAGGAAGCAGCTAGGCTGGGGTCCTGAATAGCAGGGCCCCAGCCAGACTAATGTCGAAAAACAGTGATACACCAGCAAAAAGTGGGGGTAACCATAAGAGGCAGATCCTACTCTCCTACTCTCCTACTCTCCTACACACTGTCCTTGCAGCACTCTAATCATCCAGTCACTATCCATGTACTCATGAACTACTCATGCAGACCAGCCATCTCCTTGTCACTACCCATGCACTCCTCCAATCACCAATCCAGCATCATGTACTTATCCAATCACTCCACCAAAACCCAAGCACTTATAAATTCACCATGCACTCTCCGTGTGGTACTCTAATCATCCAGTCAGTACCCATGTACTCATGCAATGACCCAGTCACTAACACATGCACTGCTACAATCCCCTGTGCACTACCCATTCCGACCTCTAACCACCTACAAACTACTGATTCACTCCTCCAATTACCCAGGTAGTACCCATGCACTCCAGCAATCCCTCTGTCACTACCCATGTACTCCTCCAATCACCCATCCAGCATCATGTACTTATCCAGTCACTCAGCCAAAACCCAAGCATTTATAAAATCACCATGCACTCTCCTTGCAGTACTCTAATTATGCAGTCAGTACCCATGTACTCATCAATGACCCAGGCACTAACACATGCACTGCTACAATCCCCTGTGCACTACCCATTCAGACCTCTAACCACCTACACACTACTGATTCACTCCTCCAATTACCCAGGTAGTACCCATGCACTGCGGCAATCCCTCTGTCACTACCCATGCACTCCTCCAATCACCCAGTCAGCACCATGTAATTATCCAATCACTCTGCCAAAATCCAAGCACTTATAAATTCACCAAGCACTCTCCTTGCAGTACTCTAATCATCCAGTCATTACCCATGTACTTATGCAATGACCCAGGCACTAACACATGCACTGCTACAATCCCCTGAGCACTACTCATGCAGACCACCCATCTCCTTGTCACTACTCATGCACTCCTCCAATCACCCATCCAGCATCATGTACTTATCCAATCACTCTGCCAAAATCCAAGCACTTATACATTCACCATGCTCTCTCCTTGCAGTACTTTCATCATCAAGTCAGTACCCATGTACTTATCCAATCACTCCGCCAAAACCCAAGCACCTAAAAATTCACCAAACACTCTCTTTGCAGCACTCTAATCATCCTGTCACTACCCATGCACTCATGCAATGACCCAGGCACTAACTCATGCACTGCTACAATCCCCTGAGCACTACCCATGCAGTCAAGCTATCGCCCTGTCACTACCCATGCATTCCTCCAATCACCCAGCCAGCACCATGCACTTATGCAATGGCCCAGGCACTAACACATGCACTGCTACAATCCCCTGAGCACTTCCCATGCAGACCTCTAACCACATACACACCACTGATTCACTCCTCCAATTACCCAGGTAGTACCCATGCACTCCAGAAATCCCTCTCTCACTACCCATGCACTCCTCCAATCACCCATCCAGCATCATGTACTTATCCAATCACTCTGCCAAAATCCAAGCACATATAAAATCACCATGCACTCTCCTTGTAGCCCTCTAATCATCCAGTCACTACTCATGTACTCATGTAATGACCCAGTCACTAACTCATGGCAAATACAGAGGAGGTCATGCTAATCACAGGGGTACCCCAACGCATAGTGTTCCCTATTGTATGTAGTGTTTTCACTGTATTCTAAGTGTCTTTTAGCATAGCACTGGCTCTAGGCCTGGTTAGTCAGAGTCAGTTACCACCAGTACCTGTCAGCAAAAATTTGGGGGCAGAGGAGGACTTTCTGCTCCTCTGTTGGTTCTTTCTGCACATCTCTTGCCTCTTCCTGCACTTTTCTTCGTCTTTCTGGACTTCTGTTGCCTCTTTTTGCATTTGTCTTGCTTCTTTCTGCACTTTTCTTCACATGTCCTACCTTTGTAGGCATAGTTAGAAATTACCATTTAAAAAAACTTTGAAATTCACTGAAAAAACCATACGTTTCAGAGACGTTATAGTTAGAAATTAGCATTTAAAAAACCTTTGAAATTTACTGAAAAAACTATAGGTTTCAGGGACGTTATAGGTAGAAATTAGCATTTAAAAAACCTTAGAAATTCACTGGAATAACCACAGGTTTCAGGGACGTTATAGTTAGTTGGACATTTCACTCGTACAAAACTAACCCTGGGCGGTGAACTACGCTACGCTCGCAGAGCTTGCGAAGTTTCGGTAACTTCGCGATTCGCGTATAACGCGAAGTTACCGTGCACTATGCAATTTGCGGCGTAGCGTAGCTGTTTTTCTTCTTCGCGTGCTCAATATACGTTCTCGCGCGCGCAGTAACGACCTACTGTGATTCTGCGTTCACCGACGCGACTTCCTATCCGTTCGCGGGCGCCATGAGATTTGGAATCCGGCCGCACGATCCCGCGAGAGTGTGCGAACGCGAACACGTCATTCGGACGCTCGATCTGACTTCCCGCAGCAGTGTTGGTAAGATCGCGATCCCGAACACAAAGAAACTACAATCTGGCGAAGAATATCTCTCGAGCATCATAAAACCTTCTCGAAAATGATGGTTTTGCTCCAAAAAACTCCTCAGATTGTGATTTGGCTGTAGTCTTTTGTGCAATGAGTCCTTTTTCTTTTTTTACTTTTTTCCAAGAGGAAGGAAGTGCCCCTGATTCTCAAACTTCCTGTTCCTGTCCAGCAGGCTCCTCCCAGTGCTTTGTCCATGTGCTGTTCACTTTAATTTGGATTTGGAGCTGGAAGGATCACTTTTTGTATCTGTCTGCTGCATCATATCATTGGATTGGATTTGAGGAGTCTTGGATTTGAGATTTTACAAGTAAGTTGGAGAATTGGTGTTCTTGTTTGTTTGATTGGGGCTTGTTTGTACCTACATTTTTTTTGTGATTTCCATAGTTTTTAAAATTTATTGTTGTGGCCTGTAGTTTCGGCAGGGGCCTAGTTGTTTTCCTTTGATTGGAATTTCAGCCAGTAGGCCCAAAGGTACCCATGGGTGCATGTTTCTGTGGTGTCTGTTGAATTTAAACATCATGTAGGGCATGCAAGGATGGCATTGGATTGAATTGGTAAATGTGATTTTTGGGGTGTATTTCACTTTTTGGGTATAATATATACCTTTGTTGGATGTGTGTGTGTGCTTGTTGTGTAACTTTCCAACCTTTCGTAGCCCTGTGGATTTTCGTTTTTGCATTTTTGTATTAAAGCTGTGTTGTTTAGCAGGCCTCCTTTGTCTGGTCATATTATAGGCCTGCTTGAGTTCATTGTTTTCCATGGCCTGTTGTGACTGTGAGTGACCACGTGGCTTGGGGCCATTTTGTGGGGGTACTTTAGTAGTGTGCTGCTTTTTCCATATAGGCCTGCATGTCTTTTCTTTGTTCCCCTTGGCTTATGCTTTTTGTGGGTGGCCTGGCCATGTGGTGGTGGCCATTTTGTGGGACCAGCCACTGTGCTTTTGCCATAGGCCTCCAAGCTTGCGGCCTAGTCTGCCAGTAGGCCCAGAGGTAGTCATCCTCATGGGTGCATAAAAACTGTTTCTGTGTTGTCTGTTCAATTGTAACATAATTTAGGCCATGGATGGCATTGGATTGATTTGCAAAATGTGGGTTTTGGGGTGGTATTTCAGTTTTTGGGTGTTTGTTAAATAAATAGGCCTTTTCAGCCAGTAGGTAACCCTGGGCGTTCAGCTCGCGGACTTTGGGCAACTCCACACTGCGCGACAACGCGGACTTACACTTTTTATCTTCTTCGCGCGCTCAATATACGTTTTCGCGTGCGCGATAACGACTTTTTGTGACGATCGCGATGCCGAACACACAGCATTTACAATCTGGCAAAGAATATCTCTCGAGCAGCATAAAACCTTCTCGAAAATGATGATTTAGTTCATTTTGCACAAAAACCCCACAGGTTGTCATATAGATGTAGTTTGGTGAGCAAGGAGTCACTTTTTTTTGTTTTACAATTTTTTTCAACAGGAAGGAAGTTGCCCAGAGTCTCCAACTGCCTGGTCTGACTCCTGTCCTTTGTCTTCACTTTCTTCTTATTTTGGGTGGACTGGCGATGTGGGTGGCAGCCATTTTGTAAAGCCAGGCATTGTGCTTTTGCCATAGGCCTGCATTGTCTGTCTTGTGTTCCTTTTCTTGTTGTTGTGGGTGGTCTGGCCATGTGGTGGCGGACATTTTGTGGGACCAGCCACTGTGGTTTTGCCATAGGCCTCCAAGCTTGCGGCCTAGTCTGCCAGTAGGCCCAGAGGTAGTCATCCTCATGGGTGCATAAAAACTGTTTCTGTGTTGTCTGTTCAATTGTAACATAATTTAGGCCATGGATGGCATTGGATTGATTTGCAAAATGTGGGTTTTGGGGTGGTATTTCAGTTTTTGGGTGTTTGTTAAATAAATAGGCCTTTTCAGCCAGTAGGTAACCCTGTGCGTTCAGCTCGCGGACTTTGGGCAACTCCGCACTGCGCGACAACACGGACTTACACTTTTTATCTTCTTCGCGCGCTCAATATACGTTTTCGCGCGCGCGATAACGACTTTTTGTGACGATCGCTATGCCGAACACGCAGCATTTACAATCTGGCAAAGAATATCTCTCGAGCAGCATAAAACCTTCTCGAAAATGATGATTTAGTTAATTTTGCACAAAAAACTCCTCAGGTTGTCATTTAGATGTAGTTTGGTGAGCAAGGAGTCACTTTTTTTTGTTTTACAATTTTTTTCAACAGGAAGGAAGTTGTTGGGTGGCCTGGCCATGTGGTGGCGGCCATTTTGTGGGACCAGCCACTGTGCTTTTGCCATAGGCCTCCAAGCTTGCGGCCTAGTCTGCCAGTAGGCCCAGAGGTAGTCATCATGGGTGCATAAAAACTGTTTCTGTGTTGTCTGTGGAATTGTGACATCATTTAGGCCATGGATGGCATTGAATTGCAAAATGTCGGGTTTTTTGGAGTGTCTATTTCACTTTTTGGGTGTGTTAAATAAATGCCTTTTTTGTGTGTGTAATTATAATTATGTGGTGTTGTAGTGGTTGTCTAACTTTCAAAAGTGTTTTTAGCCATGTGGATTTTAGTTTTTGCATTAAAGCTGTGTGTGTTTTATAAGGCATCCTCCTTTGTCTGCCCATATTATATAGGCCTGCTTGAGTTCATTGTTTGCCGTGCCTTGTGCCTCTGAGTCACCATGTTGCTGGGGGCCATTTTGTGGTGGTAGTTAGTAGTGTGCTGTTTTTGCCACATAGGCCTGCGTGTCTTTACAGTGTTCCTCTTGTCTTACTGCTTCCAAATCCATCCCCATTGCCAGCTGCAGCTCCCTGATGCTGCTACATACATCCCACATGATGCCCAAATTTAGGCCAAACATGCTCCACTACATTTTAGTTTTTGTTCTTTACTATTCTTATTCTTCCAGAGTGTACACACACTAGCACTACACAGTAGCCAGGAAAGCCCTGGCCTTGTTGTCAATGTCTCATAAATGGCTACACTGTGTGTTGTTGTTCACCGAGTTTCTAAAAATGTAATAATTGAGGCCACCACACACTAAGTTCTATATTATATTTGTTTGATTTGTGCTATGTTTGACTGATGTTCTGGCTTTTTTGCTTTTAGGTGCACAAAGACTGAGGAGGAGGTGTGTCTCTCATCATTGCCCGTTGCACTGCCAGACAGACATCCTGCTGCTGTACACACAACACAACGTGACGTGTGACCACCTGACCAGACATCTCTGCAACTGAGTGCTGCTGACATCTGAAGAAGATGGGCCCAAAGAAAGCAGGTACCAGGTCCTCCAGTACCAAGAAAGTTGCTATTGAGAAGAAGGAACAGAAGAAGGAAGTGACACTTAAGTCTGGTGTGCCGGCCAATACCTTTTTTGGGCAAAACAAAATTACGCCTGCAGCAGCGGTGTCCGGGGGCAAGCTGGAGGCAGCACCTCCGCATCAGTGGGCCCAACCCACCAACCCAGGCCCAAACACATGAGTGTGGAAGAGGTAGCCAGCCTAATGGTGGAAAGCAGTGATGCTGAGCCTGAGATAAACTTATCGCTATCTCAAAGTAGTACCCAATCAACGCAGGAGGAAACACAGCAGATAAGTGGTCAACAACAGCAGCCGCAACCACCGCCCGCAATAGTAGTTGTTGTTCCTCCTGAAGTAGGGGCAGTTCAGGAAATTGAGCCTCATGCAGAGGTAGAAGAAGAAGCCACTCATTCAGAAGATCCATTGTCTTCCAAATCGCCAGCAAGGAAAAGGAGGGGTAGTTCATCAAGTTCTTCGCCAAGCCCCCCTTCTGATGATCTAGATGCCACTTGGAAGCCACAAACTGAGTCTGAGAGGGAGCCACGTTCCAAGACCAAGCTAGGGAAAAGGAAGGTTCCAGAAAGCCTTACACTTATGGAGGTCGATGTAGAACAGCAGGATGATGATGATGAGCCAGTCATCACGAACATCACTCCCGGCCCCGAGGAGATGGAGACCAACATTATTACCCTATCCAAAATCGCTGCGAGGGATGTAGCACGCATACCTCCACAGGTAACACCAACACGACTTACAGCTTCCATATTTGCATTAGCAAAGGCCCGGCAGCGATCTACATCCAGCACAACCACCACCTCAGTAGGAGTAGGTAGTGGTACAGCAGCACAGAGTCAAATTCAACACACACCCTCCAGTTCATCCGGCATTGGAAGTGGCACCTCCAGCAGGAGGACAAAGTTAAGCTCCCCAGTTTGGGACTTCTTTACGGTTAGCGAAAAGGAGGAGAACATTGCTATATGCTCCATTTGTAATACCTCTGTTAGTCGTGGTAAGCTTGGTACAAACTATGGTACCGGAGGCCAAATGACCCATCTGAATAAACACCACTTGATCAGCTGGGAGGACCACCTTCACGCCATAAAAACTGCAACCATTGGTGTTGGTGGGGATAAAGGAGTAGAAGATCCGATCATGGTGGAAGAGGAAGGACAGGGAGAAATTCTCTATGGGAGTGGTACAAAAGGTGTCACTGACCCCAGCAGTGCAGTGTTAACGTCGCCCACATCTTCAGCAACATCTCAGTGGCACAAGAGTAAGAGTCAGCCTGAGTCACCAAGGAGTACCAGGTCCGCAACCCCAAAAAGTGCGTTGTTGAGCCTAAGAGAAAGGAAAACCATGCAGCCTACCATTATCAGCATGTTTGGGGGGGAGGGGCAGTACGAACGCCACCACCCAATAGCATGTTTGTACAATGCGAAGCTGGCTAAAATGTTAGCACTGGACCTTCTCCCTTTTTCTTTTGTTGAAGGGGTGGGTTTTCTGGAATTTGTGTCAACCATCTGCCCAAAATGGCATGTTCTCAGCCGCTACTATTTTGCCAGAGTTGCTGTTCCAGCACTACATCACGACGTGCTGGAATTGCTTGGAAAAGCCTTGAAGCAGAGTGCTGTTCACAGTATCCACCTGACAACAGACATGTGGACCAGTTGCCAAGCCACAGATTACATGTGCATCACTGCACACTGGATCTCTTTGCGGGGGTTAGAGAACAGATATCTGCTGGTGTTGACGCTGCTGAGATTTTTCATGCCACTCGCAAACATGCAACTGTAGCCATGTTTGCCATGGAGAAATCTCATACTGCTGTAAACATTTTGGAAGAGTTTAACACCAAGGTCTTTGAGTGGCTGCGCCCAAGAGGGCTTACGATTGGTTTTGTTGCCACGGACAACGACAGTAATGTAGTTAAGGCCATGCTCAATGGTGGCTATTTCAGGGTCCCGTGTTTGGCACACTGCATTAACATTGTTGTTCAAGACTTTTTGAAAAATTAACCCAAAGTCAGCAACTTACTAGCCACCTGCAGAAGAATATGCACACATTTCAGCCATTTTTTTAAAGCCCGGAAGCAGCTGAGGGTCATTCAACGTGAGCAGAAAATGCCAGTCAAAGCACTCATCCAGGAGGTGCCAACACGTTGGAACTCAACTTATTACATGCTTGATCGTCTGTTTGAACTGTACATACCACTCAATGCTTATGTCATGCAAAGATTAGGGGAACCTACTGTGAGAGGCATGACCGTTGAGTAACCCTGGGCAAAGCACTACGCTACGCTCGCGTAGTTTGCGCTACTTCGCACAACGCGAATTGCACGTAGCACAGTGCAAACACGCGTAGCGTAGCGTAGTGCAGCGGTCATTTTTTGCTTGCTCGCGGTCCTCAACGTCAAGTTGGCGACCGCGAGCAAGCAAAATGACATCCCGGCGAGACTTTTCCTCGTTCGCGATCAGCAACATCAAGTTGCCGATCGCGAGCGTGGAAAATAAACCTCCCGGCGATATTCTCAACGCGGGGAGGTCAGGTTTCTCATTGCGAGTGGTCGCGTATGCTCGCGACCGCTCGCGATGAGAAACTACCAGTCCGCGTTGAGAGAGCTGCCGCTCGAGTAAAAATCTACTCGAGCGGCAGTAGAAGACAGCTCGCACTGTGCAAGATGCCGTTTTCAATGATTGCACAGTGCGGACAAGCATCCGGCACTGTGCAATGATTGCGAACAGCGCACTACGCAGTCCGCGTAGTGCTACGCGTAGCTCGCGTAGTGCGAACTGCACTTTGCGTAGCTTCGCGTAGCGCTACTTCGCGAACTACGCCCAGGCTTACCGTTGAGATGGGTCAATGGGACCTCATTAAGTGCCTGACTGAGATGCTACTTCCTTTTGAGATCTTCATACGTGAAGTCAGCAGGGAGGACTGTACTATGGGCCAAGCTATCCCATTGTTGCACATGCTAGAGCAACAGCTGAAGGAGGTGTCTGAAACGTACGCAGGTGTGGATGACAAACAAGACGCATATCATTTGGCGGAGACCTTAGCCGCTCGCTTATCTGAAAATACAAGGATTCAAAATAAGATTTTGTCACAACCACATTATATTAGTGCCACAATTTTGGATCCATGGTACAAAGTATTTCTGAACAGCAAGGCAGTAATTCCTTTTTCGGAAGTGGATGTTGCCAACTACAAAACTTTCATAGCTAAGGAAGCTACTATTTTCGAAAACGAACGGCTGTTAATTACAGGCCCCCCACCCCAGGCCTTAACAAGTACTACAGGGCATCCAGAGTCAAGTTCTACTTCGGAGCCTGAGGGCAGTGCGTTTGCCTCCCAGCAGTCACCAACACCAATAATAACATCAACAACAGCAAGAACAGGATCATCCACAGTACAATCTGCAACTGATTGGTTTCTACAGCAGGGGTATGGTAAGTCCAGTGCTGATGCAAAGGCAAAAGAGGCTGAGCACATCGGAGCACCCCTGAACATTGAGCGGACGGTCCAGGCCTATCTGGATGACCCAACAGAGGTCTTCATGGATCGAAACCCATTGGTGTATTGATATGGGAAAAGAAGCCAATGGACAGTGCTCAGCAGGCTGGCGATAAAGTATCTGGCTTCCCCTGTCACAAGTGTCTCTTCTGAGCGTGTTTTCAGTGCTGCTGGTGCCATTGTAACTTCGAAAAGGACCAGTCTCTCGCCCAAAAGCGTGGAGAGGTTAACCATGATCAAAATGAATCAGCACTTTATACCACCGGATTACAAAACACGTGAATCACAGCAGGAAGAGGAGAGCGACTTGTATGACGTAAATAGTGCTTTACAGGACCTACTTCTGTCCGAACCACCAGAGTTTGAGGACGAGCTCCTCTTCCCTGACAACTAGGCTTTCAAATTGTTACTTTCTTTCTTCCTTTATGTGTCTGTGTATCTGTCTTTCTGGTTCAAATCAAATCACAACAAATCCATCACCACCGTCTTCTCTTTTTATTTCCCTATTGGAGTTGCACGTCTGTGCATTTAACTGTCCACTCTTCAGAGTCCTGCTTCATCTTCCTGTCTCGCCCTAGTACATTTCCATCAAGCCAGACATTGGAGTCCAAGAAATGTTGCCTTTAACAGTCCCTCCATAAGAAGTGAAACGTGACTATAGCTATCCTCCATTTTGTTTCCGAGCCGAAACTCATCAGTGTCCGAAGGCTACCGCCTCTGCAGGCGTCCACATCCACAACTCTTCACTGTCAGAACTTGGGCAGGCATCCAAAAGTGAACTCATCAGTGTCCGAAGGCTACAGCCTCAGCAGGCATCCAAAGCTCCTCACTGTCAGGACAGAAGGTACTTGGCGGAGAAAGACAAGACTCTTCGAAGAAACTTGCTGACATTTGTGCAAACTCAAATGACCAGCACTGAGCGCTACCCAGGCTGCGGCCCATCATCACAGTGCAGTGCTGTGACCATGTGAAGCAACTTAAACTGTGAGAAAGTGCCACAGATGAATAAGACGAAAACCAAAACAGCGACTAACACTCAAAATGAATGTGGACTGGAGTAATGATGGGGCCACTGCCCCGTAAAAAGAAAACCACCCACCTGTCAGAACTGAGCATCTGATGATCTGACAGCCAAAGAGAAGAGCAAGACAGGTAATGATGGAATGCATTGGATGCTTGCAGACTCTGAGCGATTGCTGTTGTTTGTTGTTGATGTTGTGCATGAAGTCGAACTGTACTCTACTAGTTAATCTACAAAGTGACTCAAATCAAGTCAGTGACAGTCAATGTTTCCCTTCTTGTTGTTTAATAACCAAATTGTACTCCTACTACTGCAGGTGCAGGCCAATATCTGTTGCATTTTTTAATATGAATATGGACTTAATCGGAGTCACTACAGACTGAGTTGGAGTTGGACAACATGTACCACACCATGATGATGACCATACTATCTTTGCAGTCAGTCAGTTGGATCGGAGATGATTGAAGGAATAACTGCGTTTCACGAAGTGGCATAAGGTAAACATAAACACAACAATTCAACAAGAAAGTAAACACAGCAGACCTACATGTCCATGTAGTGGTGGAGTCGAGTCAAGTCACTCATGACTGACAGCGGCGCATAGATTTTGTCACTTAATTTTGAAAATGCTAAGTTGCTGTGTATATATATGCCTTGTTTTGTCTGGCTCTGTCAAAAATTACGGTAAATGGAGGTTGGGTCACGGACGGGCTGGTGCTGTGGTGGGCCTGTTCTGTCCTGTTGTTGTTGTAGCTTAGTGCTGTAAACAGAATATACACGATATATCCAAGCCGCCTCAGTCTGAAAGTGTTCTCTCTTCTCTTCTTGGACTCCACCGTAATTGATGTTTTTTTTTATTCATTGATTTTTCAATACCCCTTTTGTTTTTCCATCTAGATGTTACAGGCCGGCCTTTACCCTGTGTTATACTGGGAGACAGAACTCACATTTACCTTACCAATCCGCATCAGGAAGGCCACCAAGATTGATGTGCGGAGCGTCCATGGAAGATAGGACCAAGAGGAAGGACGAGATTCAACTCCACAATTTGACCCGGATAATAGTAACTTTAGTATCATTCATCATTCATCTTTTAATTAATTGGAATCCTTTTTTCTCTTCAATCATTACGACTGTATGTTGTTGTTTGTTTGCTAATTGATCCCTACTACTATTTTTTAATTTTCTTTGCTATCTTTAAAAGTAAGCCCAGTACAACATGGAATTTGGGTCTCACTGCTGCCGCCTCCTCCTCCTCCGCCTGAGCCACCAGCCGCCGGTACTCCTCACAGATGGCCTCCAGTTTCCGGCACCGGGCCCTGGCTGCCAACTCCTTCCGTGATGGTTTCTCTTGGGAAGGAGTATCTATATCAAGAAAGAAAAAGAATATTGTTGTAACCAGTACTCTTAGCAAAACAGTAACACAAAATTAATTCAACACATAATGGCACAGTAGCACTAGCAAGAAGCACAGTACATAACATTTCTGGTAATAATCTATCTATCCTCCCACTTCCTCGGCCTGTAACATTTGTGGGAGTTTCAGGCATTATACTAGCACTATGGACTCCAGTACACCAGTCTTCTTCTTATCTCTACTAGTTTAGCAAAATGACATAACCTGGTTGTAGTAGCCGGCATGCCAGCTCGGTCAACTATGCTTGCACCCAAGACAAACATACGAGTCTGACTCATGACGCAGACTCAGTTAGTTTGATTTACTACTGTCTGCATGTGGGGAAGCTTGTATTTTTCTATTACGGCTGGCACTGGCCATACTCTCTCTGTTACATGAAGGGCAATTGGTCAATTTCACTTTGACAGTGCCCTGGCTACTACAAAAAGGCAGATTATATAGCTGATCCAATGATCATTGCTTTTATATGGGACGACGACATAAGGTCAGTAGCGGTCGGTGGTGGGACTCGGGGAGTGCTGCCGGGCGGTGACGTAGGGAGGGGCAGGGTGGGGGGTAGTAAACTATGGATTACAGCCAATTACAGGTAAGTAAACATATAAATAAATAAAACTAATTTGTTGCGCCCACTGCATCGCTTTTGGCGGTGCAGTGCGCACAATTAAATTTGCTTTATTTATTTTTATCTTTACAGTAAAGTTACCTGTATTTGGCCGCGTAATACATTGTTTACTGCTACCCCCCACCCTGCCCCTCCCCACATCGGCTTTACTACTGTGGCGCGGTTTCTTTTACATTCCCTTAAAACTAAAACTGTGCATCCCGTGACAGTCTCCACCTATGCTGTCTTGATGAATATATACAGGCATCCATCCATTCTAAGTAAACGTCAATCATTCTTCTTAATCTCTCCACAAACCTTACTTTGTTTCACCAACAACAACCCATGCGTCCACTCACTCCGTTGCTTGCATTGGCTTAGAGTTTCACCAAAAACACCGCTGATGATTCTTGCTATCCACAGTATCCACCCATACTGTGTCGCCCACCCAGGCAGGCATCCATTCTTCTTTCACCTTCCACCCATCCTTCAACAACACATGCATCTGATTCCTATCAGCCACATATCCATGTTTCCAACGTATCCTTCTCTGCCAGTCATCATATTAAATCTCGCCCGTCCTTCCTCCTTCCACCCTTCTTTCCCTTTTTGTTCAACACATCCATCAAGGTCATCTGATCTGACTTTTAGTCTCCTCCATAAAACTTTCACAGCTGAGTTGGAGTCAGATAGAAGAGGCCATTGGTTAATCAAGTCACGCTGGTAATGCTATTGCTACTGCATTGCTAATGCTAAGTAAAGGGTGTCGTCTCTTCTTCAACCGTTGTATAATGTTAACTACAACAACTTCATACCTAATAAGTCTCAACAACAGTACAGTGAGTGAAGTCAACACACTTCCAGCTAGTGCAATGTCAATAAGTAATGAATATAACTTACCACCGCCCGCCACTGCTGCTGGCTCACCCCTGTAGCTCCTGCAGGTGCCGCATCTCCTGCCCCTCCGGAATGGTGGAATCGTCGCTGGCCCCGCCGGCACTGGTGGTCGCTACTACGCCTAGATAAAAACATGACACATTTTTAGATGCCTGTGTACACCTCCCCTATTTATTCTTTTTCACTAGCAAGATTGAAAAAAAAAGTTAATACATACATATTATACATCACATTCACTAGTCAAAATCGGGTACTAGAGTCAGTAGACACTAGTAGTGTTATTATGGTCCCTAGGGTCATTATTTATTATACTATACTCTACTCTTTGCAAAGTTAGCCTGAGCCATGCAACCATTTTTCGCTTCATGTCTTTTGCGCATGTTACCTCGCAGCTTGTTGTGCAGTAAGTAACAGTAAGACGCCTTTTTGAGCCCACATGAGCACATACAGCTACTGTCTGAGCGTTGCGTACAAGAGGTCGAAAAACAAGCCACTTTGTTATGGAGTCCGGTTAGTCCGTATTGCTTAGCATAGCCATAAGTAACATGTTACACTTTTTTGGCAGGACTGAGAAATGCTTGCATTATACTATCTAACGCGCACCATTTTTCTCAGGCAGAAGATTTCCTTCTACGAACCAGAGATTTCCAGAGCTTATTAATGATGCATGAGATGTAACCAGTAATTTTACGTTCTACGGTGAGGAGTCTCCCAGAATTCGCACTGATCTTTTGTCTTCTATCATCATGCACTTGTTGTAACAATGTTTATTGTTTTAATCTTATGCATTTTGCTGTTGGAGCTAGCTGGAGTACACTTAATTTTATAGAACAACATACAGAGCTTGTTAGTTGAAAATAAACCTTTTGAACTTACACATAGACTCTGTGGTATTTGGTGTGGTGGTGGTGGTGGACTTACACGAGTGAGTGAGCGAAAGGGTGTTATGTTCTGGGTTGTGTAATCATAATCATTGGGTATCTTCGGGTGGGGGTTCGGTGACCTAATGAGACACTATAGCTAGTCGTTCAGGGGATTGTGGGTTCACTTCTGACTGAGGTGTGAGGAACGTCCAAGTTCCAAACTCCCATCACCAACATCCTATTTCATTGTGCATAGTTCTGCATGGGGCTGTGCAGAATCCACACATCAGTAGTAGTATGTACAATATCCTATCAAAAATAGTCAAATATCTGGTTGAGCATTTTGTTTGTGGTAATTGTCAAAGCCTCAAGATTAAGAAGCCTAGAAGAGGACAACCGAAAGGACTGGACTCAGTGGCTAGAGCTATTAGTATTGGTCAATCTGAGTTTTATTCAAAACCGTACAATAAAGAGTGGCAATGCAAACTGGGCAAGCTTAGCGACAGACTAATAGTAGTAGTACAGAGTACATTCATAGCAGAGGCAGTTCAACTTAGACGCAGGGATAACCAGAATTTAGAAACAGATAGTGAAGATCAAAGAATCTTTTGTAAACAATAGAATTAGGGAGTGGAACCAGAAATAATAGTTCAGAAAAAATAAGGTGCAGTAAAAGTTAGGGCAATATAATTGTTAATATTAACCACTGGAGGACTTACTGGGACCAGCAGCAGGGCCCTCGGTAGAGGAGCGGTCCTCTGGTGGTTGTCCCGCCGACTCGGACCCCGTCTTCTTGCCCCTGGGTGCTGCAGATCAGTGATCATGTAAGATATAATAAAGAAAAGAAAGACACAAACATTAATGATTGCTGTGAAACAAATAAATTATCTAAAAAAACGCTCAAAAGAAAACATGTTTTAGGAAACAAACATTGCAATAAAATTGACCTATCTAATCCGATCGACTACTGGCTTGCGGGATTCACGGACAGTCTACTTATTTGGGGACACTAATTCAGTGTTCCATTCTGATTGATTCAAATAAAATCCAGAACACTAACTAAGCCTAAGTACCACCTGACCTAGCCCACCTATTCCAGGCGGGCCAATTGTTCATTAAGTCTGCATTTCCATTTTTTTCAGCCATCAAAAATGCATAGATGAGAAGGAGGACACATGCATAAAGTGCATAATGCATACACCAAATTGTTGGTTGGTTGCGTCTGATGTTCTGCAGCTGACTGACACTGCTAAGCTTACCAGTACCACTCACTAAACAAACTACAAAAGGTTCTACTAAGGACTGGGGTAAGCAGCACTCAGTGACAGAGGATGCGTCACGCAGACCGCTCAAAAAGTATCAACTAATAGTAACTAAACCTAGTATCAATCCATCCACCACTATTTGACAGGAGGACAAAGGAAGGACTACAGTCAATAGCATTACCTAACTGAAGTTCTCTAAAGTAAACTCTTACATAATAATAAGGACAAGCGAGCGCAAAGTTGCAAACAAGTAAGAATAGCGCCCAGCACCTGTGTCCTACAATCACAGAAGATTTTGAAACGTAATTTACCTGCAATGTAAGCAGCAGTATTCTTGTTATTTGTAAAAAATGTATACACAAATCACAATACTTATACTACTATATATATTAGCTACTCACCAAGCCCCACGACCTCGACACCTAGCAGGTCCAACAGGTCCTGCTCCCGGTCGAGGATGTCTGACCACCGGTGGGCCAGCTGGTTATGGGTGCTCCGGACCCCTGAGCAGCGAAACACTGCCCGGCGCACCTTCGCCCACCGGCGGTGACGCTCCTGGGTTGAGTACCCGGAGCCTGGCCTGCCGCCTGCTGCCAAGGTCAAGGGGAGGTGGCACTGAACAAAAAAAACAAGGGCAGCCACCTCCGCCTCACTAAAGAGCTGGCGGGCTTGCACCCCTGCAGGGCGCAGTCTGCCGCAAGGCAGGCGGCTCTTGGGCGCAGGCGCCTTGCCCTTCGAGCCGCTGCTGCTACCCTTCGCCATGGTTCTGGGGTGGGAGGAGGCGGAAAAGAAAATTTAGAAGGGAAAAATAAAGTTAGGGGAAGAAGTAGGAGCTTAAAGAAGAAAGTTATATAAAACAATCGAAAAGTAAAAAAAACACAGTAAAAAGTAGAAAAAAATGCAAAATATAGACTTAGGCAGAGAGAGAGATAGATAAGAAATAAAGAAAAATTGAAAAACAGTATAAAAAACTAAGGATTGCAAAGATTGAGGGAGGATAGAAAAGCAGGCCCAGAACCATAGCATAGAGTGGAAAAAGAAGATGGCCGCGCCCATCGCGACCGCGTGTGTAAATTTGCGCGATATTTCTCCCCAAGCACGCAAAAAACGTTGCGAACACGTACAACGCGTTCCCGAACATGGAATGCGCATCGCGAGCACGCTATACGCGACCCGGAACAGGAAATAAGGGATCGCGAACGGGCGGGACAAGTGAGAAAAACAAAATGGCCGCGCCCATAGGCGACCGCATGGGTAAGTTTGCGCCCCCCGAGCACGCAAACAGCGTCCCGAACACGCACAACGCGTCCCCGAGCAAGAAAAACGCATCACGATCGGGCGCGACAAGCAGCTACGCAAGCTCGTGTAGCTACGCGAAGCTCGCGTAGCCCCCTGACGTCTTCGCGTAGCTTCGCGTAGCGCGACTACGCAAACTACGCCCAGGGTTATACAAAACCAGAGTAATTCGGCCGTTATAGTTAGTTCAGCTAACTATAACTCGCGCCCCTGCAATGCACTGCTGATGACGTCACATATTACATCATTCACAACATGGTCGGTGACATTACTGATGACAGCACTGATGACATCTCAAATGACATCACTGATGACATCACTGATGACATCATCCACGTGATAATCTGATGCACCTCCTCATACCCTAATATAACCTTTGATACACCCACTCTAAAATACAGACTACCATTTTCGAAACCATAGACACACCAATACCAGTTAGTACATACCCACTCACTAATTCCTAGGTCTACACACACATCCACTCATTCACCCATACAGTCACTCATACATGCAGTCAACCATCAATACGGCATTATCATATGCACTCACATATTTATACAGACACTCACATACCGCCACTCATCCATAGAGTTACTCACACACCTAGTCAGTCATGCAAAGAATTAATCTCACTCCCATTTACTCACCTATACAGTTATGCACACACCACCTCACTTATTCAAACATATACTAACACATACTTACACTCTTATACAATAACTAATACAAGCACACACTGATCCATACAGCCACTCTCACAATCACTCACTCTCACATATATTCATTTATACACTCCAACACTCACATATACTGCCTTTCACATATGCAGTTACTCACACATGTACCACTGAGGCATACATTCACTCACCAACATACCCATACACACACTCACCCACCCATACAGCCCTTCACAGATGCACTCTTGAACCCATACACCCAGTGAATCATCCACTCACACATCTATGCACACCCCCACCCACCCACATACACACTCAGGCACCCATACAAATACTCAGGCAACCAATCGGTAGCCCATATAGACCCTCATTTAGCTACTCACCAACCCATGCAACCGCTTACACACCAACTGACAAACTAAACTGTGTGAATGTCTGTATCAGTCACTAACCCATGCATTCAGTAAGGCACATTTAATCACTCACTTATACAGTCAGTCACGCATCTACTAAATCATCCATCCAGACACTTATACACCCACTCATTCTTCAATACACCTTGGCATATATATAAAACATATTTAAACTTTATAGACACACACAATCACTGGATGATGTCATCAGTGATGTCATTTGAGATGTCATCAGTGATGTCATCAGTGATGTCACTGACCATGTCATGAATGATGTAATATGTGACGTCATCAGCAGTGCATTGCGGGGACGTGAGTTATAGTTAGCTGAACTAACTATAACGGCTGAATTTCTCTGGTTTTGTATGAGTGAAATGTCCAACTAACTATAACGTCCCTGAAACCTGTGGTTTTTTCAGTGAATATATATATACTTCTAGGCATCATGAACAGGGACAGGATTGCTGAGGAACTCTTCAGCAGTCTGGCTAAAGGGTACACAATGGTTGAATCACTAAATAGTGGAAACCAACAACGCAAAGAAGGCCTAAGAGAGAAATTTATCAGATTAGAAAGACTTAAGAAAAGTGAGAATTCTAAGTGGTGGGATGGTATTACAATCAAACAATACTTGAAGCTGGACAGAATTCCAAGGGGTCTTAGATCACTAATCTTGCACTCGTATGATGATTTGGATACAGATCTCCTTATGATATGGGAGAAAGAATTGACATCAAATTCAAGGTGACTAATGGGCATTCTAATAGAAAATGCAGAACGCAAAGTTAGAAGCTTACAAACAGAGATTGCAATGGTTGAATCAGAAATTCAGGATCTGAACCTTAAAGAAGCTACAGAAAAGAACTACACAATTTTGAATGAAATCATTCAGAAACACCAGGAAATCAAACAAAGAAAAGCACGCAAATTAAAAAGAGATGAGATAGATTAGAAACAGGACAGAATTTTTACGTGCGCCAGGAAATATGACCACATGTTGAATAGTGATACTAAAGAACAGGGAAAAATGACACAAGGGGCGGCCTCGGCAAGCTCTAGCTCAACATCTCTTAATACCACACACACGAGTGAGAGCGAACCTGAAACAGGATCAGATACTGCAGCACGTAGTCTGACAGACAACCGTTTTTTAAGGGAGGTGCGTATGATGAAAAGAGGAAACAGAGGAAAAGCAAAACGCAAGGAAGGTACAATAAAAAGACCCGAAGGGGGAAGAGAGGAGGGACAGGAAGAAGAGAGAGGGAGAATGAAACTAAGATCATGGGACAAACAGAATTAGAGGGAACCCAGAATTAAAATGTTGATGTGTTAAATATGTCAAATAAAGATCTGACAAATGACATGATAACTGTATTACAAAAAGGAATGGGTTTCTGTCCCAAGGAGGAGGGGGACATTTGTGAGCTAAAGGTAGATCTGTTTAAATTTGTGAGAAACTTCAAATTAAAGAAATTCTTCAATTTGAATCCTATAAGAAATAAAATACCAACCGAGAAGCCTTCTGACTATATGTCTAATGTTCTAACTATACAAGATGTACGTGACACAGAATTATTGTTATCAATCACAGATCTTGAACATGACCCTATAAATATGGAATGCCTCCTAGAGGACCTAAACATTAACACTGATCTAACTATCACAAGTGGACTTAAAAATAAATTCAAATGGACTCCGGTCCTACCAAGTGGCAACACAGTGGATATATTCCACAAGTTAGTACTGGGAGATCTGGAAAAACATAAAGTGAGACAATTGACCTATAAAGGGATACGCAATGACAATTTGACAAAAGGGGAATGTTTAGTACATGATAGAGCTGAAACAAGATGGGGATATTACTATCAGGGAAGCAGATGAAGGTGGGAATATAGTGGTTATGAATACAATTGAATATAACCAAGAAATAATATCGCAAATATCAGATATAGCTTGCTATGAGAAACTGAGTAACAATCCTATAGAACAATTGACTGACAAAATAAATAGACATCTAAAAACATGGTATGACAAATGTCTGATAGACAATGATGAATTAATGTATCTGAAAGTGGTGAGACCCAGATTTCCCTGTTGATACACTGTGCCCAAAGTACATAAAAATATGCCATTTCCAGTTTCCACCAGGCAGACCCATCATTTCCGGCATAGGAGGACCAACAGAAAAATTTCTCAGTATGTAGATTTATTCTTGCAACCATAAGTACATAACCTTCCTTCCTACATTAGGGATCCAAAACATATCCTTAGCCTTTTAACAGATGTGGAATGGGATGAAGATATGATTTTAGCGAGACTTGATGTGACTGCACCATATACAAGCATTAAAGCAGATTTAGTGATACAAGCTGTCAAACGCTGTTTGAACTAAAGACCAGCAACACATTAGAAACATACGGATGTTAACAACAATGATAGAGATAATCCTCTTCAACAATATATTCTTATTTGAAAGAGACTGGTACAGGCAGAAACAGGGTGTGGCCATGGGCTCCAGATTTTCACCTTCCTACGCAAATCTCTTTATGGGATGGTTGGAGGATGATTGGATCTGGGGACCCAGGGGAAATGAATGGCGTTACTCCATCATCTATTGGGGGAGATATATAGATGACTGCATTATGATCTGGTCGGGCACAATGACGAAGCTCAAATCTTTCTGTGAACATTTGAACAACAATGATTTGGGGATTAAATTCACACACCAACATAGGAAGACAGAGATTGTGTTCTTGGATGTAGAATTATTTATCATCAACAATCGAATACAGAGCAGACTGCATCGTAAGCCAACGGCTTGCAATGCACTGTTGCATGCGAGTAGTGCACAGCCCAGCCATCAGAATAAAGCCATCCCTTATGGGGAATTAGTAAGGGCAAGAAGAAACTGCAGCACTGACTAAGATTTCTTAACGTGCATGGAAGACATGAAAAAACGATTCAGAGCGAGGGGATTTGACCAAAACACCATAAAGAGTGCAGAACGTAAAATACAGAAAAATAAGAGATCTGATACTCTAAGTGATAAATGTCCCAGAACTACAGACAGAGAGACAATAGGATGTATTACCAACTACAATGATTTATCCAAGGTACTCAGAAAGAATATGAACAAACATTGACACATATTATGCTCAGACAAGGTGTTGGAAGGATGCACTACAGAAAACATAGCATTACATGCAGAAGGGGCAAATTGCTACGGTTACAACTGAGCCCTAGTTATCCCAGAACAAAAGTGACTGAGAATTGGCTGAGCAGACTCTCAATTGGGTTTCACAAATATGTTAACTGTGGGGCATGTAGATGGGCTGCTGATAAACAAAAACACTTTCTGGGAGCAGATTGCAAAGCATATGATATAAGATATAACATCAATTGCAATACAAAATATGTGATTTATATCTTAGAATGTATGTGCAAATGAATTTATGTGGGCAGCACCATCAGGCCACTTAAAGAGTGTATCAAGGAACATATAAGGGCAGTTGTACATCAAGATCAGAGATATCCAATGGCGACACATATGATGGAATGCCGGATGCAGGGCACACATTAGAGATTTGCATATTTTGGCATGGATCATGTTCAATCTGACCCCAGAGGAGGTAATAGAGAGTTCATTCTGAGACGTAAGGAGGCCTTTTGGATAATGCGTCTCGGTGCGGTGGAACATGGCCTAAATACGGACCATAAACTGCAATATTTTCTAGGGGAATAAATTAATGTTGTTATCAACATGGTATGTGCTCTAATCTCACATTAGCAGGACTTTAAAAGGAAGGGATAGGACTCTATGCATAACCAGATTATATTTTAATCACTCCTTTGTTAATAGTCATCATATATGTACATGTTTCAATCTAGGATGTAATGTAACATTGTAATACATTATAAGAAGCTGATCTGCAAGTAATCTGGATTAATATGTTTGGGATGTTATTCAATTCAAAAAGACATAATAAGAACGGGAGTACTGTACTCTGTACTACACAAAATATAAGGGTCAACATAGTCTGGGGACCAATACGATTGATATCACAATATGGCACACAAATCAATTTTGACAACCATGGGGCGAAAAGATTACGGAAGCACAAATTATTGGAATAATAAGTGGGGAATGGGAGTCGAATACATCCATTATGACATCCACACAAAACAGTTATAAACCATTTAGATAAGACGAGATTACAAATTGGAGTTGAAACATACCCAAGATGGACTGAAGCATATGACAAGATAAAGTGATTATTTTGTGAGAGTATTAAAAAATAACACAACTTTAACAGATTAAGTACTTTGTATGATCAGTAATAAGGTACTGTATCAATACGGATATTTCACCTAATTTTGAACATATATTAATATTCATGCGTGACGCGCATAGGCAGTAGAAGAAGGACTGATAAGATAAAAGGAGGCAAATGGCAACTGATTACTCTCAATACAGTGCCCTTCAGACAGACACACAACATGAGGCGTACATATTAGCGGAAGGACAACTAATTGGTTAAGATGAGGAGAATGGAACCAAACAGTTTGAAAACGGTTGCCGCTTAATAACAATATCTACCAAGAAAGGATGTGGGAATAGGCATGGAATACACCCAAGATTGTGGCCACAAGGGGCCTTACGACCATACGTCATATCATTTGTCATATCAGCAGCTCCCTTTCCTTCCAGATACTTAAATAGCAGTTCCGGTTTCGGCGCGCAAAGCACAACCAGAGATACAACGGTGTGGAGACGCGAACAGAACAATACTGTGCCAGGTAGGAACACATTGAATTTAGAGGGACACATTTTGAATATGTGCACTACCGGGGATGAAACCAATAAGGGAACATGGAAAAACACTTAAAGATTTCCCTTTGTTTTTAGATGTTGGGAAGGTGCAAAACGACATAACTACGATAGAACCAAGAGTTATATCAGACCTATCATGTATTACATTGTCTATCACTGACCCAACACCGTCCAGAAAGCAACCCTTCTGGAGATTTAATGATTACAGCTTTTCACCCACACAAAACAACTTATTGAAGATTCAATTAAGAATTTTCTTTTTGAGAACAAAGAAAATTATACCTCAGATCTCATAAGATGGGAAGCTTTGAAAACAACATTAACAACATTAAGAGAAGTGATTTTAAAGATAAGATCCAATATGAATAAAGAAACTAATGGGAAACTCCTGGCCCTAGAAAAAGAAATCTCAGAACTAGAAAAGCAACACATCTTCAGTAAAGACTCCCTAATCCTAAATAAAATAGTGAACAAAAAATACGAATACAACAAAATATGTAGCACTAGGGCAGGTATCTGGGTTAACAACTAAAAAAGTCTATGTTTATGTGAAGCCAAGAAAGGTGGTAAATCCCTAGCATCCTACTCGAAATTCAAACTTCAAAAGCACACTATCAAGGTGATCAAAGATGAGGGCGGTACAGTGCTCACTAACCCAAACCAAATAGCAGACATATTCAAAGATTTCTATCAAAAATTATACAATTAAAATTCCAAAGTAAACCACACTAAATGTAAAAACTACTTAAACATGCTACCCCTCTCCACACTAACTGAACAAGAAAAGATTTCCATTGACGGTCCAATCAACAAACAGGAATTTGAAGAAACTGTTAAGAAACTAAAAACTGGTAAAGCCACAGGTTCTGATGGCTATAACTCTACCTTTTTAAAAACCCTCTACACCTCCTTATCCCCTTCACTCTTTAATCACTTCACAATCAAAGGCCAAGTGTCTGGGACACCAGCTGAAGCCATCATAACAGTAATACCTAAGGAAGGTAAAGACCCCCCTCTCGCCAAAGAATTATAGACTGATCTTGCTAATAAATATGGACTGTAAAATCTATGCCATGATACTAGCTAACAGTCTACAAAAACATATTACCAAACTCATCCACCCATCTCAGGTGAGTTTTCTAAAACACAAAATCTTCAGTGATAACTCTAAGATCTTATGTCATGCAGTTGAAAAAGTAAAGCTAACAAAATCCCCAACAGTTGCAATCACACTAGATGTGGAAAAAACGCATTTGCAAGGTTAACTGGACATACATAAGATCTGTGTTAGAAAAATTCAACCTTGGAGACACGCTAATCCTTATGATTATGGCCCTTTATGACGAATCAAGAGCAAAAGTCAGAGCTGGCGGTATTATCTATTCCACTTTTACATTAAGACCAGGCACCAGACAAGGCTGCCCTC
This sequence comes from Calotriton arnoldi, assembly GCA_963921515.1. Taxonomy (NCBI): domain Eukaryota; kingdom Metazoa; phylum Chordata; class Amphibia; order Caudata; family Salamandridae; genus Calotriton; species Calotriton arnoldi. Next base: position 1,038,184 of record CAWUFW010004092.1, read on the forward strand.
TCTCCCCATAACTATTTCTACTAGCCATAGAGCTGTTCCTACACCAACTGGAACCTCCTTCTAAATAACACCATAGCTAGCCTAGATGAAGATGAGGTCATCCATAAATGGCTAACCTCTTCTATTGACGCATGTCTCCCATTGTCTAACAAAAAATTGGATCATCATCGCCCTCCAGCTCCTTGGTTCTCAGAAAAACTTAAAATGGAAAAACTAAATGTAAAAATCTAGAAAGACGACGGCGGAAAAACTACGAGCCGGAAAAAAAAAACACGTATAAATTAGCTTTAAAAAACTATCACTCCATGTGCAACACGGCTCGTGCTGAACACGCCAATCACACAATTTTACATTCACAAAATTGTCCCAAAGTTTTGTTTAAAGTAGTGAAGGATTTATCTGGTGCCAGTTGTCAACCTGAGCCTCCGAGTCTCAACTCTAAACAGTGTGATGATCTAGCGGAATTTTTTGTGGACAAAATTGATAAAATTTACTCGGATTTTAACAAACATACAACTATAACAACAAATTTACAAACTAATTATTTGGCAACACAATGCCTCTCACAAGAAGTCGTTCTAGTGAACAGTGATATCCTGCTAGACAAATGGATTCCCCTTGATATCTCTGCCTTTCGTAGTATTCTCACGAGCATCAAATCTGGCTCCCCCAAGGATCCGGTTCCCCCTTCTGTGCTTCAAAAACTAGACCTCCCTATACTTACTATTATCATGGAGCTCCTCAACGCATCACTATACAAAGCTAGGGTTCCGGTGGCCTGGAAACATGCTATGGTGCTCCCTTTGCTTAAAAAAGCCAACTCTGACCCCGAGATTCTTTCTACATTTCGCCCCATCTCCCTGCTTCCTGTGTTCTCAAAGATTCTGGAAAAACATATCAACTTCCAGTTGACAAAGTTTGTTGAAGCACAAAACATTCTACATCCGTCTCAATCAGGCTTTAGAGCAGGTTTTTCCACAGAATCGACATTTCTGGGAGTTACTGAGAACATTCGTCAACAGGTCGACAAAGGAGATACGGTGGCACTTATTTTACTAGATCTAAGTGCCGCATTCGACACTGTTTACCACACTTCTCTTCTAAAAATCCTTCAATCTTAGGGCATTGGCGGTATGGCACTCAAATGGCTGTCCAGCTTTCTATCCAAAAGGACCTTCCAGTCTTCTCCTCTATTGCTCATTCCAAGACTCAGGTTTCCCCATATGGAGTCCCTCAGGGCTCCATACTTAGTCCATTGCTTTTCAACATCTACGTCAGCCCTCTGGCTACGATAGCAGAGCAAGCAGGGTTAACTATATACTCCTACGCGGATGACACCCAGCTCATCTTTTCGCTTTCCTCGAAGGAGACTTCGAAGACATCCTCTCTCCAGCCGGGGCTAAAAAAGATCGCTGACTGGATGCACGCAAATAAACTAAAACTTAATGGTGGGAAAACAGAACTCCTCATCTTCGGTGGTAATAAAACTCTCTGGGGCCCCCAACATTGGCCACCGCAAATGAGCGATCTTCCCCTTCCATCACAATCGGCCCGCAACCTTGGAGTTATTATTGACGACCAATTGTCTATGAGGCAGCAAGTGATCAAAGTTGCCTCCACTTGTTTTGCTATTCTAAAGTGGCTTAGGAAAATTCTCTGGATGCTTCCTTCCGCTACGCAAAAAACTGTCATCCAGGCCTTAGTAGTGTCCAGATTGGACTACGGCAACGTGCTCTATCTGGGTGCTAGTAAGGAAGTGCTCCGCAAGCTACAAGTAGTACAAAATTCCGCGGCAAGACTGCTTTGCCAACTACCCAGAATGGCTTCCACTTCAGGTTCACTTCGTAAACTACACTGGCTGAGAATTGACAATCGTGCCAAATTTAAAGCCCTTTGCTATATGCACAGAATAAACATGGGCTTAGCTCCCCACTATCTAAGTGCTTTGGTGCACCATTATCGTCCCTCACGCCTACTACGATCCTCTAATCAATTAAAATTCCAGGTTCCCAGGATCAAACGTGCCAGAATGGGAGGACGTTCTTTTGCCTATCTGGCTCCTTCCCTTTGGAACTCTCTTCCAATGCATCTTCGTCTTGAAAAGCACTACCTCAAATTTCGCAAAGAACTGAAAACGTGGCTTTTTAATCAGTAGAGCCTTTTTATCAATAGCTCTGGCCCTTATCTCTTGTCTTGTATGTCCGTAGGTGCCGGGAAACCTCTGGGTAGCTTGCGCCATATAAATTTAATAAATATAAATTTAATAAATAAATAAGAGGATCAAGAAATAGCAGGTATCAAATTTGGTAAGACCACCTTCAAAGTAGCCGCATATGCAGACGACTTGGGAGGACTGCGCATTCGTGCACGCGTGCGCATGCACAGTCCTCCCACGACATATAGCGTAGGGGTTTTTCACCGATGAGAAGACAGCCAGGAGGACAGCCTGGGCACGTCTGAGAACACAAGATCCAGGTAAGAGTGTCTAGGGGTGGGTGGCTGGGGCAAATTCCGCCACACCACAGAATCAGAGTTTTTGCCGAACTCCGATTTTTGGCAGCTAAAGGGGGCTAGATCATCCAGAAGTAGGATTATTTGCAGACCATACATTCACACCCTAGACACGTAGGTTAGGGTTAGTATCGTAGGAGTACGCTTGATTGTTATAATCCTTTATATGTATGCAAGACATAAGCAATCGCAACAAGATGGTGAAGCTCTGTTTTATTCACTGTGTTGACACTTTTTATAACCTTTGCCTGCTTCTGTCTATTAATCATCGCAGCTCATATTTTCTATGAAAAAGTTTCTACTGTTCAATAAATATTGAAAACACCCCTTTGTGAATTCTTTGTCTATTTTTCTGAGGAAAAGAGAGCACAAGTGACTGAGGGAAAAGTTCTAAGACTGTCACAACGGTTCTTTGGGGAACAGAGTTGTCATGTTCACTGGTTGTCAGAAATGTTTGCTCCCTATCTAGGTTTAGGGGGGCTAACGGGGCATTGTGACCTAGCTATTCTGAGAGACAACATATCCTGCGGGGGTACATGGTATCAGTCTGGTACCATCCTAGGTTTATGTCATCTGCAAACACATGGTTCCTACTGATTACTGGAAACTCTACGACATGGGGCCGCCAACGTTGGTTGGTTTTGTATTTTGTCTCAATCAACTGAGTAGTTCAATTGTGCTTCGTCAGAGATCTCTATACACCTTTTAAATTGGAGACATCCATGGTTGTAGGGAACATCCTCCTCGGCTGAGTAGGTATACCCTATGTATTGAGTGTCTGTGAATTCAAGCTTGAACGAATATTGTTCCCACTGTGTTAGCAGAATTTTGTAATCTGTTTTCTTAAACACTGTGACAAACATATTTCTGAGAACTTCAGACATGCAGTGACTCAAAAACTACTACAACATGGCCTCACCATAGAGGGTGTGGAGGCTACCTTCATGGTAGCGGCGCACAAAGAATTTAGGACTGAGGTATTTTAACCTTGCATTCAATTTCTCACAGTAGATGATGCTACACAGCTTTTTTAAGACTATGAAGTTGGTGAAATACCAGATGAATACACACCTTAGGAAGAAAAAGAAATTACTCTAACTTACCAATGTGAGAAGTTGGCCTGGCATATGCTGTCCACTAGTTATAGTGGGCACCTTGCACCAGTCCAAACAACCCCTTATGGATGATAGGTTAAAGACAACCTTTAGTGAAAGCTATCCTAGTGGTAGCTATGGAGAGCAGCCTTCAGGCTAGGTCTTGGAGAAATGTAAAGCAGCTTGTTTTACCAGTCTATAATCTCTTGAGTGACCAATGAAAGAGGACCACACCAGGTATATATATAAAATATATGTATTTAGTCTTAAACACACCCCTCTAGTCTCTTTATGAGGCTAGAGTTCGAAGTACATAAGTTACAAGTCAAATATCAGCAGTATTTAGCACAATACACGTTTGAGCCCTAGGGGCGTACCAAACCATATACTAAAATAGTGGTATAAGAACCACGACTGAACTAGACACAAGGCCTAGAGCCTGTAGAAGTACTTGGACCCCAAGGAACCACCCAAGGTAGTGACACAGGGGATCCACGGGGGACGCGTGCAGTGTGAGAACACATCCGCGAGCCGCCGTTGACTTCTATGGGGAAAATTGCGGTTAGATTTTTAAAGAAAAAGGACACTTCGGAGAAGACTTACAGTTAACCCCTTAAAACTTAAGAGTTTCTAGGGCCCACACCCACGTGAGTACCGAAATACTCGAGTTACCTCACCCAGGGAAGCCGGGTGCATACGTGTTAAAAGGTGTCGGTAATCGTTGTCGTTTTCAATGGCGACCTCTGGAAAAGTGCTACTGCCGTGGAGAATGTGAGAAGTTGGCCTGGCATATGCTGTCCACTAATTATAGTGGGCACCTTGCACCAGTCCAAACAACCCCTTATTGGAGATAGGTTAAAGACAACCTTATTGAAAGCTAACCTAGTGGTAGCTATGGAGAGCAGCCTTCAGGCTAAGTCTTGAAGGAATGTAAAGCAGCTTGTTTTACCAGTCTATAATCTCTTGAGTGACCAAATGAAAGAGCACCACACCAGGTATATATTCAAAATATATGTATTTATTGCTAAACACACCCCTCTAGTCTCTTTATGAGGCTAGAGTTCGAAGTACATAAGTTATAAGTTATCAAATCACAGTAATAGCACAAATACACGTTTGGGCCCTAGGGGCGTACCAAACCATATACCAATAAAGTGGTATGCGAACCACGACTGAACTAGACACTAGGCCTAGAGCCTCTAGAAGTGCATGGACCACAAGGAACCACCCAAGGTAGTGACACAGGGGACCTACGGGAGACGCGTGCAGTGTAAATACACAACCGCGATACGCCGTTGACTTCTATGGAGAAAGTCGGGATCGGGAAATTATAGAAAAGGGACACTTAAAAGAGGACTAGGACAAAACCCTTTGAGATCTAGGACTTTGAAGAGTCTCTACCCACGGGAGCACCGGAGTACTCGTGTTACCTCACCCAGGGAAGCCGGGTGCATAGGTGCCTTTCGGGGTCGGGTTTCGTCGTCGATTCGAATGGCGATCTGCTGCAAAGTGCTGCTGGCGGCCAAGAGAAAAGTGTCCGGGTGGATCCAAGAGTGGATCGGAGTTCTGAAGAACCTGAAAGCAGAGGGGACAGAGTCTGGGTCACTAGCCAGTGACCAGGAAGGCGATGGACAGATGCCCACCGATGTCGAGTGCTTCAGGTGCATTGACGGTCATCTTGACTCTTCAGCCACGAGGTCCAGGATGCGTTATCGGCGACCAGGAGCAGGATTCGGGCTGGTACATGATGTCTGTCGAGTGCTGAGGTGTCGGCGACCAGATTGGACCCAACAAGCCTTGGCAACGGCAAGTCTCGAGGAAGATGTAGATCGTCGATGGTTCAGACCAGCAAGGTCTGTGGAACTCACCCAGCGAGAGTAAGTGAGGGCAGCCCTGGAGCAACCAAGATGCCAAGTAAGAAAAGGATTGGCCTTTGTTAAGGGCTACTAGCCAACGGGCTAGCGACCGCGAAGGAGCCTCGTGATGCCGCACGTGGAGCTGGCTTACAGGACACTCGTGGAGTGGGGGCCAGTGATCTTTGGTGCAGGTGGTGCTGGAGGCTAGGGCTACTCGGAGCCCAAAGCACGACTTCTTGGGAGACCCAGAAGATGATGCACTTGCAAATGTGCTCGGTGTCCAGGGGTCACGGTCTCAAGTCACCCACGATAGCCACGGGCCTCAGCTTTGCTGGGGACTCAGGGTAGCCTCGGGGAAGTCTGAGAATCCACCTCTGGTGATGCGATGACTTCGGCGTCCGACGGAAGCTTCAGAAATGCGAACCGGACAGATGCTTCTTTGGTGCCTGCCAAGCAGGGGAGTCACTCCTTGACCCCAAGGGAGATTCTTCAGTCCTCTAATCTTGTCATAGAGCGTCGAAGGTCCAGGATTCAGTTTCAGAGTTTCGTCCAGGTATAATCTAAAGTCCTAAGGACTGGGTTCCTACCTTTATTCTAAAAATAGGGGTTGGACTACTCTGTGGCCCCACCTATGGGTGGGTCAGGGCAGAGGGGTGGCTACACCCCTTTCCCTTTGTCCAGTTCGCGCCAAAGCAGGGGCTGCAAGCCCCTGATCCGGTTTGAACTGGGGTATGCACAGGGACACCAAATGTGCCCCCAGTGCAGGACTTCAAAGCACACAGATGGTGCTCCCGCCCAGCCCCAATACACATTATCCTGTCTGGGGAGGTGGTCACACCTCCCTGCAACAGGAAACCTATTGTCCAGGCCTCCCCTGCCGGAGTTTCGTCCAGCAGCAGGAGGCCAGACTCGTGTCTGTGGCAGCAGCATCCATTTTGTGATGCCAGGGCTCTGGAAAGAAGTTACCGGACTAGTCAGAGTTAACATGTCTTTCCCTCTAGAAGGGTGGAATGCTACCCCCGCCACCAGAATTGGCGGGGGGGTAGTATTCCAAGATGTTTGACACCAAACACGACATGTTTAGGTGCAGCCATTCCAAAGTTAGCATTTTACCGCGAGGATATAATGCGCTTAAGAGTATATGGTCAGGCTGCACTACAAACAGCATCAGAGATGGTCTCCGAAAGCTGCAGAGGGGCCCTGCTCATGCAGGGGCACCCTCTCACATAGGAACCACGCACTCTGCCTTTAGGATTGATAAGGCCTGCCTTAGGAGTGACTTATAGGTTTATATGTGTGTATGTATTTCGTGATATAGGTAACCTATATCACAGTAAGGGGTGCATGCACCACCTTACCCAGGCTGCAGTAGCAGACCTGTGGTGTCATTTTGGGTGGCCTTCCAGGGGTGGCATAATACATGCTGCAGCCCCTGGCAGGCCTCTGAGGTACCTATGCCCTTGGTACATAGTATACCATATACTAGGGACTTATAAGGGCACTCCAGATCCCAATCAGTGATGTGCCTAAGGCACATGGAAACCTTTTACAGAGAAAGCAGATAGACTGGGGCCCTGAATAGCAGGATCCCAGTCCAACTAAGTCATAAACCAGCAAAACACCATAAAAAGTGGGGGCAACCATATAGTCAGATTCCACCTTCCTACATAACCCCCCCCAAACGAAAGGAGATAAGGCTAACCTTGGCCAGTTGAGCCTTCATTGACTAAGTGGTCATATAAGGAAGCACCTGCACTAGCATGGTTGCCCCCTGTCTTATGGTCCACTAAGCAATCCCTCACCCTAAGGGTATGAGAGGGTCTCCACCATGGGGAATCACTACCTGTGGTGTGCTTAGGTAAAGTACAAGTCTGGTGAGGTGTCTGAGTAGGGAAGTGAGGCCCTAGGAATGTTGGCCTCAGCTTGCTCAGATCACTGGTCACCATGTATGCCTGTCTTTCCATGACTGAGTTGCACTTTGCTCTAAGGGTCAACCTTTGGCTGCCTACAGCTGGGGGTTGGGTCCCTTTGGATGGACTACTGGAGGGACAGGGCAGGTTTGGAACCTTCAGGTCCCAGGTTTGCCCTTGCCTACCAGAGTCCTTCTGGGGAGGTCCCTACATAAAGGCATGGGGGCTCCCTCAGTGTGTAGAGGAGTTTTCACCTGGCTAGGGCTACTAGACTGGGTGCCCCTAATCTGCTGATGGGGGTTCCTCTGGACAGGGGGCCCTGGGGGGTCCACTGACCTCCCTGACCTCTGCAGCCCTGGGATGGCTGAGGCAGGGTAGAGAGGGGCAGGTTACCTGCTCCAGACTGGGTACCACCTTGGAAGGGTCCTCTGCCATCAGGGGTGTGGCCAGGCCAGGCCTGACTACCTCAGGGGCAGTTCCTTCACTAGGGGTAGGGTCAGTTCCCTGAGGAGGCTGACCCTTACCTACTGTCTGGAGGGAAGAAGACTTTTCTTCAACCCTTGTGCTCTCTTCTGGGGGAGAGTGGGCCATTCTTTCAGGCTCCATCTCTCCACATTCTTGGGCTGGGGCTGTGGCCAACACAGCCCCACTAACCTTTACAGGGACGCCCAACATCCTGAGATGGGTTTGGTGTTCAACTTCAGCCCAGGCTGAAATTTCCAGATCATTGCCCATCAGGCAATCTACAGGTAAGGTGGGGGACACTGCCACTCTCTTTGGGCCTGTGACCCCCTCCCAGCTGAGATTGACTATGGCCATGGGGTGATCTGTTCTGACACCATCAATGTTGGTCACCTGGTATTTAAACTCAGGTAAAAGCTGGTGAGGGGGGACTAGTTTCCCTGCCACCATGGTGACACTAGCCCCTGTGTCCCTAAATGCCACAGCTTTCTGCCCATTAATCATTGGCTCCAATCTGTACCTGCCCAATGCTATGGGACCCATGGTAAAGGTGGCAAATCCTATACCACCATCAGAGTCAGAGGAGTCTGTTGAGGGGTCCCTGTCTAAACTAGGGCCCACCTCTGTTCCTCTTGCAAAAGCACCTAACTTTTTGGGTGCACTACTCCCAACTGGAGGATTACTACTGGTAGTACCAGGACGGGTGGTAGTAGTTGTGGGAGGAACATTTTCTTTATTGCCAATCCTGGGGCAACTGGGATCAGTTTTCCAGTGCCCAGGCTTTTTACAGACATGGCAATATGGTTTCTTTTCAGGAGAGGAAGGAGTTTGGGACCCACCCCCAGAAGAGGAATTTTGGGGCCCTGTAGGGGACTTATCTTTAGATTTATCCCCACCTTTCTCTTGGGACTTAGTAGAATCTTTCTTCTGGTCACCACCCTGATTTCTAGTTTTTACTCTGGTCCTGACCCATTTGTCTGCCTTCTTTCCCAATTCTTGGGGAGAGGTCAGATCAGAGTCCACAAGATACTGGTGCAAAAGCTGTTTTTGACAATTATTAAGGATCTGCTCCCTCATAATCAAATTGTACAATCCTAAAAAGTCATGCACTTTGTTGCCATGTATCCAACCTTCCAGAGCCTTTGTAGCACAATCTACAAAATCAACCCAGTCTTGGGTCTGAGCTTTTTGGGTGTCTCTGAACTTCAACCTATACTATTCAGTGGTTAGGCCAAACCCATCTATCAGAGCACTCTTCAAGACTGTGTAATTGTCAGCATCCTCTTCTCTTACAGTGAGGAGCTTGTCTCTACCTTTGTCTGCAAAGGAGAGCCACAAGATTGCTGCCCACTGCCTCTGGGGGACCTTCTGAACTTTACAGGCCCTCTCCAGTGCAGTTATCCATTTGTGGATGTCATCCCCACTCTGGTAGGGAGGGACAATCTTGTTTAGGTTTCTATGGTCATACGACCTGTCCCTATCTCTAGGGATATTGCTGCCACCATGGGACTCTAGTCCCAACTTTCTTCTCTCTCTAAGGAGATCTAGGGATTCCCTATCTAAAGCCAATTGCTTTTTTCTGATTTCCAGCTGAGTTTCCTCATACTGGACCAGTCTGGCTCTTCTCTCATGAGAGGATTCCCTCCTGTGAGACGAGATAGAGCTCCCTATGGAGGTGCCAGAGTGGTTAGACTCCTGAGAAGGAGATCTAGACTTCCTGGGCACACTCTTAATCCTTCCTGGGGGACAAAGAGGGCATCATTCTGATCATCCTCATCATCTTCCACAGGAGGGATTGGGTTATCCAGGTCAGGGTCATTGTCACCCTCCTGGCCAGTTTCAGAGGGGGGGGCTGGGGGTATTGGTACCCCTGGCCTCGTCCTCTTCTTCTGCCCCACCCTCAGCTCCTACCCCTTCAGTCCCTACAGGCTTACTAAGGTCATAAGCCACCAACAACTCCTTGAGGTGTTGGGTGGTGGGGCTTTGGCCTGTCCTTATTTTTCTCAAGTTACATAAAGCTCTCAATTCCAAGAATGGGAGTGTATCATACTTGGAGGGTGGAAGCTCAATGGCTTCCTGCAAGGATTCTTTGGATCCTCCCCTTAAAGACATTACTAGTGTGGTGTGGTGTATGCACTACCTACTCTAGTGTGGCCTACTAAACTCTCTTGAGTTGTAGAAAGGGTTGTGCTATCCCTTAACACACAACTCTAAGTTCAGTAGAACTTACTGTATTCTAAGCTTAAATTATATGTACCTTAGGTACCTTTAGTGGTTTTCAGTTGATCAATTCAATTGAGATAATCTGGTAAAACAATAGCAAGCTGGAATCCCACACGCTGCACACCAATGTGAGAAGTTGGCCTGGCATATGCTGTCCACTAATTATAGTGGGCACCTTGCACCAGTCCAAACAACCCCTTATTGGAGATAGGTTAAAGACAACCTTATTGAAAGCTATCCTAGTGGTAGCTATGGAGAGCAGCCTTCAGGCTAAGTCTTGAAGGAATGTAAAGCAGCTTGTTTTACCAGTCTATAATCTCTTGAGTGACCAAATGAAAGAGCACCACACCAGGTATATATTCAAAATATATGTATTTATTGCTAAACACACCCCTCTAGTCTCTTTATGAGGCTAGAGTTCAAGTACATAAGTTATAAGTTATCAAATCACAGTAATAGCACAAATACACGTTTGGGCCCTAGGGGCGTACCAAACCATATACCAATAAAGTGGTATGCGAACCACGACTGAACTAGACACTAGGCCTAGAGCCTCTAGAAGTGCTTGGACCACAAGGAACCACCCAAGGTAGTGACACAGGGGACCTACGGGAGACGCGTGCAGTGTAAATACACAACCGCGATACGCCGTTGACTTCTATGGAGAAAGTCGGGATCGGGAAATTATAGAAAAGGGACACTTAAAAGAGGACTAGGACAAAACCCTTTGAGATCTAGGACTTTGAAGAGTCTCTACCCACGGGAGCACCGGAGTACTCGTGTTACCTCACCCAGGGAAGCCGGGTGCATAGGTGCCTTTCGGGGTCGGGTTTCGTCGTCGATTCGAATGGCGATCTGCTGCAAAGTGCTGCTGGCGGCCAAGAGAAAAGTGTCCGGGTGGATCCAAGAGTGGATCGGAGTTCTGAAGAACCTGAAAGCAGAGGGGACAGAGTCTGGGTCACTAGCCAGTGACCAGGAAGGCGATGGACAGATGCCCACCGATGTCGAGTGCTTCAGGTGCGTTGACGGTCGTCTTGACTCTTCAGCCACGAGGTCCAGGAGGCGTTGTCGGCGACCAGGAGCAGGATTCGGGCTGGTACATGATGTCTGTCGAGTGCTGAGGTGTCGGCGACCGGATTGGACCCAACAAGCCTTGGCAACGGCAAGTCTTGAGGAAGATGTAGATCGTCGATGGTTCAGACCAGCAAGGTCTGTGGAACTCACCCAGAGAGGGTAAGTGAGGGCAGCCCTGGAGCAACCAGGATGCCAAGTAAGAAAAGGATTGGCCTTCGTTAAGGGCTACTAGCCAACGGGCTAGCGACCGCGAAGGAGCCTCGTGACGCCGCACGTGGAGCTGGCTTACAGGACACTCGTGGAGTGGGGGCCAGTGATCTTCGGTGCAGATGGTGCTGGAGGCTAGGGCTATTTGGAGCCCAAAGCACGACTTCTTGGGAGACCCAGAAGATGATGCACTTGCAAATGTGCTCGGTGTCCAGGGGTCACGGTCTCAAGTCACCCACGATAGCCACGGGCCTCAGCTTTGCTGGGAACTCAGGGTAGCCTCGGCGAAGTCTGAGAATCCACCTCTGGTGATGCGATAACTTCGGCGTCCGACGGGAGCTTCAGAAATGCGAACCGGACAGATGCTTCTTTGGTGCCTGCCAAGCAGGGGAGTCACTCCTTGACCCCAAGGGAGATTCTTCAGTCCTCTAATCTTGTCGTAGAGCGTCGAAGGTCCAGGATTCAGTTTCAGAGTTTCGTCCAGGTATAATCTAAAGTCCTAAGGACTGGGTTCCTACCTTTATTCTAAAAATAGGGGTTGGACTACTCTGTGGCCCCACCTATGGGTGGGTCAGGGCAGAGGGGTGGCTACACCCCTTTCCCTTTGTCCAGTTCGCACCAAAGCAGGGGCTGCAAGCCCCTGATCCGGTTTGAACTGGGGTATGCACAGGGACACCAAATGTGCCCCCAGTGCAGGACTTCAAAGCACACAGATGGTGCTCCCGCCCAGCCCCAATACACATTATCCTGTCTGGGGAGGTGGTCACACCTCCCTGCAACAGGAAACCTATTGTCCAGGCCTCCCCTGTCGGAGTTTCGTCCAGCAGCAGGAGGCCAGACTCGTGTCTGTGGCAGCAGCATCCATTTTGTGATGCCAGGGCTCTGGAAAGAAGTTACCGGACTAGTCAGAGTTAACATGTCTTTCCCTCTAGAAGGGTGGAATGCTACCCCCGCCGCCAGGATTGGCGGGGGGGGTAGTATTCCAAGATGTTTGACACCAAACACGACATGTTTAGGTGCAGCCATTCCAAAGTTAGCATTTTACCGCGAGGATATAATGCGCTTAAGAGTATATGGTCAGGCTGCACTACAAACAGGATCAGAGATGGTCTCCGAAAGCTGCAGAGGGGCCCTGCTCATGCAGGGGCACCCTCTCACATAGGAACCACGCACTCTGCCTTTAGGATTGATAAGGCCTGCCTTAGGAGTGACTTATAGGTTTATATGTGTGTATGTATTTCGTGATATAGGTAACCTATATCACAGTAAGGGGTGCATGCACCACCTTACCCAGGCTGCAGTAGCAGACCTGTGGTGTCAGTTTGGGTGGCCTTCCAGGGGTGGCATAATACATGCTGCAGCCCCTGGCAGGCCTCTGAGGTACCTATGCCCTTGGTACATAGTATACCATATACTAGGAACTTATAAGGGCACTCCAGATCCCAATCAGTGATGTGCCTAAGGCACATGGAAACCTTTTTACAGAGAAAGCAGATAGACTGGGGCCCTGAATAGCAGGATCCCAGTCCAACTAAGTCATAAACCAGCAAAACACCATAAAAAAAGTGGGGGCAACCATATAGTCAGATTCCACCTTCCTACAGAGAAGAAGAGTGTCTGGAGCGATACAAGCCTGGATCGAGGAAGAGGAAGACCTGAAAGCAGAGGGGACAGAGTCTGGGTCACTAGCCAGTGACCAGGGGCACGATAGTCGAATGCCCTCAGATGTCGGGTGCCTCAATTGAGTTCACGGGTGCCTTGACTCTTCAGCCACAAGGTCCAGGAGGCGTCGACGACAACCAGGAGCTGGATTCAAGCTGTCCCACAAAGTCTGTCGAGTGCTGCGGTACCGGTGACTGGATTGGACCTAACAAGCCTTGGCAACAGCAAGTCACAGGGAAGTGAAGAAAAGGCTGCGGTGCAGACCAGCAAGATCTGAGGGACTCACCCAGCAAGGGTAAGTCAGGGCACTTCTGGAGCAACCAGAAAAGCCCAAGCAATTGAAGAGTTGCCTTCGTGGGGACCCACTAGCCAACGGACTAGAGATCGCAAAGGAGCCTCAAGCAGTTGCACTTGGAGCTGGCCCACGGGACACTTGTAAAGTGTAGGCCAGTGATGGAGCAGGGTAAATATAAAAATGTTTAACCTCCTAATATTTTCGTACAATATTAATAAACATGTTCGTTAAGTAAATAACCAACAATGTATGTTAAGGGTTAACGGTAACACGCAATTAAGTGTGCAAATTAATTGACTTGTAATTGTTTACGTGTCTAAAACCTAATATAAATTTTGCGTACTAATTAAATAATAAATGCATGATTGTGCTTTGAAAATAAAACGTATGGTTGCAAAATAAAGCGATGGTAAGTAAGGGACAGTCCTATATGTTGCTTACGCTAGGTAATACCTAATTGGGGTATGTAGAAAGACGGGAGGGAAACGAAAGGGTTTACATTTCCTTGTTTTAATAACATTTTGTTTATCTTAGAAAATAGTGCGCTTAGACCTGCCGAGCAGCAATATAAAATGGCCGCGAGTTACTAGAGTGCGCATGAGCGGATGAGACCATGTGATAGAGGAGAAAAACTGTGGAAAAGGGACGATCACGTGCTGATGCCAAGAGGCTAAGATGAAAGTATGGTCAAGGCTGCTGTGACCCTTCTGAGCAGATGTGTGCCAAGATGATCAGCAAGAAGCGTGAGAAGCCTGGTTGAATCAATAGACAGTACCGGATTACACAAAATGTAGCAGAAAAAGACACAATTTGGACTGATCGAAACGGATGAGCAAGTGCATGAACTGTGAGAAACGATGTTTGCATGAACATTCCACACGGAACTGGTTAAGACCAGGAAGTTTGATAAAAGAATATATGGACCCAAGAGTTTAACCAATGAGGCTGAATCGCGCCATGAAGAAGAAACATTTTATGTAGTAAGCTAGAATTAGGGTATAAGAAGACCTACTCTTGGTGGGAGGGGTTAGAATGCTGTTCGAATGCTGCGGGCATGCTGAGGGAGATGCTGAAGAAGTTAGATGCTGTAGATGGGAGAGTTTGCGGTTGCTGATGCTGACGAGTTGATGCTGCTGCTGTTATTTTCCTTTTTCAGTTGAGTATAAAGATGCAGCTTTAGGAGAACTTTTAATTGATAGATTTTTATTAGAGTTATTCTTTCCCCAGAGAGATAGATAGATTGAACCATAGAGTACTTATTATGATAACCTCATTTTTCCGTCTAATAAAAGTGCCTTGCAATTTTAAACTATTCTTATATTGATGATAAATGCAATAGTCTGAATAATAAAACTTAATTTCAATTCCTGCATTCAAAACTTTATATAAACTTTATTATTCTTTAAGCAAATGTCTCAGTGAGTTTCTTTAAGCTAAATGATTAATACTGAAATGGTAAAAGAGTTCATTGTGATTGAGCTGGTCTTAATCACCATCAACTGATTCCTACTAGTTGGTCCATCGACCAATGAGCGGAATACCTTAAAAGCAAATGAGAAATATTATGTCATGATAAAGAGGTATCCCGTCTCCTTCCAGCAAATCGTTTTTTCTCCTAGGTTCTTTTTACGGAGGAAATCCAGGGAACAAATGAGTAAGTGAATGTATATGCGGTGTTATGGGCCCCACTGTCATATGGATATATTGTGTGTGTTGGAGAAATAATTGCACCTGGATGACCAAAGCATAATAGGAGAAAATATTTTTATTGTTAGCGCTGGATCAGATTTCTTGGTAGCAGAGTTATGGTTACTATAGATTAGTTTGGTGATTATTGATTATTGATTATTGATAAGTTTATGTCTAACACTTTTTGTTGAGTCGCGTTATGTTATATGTAAGTTTTCACGCTTCCAGGAAGTAGGAAGTGGAACACGTGTGGCAAGAGAAGTCACATGGAATTTTACACTGTCTGAGTTCATTTTTGGTAATAACACAGGTTGTGTTATATTAGGGATATTTTGCGTATAAAAGGTGTGTAAGTGAAATAGTGATCGGTTTTTCTTGTGAAACTCTGGCCTTAATTCTCAGGAGCAGTATAGTCTCCACATGTGTTTTATCCCCAGAGAAACGGGTTTACTGATTGCTTGAAAGAAGGGTAAGGTAGAGGGAAGTGCTACTTTATCGGCGAAACTGAAAATTCTGAGGTAGGGTAGAGGTAAGCGCTGCCTACTGGAAAATACAGAATTCTTGTGTAAATGGTCAAAGCTATCTTTTCGGTTTAGCGAATCAGACAATGGAAATGTGGATAAAATGTTGTTAACTAACAAAAATTGTTGAAAAAGAAATTGCCGATAAATTTTGTAAAGGAGGGGTCAGGAGCAGAACTGACGTAGACAAAAGCCGCGCTGGGATTGGACAGTGCGATAGTCACATGAGAACAGGAGCAGGACTGACGTAGACAAAAGCCGCGCTGGGATTGGACAGTGCGCCGTAGACAGAAATCGCTGTGATTGGAGTGTTGGTGTGAGTCGCGCTAGTATTGGTTGGAATAACGCATAGAGAACCGTATTGAATTGCGGATTGTTTGAGGAGAAAAAGGTTGCGAATCATGTCGTACTATGAGTATGGAAAAGAAAAAGCGTCTTGGATGTCGAAAGTAAAGAACTTCTTTAGGAAGGACAAAAAAATTGTGACTAGAGAGGGACAAATAATTCCTCCGCCGAAATCACCAGCTTCACACATGATGCTGAAATATGGATATCATACCTGCATATGGTTAGAAAATTGGACAAAATACACCAAGAATGATGGAGCATTGGCTTTCCCTGAGAATGGTTCATTTAGTGTAGCTGTACTGCGGAACTTGAGAGAAAAGATGGTAATGTTAGAACCCAGACCTAGACCGACACAGTTTGAAGCTTTAACGGAATGGGAAGATGAGATGTATGAGCGAGAGAGATCCAGGGGATTAAAGAATCATGAGTTTATGCCTGGAAGATTGTGGGGAATAAATCATGAGGACAGAGTAAAGCGTTGGAGATACGCTAACATGACAGGAGGTTTGTTTCCGGCTTTTACGGTTGAGGAAGAAGCAAAGAGAAAGTGTACTGAGAAAAAGAAACATGTAGTGGTAGAAAAGTATGTGTGTGGTGGTAGTGAAACAGATGACGAATTGCTGGAAGATATTTTAAACAGAAACCCACCTCCATACCAACAGACTTCTGCGGTGGTGACACCTAATGCACCGCCAATGGAAACTGGGAGGAATAAAAAACCCGAACGAAGAAATGAAATAAATAGGTCACAAGAAACATTTAAAATTTCAGAAAATGAAGAGACAGAAAGTGACAATGCGACCGAATTAGCAAAAACGACAAAAGAACTAACTGAGAAAATAAGAGAATTAACAAAGAATATGGAAGCTGTAACGGTACCAGTAACGATCGGTCCAGTAATGCCAATGTTTGAAAATCAGAACATTAATGATCATTCTTTGGTGATTCCCATGAATTCACATTTACAAAGAAAAAGAGAAAGGATGGAACTGAATAATGAAGGTGCACACAATTTGGCTAGTACCTATAGACCAAGCCCACCTACAAATTTGACGATAAATGAGAATGAGATGAGGAGAATGCCTATGGTGACAGAGTCCGCATCAGGAACACCAGAAAAGAGCAGCGATTGGATAGAATTAAATAGTACGCCTGTAGGTCCGACTCCAGAAGAGTTAAATGAATGGATGAAAGCGCTTAAAGTAAAAGAACAGGGTGAAAAACCATTAGATGTAATTAGGTTAAAAATAGACATGGAAGAATTGATTTTGGGAACAATTGGAACAGAAAAACTGAAAAATTATCAGGATGATGAGATTATGTTTTTGTGCAAAAGTCTTACATGGAGAGCTAGAAATTTACATGACAAAATGGAAGAGATTGCAAGTGAACTAGGAGTAGAATTTGTGAAAGTGAGGACGTTGCAGAAACCGTACAGAGTAGATTTTTGTGAAAAAGACATAGAGAATTTGAACACATCAGGAAGAATGACCCAAATAAAAGAGCTGATTGTTTTATTGAGAAAATGGGGTGATGTGGATAGATGGAGAAATAGATGGACAAAGAGGAATGAGAAAACGACAGATAAAGCATCATTGGCTTTTGCAGTGACAGATAAGGAACCAGTTGCTAGGGAATACCCGATGAGAGAAACACCAGGTGGTAGTTATGTGCATGTTCCATGGACCAGACAGGACATACTGTCATTTACAAATGACTTCCCAAAATTGAGAGAGAAACCAGTAGAATGGTACAGACAAGTGGAAAGATTTGTTAAAGTGTCAAAAGTGCTGTGGATAGATCTAGATGGATTGTTTGATATAGTAGTGCCAGCTGATTTGTGGACAGAATGTAAGATTACTATTGATTGGCCAACTGTAGAATATCCAAGGGATGCTAAAACAGGAGCACCCGGTCCAGAAGTGATGAGGAAGTATGACCAAGTGGTTACCTTTTTGAAGAATAAGATTCCACCAAAAGAAACATATTGGGTAAAAATAGACAGAACAACGCAAGAAAGCAAAGAGTCAGTGCACGCATACTATGAGAGACTGTTGTTGGTTTTCAAGCAGTATAGTGGTTATGAGACACTAAGTGAGAAGGATATGAGTCATTTTGTATATAGGTTTGTGTATGGATTAACACCAGAGATAAGTGAAAGGATTAAGCAGCACTTGATAGGATGGCAGAATAGCACAGTGGATGAAGTTTTGAGATATGCTAAGTATTGCAGTGATGAAATTGAGAGTAAACAGCGTAAATTAAAAGAAAAAGCCATGTGGGCACAGGTGAAAGTTGCAGAGAAGCTAGAAGCTCAATTGAATAATACTAGCAGTGAGACAGGACAGTTTAAATCTCGACCTAATATAGGTAAAGGATAAGGACAAATGAGCGTAGATGAGGCAAAGAAAAAGTGGCCATGTCACAACTGCGGAAAGCTAGGACATTGGAGAAACGAGTGTAAATTTCCTCCAAAACCTAATGTAGAAAATCAATCATTGAATTCACAGGTGCAGAGTGAGGTAGTTACTCAACAAGGTCAGGTGCCACAACCACCACTTCCAAAGAGTGTTAACCAACAAAGATACAGTGCAGAAACAGGATTCTACGGAGGAGAACAGGTAACCCAGTTGCCGTGTGCAGCTGCCATTTCACAGTTTTGGTTGCGACAGAGTGAGGATGACACGGATGAAAGTTCCTGACGGTGCCTAAGAGAGAGGAAAGAGTGCATGCTTGGTGCAACTCTAGAGGTAGATCAGTCTGGTCCATTTGTGGATGGAGAAGTGAATGGTGCAAATGTAACATTCCTTGTTGACACTGGAGCTACCCGTTCTACTGTTAGGTCAGTGGAAATTCCAAATCTTCCTCTCTCAGGTGAACATATCCAAGTGGTTGGAGTTTCCAATCAGCAAATTGAAACGCCTCTTACTAGATTAGTGAAGGTGAGAATTGGTCCATTTAGTGAAATGCACCGATTTGTGGTATGTGATTGTAGTCCCATGAACCTTTTAGGACGCGACTTGTTGTGCAAAATGAACTGCACAATTTATTGTACTCCAGATGGTATTGCATTTCAGACTCCAGATGAGGATGTGCTGTATAAAATGACAATGGTAAATTTAGAACCAGAAGTAAATGGTTTGTTTCCTGTATTTGATGCAGAGAAAATCCCAATTGAGTTGAAAGGGACAGTGAAAGAGGAAGTGTGGGACTTGACAGGAGAGGATGTAGGATTAATGAAAGGAGTAGATCCTGTGAAAATAACAGTAAAAGAAGGAACGAGTTACCCAAATATGCCCCAGTATAAATTAACTCCAGAAATAATTGAGGGAATAACGCCAGTAATAAATAAAATGATTGAACAAGGAATTCTAAAAGAAATCATGAGCAGTCCATGTAATTCGCCAATAATGGGACTGAAAAAGCCAAACGGAACATATAGAATCGTACAGGATTTAAGGAAGGTAAACAAAATTGTTGTGCCTTGTTGCCCAATAGTACCAAACCCTGCTGTGATTCTATACCAGATTCCACGGGAAGCAGAGTGGTACACTGTAATAGATTTGTGTCATGCATTTTTCTCTATTCCATTGCATCCAGATAGCCAGCCAATATTTGCGTTTAGGTTTGGAGAGCGTATTTTGGCATGGTGCCGAATTCCTCAAGGGTACACAGAGAGTCCCTCAATCTTTAATCAGATCCTAAAGAAATCATTGGAAGATTTAAGAATGCCAGAAAAGTCAGTAATGGTTCAGTATATTGATGACCTACTGGTGGCATCAAAAACGAAGGAAGCATGTGCCAATGATACAATTGCTTTGCTGAATCATTTAGCGAAAAGAGGACATAAAGTGTCCCCTTCAAAGTTGCAGTTTTGTCAACAGGAAGTCCAGTATTTAGGGCACAAAATTGAGAAAGGAGTGCGAAAAGTAACAACAGAAAGAATAAAAATGATTCAAGGAATGAGAGCTCCAATGACACAAAGAGAGGTAAGAATGTTTTTGGGAATGGTTGGATATTGTCGACAATGGATAAGCGGTTTTTCACTAATTGCTAAACCATTACAGAAACTGACAAGGAAGGATGTTAAAGATCCTTTTGAAATGAATGATGAGGAAATGAAAGCATTCAGAGAATTGAAAAAGAAATTGTGTGAGGCTCCAGCATTGGGGATGCCTGACTATGAGAAAGATTTTGAGTTGTATTGCAGTGAACGAGATGGATGTGCGTTTTCAGTTTTGGTGCAGAGACATGGAACTATGAAAAGGCCAATTGCATACTTTTCTGCTGTTTTAGATCCCGTAGCAAAAGCGTTGCCTGGATGTTTGAAAGCGGTTGCTGCTACTTGTGTGAGTCTGGAACAAAGTGAAGGCATCGTAATGGGGTATCCATTGAGAGTGTATGTTCCCCATTCTGTGGAAATTCTTTTGACAAGAACGAAAACCCAATATATGACACATAGTCGGCTGACTAGGTATGAAAAAGTAATCTTGAGTGCAGATAATGTGACCATTGACAGATGTATGAATGTGAATCCTTCAACATCATTGCCAGATGAAGAGAGTGTGATTGAAATGGATGAAGTAGATCACGATTGTCTGAATGTGCTCGAATACTGTACAAAACCAAGAGCTGATATAAGAGATGAGCCTTTGAAAGAATCAGATTATATTCTGTTTGTGGATGGCTCATGTTTGAGAACGAGTGAAGGAGTTCTAAGTGCAGCATATGCAGTTTGCACAGTAGCAACTGTATTGGAAGCATCTTGTCTGAAAGGTGTACGGTCTGCCCAAGTTGCAGAATTAGTAGCTCTGATTCAAGCATGTAAGTTGGGAAGAAATGTACGGGTTACGATTGTGACAGATAGCCAGTACGGCTTTGGGGTTGTGCATGACTTTGGTCAGATTTGGTCACAAAGGGGTTTCTTGACGTCTGCAGGGACGCCCATCAGAAATTGAGATTTTGTGAAAAAGTTGCTTGAGGCGATACAGCTGCCTAAACAGATTGCTGTTGTGAAGTGCAATGCATATAAAAATGGGGAAGACTACATAACTGTCGGCAATAAATACGCTGACAAGAAGGCACAGTATTGTGCAAAGAATGTGGTTTCTTTGAATAAATGTCGCGAGAGAGAGCATATTTCTTGTCCTTTGCTTTATACTAACTCAATTGAAACATGGGATGAGGTGAAACAGTTACAAGAAGCTGCAGAGGATGAAGAAAAAGATAATTGGTTAAAAGCAGGATGTAGAAAACATGAAGAAACTGATGTTTGGGTTTACAGGGATGAGAGACCAGTTATGCCTGATAGCATGATTTCTGACATGGCACGGATGTACCATGGACAAGCCCATATTGGGAGAGATTCAATGATCAGACTTTTTAGACAAACATGGTATAATCCAAAATTCAGAGCCATAGCTGAGAGTCTTTGTCAGAGATGTCTTATTTGTCAACAGTTAAACCCAGGAAGAAAGACAGTAGTGAGTCTAGGTAGAATAGGATGAGAAGGGGGTCCTTTCACTAGAATGCAGATGGATTTTATTGAAATGCCACCTTGCAGCAGATTGAGGTATGTTCTAGTGGTCGTCTGTTTGTTTTCCCGTTGGGTGGAAGCATATCCAACAAGAAGGAATGATAGTATCACGGTAGCAAAACTTTTGCTGCGAGAATTCATTCCAAGGTATGGTTTTCCAGTCACGATTGAAACAGATAGAGGAACACATTTTCAAAACGAATTAGTTAAACTGATTTGTGAAGCACTTAGTATTAAACAGAAACTGCATTGTGCATACAGACCAGAGGCTTCTGGAATAGTAGAGCAAGTGAATGGGACAATCAAAAACAGGTTAGGAAAAATGTGTCAAGCTACAGGACTAAAATGGCCAGATGCTTTGCCATTGGTTCTGATGACAATCAGAAGTATTCCGGAAAGGAAGACTGGACTCAGTCCGCATGAAATAATCATGGGACGAGCAATGAGACAAGCACAAGTACCTGTCAACAAACTACTGACTATAACTGATGATCTAGTGCTGGATTATTGCAAAGGATTGGCTGATGTGGTGCGTTCTGTGTTTCATCAGGTTGGACCGGATGCGACCACTCTTGAAAGAAAACCAGCACACGACTTGAATCCCGGAGATTGGGTTCGGATAAAAGTCCACCGGAGAAGAAACTGTTTGGTTCCCCGCTGGGACGAACCACGACAAGTGATCCTAGTGACGACCACCGCAGTCAAGTGTGCAGGAGTGAAACACTGGGTACATGCCAGCCACACCATCAGAGTTCCAGAACCAAAAGATGGGTCTGTGAGTCGGCATCTGGAAATATCAGATAACAGTTCAGCATCAGAAGGAGAAGAAGAAAGAAACAGGGTGCCAGAACCTGAAGATCGACCTGAAAGTCGACATCTGGAAGACCCAACTACAAGTGCGACGATAGAAGAGGAAGAAGAAGAAATAGAAGAAATAGCTGAAATTCCAGAATTTGAAGATCAACCTGAAAGTCGACATCTGGAAATATCTGACACCAGTTCAGATTCAGATACAGGACATTCGGAAGGTGAAAAAATTCTAAAAAGAAAGAGGAATTTTGAAAACATAAGAGAAGAAACTGAGCCAGAAGATAGTGACGGTGAACAACCAAGTACAAGTGGTGGTATAATTCCTTCGAAGATAATACTAATAGATGAAGAAGGGAGAGTTTCAAACCAAAAGTTAGGAAAATCGGAAGAACCCCGAGGAGCAGTAGGGACAGATAGTCAAACACAAGAACAGGGAATTTAACAGCAAGAGTATTTGGCTCTGATAGGAGTTGGGTCCATCACCTATATGGGGTCCAGAGGGCTTTGACTAACATGCCAAGAAAGACCCTGGGTGGTTGTACTCCTTATGCGATCCTGTTTGGGGTTAAGATGTGGCTCCCATACTTCGATAGTGCCAGCACAGTGGCGGCAGAAACACTGTTTGAAATCAAGGGACATTTGACTGTTTTACAGAAATTAAATGACTTCCGGGACGAACAAAGCAACATCCAAGTAAATTGCACTGCCACTGCAGAAGTGAAGGAACTGCCTGGATCCATAAGATCGGGGATTTGGTCATAGAAAATATAGTGGGCAAAAAAGTTTGGGCATTCTTACAGAGCACCTGTGTCTGACCTGGCTGTTGAGGGTACACAAACTCTACTTCTTTAACCATTTGCCGGATGCAGAGACAAAAGGTTCATCTCTATTGATCTGATCATACCACACTATGCAGCCGATTCTCAACAGTAAGCTGCGTGAAATCCTGGGCAGCTGCCAATCTCCTCTCGCTGCTATACAGGAGGTTCAGATGGAAACTTTGATGATAAATGAAGCCTGCTCTCTTTAGCAACAGACAACATTAAACATTAATGAAGTACGTCTACTACCTTTTTCAAAACAACTACAACTGTGCAATCTTCAAGTACAGAAACTCAGATTTCGATTTGAAATCCTGACAAGAACAAGGTCTACGTCAGTGCACCACCAATTGAATATGCATCAAGTTCAACACAACCTGCTGAGCTGCCAAAGATAGACAGGACAGCATCTGGATACTTCATCGACTTTGATGACTTCTCCTCTGATGCTTCAGAGTCGCCTCTGCCACAACCACCCTTCCCATCTGAACTGAAGGTGCGTGTCTTCTACCTTTGGCTGAAAAGAACTTACCTCGTCTCTCCATGGTTACGTCTTTGGATTACAATTGCATTCCTTTTCCTGGTTCTCTGAATTGGTGTTCTTTCTCCTACTCAATGGACACTTTGTCCCTAAATGCTCTGCAGTATACAGGGCTAACTTGGTTCTGAAACCACACGCATCATCACACCATGAACAGAAACTTGTCCCTGGTGAATATTTCTGCTGTTCCATTTCTGGATGGAATTCTATGGGACAAGGTGTCATTTGATGTGTACGGTCCCACTAAAATATCACAAATTCCACATTTGTTTAAAATGTATTACTCCTAGCACTATTTATGATGATTGGGATATTAATACTGTATATGAAATGTTAGAAGATCTAGAACATTCAACTGTGTTTTCTTCTGATAAGTTATATGATGATATTGTATGGGACAAGGTATATTTGATGTGATGGTCCTACTGAACTGTCACAAATTCCACACTTGTATAAAATTTCCTTAAGTGACATTATTACCCTAGTACTATTTATGACGACTGGGATATTAGTAATGTATATGAAATGCTAGAAGATCTAGAACATTCAACTGTGTTTTCTTCTGAATGAGATTTTCTGCTATCAACATCATAGTCATCATTTTTCACACAAGGCTAGTACACCTCGTGAAGTTTTTAACTTTCACACAATTGTAACATTGCACAGAAGTTTGATAATTTTTCTGCTTATGACACATCTGACCCAGCCTCAATTTATTATAGGCTTGCACCATCACCTACAAAGAAAAATATGTTAACTGACACTAAGCCGACGTACTCTGCTTCCTTTCTTTCCCAGATCTCTGTACAAGGTTTTGACTTTTGGAGGACTAAAGACTGGAAGGTTCAGGGAACTGAGGCATTATTTAGGCCTGTTTGCTACCACAATAGATGACTTTCCTGACCAAAACTGACCTAGCCAACATAAAAGACTCGAACATACCATGGGTTCCCACTCTTACATGACTTGACAACTGGCTACCAACAACACCATATGATGACAACACTATAGATAATATGCTGCATAAGAGTAGACATAACTCATCAAATCTCAATTGGAAGGGATGGTTAGTGTGGTCACTAGACACTAACAAATGTCAGGATAGATTCCTAGGTAACACCAAGGGATTTACAGCCAATCGGCCTGACATGCGATATGTGCAGAGTGAACAATCAGGGGTGGTAAAAACTTACAGTGTACCTTGACTGGCTTAAATCCTCAACACTGTACTAAGGAAAAACAGCACTTGTCCCTTTTATCTGATGACCAAGAATTACAAGACTTTCCATTAGGTCCTCGGAAACCAGGTCAAAAACACTTCCTATATGCTATCTATAACGAGATATTGAAAATATCTCAAGAAGAATCTGCTAACAAGCTGCGTGAGATTGACAGAGACAATTTAGAGAAGGCTCTGGCAGTAGTGGACAACAGTATGACTATCTTATCATTCAGAATGTATTCCTTGGGTAACATTGTCTCATCCACAATAGATGTGCTTCATCAAGAACTGTTTTCATTAAAAGATGGGCAATCCCAGCTTAGGTCGATGATATTGTTGAGCTGGAGACTACAAACACTATGTTCTGGCCACGTGCCTTGGCAACACATTAACATCACAAATCTGTTTTCACCATATCATGTCTCAGAACAACAGATAGCTATGGCATGAAAAGATGCTAGATACACCATTTTACACATTGAGAAGCTAGAGAGATTACGTTTTACTGTTGCATAGATGTCATCCTCAGATTGGATAATCCATGGGTAACATCACACTGCCAATCCCGACTTTTCCATTTCAGTACTGTCTGTGGGCAGGTATAAAGTGTTATGTCAAGGGTTTATACATTAACAATGGGAACTTCCTTTCACATTCTGGTGTAGGACAGTGGTTTGGACTGTAAGAATACTTTAAGTAGGTCCCTAGTGTGCAGGGACATTTCATTGTAGGGTCTCCAGCAGATTGCTTTCAAATGGGAGTTACCTGATGTTGAATGATCAGCGCTGCGGTGGAATGAACTAGGGGTTGCCTATGTGATAACCGTATCTTCCATTGAAACCTGTTCCACCTGCCCATGTAGTTAGGGAGGATATGCTGTGGCTATCGATTAATCGTACCAATGTGTGCTTTTAAGCCCTGAGCAAAGTGAAAGCCTTATTGTTTCAAAAAGAGCTGACCTTAACTTTGCCCAAGGAGATGTTTGATCTTCAGGTAGTGCGTTCCTTTTCTGAGATACCAGCGCTTTCCCGTACTAACTTCCCACAACATTTTGGGGAGCAGGTCTACCGTATTTTTAATATGCCTAGTATGACTGGAATTGTAGGGTTTTTCAAGAGCATTTGATCTGGGTTGGTCAGCACCTTTCAGAGGGTGTTTAGAGTTATTCCATCTTTCATCCACTCTGTCCTTTGAAGCATTTTTGGGGTCTTCAGCTGGTCCTGTACCTAGTTGCAGGGCTACTGCTTTTATTATTTTTTCTCCACAATAGATGTCCCAGTTCGAGATCAAATGGAGCTGGCACTGTCTCCTGTCCTGTTGTGCCATCAAAGCATATTGCATTTCTTTGGCATACCTTTGCTTCAAGAATTGGATGAGCATTGGTTTCTGTCTTTCTAGCCTGTACGGCTTCATTGCATACAACCTGTGTTCCACTGCCTCTTGTGCACTTATGAATGTGCCCTGGACCTCTGCTTGGGGTCACAGTTGGTTGAACCTTGAAGCATATAAATGCTGGTGGATCCGCTGAAGGCCCATCTGTACTGCTGACCCCTGTGACCACCTCTGCTCCTGGTCACGTTCTATGAACTACCCTCGTTTGTCTCCACTCCTAGTGGTTTGGATCTAAACTCTGTTTCAATGGAACAACAGGTTGCTGTGCTAACTCCCTCAGCGGCTGCTATGGGGGCTGGAAGGGTACCTACTTGCTCAGTAGATTTGCTCCAAAGTTTGCCTCTGGGAACATAGTTTGTGGACGCTGGGAACAGCAGTGTTTCAACTGCCACTCAGAACATGGAAACATCTGACTTTCCGTGTGGTGGCAACTTATATTTGGCCTGGTTTTACTTTCAAATGTGTTTTCAAATTGCTTCCTTTTAAATGCTTTTATATTTTTTACATGTTTGGCTTTCTTTATGCTTTGTACCTCCAAATAGCATGAGTGCCTGAATTTACTACATTTTTAAGGAGATTTTATTACATACAATTTTAGTATTTTATTACTTTACCTTTAGATATGCTAATATTTAATTGGCTTGATTTTGATAGCTTCTTAGACCGACATATGTGTCATGTGCCCGAGTTAGGTTCGGTTGGAATTAGTGGAATTCTTACATGTACACGATCCTTCCCTAAAGTTGCCTTCTCTTTGCCACATTGACTATGGAAACTCATTTTCATTTGTGACACTTGGACAGACATTGCTGGCACAACACTTTGTGAGAACACTATCGCATTGTCTTTGGCGTTGGGTACAAGGACCTCACATGCGTGATACAAATGTGTTTATTATTACATCCATATGGCAATGCAGCTATCGATAGAACACAAACAATGGTAGCCTGCTCTCAAGCTCTGCCCTAGTCAAGGATACCATTTTCCTTATATAGCCTTTTGTTTCCTAACATGATTTGAGGATGCACTGCTGATGACTTCAGGGGGTCCCTTCATGCTGTAGCTTTCACCTAGCAGCTAACTGACATCTCCGTGAGGGGGGTACAGTTCATGACCATGACGGGGTCCTACACTATTACCCACCAGGTAAAGGGGATAGAACATCTAGAAGTAGGTTTCACTGCAGACCATACATTCACACTCATAATACGGAGCTAAGGGTTAGCATCGTAGGAGTATGTTTCATTGTAATAGTCCTTTATATGTATGCAATTATAAGCAGTCTTAACAAGATGGTGGAACTCTTTCTTTTATTCACTGTGTTGACACTCATTATAACCTTTGTCTGCTTCTGTCTATTAATGATCGAAGTTAAAATTTTCTACGCAAGAATAAATATTGAAAACTCCCTTTCATGTACTCTTTGTCTATTTTCTGAGCAAAGAGAGCACAAGTGACTGAACAAAAAGATCTAAGTCTGTCACCATGGTTCCAGACGGAACAGAGTTTTCATGTTCAGTGGTTGCCAGAATTGTTCACTCCCTGTCTAGGCTTAGGGGGTCTAACAGTGGCACTGTGAGCTAGCTTATCCAAGGGACAATATATCCTGTGAAGGTGCATGGAATCAGTCTGGCACCATACTAAGGGGCCGATTCCGATCTCGGTCGGAGGCGCACCCAATACCATTCGGTCGGGAAAAAGCCATGCGAAAGCCTGTTTCCCGACCGAACCGTACGCGGGTCCGGCCGAGCGAGTACGATGCGAGCTCGCCGACCGACTCGTCCGGGCGTCCCGACAGCTCCGACCGACTCGCTCGGACTCGAACCGCTCCGACCGACTCGCTCGGACCCGATTCGCACCGCGCAATGGAGACGTTTCCCGGCCGGGTAAGTACGATGCGCGCCGCGAGCAGTCCGACCGAGCCGCGCACTCCGGCTCGTAAGAGCTGTCGGAGCCGTACTTTGGGGGTCCGTGTCGGACCCCCTGTACGCGTACCCGTGCGAGGCGCACACAGGGGGGACCCAAGGGTCCCCCCTACCTGTGCGTGTACGCCGCGAAGCGCTTCGCGGCGTACTCGCTGTAGGGGGCGCCCTTGTCCGCCTCGCACCCATTGAGGCAATGGGAGCCCGCATACGCGTTGTACGACCGGCTCCCATTGAGTTCAATGGGAGTCCGACCGACTCGTGTCCGATAACATACGGCCGCATCGGACTCGTTCGGTCGGACTGCACGGGTCCGATTCGGTCGGAAATCTCTCCGGGTCCGGCTCGGTCGGAGAGATTTCCGGCCCGAATCGGAATCGACCCCTAAGTTTATATCGTCCGCAAACATGCAGTTCCTACTGATTAGTGGAAAGTCCTAAATCCTACCGTATAAAATTACTGGCAAATCCCCCCAAGCATGCCTCAAAAAACTGCAAGCACAAAGTCCTCAAAGAACATCCAGAAACACTAATAAAAGACATCTACTACAGTCCAACCCTTGGAGGCCTTATTATAGACTTGATCTTCTACATCAAGAAACGTGCCAAATGGAGAGAAATGTTCCTACAGCATTTTCATGTAACCAACAATCAACATACCACATGGATCCAAATTCACTATATCCCATCCCAAAATTTCAGAGGAGATCTGTCCGTATCCATTTACAGAAACTGAAGCATTCTAATCTAAGCCTCGGAGCTAATCTTTCCACCTTTGACTGCCACTTCCCTGCTCTCTATACTTCCTGTCATCTGCTACCCAATCTTACTGTGCCTCCTAACTCCTAACTCCACAGTATACAACCCAACACTTTCTCCTCACCCAATTCGAACCCACTACTCCCCAATCCCCACACATTTAAACCTCCTATTCCCCCATATATCCTCCCCTCAACCATGGCAAACACCGATCCTGCCAAAATCACAAACTCTGCCCACTTGCCCTACCTGCCCTTGGTCAACTATCCCCTATAATCATTACCACCTTAAACTCAGACTCTCCACAAATGGAATTTTACAGGTGAAAGCGGAAATGGTGAGCCACACATACCCTAATGCCCCAAGCCAACCCTGTGACCCCAAGATTCTGGCTATCCTTGGTACTAATAGGATCCCTCCAATCAAAGCCCTAACAGGCCACACACCCAACTCACTACAATCCAGCCTGCTAATTCTGAACCAAAAACATTACCAAACTAAAGTGCATGTTATTAAATTGTAGGTCAGCCGTCAAGCATGCAACTGAAATAGCAGAAACCATCCTACTTCATAAAATGGATATAGGTTTTCTGACTGAAACCTGGCTAAACACCCACTAGTCCCCCATTATCGATCTCCTCACCTCACCTCACCTGACTTCTTACTCATTTGCCAAGACCACAAATATTTTATTAGTGGTGGATTAGCTATCATAAACAAAAATGATCTTTGCTTAAAACCCTTCCACACAGATGAATAACCTACCTTTGAATACCTAGGAGTCCTTCTCTCCTCCAAAGGCTCTAACCCCATCACATTCCATGCCACCTATCACCCACCAGCATAGCTGCCAAGGTTTCAGATTGCTATGTGTGACATTTTCATAAAATCAGTGTAATTATGAGTGACATTTCAATGACTACGAGTGACATTTGTTTGCGAGCAAAATTAAGCAATGAAGACGAGTGAAACATAAATATCACAAATGACACCCATTTGATCAACAAGAAACTTGAAGATCTTAAAACTGCAGCATAGCACCCGAAATGGAAGGGCTCTAACTGGAGGCAGACTGCGTGAGTGCAGTTCTCAGTAACAGAGGGCAGGCAGTCACTGCAGCAAGAGCAGCTCCTCCACTAAGGCACAGGAACATTGCCCCACTGCTTTTCAGCAGTGCCAAAAAAAGGAAAAATAAAGTGATAACACAATGTTATTATCATTTAACTTTTCTCTGCCGAATCCAGATTTGGGCCTGGTGTGGCTTGGCTGTCATCACAGCCAGCGGGGGTGTGGGGGAGTGGTTGGGAAACTTAAGCACACATGACGGTTTGACCGGCAAAACAGTCATGCGTACTTAGCATGTTGCCCAACTGACTGTATTGCACAGCCTTGGTGGAGAACATGCACAGACTCCCAGTCCCTGTCTGAGCGCTGAACCATGGCGCTCAGACCAATCACAACACTGCTGTCATGCTGGTGACAGCAGCATCGCAATTGGCTTAGGGGAGCTTGTGAGCTTCCAGGATGAGAAGCGTAGGACAGACGATGGAGGAAGATGGCAGCTGTGGAGAGGTAAGTGAATTTTATTTTTTCAACCTTCTCCCTACCCCACTACGCTATCCCTGCTGCGTACAAGCTGCCGCTGCACTGCAGCTGCTGAGAAGATGATCTCCTTGATCTGATCATTCATAAAAGCGCTCTAGACTGAACAGCAAATTTTATAGCGTAGCATCATTTATGAGGGAGTCAATTCAGTACCCACTAAACATGGTGCCAAGAGAGAGACCTGCTGTGAACTGCGCAAGACATGCAACTGCAGAAGCACAAGGGTGGAAATGAGGGGAGGGAGGCAGGAGACAGTGACACAAAAGGTCTGTTGTGACCTGAGGGTCTCGTCTCTCAGCCCAGCCCCACCAGGCTCCATCTTGTCTCTATCTCCAGAAACAGCTGAAGATTCCTCTCTTCAAGCAACATCTTGCCAGGGCTGCCAAGTTTCAGATTGCTTATGTGCGACATTCCATGCTTTATGTGTGACACTATGTGCAAAACATAATGGTAATTAAAGCAATGCCAATAAATCCCTATAAAGATAGATATCAGAAATTCCCCACTTGGTGCTATTTGAAGCTTCAGAAGTAAGTGCTACTTTTTGTTCAAATGTACTACAGTGCACATGTGCTGACTGCTGGCACCAGGTAGAGCAGACAACCCCCCCAGAGCTCTGCATGCTCACCTCGGCTCCCCTCCCCCCGATATTCCTTTCACAAGTAAAGCCCAGGACAGAACCAGCAACCATAGCCTTCCTCAACAAATATTTGAAAACATCACAGAATCGAGGTATGCACATGTTCATTTGTAGTTTTGTAAGGGCATGATTACATTTATCAAAAATTGTATTTAGCATTTTGATAGTGTTTCATCCAATTTTATTTGGCATTTCCTAATGCAAAGTATTAATGTTATATGTAGATGGAGTACGTGCTACCACGGAGTCTCGAGGGAGAGGTCGGCAGAGCGGAGCTGGCGTCCCCAACCGCCAGCTCCGCTCCGCCGACCTCTCCCTCGCCACCGTCCCCCGCATCCGAAGAACCACCTCCGGTGGCACATCCTTCTCCCACATCGCCGCCAAGACCTGGAACACCCTTCCACTCAGCCTACGACAGACCCAAGACCTGCTGACCTTCAGGAGGCTACTCAAGACCTGGCTGTTCGACCAGTAGCGGCATCCCCCCCTTTTTCCCTTTTTTCTTTCCCAGCGCCTTGAGACCCTCACGGGTAAGTAGTGCGCTCTACAAATTCCGTGATTGATTGATTGATTGCTGCATAGTTGTAGGTTGCATATGTTTGAAAATGTCTTTTCACATTTAGCTGAAGATGAAGTCATCTTGGACCTTAAATTCCTTTGAGAATGGCCAACTAACGTGTGCCAGTGTTGACAGATTACAGCCATGCCATGTTACTGTCTCGATATTCTAAAGTCCACAGCAAGTGAAGCAATACAATGACATTACATCTGGGAATATTAGACATCCCTGAAAAAAGTAAAACATCGAGTCTCTCTTATTGGTGTTAAAACCAGCAAGCCCATGAGGAGAACCCATGTGTACGAGGAGAGTCCTGGGCAAGGTGGAGACATGCTGCGGGCTGACGATGTAGTGAGCCAATTTGGGCAATGGCCAGCTAAGCTCATCAAAAGGAGACATGGTGAGGAGAGGGGATACTTCTGATCTGCTGCCCGTCTTCTTTGCTGATGTGTTATGGAAAGCATAGGAAATGAAATGTTACCCAAAGGGGTATCATGTTATCCATGCCATAGCCGTGAAGGAATTTTTATAAAAAAGGCTAGAACTCCTTTCTATTTGTCGATTTATGTTAGGTAATGACGCAAAACACTCAGAAGACCAAAATGAAAGTCCTCATTACTTTTATGGACTGCAGTGACAATGCACTGACCGGGGCACACTCAGCAGGATATTATGAAAAGTAAAGAAAGTCAAGCTCCTGGCTTCTTGTTGCTGACTTGAGCTGCCTTCCATTGAGGACACTGTGGAGTGTATCACTACACCCTCCTGCATAGTACAGAGAGCACTGCAAGGGCCTCACGCAGGACATAGGCACCCATTGTCTGCTCATGAAATAAAACATGAAGCTGCCACCCCTGGTCTGGCCAGTCTTCATCTTCTTCCTCCTGCCTGCCCTCACCAGTGGGGTGGTGCCTGCCACAGGAAAACAACAAGGCAATTTGCCGCCTTGATAGACATCTGAATCTATCCCCCAATAGCTGTGAGTTGTGTATCTGCCACCACGCGGTCCTGGTCTGCCCGAGAGACTCCGGCTTCGGCTCGATTGGTCTGAAGTCAGGGCGGCACGTTTGATTGTCAGTGCATGGAAACAATGCAGAGAGAATTTAACGCAATACAAATGATTTTTATAACAGCGAGCCAATTAATTATGTAGGAGGTATGCTCTGATTATCAGCAGCTGATAGAGAAGACATTTTACTGCACTGACTGCTTGATTATATAACTGTACAAGCCAAATCCACCCTCCTAGAATCATAAGGTTTCACTCAATACTGCATAAAGCAAACCCACAAGAAAGGCTCTACCCTGGAAGCAAGCATTTCCAACCACAATACCATCTCCCTCCACTCCATCCTACCCACTGACTGGACTGTTAAAAACCTAATTTTATTAGATCTCAATTTCAATCAACCTAAGCTCCCACTAAAAATCTATTGCCTCAAGCACTGGGCAAAGAACTGTCATACTATTCATACTTATCAGTCGCACAAAAACTCTGCCGCACTATGCGGAGTTCCGCTTTTGGATGGAGTTTGCAAGCACACCAATTCGCATTGAGTTGGGAATGATACGTGCGTCCACAAGCTCCAAAATATTGAGGAAACAGCACTATGTGGTGCTAAAGTGTGCTCACGATCTAAATCACGCGCAAACAGCACCACGTGGTCTGCATGGGCACGGCCATCTTGTTTTTCTGCTCTCTATTACGGTGATTGGTCTAAATTATAATCCCTTCTAAATCTTTGTGATCCCCCTCCTTTATTACTTTTCTACCCCTAATTTCTATTTTTTACAATAGTGTGTGTCTTTGTGTTTGTGTATTTTACGTTTTTCTGTACATTTTTCTTTGGTGTTTTTTGACCGAGTTTATTTCCCCTTTGTTAGACCTGGCATCCTTGCTGTGGGTTTCCCCTGTATTTTTGCCTTTGCCTCCTTTGTTTTTACTGTGTGTTGGACTTCATTTTTGCTGGTCTAGATGCTTTGGGCACTTTGCCACTGCTGTTCAGTGCCAAAGTGCAAGTGCTCCCTCTGTAAATTGTTGTCATGGATTAGTGTTTCCATAATTGGCTTATTTGATTTACTGTTAAGTCCCCAGTACAGTGCACTGTGTGGGCCCAGGGCCTGTGAACAAAATGCTGCTAGTGGGCTTGCAGCACTGATTGAGCCACCCACCCAAGCAGCCTTGCAAAAGGGTTTCAGGCCTGCCATTGCAGTGTCTGTGTGCAGTCTGGTACTGCCATGTTGACATGGCAAGTGCACCCAATTGCCAGGCCCTAACCTTCCCTTCCCTTACATGTGAGTCACCCCTCAGGTAGGCACAAGGTACTCCTGTGGGCAGGGTGTAGTGTATGTGAAAAGTAGGACATGTCCTGATGTGTGTGGCATGTCCTGATAGTGAAATACAGCCAATTTCATGTTTAACTATTGAAAGGCTATCTGTCACAAAGGATAGAATGGGAGTTCATTTATAGCATCTTCTAAATATAACTAACTTCCCATTGGGACAAGATAGGAAAGCAACGTTTAGTGTGCCTGAACTCAGAATCTAAAGATGCATCTTTTAGTGTAGGTGATTTTTACATTCTGTGCTTGAAAATACCACTTTTAGAAAGAAGGTATTTTCTTGCTCAGCCATCCAGTGTTCCTCTGCTAGGTTTGTGTATTAACTGTCTGGCTTTGGAGTGACAGGGGCAGAGGATGTGCATACTGTTCAGACAGCCACTATTTGGGTGAGGTGTGTCCTGCCTTTCCAGGGTGAGTCAGGACTGGGCTGAATAGACCTGGGCTGCATTCAGAGTAGGGGGGAGGAGATTTCATTCATACCTGAATGGGCCTGGTCTGCCTTGGACAATGCTGTCTCTACCTCCTGCCGGGCAGCTGCACCAGAGAAGACAGAACTGGTTTTGGCTGGGCAAAGAGACACTTGGACGAGTCTGTCAACGCTTTAGCTGACCCGAACCGGACTGTTGGACTCAGTTGTTTTCAGCATAGTGGTAGCCCCGGATGGAGCTACCGACTCAGAAAGACTGTATTTTGTGGATATTTCTACAAGTTTGAGGTTTTCTTGCAAACTGCATATTTTTCAGAACTGTGTTGTGGATTTTTGTTGTTTTTGGTCTTGCTTTGTTTAGATAAAGATTTACTTCTTTTTCAAAATTGGTGTGGTGTTCATTTGTAGTGTTTTCACTGTATTACTGTATGTGTGCACAAATGCTTTATGCCTGCCTCTGAGATAAGCCTGTCTGCACATGCCATGCTACCAAGGGGGTAGGCAGGGGTTATTTTAGAAGTGTATCCCCCTTACCCTGACTAGGAAGAAGGGTCCCTACTTGGACAAAGGTGCAAACCATTGCCAACTAGAGACCCCCATTTCTAACACCCTTCTTTCCTTATTTCTTTCTTCTTTACTTTACCTTCCTTTCCCTTCTTAGTTTATTAATCCCTAACCAGCACTATGGCAGATGGGCGGCTTCCATGCGGGTGGCGCCGCCACCCAGGTGTGCAGCCCTGGGCAATTTTGGGAGAGGAGGAGGTGGCAGCACTAGTTTTTTTTGTGCAGCGTCACCTCCCCTAAATGCTGGCAGCAGACCTGGTAGTGGCTACTCCCAGTGGGAGCTTTGGTGGCACTGGGGGAAAGTACGCCGGTGTGTGCGGTGCACCAGCATGGTTCGGCGCACTGCCCAGAAGCTGAAGCACCGCTGAGCCTACATTCTTGACCAGGAACAGGTCCTGATTGACTTGCTAGGTGTAGAGATTCCAGGGCTTGTGGGTATTAATTATTTGTTGTGTTTGTGATCTACAATACTAAAAACAAATCTGAATAGCATGCTGCTCACACTCAGAGGTAAGTTATGTTTAGTAAAGTTTAAGCTGGTATATTATTGTGTGATCCAGTTTCTAGTTTCTGCTCGGCAGTTGCCGATAGCTATTCGCATTCATCATGTGCTTACATTGGCTGATTAATTAAGTAGCCATTGCAGACTGTTTCTTCTCTTAATATAGTGAATCACTGAGTAGCGCGTTCTCTCTGTCACTTTGGTTATGTAGCTCGTGCAGTTCCAGGTTATTTAATTGAATTCACAGTGATGATGTGAATTATGCGTCTATGCATTGCAAAAAAGGGAGACTGAGTTGGCTCATCATGGGTGTTGAGAAATGGGAATAGAATAAAATTGAAGGTCATTGAAGGAAGATGGCTAAGTATATACTATACCAAAGTAAGGTATAGTGTGCACAGGGTCCAGTGGATCTCCAAAGGTAGGCAGAGGTAAAAGTAGATAACACCTTACTCTCTATTTGTAGTAGTGTGGGTGAGCAGTAAGGCTTTATCAGAGGGTATTGCTAAGCATTTATTGTACACACTCAGACCAATTTGTTTGTGTAAAAATATTATTTAGTTGTATTTTATTGCTAGAAGCAAATCATAGGCAGATTCGTACTCTCAAAGGCATTCGATATTAACTTGGTTTTGTTACAGGTTTTTAAACTTTGGCACAAACAGTCGAAATGACGCTACATTTACTTTTTTTACTCAGCGAGGAATTCCTAGAAACCACGCTGGTACATTGCCAAAGAGAAAGGAAAGCAGGTAATGCATTTTGTAACAATGACAGTTTTCCAGGATTACTCATGAAACACTCTTAGACTTGGGAGAACAAAACTGAGGTTACGGGTACGTGAGTAGGGCTCGGTCAGAGGCTCCCAGGTGTGGAGTGCAGGGACCATACGTTAGACAACAGGCTAAGAAAGATCATTGGTTTGGGGACTGCGGACAAGCAGGCCACCTCGTTAGTTGAACAAAAACTCATTGGGTCGAGGTCAGCACTGAAGGGCCCAAAGGCCAGTACAAGAACTACACCGCCAGAGGCACAAAGGCAGGCAGGTGTAGGATACAGTCGTCGGGGATCCCATGGTTTCTCATTGGAGTGCGTCAGTCTTGTTCCAAGCAGCAGATTCGGTCGGGGATTCCTGGAAGGCAGACAGTGACTGGATAGGCAAATGGGGTCTTTGGGAGTTGAAATCTGCTGACCGCAAGTGCTTGCAGATGTGGTTCGACTTCTTGGACTGCTTCGGTCAGAGGGACTGTCGGGGTGTCGCCTTCAGTCATGGTTGGAGGGTACCTCCCAGATGATGGCTGTAGGCTCGGGTTTGAAGCTTATTGGCGTTCAGGGGTCTCCGGAACCCAGGCTAGGATCACCAGGGGGACCTTCTTAGGATATTGGGTCACTCGGTTCAGGCTCAAGGAGCCGGTTTCTGAGTGGTGAGGATTCGGAGCGCGGAGTCAGCCAGGGTCAGAGTCAGTTGGTTTTGAGCAAGTGCGGTGCGAAGGCAGGACAAGACCTCTGGGTTCTTGTGCTGGCTGCAGGACACACCAAGGTTTTGCTGGAGGAGTGTCAGATTGGGACAGGCCGGTAGGGCTGGGTCCAAGTCAGTTGGTATCCTCCTCTTCTTCTCCCAGTTTGGTCCTTCTTCTTCTTGTTTCTTCTAGTTGGCTCTGGTCGGAGGAGGCAAGGTTCACAGGTGCCACTAAATACTAAATTTGGGGGCGTTTCAGGTAAGTACAGGTCGGGACCAATGGGACCCTCCCTTGAGGTGGGTATATCCCCTATTATGCCATCCTGCAGTGGGAGGGGGCATGACCCCCTCACTCGGGTTGGCTGGATGACCTCCTCTTCAAGATGGCTGGGACTGAGAGTTGTGTCTCACCTTGCCTCCCCCACCTGAGGGGTGGGGTTGGAAAAGGTGGGCACATCTCTCCTCCTAACTTGGTTTTCCCACCGATTCCCCTGACAAGGGTGGGGGTCAGAACCAGTGGGGTCCAGTTTCAGGGAGCAGCAAATAGCTGGGGTAGCTCACAAAGGCCGCATGCCTTTGAAGCTTCCTCCTTCGTGGACCCTGCCCATCCTGGGGGAGGGGTATTGGCACCTTGTCCCAGGAAGTGCTTTGTTTCAGGACCCCAAGAGCGGCA
Source organism: Calotriton arnoldi (assembly GCA_963921515.1). Classification (NCBI taxonomy): domain Eukaryota; kingdom Metazoa; phylum Chordata; class Amphibia; order Caudata; family Salamandridae; genus Calotriton; species Calotriton arnoldi. The sequence goes on from CAWUFW010004092.1 coordinate 1,075,810, forward strand.
GGCTCTCAACCCAGGGGTCCAGAAACCTATCTGGTGGTGGCATCTGGCAAGCAGCCACTCAACCAGGACACTAGTGTTAGGTTGTTTTTCAGGGGGCATCTCTAAGATGACCTCTGAGTGAATTTTTCATTAAATCCCACACTTGATACCAAACTTCCCAGTTTTCAATAAGGCGATTATGGTGCTGTGGAGTTTGTAATGACAAACTCCTGTACCATATACTCTTTATGGCATTACTGCACTTTCAATGTCTAAGAATTGACTTAGACACTGTAGGGGTACAGGGCTCATGCATCTGTACCCTTACCACTGGTACAGGCACTCAGTTAGAGCGGTGGCTTACCTATGCCAGGGCTGTGGATTGTAGGCATGGCACACAGGGATGTGTGTCATGTCGACTCTTCAAATTGTTCTGCACCAAAACACGCAGCCTGCAATGGCAGTGTGTGTGAGTAAAGGTACAGGGCTTCTAAGGGTGGCACAATAAGTGATCCTACCAGGTGGAGCTAAAGACAGCAATATCATCAAGATATACTGCACTAAAGGCCTCCAATCCAGCAAGGACTTGATACACCAACCTTTGGAAGGTGGCAGGAGCATTTCTTAAACCGAAGGGCATAGCAGAAAACTGATTATGCCCATCAGGTTTGGAGGATGCTGTTTTCTCTTTGGCTCCTGGGGCCATATCAATCTGCCAGTAACCTGCAGTTAAGTCAAAGGTAATTAGAAGTTTGGCTGGACCCAATTTGTCTATCAACTCATCAGCTCTTGGTATGGAGTGAACATCTGTCTTGGTGACAGAGTTGAGACCTCTATAGTCCACACAGAACCTCATTTCTCTCTTTCCACCCTGTGGATGAGGCTTGGGGACTAGGATCACTGGACTGGCCCAGGGGCTCTCAGAGGGTTCAATCACTCCTAACTCCAGCATCTTTCTGACCTCAGCTTTGATGCTCTCCTTAACTTGATCAGACTGTTGATAGATTTTGTTTTTGACAGGAACACTGTCCTCGTTGTCCACATCATGGTTACACCAGTTTGTCTGACCAGGGGTCAAGAAGACGAGCTTAGATTACTGCTGTGAGACTTGCTTACTATAAACCTGCTGTTGGGCAGTGAGGGTGTCTGAATAGACAACTCTATCCACTGACCCATCTTTGGGGCAGTTAGAGAGGAGGCAAGGGAGAGGCTCACTCCCTGTCTCCTGATTCTCATCAGTAACCATCAGCATGGTTATGTCAGCCCTGTCATGGAAAAGCTCTAGGCGGTTCACATGGATCACCCTTTTGGGGTCCTGCTTGTGCCCAGGTCTACCATTTGTTACCATCTTAGAGTTCAGTTTAATGACTTGAAGCCAGGTAAGTCCCATGTCCAGGTGCTCTGTAACCCAGCTGCATTTGGTTGAGCAGTATGTAGTAAGTCCCCCTTTCGGGTGTCCATTTTTCAAGGATTTTTCAGCTGGGCAACGGAACCCTACGTAGCCTACTATATGCAATGCCTCAAGAAAGAAAAGAAGATCATCGGTCTGCAGAAATTATCTTGCATCTTCCTCTAGTAAGATATTACTCAATCCATGTGTTCCATGAACAAATGTTTAAAAGGGCTGGCTATAATCCTGCATTTTGTGTTTTATTATCAGGATCGATTAGGAATTAGATCCATATTTTGCTGACCCCCTCCCACCCCTGTAGTAAATAAGCGTGGAGGCTTTCTGTCCATGTTCAGGTAGGCCTTGAGAGCTCTTGATCAAAGACTTCACAATAGTTAAGTTTACGAAGGATATTTTCTTAGGACCTGCTCCTACTTCTCCCCCTAGCACTGTACGCCTTATTAAGACTGATCCTCCTGCTGTTTTGTCAGATAGGAGCGGTCCAAGAAATCGCAGAGGTTCACTTTTTTGTAGCTCTATGCCCCATGAGTTAAAGATGATTTGTTTTTCCATTATTTGCTCAGCTATAGCCGTCATCGCCCAAGTTATAAGGGTTGCTTCTCTGTCGCTTCCCTGGGGATGTGATCTAGATTCCACTGAAGTCAGATCTAAAGAGGTAATATGTGCCAAGGTATTAATTTCATTTGTATGTTTTTTGATGGTTCCTCTATTTCGGATATCAAAAGCCCCCATCAAATTATAGTTAGGGATTAACAGAACTTTATTTCCCTGAATGTCATCTCTTTCATGCTCCTCTTTATATACAGGTCCCTTTTTCCTCATCTCCTATTGAGAACTAATATGCTGGGTTTGTTGGCATTCCTGCTGGTACTGAGGTACTGTGACGTTAGTTTGAAGAAAAACATTCTGTTGTCTTGTTTGTCACAGAAGGGCCAAAGGCTGATCTTAACATATCCTGCTCTTTGCGTGTAAAGTTTATAACTTTGTCTTCCTGTTGTTCCTGCTATTATCTAAATGTACTCCTACAAATTGGCCTTTATTTCTTGCCACTTGGTCTGATGCCTTTTGCACCTCTTTAGATACATCTTGGTCTTCTTTCCCCTAAATTTGAGGAGGAGACTTTGATTTTATTAAGTCCTGCACGCTTTTCTGTAATGGTTCCCATTGGCCTACCTGGGAGGCATCCATTTGCTCATTCTGGTGTCTTTCTAGCCCTAATTTCCTTTGCTTAGAGTCCTTAGTGATCTTCCTCATAACATCCTTTTATGTACTTCCATCACCTTAGTTTTCTTGGGTTCTGACTCTAATCTTCTATTTTTCAAGAACAATTGCAATATTGATTTTTGTTGGACTGTGTTCCCTTTTTTCGTGTTTTCCTTTGCCTTTTCTTTTCCCATTTTGTAAACACTTGCTCCATTTTTGTAGTTTCTTGACTTTCAGCTGATTGGTTCTCATCATCCTTTGCCCCAATTACTTGATTTCAGGGACTGTTCTCTCTGTCATTCAATATCTGCTCATTTGCTCGACTATTTGCCTGTTTCGAGGGCAGCTGGGATACTAAAGCAAGGTTCTCTGTTTGATTCTTACAAACTGTTTTTTCCTTCGTTGTATGATTTGTCACAGGTAACCTTTCCGTCGTACTGACTGACTGGGTTCTTACCTCTGTCAAAATTTCAATAAGAATTGAGGACAACACTTGTGGCTTATCCCCTAAAATTGCACATTGACATGTAACTCGTTGTGTTGTAATTATGAATTTGCGCTCTCTGAATAAGATCATTTAGGACTTGCAGTTTCTTGTCTATAACCACTACGTGAACTACCAAGATGTTCAGGAGGTCCAACTGTAGCTCCTGCTTATCGCCTGACAATGTATTGCCATTGTCATGGCCTCCATAGTTGACAGGAGGGCTCCCCAGGTGCCTCTAGATACTTCTCTGGCTGTATGCTCAGTATCTTCCTTATCCAATGGTTCATTATTGGTTTTCCCATTGATGAGTTCCGTTAGTATCGAAGAGCTGCTACTTCGTGCCATGAAAGGACTCAAACTAGTCGTGGTAATGTCCCCCTGGCTCCTACTATCGTCCATACAGTTTACATGAGGTACTATTGGATAGCTTATCTGTATTATATTTGCTTTATTTATTGAATATGCCATTTCTGATAACTCAATTAATGGTTGTTCACATGTCTCCGGTCCTCCTAAGTGCTCCTGTTGGCCCTATTGGTCCGGCCGTGTGTCATTTAAATTTTCCCAATTACTGAGGTTTAAAGTTGTGTATATTTCTATTATGCCTGAAATAACTGGTTGCGGATCTTGGCACCCGCCGGTTGTGTTGCTATAATTAGACCTTTCACATACTGTGTTGTTGCCATAGGTTGATTTGCGTCTGGGCTTCTGGAATCTAATAAGTAAACTTCATTGGATTGCGAAGTTAAGTATTCTGTTATTTTCTCCCCTTTTTTCCCTGTGCAGAGAGCAAATGTTCCTTTTTTTGATGGAACAATTGCAGTAGTAATATATGTGTCCAACTCAGTAATTTCGTCCAGACATTTTACTGGGTCTTGCTGTGAAGTTTTTTGTCTAGTTCTTTTTGCTGGCTTAATCCTTTGCTGCACTGCGGCTGCTCTTGATTTCCCAGAGCGCATAGTTGAGCGATTTAATTTGTCGTATCTGTCTCCTCAGTTAAGGATGATGATAATATAGGCTAGCAACAGCCTGCAGCAAACGGCAACCAACAGACAATCAAACCTCAATGTTCAATGTGGTACCGCTGAGGTTTTGTGGGGTTGCAACTATCTGTTGGTAGTCGATAGTAGGTAAACGGTAGCTGTTTCCAGATGGCTACTGCAAAAAACTACTGTCTGCGTCCTGGGAGCTTGTGGGGCACTCCAGGCACCCATGCAACCACACCCAGTTCTAACCTTGCCACTTCCAGTGGGTCCCTGGGGCTCTCTCTTTCAGCAGCACTTAATGGTTGATAACAAGTGACTGGATCTGGAGCAATACGTGACAATTAAAGTAATAACTTGTTTGTTTATTTACTTACTTCCTTCACAGTCCAGGTACCTTGCTCTGCCTGCTCCCCCCTGCCTGTCCTCAGTTTATCACAGCCTCTTCCCCAGCTTGGCGCCCGCTGGTTGTGTTCCGCCTGCTCCCCCCGCCTGTCCTCATTTCTGTCTTTGGGCCTCGTCAGTGATGAAGTCTATCACAGCCTCTTTCCCGCTAAAGTTTGGGGAGTATAGGCTGCTGAAATAATAATGGGGGAGCTGCAATTGATGGTAGGTGGCAGGCGAACAGGCAGGCAGGCTGATGGGCGTGGTTGGTGGTAGTCACAAGGACTCTGTGCACTACGGTCCTCGTCGCACTCTGTCACTCCAATCACTCCGCTTCACCCTCCAGTGATGGGAAACAAAACTGTCCCAAATCCCAGCCGGACTCAAAACACCTTATCGCCCGCGGCACAGAGATGGTTCCTCAGCACCACGGCACCGAACAGATGGCACAGGCACAGACACCGCTGCAGCCGCCTCAGCTTCTTCCTCCTAGCTCTCACTCCACTCCTCTCACTTGTTCCACTTCTGGGTAAAGCACTTCACCACCTGGCGATGGGGCAAGTAGCAAAACGGGGATTTCCTACCCAAAATGAGGAAAGGTCCAGTACGAGACATGGCGTGCTCAAGTAGGGTATTGCTGCGCAGCATCCTGCACCGGCTGGACCCCATCGGGGGCCGGCTCACCTTTATGGAGCAGAGCATGGACCAGCTCCGGACCGACGTCCAGAATGCCCTCTTTTAGCCCTTTTAAAAAAAGATTTTTTGGTGGGAGGGATTTGTTGTTTGTTGGAGTTGGGTAGAGAGGGTGGGAATAGAGTTGGGAGTGACTCTGGAGAGACTTTCTTGAACATTTTGAGTTTTTGGGCTTGGGTCAGCTTTGTTTGGGAGAGGGGTGGACATGTTGTTTGTAAATAAAGAAAGGGTGAAAATGTTTTTTATAATCTTAGTTTAGTTTACTTTTACTTTGCACTGCTGCCTTTAAGTAGTTTTATGCATACTTTATCATTATGGGGTGTGCTGCCATCATGACCTATATTGTGTCGAAGTTCTGAACTAGCTAGATAAAAAACAATAGCAGTTAATTTATTTTTACTTAGTTGAATTACATTCATACTAGTTGTCTTACCTGAATATACATGCAGCAATAACAGGGGAGGCATCACAACTTCACAAGCGAGGTCCCACTTCCAGTTCCACCGAGGTGAGCACCAACTGTAGGATTGATCTGAATGATTGATTGATTATCCATTGTAGGCAACTAAATGAAAGTAGAAAGACTGAGTAAGTGGGTTATATATTTATCACAGATTTACCAAGAATTGACACCACCTGAGTGCTACGTGAAGACACAATGAGAATGCCTAATTGTGCTAAAATAGAAAACAAATAGCAATACTAGTAGGTTTTGGCTAATGTGGAGCTAGCAGTATTACTTGTGAAATCCTCAAGGTATCAAAAATGGACTCAAAGTCTGGAGTCGACAAGCTTAGGTTAGGTGTCTATGGTTAGGCAACACAAGGCCTGAATGATGATGATGCTGATGACTGATGTTCTTCTTTCTATATCTAAAAAAATGATCATTTTTAATGTGTGGGTCGGTAATGTGCTGGTGTGGGCTACGGCTTAGAAGATTCTACATTAAGTTGTTGTTGCTTTCACCACATCTGCCCCACCAATTGTGTGATACAATCGTGGTATAATTTAAGCCACACCTCAATAAATCACACAGCTTGGGGGAAGAGGGTTAGGGGTTTGATGAATGGATGGGTAGTGGGATTTGGAGAAAGGTTTGACAAAGACGAAAACTACAACACAAGGCCAACATTCATCTGGGCAATAAGCAGCAGCCATTAATCTGTTGTCAGAAGGAAACAAAGGAATGAGTATGACAAAGTACAGATCCATGCATTGCAAACAGTCCTTCTGACCCCAAGACCTAATTTTCCATATATCTAAATGTTCTCTCTTCTAGGTTAGGGAGTAAACCCACCCACCCACTTCTCCTAGTTAATATGTTAAAAGAAAGATGATACTGTATTGCGAAATTGGGTGGTGCGTCTGCATTTTCCTTGGGAATGTCTACTCTTTGGGGCCTGTCTGCACTGGTCCGGTAGGTAAGCAGGAGTGTAATTGAGCTCAGCTAGCCTACAACAGTCTATAGTGGGTATATTGTGGTTGTTACTTCTCAGTGTTGTAAAGCTGAATTTATGAGGTTGGGGTTTCTGTGGCCTCTGACTCTCCTATGTTTCTACCTACTAAATATGTTTGGTAAGCTCCCCATATGTTTTGGGTCTGTTCTGGTGAGTTAACAGTTCATTATATGCCTCTGATTGGGTGTTGCAATATAACACGTTGTTATGCCATTCTTCGAAGGTCGGTGCTGGGCCCCACGCCCATCTCATCGCTACCCTGTGTTTTGTCAACAACATGCCAATAGATATCAATTTTAAACCCACTTTGCTTACTGTTTTACTATAATCTAATAGCACCATTAGGGGGCTATCTCCAATGTTGTGTCAGTTATCTTTCCTATTTCTAATATACATTTTTCCCAAAACGCAAATATCTCCGGGCAGTGCCATGCCACATGTACAAAGTTTGCATTTTGCTCAGAGCATCTATAACATGTGCTGTGTCTTGTAGCCCATATTTGCATAGTTTCTCGGGGTGTAGCATGTCTGGGTAATGTATTTGAATTGTATGAGTCTGTGTTTGCCATTTGGCGAGACTTCCTTAATTATGGCACAATAATATTCCCAGCATTCGTCCGTGATTAAAATACCGAGGTCTCTCTGCCATTTGAGTCTTGCCTTCATCGCGGCTGGCCTGCGGGCCTCCTGGGCATAAGTGTAAAGTCTTTTAGATGTCTTTTCTTTTATTAGGGATGAAAACACTGGCATGTCTGGGGGCTCTAGCATGTCATCTCCCTGTACGCTTAGCATATGCCTAACTGTAGTAATGAAAGCGGGTAATGCCTGTTCCGTATTCAAATTTTGTTCCCAACTCTTCACCACTCCGTCTTTGAATAGGTCTCCCATTTTGGTAATCCCTAACGTCTGTATTACATCTTGGTCCTTTCTAGGAGCACCATTCTACCTGAGTATGTGGCAAATACAACACCGATCCAGCCTGTTTCTTCAGGAGGCTCCACCAGGTTTGAGTTGTGGTATTCAAATAGTCAAAGACTCCATGTCGCCGCTTGGGGGTAGAGAACAGCGTTTGTGGGAGAGTGCAGGGGGCTACCACATCTCTTTCTATGTAGAGGTATGGCACATCTTGTGGTACGTGCAAAAAATAGTGATTGTAAGAGCTCTAGGCAACTTTATAGTATGACTCCAAATCTGATGCGTTGAGTCCTTCCATGGGATATGGCATGCTAAGCGTGTCCCATTTTACTCTCGATTGCTTCCCGACCCAAGCGAGTTAAATTAGATGGGATCTCAGCATAGTGAAAAAAGTGTGTGTTAGCAGTATTGGTATATTTTGGAATAAGAATAAGAACCTAGGCAGTATTACCATTTTCATGATTGCAACACGCCTCAGTAGGGATAATGGGAGTTTTATCCAACGATCTATGTCTTTTTCCAATTTTGCGATCAGAGTGCCATAATTTGCCAATACCACTGTTGCAGGATCTGTATGGATCTGTATACCTAGATACTGATCTGATCCATCGCCCAGGTCAAAGGGATTTCAAGTAGAGTAGGCTTTGTAACTGGGGTGAGAGGAAACACTATAGACTTCTCCCAGTTGATGTGGAGTCCCGACAGTCCTTTGAATCACACCACCTCTCTAAGAATGGGAGTGAGGTTATCATCCTGGTCCCTGATGTATATTAGTGTATTGTCTGCGTATGCTGAGAGTATGAGCCTATAATTGGGAAACCGTATGCCTCTGTGGCTGGGGTATTCCTGCATAGCGCATGCTAGTGGTTCAGCCACTAGGGTATATAATAAAGGGGAGAGGGGACACCCTTGCCTGGTACCTCAAGTGATACAGAACTGTGTTGTAACTATATTTCCCACCCTGATTCTTGCCCTTGGCTCCGTGTATAGTAATTTATCTGCTTTACCCTTAATGGGTGTCTAAGATGGGGGGATTGACTGCCTTGTGCAATTGCCTCAGCTTTTTGTTTTTCACTTCTCTAGTCTGTATATTCTTTTTCTTACACTTCAGCAATGTGGAGTCAGCCCCAGCTCATGATGTTTGCCTGCGTTTTATCTCCCTCTTAATGTCTGGCATGATGCGCTTGGATTTGTCATGCAGAAGTTTTGGTTGCAGTGCTAGAGTTGTCCTTCAGCTCCCCACGTGTCTCTGGTCTCCTCTGGGCCTACTTTCCTATCTTCAAGCCTGATATGGGGTGTAGCTTATTCTGATGGCGAGGGGACCTCCATACAATGTTTGCAGTATCACTCTGATTCTCTATGGCCCCGCTCCTAAACTGCTCCTAGTTGTGCACAATGTTCATTTCCCATGGAACATATCATAGGAGTCTCCTGTAGGTTTTTCGTCCCCCCCGGCACTCGCAGTATGCTCAATTCCTATTTCCAGTGCCCCGCATTTGACTCACTCGTTACGCGGTAGCGTATCATCCCTATTACTTTCCGCATGCTAGTTGCTGTACAGGCCGGATTCACCTCTGTCAGGCCTGGCGATAGTGCGGCGCGGCGCTCCTCACTGTCCGCCTTCCCTTCTTTTATTTTTGTATTTTTTTCCCTCTGTTTTTTTCCCCTTCCTTCTTTGCCTTGTCTTTTATGTTCCCTTGTCAAAGGGTGTCAAGCCACCTCCTTCCTCACTGCAGGTCTTTCGCAGCAGTAGACTCCATCTCAAGGCCCGGCCTCTCTGCTTTGATCTCTTTACCGGGTCTCCACCCTGGCCTTCACAGCAGCACTCCTGACCATAGGGAAAAGCAGAAGGGTCCAGGCTCTGCCCTCGCAGGATTCCGTTTTTTGGATATGTGTTGTGGCACCCTCGTTGTCTCTGTGCCTCACTGTACGGGTGCAGCTGTGCGGGAGCCGCTGCTGTGTCCGCTGCTTCCGTGGGCCCGCTCAGTTGAGGCCTGCCTCCAGGGCACTCCACAGCCTCGATCGTGTCTGGGGACTCCCTCTGTTTTCCCCTCCGATGCCCGAAGAAGAAGTCGTTTCCTGAGGTAGGCACCTTGTCTTGGCATAAGTTATTGCCCTGTTTTGTAAGATAAATGATGACTTATGTGCCAGTTTGCAGGAGCTTTGGTGTTGCGAGCATTGGTGAGGATTCTGTCTTGGAGGGCTTTCTTCCTTGTGGATTTGATGAGATGGTGGTGTGTGGTGGTGGCTGCTTTGTAGATGGAGCGTGCCACTCCATGTCCCTATCATCATCATCAGAAGTGGTGCTTGGAGAAGATGGTGCTGTAGTACCCTTCCCTTTCCTTGCAGGAGATGTGGGAGCCAATGATTGTAAACATGAGGTTCAACTTCTTGCTCTGAATGAAGCTCAACCTCCTGTTCTGCTCCAATATCAGACAAATCCATTGCTGGCTGTGTCTGTTGTCTATGTTGCTGTGTTTCCTGAAACGATTGTGTACTACTTTGTGAATTGGACAAATCCAATTCAACATCACTACTCATCGGCGTCAAAATAATTGCTCTGGCTGCCTCACTGACAGACATGGTCCTGGGCTTAAGTTAGGGGGGGGGGGTACTGTTGATGCAGGAGCGCTGCTCTCAGCTTGCTTGCCGGGGGCCGGTGCGGCAGGCACAACTTGCCTGAAAAACGTTGCGGTTGGTACCCCAGTGGTGGAAATCTGATTCTTCTGCTCCCCACTAGCCACTTTCTTGGCAGCACCTTTCTTTGGGGCCATCTTGAAGCTGTCAGTTGGCAGTGGCACTTAGCTTCACAGCAAGTTGAAGGGATGACCGTGTTGCGTAGTCAGTCACACATCACGTCGTGCACAGGCCTCCTGTCTGACAGTACCGTGGGTGATGTCTGTTCTCTAGTGCACCTAAAAGCAAACAAGCAAGAAAAACTTCAGTGAAACATGGCATTGTTGCAGTTCAGGAAGTAGTATAAACAAACAATATAATTTAGTGTGGTTACTTAAGTTATTATAAATAATCAATAGTATACAGTGTTCATTCATATAAAAGAAAACTACACCTACATAAACTTTCATGGTGTACACTCAGGAAGGGTTAGAAAGAGCAACAACAACAAAACATTACAGCTGTAACTGTTTGCTTTATATGCAATGCATCATGTGTGATGTGGCACTCAGAGAGGTGCAGCTGACAAATGACAATAGAATAATCCTTACAAAATGATTGATGTTGTGCACCTATAGCAGACAAGGGGTTGATCCATTGATGCCAGATGTTATGAAAATGGTGAAAAACAATATTACAATATATATATATATATATATATATATATATATATATATATATTAAAAATTAAAAATAATAAAGAAAATACAACTAAAACTGAAAACAATTGAAATAAAAACATAAATAAGTGACAATATCCTCAAGAATATCATCAATTTTAATTAATTAAACTGCTATCTCATTGCTCAACCATCCATGCAAGCATATGGCAAAGGGCCACACTAGCTAGACACTCAAAATGGCTGCCTGCCATTGCCACATGGACATTAACAACAACAACAAGACAGAGCAAAAAGGTATTGAGAACAAAGAGAAGAAGGCATGCAGGCCTATGGCAAAAGCACACTTGCTACCTACACAAAATGGCCACCGACTGACCACATGGTGAACCAGCAAGCAAGGAGGCATGGCTGAAACATAAGGATAGAAGAACAAGACATGCAAGACTAAGGCAAAAGCACACTGGCTGACTACGCAAAATGGCCACCAGCCAAGTGGTCAGAACAACAACAACAAAAGGCAAAAAGGCATGGCCACAAACAGAGAAGGCATGCGGGCCTATTTGGAAAGCACAATGGCTGGTGACACAAAATGGCTGCTAGCGACATGGTCAGACAGCAACAACAACCAGCAAAGAGGCATGGTCACCAACAGAGAAGACATGCAGGCCTCTAGGTAAAGCACACTGGCTGGGTACACAAATTGGCCACCAGCCACATGGTTAGACAACAACAATAACCATCAAGGAGGCATGGCCACAAACAGAGAAGTTATGCAGGCCTGTGGCAAAAGCACACTGGCTGGCTATACAATATGGCCACCAGCCACATGTTCACAACAACAACAACCAGCAAAGAGGCATGGTCACAAACAATGAAGAAATGCAGGCCTTTGGGGAAAGCACACTGGCTGGCTATACAAAATTGCCACCAGCCACATGGTCAGAACTACAACAAGCAGGAGGTCTGGAAAACAACAAACTCATGCAGGCCTAGGGTGAACACTGACTAGACAAAATGCCCCCTGGCCACATGACATAATAAACAACAAAGGCTGATGGTGGCCTATGCCATACACACACACACAGTGGACAGATAAAAGAGGCATGGTAACACAGGGAACACAGCCTTTATTCAGCAATGCCAAAAACAAAAATTATTAGGGCTAAAATGTTCACAACAACACATATCCTCCAAAGGCATTACCCCACCAAACACTGTTTACAGGGGGAAAAATGTAAAATACCACTAAAACACTTTTTGTATTTTAATCCAATGCCATCCATGGCCTAAATGATGTTTCATTTCTACAGACACCACAGAAACGGTTGTTTCATGCACCCATGAGTAATACAGGGCCTACTGGCTGGAAGGCCCATTGGCAGACTAGGCCACATAGTGAATTAAATCAATCAATATTGCAAACTTGTTAAAAAACATGGAGAAGTAAATGTACTGAACTGTGCAACATTTTTCCTTTACAAAAGAAGATAAATTTAATGGGAAAAAAACTATGCCCCTACTAAAACTGCAGGCCACCCATGACAAAAAAATTAAAAAATCAAATAAAAGTGCAAATAAATCCAGGTGTATGCCCTCGGTCAAACAAACAACACCCTTATGCACCAGTTTTTCGACTTACTTGTGATATCTCAAAAACAAAGTTCTTAAATCCAATGGCATGTGCAGCAGACAAGGAGAGTTATCCTTCCAGCTCCGAATTCCAATGAAAAGTGACCAGGAGAGGGACAAAGTACTGGGAGGAGCTTTCTGGACAGGAACAGGACATTGGAGTCTCTAGGGCCCTTCTTTTGGATTTAAAAAAAAGTTTTAAAAAATGGCTTGTCACACAAAAAACCCTAACTCCAACTGCTAATTTGTGAAGAAAATCCACTCCAAATGCCTCTCAGTTGCATTCTCAAGCAGAAATGCTACTCAATCTCTCCGTTTTCGATCGGGTCTAAGAATGCTAAATTGGTGCCGTTGCGGCCGGAAGCCGTGCGAGTGAGCCTGAAGTCTTGCGGGAACTCACTAGCAGTGTGAGAAGTCTTGCACGTGCTCCCCAGTGGCCCGAGAGTCTTAGCGCTTGCAGTTGAGCGCCAAAAGAAAAAACTCTACTTTATGCCCAAATGGTAGAATTTAGAAATTCCACGGGAGCGTGGAGTGTCCGAATTCCGCAAACTCCACGAGCGGGGAGGAACGGAGTTTGCGGCCCAGGCTTCCAACTTATGACTGCTTTGTAGATCCACAAGATTATAAATTAATTTATTTGAATTTTAAATAATTGATTGGTAACTCATGACGAAATACTAGAATCATTTGCTGAAATTAAATAGTATTATTTCATGAAATTAGTTGGAAAATGTTGAAAAAAAAAGATTCAATTAGTATAAACTCATGAGGGAATATAATATCCTGTGTTGAAATGGAGAATAATTCTTTAATGAAATGTGGAGAGAATTGATTTGATGTAAATAATACATGGTAGTCTGACTTCAACGTCTATACCAGAGAAAACGTAAATAGAATGACACGATGCATGCATGTAATGTGACCAAGGCCGCCCAGACTGCCGAAATGCGTTATGGTGGAAGGCCAATAAAAAGAAGAACGCTAAAACTGCTTTGGTTTCTGCTTCGATCTGTGTGGATGTATTTGGAAGGAGTGTTCACAGGAGTTATTGGTATGATTTTGGTATGCATACCATTTCTCTTGTGTATTCCTTGTAATTGCTCTCTGTACAAACTCTGTAAAGAGCTCAAATAACTTTGAGCCAAGTTTGTGCTATATAAAATTTGAAAAATAAATAAACAGATACTTGAGATAACTCTACGTATAACTGGTAAATTTTTGTGTTTTTTCAGAGTTTAAAACTGAACAATTCACTTAACTATATTGTTCCTTTAACCTTTGGTTAAAACATTTAAAAACATGAATCCTTTTATATGATTCCTATTCATTAAAATAAATATTTAGCAATTAATAAATAATTGTAATTTATTCATTTATTCCAGTAAAAAAATGGGCAAGGTTCATTACAGCACATACATTAAAACATATAATAAAAATATATGCAACAATTTAAAAAAGTTGCTGATGAATTTCATAAACTGCAATATTAAAAAGAAAGGCTCAATAAAACCACATTTACAAGTTAGATTTAAGAGAGAGGGGAAAAGGGAGGCAGCCCAGCTAAAAAAGGGGAGGTTTTGTCAGCTATTCCCTAAAGAGATGTTTTTTAAAAGCGACCTGCGCACACAACACATGAATAGTAAAAAACGTGACACCGCAAATACAATAGGGGTTAGTGTGTTATACTTAAGCAGCCTAAATACCGCCACACAGCGTCTGGTACCCAGATTTTTGCAGAGCTGCGTCAACCAGCGGCGCCTAGATTTTCTCTAAACAGGGCAAAAGAAGAAAACATGCAACTCCGATTCCTCTGCATGGGTGCAAACAGTACAGCCTAGTGCAAATGTGCCTGCCCATTTATTGGTGAAGGTGCGTAGTGGGAGGGCCCCATGCCTAAATATAATTTCCTCGCTAGCGCAGGTTATATCTCACCCAGAGCAGACTCTAGGCAATACTGATCTTTAACTCTCATAAACAAAGCTCTCAGTGGACCTGTTGCCAAACACCCCTGTATTCTAGCGAGTTTATCCTCCCTGTAGCTCTGCACCAGTTCCTTTCGGGAAACTGTGACACAGGCTTCCTCAGGGAAGTGCCATAGACTCGCTCTGCCCATATTCTGAAAGGTGTCCCTAACATCGGCTAGCCACAGTGGTTTCCTGGCACCATTCAGGGCCAGAACCTCCTTTAAATCGTCCAGGACTTACTTACAGGTAAACAGCCAATTCCGGGGTTACCCATAATCGACGCCAGTCAAATAGGGGTCTAAGGGCAATTTCATCAGCAATGGGCCTTATCCCTAAATCAAGGCGCAGCAGTATAAGAGGAGCACTAGGAGGAAGACCAAAGAGCTGCCTGGTAAATGCGTTCTTGGTCTTTGTAATGTTTCTCAAAGAGTTGTGCCCCCAAAGTTCAACCCCATACATAGCAGAACACTTAGTTTTCATTTTATAAATTTCCACTATTGGTCCAATGGGTTTAAAAGAGGAATTCCTAAATAGCTTGATTAGCCCTCCTGTACTCTGTGCTAGCTTCAGACTAGTTTTGTTAATTTGCGCCCCCAGTCCATTTTTTTTGTTAGGGTGACCCGAAGGTATTCGAAGACAGAAACCCTCTCCAGAGGAGTGTCATACAGGCTGGGATTAGGACGGGTGGTGCTAGTCGGGTTGAAGACCATGTATTTGGTCTTCAAACAATTGATCTCAAGTCCCCTACTGTCGCAAAGGGCCTTGAAGTTGTCGAGAATCCTCTGTATGCCCATTGGTGGTTTTGGGAGCAACACAGTATCATCAGCAAACATCATTGCCGGACTTTTTCAGCTAGCTACCTTGGGTGCATCATTGTCCTTCCCCGCATTCAGCACATCTACAAGTGCGTTAATAAACAGGCAAAAAAGGGTCGGTTCAAGCACGCACTCCTGCCTTACCCCTCTATCTATAGGAATAGGTGAGGTAAGTTCCCCACGTTTGCCGAATCTAATTTGGGCATAATTGCCTTCGTGCAAACGCCATATAGGGCAAAGATAAAGAGGCACCCCCAGATCACTTAAGACCGCCCACAGTTTATCTCTTGGTACTAGATCAAACGCGGATTTTAAATCCACGAAGATCAAATAGAGACTGCCAACCTCTATTGTCACCGTTTTCCAGTACAGGAGTTGAAGCCTAAATATTTGGTCCATGGTGGACGTATTTTCCCTAAAACCAGCTTGTAACAGGCTTAATATATTGTGTTCGTCCATCCAGGTTTGGAGGCGGACCAACAATACCCTGGCAAAGATATTCTGACTTACATCAATTAAACGTCTAGGCTTATAGTTAGAGGGGAGGAGCGGTGAACCCTTTTTAAAGACTGGGAGAATTTCTGCATCCGCCCATGTGGATGGAATAGCCATTCCATGTAATATGGCATTCAATAGGATCCAAAAGTAAGGGGCCCAGATGGTTGGCTCAGAATGAAAGAGGTCCCCAAGGATCTTATCGAGACCAGGTGCTTTGGAAGGGACAATTTTCTTTAGGGCACTTATTATCTCTGAAAGGGTTATTTGCGGGGCCTCCATACCGATGTTTGGCAATGGAGTGATCTCATTGGTTACATTAATGCCTGCATCCCTCATCCTTTGATCCAGGGCCTCAATATGCTCTTTCCATTTATCAGCAGTGATGTTTGGTCAATGGCCGACTTCCCTTCCCCACTGCCAGTGTTCACTATGCACCAGAAAGCCTTCATGTCATGAACAGAAAGGGCCTGCTTTAAGGATTCCCACTTGTCCATCTCCCAGGCTTTTTTGGCTTCGGTGATACTAGCACTATAAAGCACCCTATTTGCTCTGATTAGGGATCTATCTTTAATTTTATTTGCCTCAATCAGGGCTGATTTAGCCTTCCGGCAGCTATCCTTGAACCAGGGGTGTTTACCTTTTTTATGACCACTGGGGCGAGACGATGGGAAAAAAATATCAGCTAGGGTGGATGTCAGCAGTTCATGAGTCTCTGCACTTTGCACAAGGGAGGTGAAAACACCATCCCCAGAGATAGACTGTTCCGCTGCCACACATGATTGCTGAATGGCTGTCCACCAGACCCTTCTTCTGTCATTGGTCAAGACCAGCCTGTCATCTGGCGATATAATTGAACCATTAACTTCTTCAGTGATAGGCAGTTCTAACTCCACAGTTAGGGCATTATGATCACTATCATAACGGGTGGAGACAACAAAGTCAACCACCCGCTGTCAGATCCTGATATCGATTAGAATGTAATCTATAATAGAGGAGTGTCCTGGGCGACTGAAAGTGTATTTCCCTGGTGTGTCTGATTTAGTTAGACCATTATATGCCCTTAGGGAGTGGTTCAGGGTAAGGGATTTGATCTGTATTGCCAGCGGTTTCCAAGCCGTGATTGGCCGGATGTTTGCCTCAGGAACGGCACAGTATAGATCTTCTTCACTGGATATTCCTCCATTAAAATCACTCAGGGGCTCAAACTGACAGTTGAAGTCCCCACCAACAACCATCCAGTAGTTACTAGGGATGGTAGACAAAGAGGTTGCTAGTTGATCAAGGGTCGGTGATTCATGACTGATACTAACAGGCCTGGAGTAGACGTTTACCAGAGCAATTCTGACCTTGGATGTAAATGTCAGAAGAATGCACTGCAGGTCATTAGAAAAAACTCCTGCGATTTTATTGTACAACCCAAATGGGACCCGACCCGTATGCAGAGACCGCCTGAGGGCCTTCCCTTGCCCCTAAAGTTTGCGGCAATATGATGGGATGCAAAGCCCAACTGCTGGGCCACCTCCCTATCCCAGGTTTCTTGGAACATACAGCTGTCATATTGGTCCACATAGTCCTCCAAGTCAGGGTTATGAAGCTTATTTCTAAGGCCCGCAACATTCCAGGATAGAATCTTTAACTTTGTTGGGTTTCTACGATTAACAGACGTATGTACCCTGGGTTCAGCATTAGAAGGGCTGATTTCACTAGGTTGGTCCCTTGATCCTACTGCCAGGGTTCTGGTTATTGCTTCGGTGCTATCAGCTATAAACACTGGGGGGTTGGGTGTGAGAAGTTGGCCTGGTATATGCTGTCCACTAATTATAGTGGGCACCTTGCACCAGTCCAAACAACCCCTTATTGGAGATAGGTTAAAGACAACCTTTATTGAAAGCTATCCTAGTGGTAGCTATGGAGAGCAGCCTTCAGGCTAAGTCTTGAAGGAATGTAAAGCAGCTTGTTTTACCAGTCTATAATCTCTTGAGTGACCAAATGAAAGAGCACCACACCAGGTATATATTCAAAATATATGTATTTATTACTAAACACACCCCTCTAGTCTCTTTATGAGGCTAGAGTTCGAAGTACATAAGTTATAAGTTATTTAAACACAGTAATAGCACAAATACACGTTTGGGCCCTAGGGGCGTACCAAACCATATACCAATAAAGTGGTATAAGAACCACGACTGAGCTAGACACTAGGCCTAGAGCCTCTAGAAGTGCTTGGACCACAAGGAACCACCCAAGGTAGTGACACAGGGGACCCACGGGGGACGCGTGCAGTGTAGTAAACACAGCCGCGAATCGCCGTTAACTTCTATGGAGAAAGTCGCGGTTTGGAATTTAAAGAAAAGGGACACTTAGAGAAGGACTTGGAGCAAACCCTTTGAGAACTAGGTCGTTCTAGAGTCTCTACCCACGGGAGCACCGGAGTACTCTTGTTACCTCACCCAGGGAAGCCGGGTGCATAGGTGCCTTTCGGGGTCGGGTTTCGTCGTCGATTTGAATGGCGATCTGCTGCAAAGTGCTGCTGGCGACCAAGTGGAAAGTGTCCGGGTGGATCCACGGGTGGATCGGAGATCTGAAGAACCTGAAAGCAGAGGGGACAGAGTCTGGGTCACTAGCCAGTGACCAGGAAGGCGATGAGCAGATGCCCACCGATGTCGGGTGCTTCAGGTAGGTTGACAATCGTCTTGACTCTTCAGCCACGATGTCCAGGAGGCGTTGTCAGTGACCAGGAGCAGGATTCGGGCTGGTACACAATGTCTGTCGAGTGCTGAGGCATCGGCGACCGGATTGGACCCAACAAGCCTTGGCAACGGCAAGTCTCGATGAAGATGAAGAATGACGATTGTGCAGACCAGCAAGGTCTGAGGAACTCACCCAGCAAGGGTAAGTGAGGGCAAGCCTGGAGCAACCAGGGAGCCCAAGTAGAAAAGGATTGGCCTTCGTGAAGGGCTACTAGCCAACGGGCTAGCGACCACGAAGGAGCCTCGAGACGGTGCACGTGGAGCTGGCTCACAGGACACTCGTGGAGTGGAGGCCAGTGATCTTCGGTGCAGTTGGTGCTGGAGGCTGGGGCTACTCGGAGCCCAAAGCACGACTTCGTGGGAGACCCAGGAAGAGGATGCACTTGCAAATGCGTGCGGTGTCCAGGGGTCACGGTTCCACGTTACCCACGACAGCTACGGGCCTCAGCTTTGCTGGGGACTCAGGGCAGCCTCGGGGAAGTCTGGAAATCCACCTCTGATGATGCAAAGACTTCGGCGTCCGACAGGAGCTTCAGCGATGCAGACCGGACAATTGCTTCTTGGTGCCTGCCAAGCAGGGGAGTCACTCCTTGACCCCAAGGGAGATTCTTCTGTCCTCTAATCTTTAAGTAGAGCGTCGAAGGTCCAGGATTCTGTGTCAGAGTTTCATCCAGGGATAATCTAAAGTCCTAAGGACTGGGGTCCCATACTTATACTAAGTTTAGGGGTTGGACTTACTCTGTGGTCCCACCTATGGGTGGGTCAGGGCAGAGGGGTGGCTACACCCCTTTCCCTTTGTCCAGTTCGCGCCAAAGCAGGGGCTGGAAGCCCCTGATCCGGTTTGAACTGGGGTATGCACAGGGACACCAAATGTGCCCCCAGTGCAGGACTTCAAAGCACCCGAGAGTGCTCCCGCCCAGCCCCAATACACACTATCCTGTCTGGGGAGGTGGTCACACCTCCCTGGGACAGGAAACCTATTGTCCAGGCCTCCCCTGCCGGAGTTTCGGTCAGCAGCAGGAGGCCAGACTCGTGTCTGTGGCAGCGGCATCCATTTTGTGATGCCAGGGCTTGGAAAGTCAGTACCGGGCATACCGGTGTGTACATGTCTTTCCCTCTAGAAGGGTGGAATGCTACCCCCGCCGCCAGAACTGGCGGGGGGGTAGTATTCCAAGATGTTTGACACCAAACACGACATGTTTCCGTGCAGCCATCCCAAAGTTAGCATTTAACGCGAGGTTATAATGCGCTTAAGAGTATATGGTCAGGCTGCACTACAAACAGCATCAGAGAAGGGTCTCCGAACGCTGCAGAGGGGCCCTGCTCATGCAGGGGCACCCTCTCACATAGGAACCACGCACTCTGCCTTCAGGATTGATAAGGCCTGCCATAGGAGTGACTTATAGGTTTATATGTGTGTATGTATATAGTGATATAGGTAGCCCATATCACAGTAAGGGGTGCATGCACCACCTTACGCAGGCTGCAGTAGCAGACCTGTGGTGTCAGTTTGGATGGCCTTCCAGGGGTGGCACAATACATGCTGCAGCCCCTGGTAGGCCTCTGAGGTACCTATGCCCTGGCTACATAGTATACCATATACTAGGGACTTATAAGGGCACTCCAGATTCCAATCAGAGATGTGCCTAAGGCACATGGAAACCATTTTAGAGAGGAAGCAGCTAGGCTGGGGTTCTGATTAGCAGGGCCCCAGTCAGACTAAGGTCGAAAAACAGTGAAACATCAGCAAAAAGTGGGGGTACCCATGTGAAGCAGATCCTACTCTCCTACACAACCCCCCCAAACGTAGGGACATTAAACTAACCTTGCCCAGTTAAGTCTTCATGTTCTAAGTGGAAGTACCTATAGAGTCCATCTGCATTGGCATGGTTACTCCCAGGTCTATGTTCCACTGTGAAGTCCATCCCCTGTAGGGAAATGGACCACCTAAGCAGTTTGGGGTTTTCACCCTTCATTTGTTTTAGCCATAAGAGGGGCTTATGGTCTGTTTGAACAAGGAAGTGAGTACCAAACAAGTATGGCCTCAACTTCTTCAGAGCCCAGACCACAGCAAAGGCCTCCCTCTCAATGGCTGACCAACGTTTCTCTCTAGGGGTCAGCCTTCTGCGAATGAAAGCTACTGGCTGATCCTGACCTTCTTCATTCAATTGTGACAGTACAGCCCCTACCCCCAATTCAGGTGCATCAGTTTGAACAATGAACTTCTTGGAGTAATCAGGACTCTGTAGAATGGGAGCAGTGCACATGGCCTGCTTCAGGTCATCAAATGCCTTTTGACAGCTAACTGTCCACTGAACCTTTTTGGGCATTTTCTTGGAAGTTAAGTCATTCAGGGGTGTCACTATTGATCCATACCCCTTGACAAATCTCCTATAGTACCCAGTCAGGCCTAAGAAGGCTCTCACCTGAGTCTGGGTAGTTGGAGCAGTCCAGTCCATGATGGTCTGGATCTTGCTCTGCAAGGGTTGAACCTGGCCTCCACCCACAAGGTGGCCCAGGTACACAACCTGACTCTGCCCTATCTGGCACTTGGTGGCCTTGATAGTCAGGCCTGCCTTTTGCAGGGCCTGTAAAACATTTCTGAGGTGGACCAGGTGATCCTCCCAGGTGGAGCTAAAGACAGCAATATCATCTAGATATGCTGCACTATAGGCTTCCAGACCTGTAAGGACTGTATTCACCAACCTCTGAAAAGTGGCAGGTGCATTCTTCAGACCAAAGGGCATCACCACAAATTGATAATGCCCAATAGGGGTTGAGAATGCTGTTTTTGGCTTTGCATCATCAGCTAGTCTGATCTGCCAGTAGCCAGCTGTCAGGTCAAATGTGCTTAGATACTTGGCTGATGCCAAAGTGTCTATTAGCTCATCTGCCCTAGGTATTGGATGGGCATCAGTCCTAGTGACTGCATTGAGACCCCTGTAGTCCACACAAAACCTCAACGCTCTTTTCCCACCACTGGTGTGAGGTTTTGGCACAAGGACCACTGGACTAGCCCAAGGGCTATCTGAGGGTTCAATAACTCCCAAATCCAACATTTTCTGGACTTCTGTCCTGATACAGACCCTGACATGGTCAGGTTGCCTATAAATCGTATTTTTAATAGGCAGACTGTCCCCAGTGTCCAATTCATGAGTGCACCAGGTGGTCTGACTTGGAGTCAGTGAGAACATGTGTCTGAACTGATTGAGCACCTGTCTACAATCAGTTTGCTGCTGGGTAGTAAGGCTGCCTGCCAAGGCTACACCATCCACTGACCCATCATCAGGGTTCTGTGAGAGCAGGTCAGGGAGTGGGTCACTCTCTTCCTCCTGTCCCTCATCAGTAGCCATGAGCAAGCCCATGTCTGCCCTGTCCACATATGGTTTTAACCTGTTGACATGGAGAACCCTGTGGGGACTCCTGGGTGTTCCTAGGTCTACTAAGTAGGTAACCTCACCCTTCTGTTCAACAATGGTATGGGGTCCACTCCATTTGTCTTGGAGAGCTGCTGGGGCCACTGGCTCCAACACCCACACCTTCTGTCCTGGCTGATAAACAGTCAGTACAGCCTTTTGGTCATGCCAGGCCTTCTGAAGTTCCTGGCTAGCCTCAAGGTTTTTAGTTGCCTTTTTCATATACTCAGCCATCCGGGAGCGGAGACCAAGTACGTAGTCCACTATGTCTTGCTTTGGGGGCTTGAGAGGTAACTCCCATCCTTCCTTCACCAAGCACAGTGGACCCCTGACAGGGTGACCAAACAAAAGTTCAAAAGGGCTGTAGCCAACCCCTTTTGAGGCACCTCCCTGTATGCAAATAAAAGGCAGGGCAAGAGTATGTCCCATCTTCGCCTAAGCTTTTCTGGGAGCCCTTTAATCATGCCCTTCAAGGTTTTGTTGAATCTCTCAACTAAACCATTGCATTGTGGGTGATAGGGTGTGGTGAACTTGTAAGTCACTCCACACTCCTTCCACATTGCTTTTAAGTATCCAGACATAAAGTTAGCACCCCTGTCTGATACAACCTCCTTAGGAAAGCCCACTCTTGAGAAAATTCCCAGGAGGGCCCTTGCCACCACAGGTGCTGTAGTGGTCCTAAGGGGAATAGCCTCTGGGTACCTGGTGGCATGATCCACTACCACCAGGATAAACCTGTGCCCAGATGCTGTTTGGGGATCCATGGGACCAACAATGTCAATCCCCACCCTTTCAAAGGGAACCCCCACCACAGGTAGTGGTATCAGGGGGCCTTTGTAGTGCCACCTGCCTTGCCACTGGCCTGGCAGGTTACACAGGAGCGACAAAACTCCTTGGTGTCTTCAGACATGTGGGGCCAGTGAAAGTGAGGGACAATTCTGTCCCAAGTCTTGTTCTGGCCCAGGTGACCTGCTAAGGGAATATCATGGGCTAGGGTCAATAGGAAGCCCCTGAACTTCAGAGGTATAACCAACCTCCTGGTAGCACCAGGCTTGGGGTCTCTACACTCTGAGTACAAGAGTCCATCATCCCAATACACAGTATGGGGACCACTAGCTTTCCCAGCAGCCTCAGCAGCAGCTTGCTGTCTAAGGGGTTCAAGAGAGGGGCAGCTCTGCTGCTCCTGGCTCAGATCTGCCCTGGAAGGTCCCCCTGTCCCCAAGAACTCAACCTGTTCAGGTTCAAGCTCCTCTGGGAGAGTTCCTTCCTCAGGACTGAGATCACCCCCCTCAAGGGACTGATCTTCCTTTTGAGCCAAGGGGAAGGCACTGCCTTTACCCTACTACTCCTCTTCTTGGAGGGCACTTGGTCCATTATTCCAGAATCCAAGGCCTGTTCAGTGCTAGACATTTTGGCTTGTGACCTGGTCACAGCAAACACATCTGCAGGGATCCCCAGCATTTCTGCATGGGTCCTGAGCTCCACTTCTGCCCAAGCTGAAGTTTCTAAGTCATTGCCAAGCAAGCATTCAACTGGTAGGTCTGCACTTACCACAACCTTCTTAAGGCCAGTTACCCCTCCCCAGGAGAAGTTAACAACTGCCAGAGTATGGTCTGTTCTGACATTGCTAGCATTGGTCACTTGGTACATCTCACCAAGTATAACTTGCCCAGGTAGTCACAAGGTCTTGTGTCACCATGGTGACACTTGCCCCTGTGTCCCTAAATGCCAAAGCCTCTCGTCCATTGATTAAAGGCTGTTGTCTGTACTTGCCCAGATTACTGGGACTCATAGAGGAGGTCATATCCATGCCTCCATCACAGACTAGGACAGCCTGAGTGAGTTCTCTGACTAGGTCAGAGCCCATCTCAGTACCCAGGGTCAACCCTACTAAACCCTTGGCTGTAGTACTCCCACCACCAACTGTAACTGTACTAGGGGGAACAGGTGCCTTAGGGGCATTGGTGGGGGCTGGAGTCGAGTCTTTGGACTTGGTGCAATCACTGGTCCAGTGGGTCTTTTGCTTACAGACCTTGCACCATGGTTTTCTTTGGCCTTTCCCTTTGGTAGACTGTGAATCCCCACCTGAAGAAGATTTTTGGGGGCCTTGTGAAGACTTTTGATCTTTACCCTTCTCCCCACCCTTATCAGAGGTTTT
The DNA here is from genome assembly GCA_963921515.1 of Calotriton arnoldi. Lineage (NCBI taxonomy): Eukaryota > Metazoa > Chordata > Amphibia > Caudata > Salamandridae > Calotriton > Calotriton arnoldi. Next base: position 1,099,851 of record CAWUFW010004092.1, read on the forward strand.
CGAATCTTGCTTCTTAGGGTCACCACCTTGGTTCTGTACCTTCTGCTTCACCCTGGTTCTGACCCATTTGTCTGCCTTCTTTCCCAATTCTTGGGGAGAGGTCAGATCAGAGTCTACCAGGTGCTGATGCAACAGCTGATTTTGACAGTTATTAAGAATCTGCTCCCTCATTATCAGATTGTACAATCCTGTGAAGTCACATACCTTACTGCCCAATAACCAACCTCCCAGAGCCTTGGCAGAACAATCAACAAAGTCTACCCAGTCTTGAGTCTGTGCTTTTTGGGTATCCCTGAACTTTAACCTGTATTTTTCAGTGGTTAGGCCAAACCCATCAATTAGAGCACTCTTCAAGACTTTGTAATTATCAGCATCCTCCTCTCTAACAGTGAGGAGCTTGTCTCTACCTTTGTCTGCAAAGGAGAGCCACAAGATTGCTGCCCACTGCTCCTGAGGGACCCTCTGTACTTTACAGGCCCTCTCTAGAGCAGTTATCCATTTGTGGATGTCATCCCCACTCTGGTAGGGAGGGACAATCTTGCTCAGGTTTCTATGGTCATAAGACCTTTCCCTATCTTTGGGGAAACTGCTGCCACCATGGGACTCGAGTCCCAACTTTTGTCTCTCTCTATAGAGATCTAGGGACTCCCTGTCTATAGCCAATTGCTGTTTCCTGAGTTCAAGCTGAGTTTGCTCATATTGAATCAGTCTCTTTCTTCTCTCATGAGAGGATTCCCTCCTATGAGAGGAGACAGAGGACCCTATTGAGGTGTCAGAGTGGTTAGACTCCTGAGAAGGAGACCTAGACCTTCTGGGCACACTCAGAACTCTTCCTGGGGGGACAAAGGGGAGGTCAGTCTGATCCTCTCCCTCCTCCTCCTCCACAGGAGGAATTGGATTCTCCAGGACAAGGTAATTTTCACCTTCCTGGCCAGTTTCAGAGGGGGTCCTGGGTTTCTTCATCCCTGGCCCATCCCTCATCTTCTGCCCCACCCTCTTTGCCTACCCCTTCAGACCCTAGGGGCCTGCTGAGATCATCAGCTAGTAACACCTCCCTGAGGTGTTGGGTGCTGGCACTTTTGCCTGCCTTCAACTTCCTAGTATTGCATAATGCTCTCAATTCCAAGAATGGGAGTTTATCATACTTGGAGGGATGAAGCCCACTGGCTTCTGGCAAGGACTCACTGGGTCCTGGCTTTGAAGACATTACTAGTGAGGTGTGGTGTATGCACTACCTACTCTAGTGTGGCCTACTAAACTCTCTTGAGTTGTAGAAAGGGTGTGCTGTCCCTTAACACACAACTCTAAGTTCAGTAGAACTTACTGTATACTAAGCTTAATTTATATGTACCTTAGGTACCTTTAGTGGTTTTCAGTTGATCAATTCAATTGAGATTATCTGGTAAAACAATAGCAAGCTGGAATCCCACCGCTGCACACCAATGTGAGAAGTTGGCCTGGTATATGCTGTCCACTAATTATAGTGGGCACCTTGCACCAGTCCAAACAACCCTTTATTGGAGATAGGTTAAAGACAACCTTTATTGAACGCTATCCTAGTGGTAGCTATGGAGAGCAGCCTTCAGGCTAAGTCTTGAAGGAATGTAAAGCAGCTTGTTTTACCAGTCTATAATCTCTTGAGTGACCAAATGAAAGAGCACCACACCAGGGATATATTCAAAATATATGTATTTATTACTAAACACACCCCTCTAGTCTCTTTATGAGGCTAGAGTTCGAAGTACATAAGTTATAAGTTATTTAAACACAGTAATAGCACAAATACATGTTTGGGCCCTAGGGGCGTACCAAACCATATACCAATAAAGTGGTATAAGAACCACGACTGAGCTAGACACTAGGCCTAGAGCCTCTAGAAGTGCTTGGACCACAAGGAACCACCCAAGGTAGTGACACAGGGGACCCACGGGGGACGCGTGCAGTGTAGTAACACAGCCGCGAATCGCCGTTAACTTCTATGGAGAAAGTCGCGGTTTGGAATTTAAAGAAAAGGGACACTTAAAGAAGGACTTGGAGCAAACCCTTTGAGAACTAGGTCGTTCTAGAGTCTCTACCCACGGGAGCACCGGAGTACTCTTGTTACCTCACCCAGGTAAGCCGGGTGCATAGGTGCCTTTCGGGGTCGGGTTTCGTCGTCGATTTGAATGGCGATCTGCTGCAAAGTGCTGCTGGCGACCAAGTGAAAAGTGTCCGGGTGGATCCAAGGGTGGATCGGAGATCTGAAGAACCTGAAAGCAGAGGGGACAGAGTCTGGGTCACTAGCCAGTGACCAGGAAGGCGATGAGCAGATGCCCACCGCTGTCGAGTGCTTCAGGTAGGTTGACGGTCGTCTTGACTCTTCAGCCACGATGTCCAGGAGGTGTTGTCGGCGACCAGGAGCAGGATTCAGGCTGATACACGATGTTTTTCGAGTGCTGATTTGTTTGCGACCGGATTGGACCCAACAAGCCTTGGTAACGGCAAGTCTCGATGAAGATGAAGATTGACGATTGTGCAGACCAGCAAGGTCTGAGGAACTCACCCAGCAAGGGTAAGTGAGGGCAAGCCTGGAGCAACCAGGGAGCCCAAGTAGAAAAAGATTGGCCTTCGTGAAGGGCTACTAGCCAACGGGCTAGCGACCGCGAAGGAGCCTCGAGACGGTGCACGTGGAGCTGGCTCACAGGACACTCGTGGAGTGGAGGTCAGTGATCTTCGGTGCAGTTGGTGGTGGAGGCTGGGGCTACTCGGAGCCCAAAGCATGACTTCGTGAAAGACCCAGAAGAGGATGCACTTGCAAATGCGTGCGGTGTCCAGGGGTCATGGTTCCACGTTACCCACGACAGCTATGGGCCTCAGCTTTGCTGGGGACTCAGGACAGCCTCGGGGAAGTCTGGAAATCTACCTCTGGTGATGCAAAGACTTCGGCATCCGACAGGAGCTTCAGCGATGCAGACCGGACAATTGCTTCTTTGGTGCCTGCCAAGCAGGGGAGTCACTCCTTGACCCAAAGGGAGATTCTTCTGTCCTCTAATCTTTAAGTAGAGCGTCGAAGGTCCAGGATTCTGTGTCAGAGTTTCATCCAGGGATAATCTAAAGTCCTAAGGACTGGGGTCCCATACTTATACTAAGTTTAGGGGTTGGACTTACTCTGTGGTCCCACCTATGGGTGGGTCAGGGCAGAGGGGTGGCTACACCCCTTTCCCTTTGTCCAGTTCGCGCCAAAGCAGGGGCTGGAAGCCCCTGATCCGGTTTGAACTGGGGTATGCACAGGGACACCAAATGTGCCCCCAGTGCAGGACTTCAAAGCACCCAAGAGTGCTCCCGCCCAGCCCCAATACACACTATCCTGTCTGGGGAGGTGGTCACACCTCCCTGGGACAGGAAACCTATTGTCCAGGCCTCCCCTGCCGGAGTTTCGGTCAGCAGCAGGAGGCCAGACTCGTGTCTGTGGCAGCGGCATCCATTTTGTGATGCCAGGGCTTGGAAAGTCAGTACCGGGCATACCGGTGTGTACATGTCTTTCCCTCTAGAAGGGTGGAATGCTACTCCCGCTGCCAGAACTGGCGGGGGGTAGTATTCCAAGATGTTTGACACCAAACACGACATGTTTCCGTGCAGCCATCCCAAAGTTAGCATTTAACGCGAGGTTATAATGCGCTTAAGAGTATATGGTCAGGCTGCACTACAAACAGCATCAGAGAAGGGTCTCCGAACGCTGCACAGGGGCCCTGCTCATGCAGGGGCACCCTCTCACATAGGAACCACGCACTCTGCCTTCAGGATTGATAAGGCCTGCCATAGGAGTGACTTATAGGTTTATATGTGTGTATGTATACAGTGATATAGGTAGCCCATATCACAGTAAGGGGTGCATGCACCACCTTACGCAGGCTGCAGTAGCAGACCTGTGGTGTCAGTTTGGATGGCCTTCCAGGGGTGGCACAATACATGCTGCAGCCCCTGGTAGGCCTCTGAGGTACCTATGCCCTGGGTCCATAGTATACCATATACTAGGGACTTATAAGGGCACTCCAGATTCCAATCAGAGATGTGCCTAAGGCACATGGAAACCATTTTAGAGAGGAAGCAGCTAGGCTGGGGTTCTGATTAGCAGGGCCCCAGTCAGACTAAGGTCGAAAAACAGTGAAACATCAGCAAAAAGTGGGGGTACCCATGTGAAGCAGATCCTACTCTCCTACACAACCCCCCAAACGTAGGGACATTAAACTAACCTTGCCCAGTTAAGTCTTCATGTTCTAAGTGGAAGTACCTATAGAGTCCATCTGCATTGGCATGGTTACTCCCAGGTCTATGTTCCACTGTGAAGTCCATCCCCTGTAGGGAAATGGACCACCTAAGCAGTTTGGGGTTTTCACCCTTCATTTGTTTTAGCCATAAGAGGGGCTTATGGTCTGTTCGAACAAGGAAGTGAGTACCAAACAAGTATGGCCTCAACTTCTTCAGAGCCCAGACCACAGCAAAGGCCTCCCTCTCAATGGCTGACCAACGTTTCTCTCTAGGGGTCAGCCTTCTGCTAATGTAAGCTACTGGCTGATCCTGACCTTCTTCATTCAATTGTGACAGTACAGCCCCTACCCCCAATTCAGGTGCATCAGTTTGAACAATGAACTTCTTGGAGTAATCAGGACTCTGTAGAATGGGAGCAGTGCACATGGCCTGCTTCAGGTCATCAAATGCCTTTTGACAGCTAACTGTCCACTGAACCTTTTTGGGCATTTTCTTGGAAGTTAAGTCATTCAGGGGTGTCACTATTGATCCATACCCCTTGACAAATCTCCTATAGTACCCAGTCAGGCCTAAGAAGGCTCTCACCTGAGTCTGGGTAGTTGGAGCAGTCCAGTCCATGATGGTCTGGATCTTGCTCTGCAAGGGTTGAACCTGGCCTCCACCCACAAGGTGGCCCAGGTACACAACCTGACTCTGCCCTAGCTGGCACTTGGTGGCCTTGATAGTCAGGCCTGCCTTTTGCAGGGCCTGTAAAACATTTCTGAGGTGGACCAGGTGATCCTCCCAGGTGGAGCTAAAGACAGCAATATCATCTAGATATGCTGCACTATAGGCTTCCAGACCTGTAAGGACTGTATTCACCAACCTCTGAAAAGTGGCAGGTGCATTCTTCAGACCAAAGGGCATCACCACAAATTGATAATGCCCAATAGGGGTTGAGAATGCTGATTTTGGCTTTGCATCATCAGCTAGTCTGATCTGCCAGTAGCCAGCTGTCAGGTCAAATGTGCTTAGATACTTGGCTGATGCCAAAGTGTCTATTAGCTCATCTGCCCTAGGTATTGGATGGGCATCAGTCCTAGTGACTGCATTGAGACCCCTGTAGTCCACACAAAACCTCATCTCTCTTTTCCCACCACTGGTGTGAGGTTTTGGCACAAGGACCACTGGACTAGCCCAAGGGCTATCTGAGGGTTCAATAACTCACAAATCCAACATTTTCTGGACTTCTGTCCTGATACAGACCCTGACATGGTCAGGTTGCCTATAAATCTTATTTTTAATAGGCAGACTGTCCCCAGTGTCCACTTCATGAGTGCACCAGGTGGTCTGACTTGGAGTCAGTGAGAACATGTGTCTGAACTGATTGAGCACCTGTCTACAATCAGTTTGCTGCTGGGTAGTAAGGCTGCCTGCCAAGGCTACACCATCCACTGACCCATCATCAGGGTTCTGTGAGAGCAGGTCAGGGAGTGGGTCACTCTCTTCCTCCTGTCCCTCATCAGTAGCCATGAGCAAGCCCATGTCTGCCCTGTCTACAATTGTTTTTAACCTGTTGACATTGAGAACCCTGTGGGGACTCCTGGGTGTTCCTAGGTCTACTAAGTAGGTAACCTCACCCTTCTGTTCAACAATGGTATGGGGTCCACTCCATTTGTCTTGGAGAGCTGCTGGGGCCACTGGCTCCAACACCCACACCTTCTGTCCTGGCTGATAAACAGTCAGTACAGCCTTTTGGTCATGCCAGGCCTTCTGAAGTTCCTGGCTAGCCTCAAGGTTTTTAGTTGCCTTTTTCATATACTCAGCCATCCGGGAGCGGAGACCAAGTACGTAGTCCACTATGTCTTGCTTTGGGGGCTTGAGAGGTAACTCCCATCCTTCCTTCACCAAGCACAGTGGACCCCTGACAGGGTGACCAAACAAAAGTTCAAAAGGGCTGTAGCCAACCCCCTTTTGAGGCACCTCCCTGTATGCAAATAAAAGGCAGGGCAAGAGTATGTCCCATCTTCGCCTAAGCTTTTCTGGGAGCCCTTTAATCATGCCCTTCAAGGTTTTGTTGAATCTCTCAACTAAACCATTGCATTGTGGGTGATAGGGTGTGGTGAACTTGTAAGTCACTCCACACTCCTTCCACATTGCTTTTAAGTATCCAGACATAAAGGTAGCACCCCTGTCTGATACAACCTCCTTAGGGAAGCCCACTCTTGAGAAAATTCCCAGGAGGGCCCTTGCCACCACAGGTGCTGTAGTGGTCCTAAGGGGAATAGCCTCTGGGTACCTGGTGGCATGATCCACTACCACCAGGATAAACCTGTGCCCAGATGCTGTTTGGGGATCCATGGGACCAACAATGTCAATCCCCACCCTTTCAAAGGGAACCCCCACCACAGGTAGTGGTATCAGGGGGCCTTTGTAGTGCCACCTGCCTTGCCACTGGCCTGGCAGGTTACACAGGAGCGACAAAACTCCTTGGTGTCTTCAGACATGTGGGGCCAGTGAAAGTGAGGGACAATTCTGTCCCAAGTCTTGTTCTGGCCCAGGTGACCTGCTAAGGGAATATCATGGGCTAGGGTCAATAGGAAGCCCCTGAACTTCAGAGGTATAACCAACCTCCTGGTAGCACCAGGCTTGGGGTCTCTACACTCTGAGTACAAGAGTCCATCATCCCAATACACAGTATGGGGACCACTAGCTTTCCCAGCAGCCTCAGCAGCAGCTTGCTGTCTAAGGGGTTCAAGAGAGGGGCAGCTCTGCTGCTCCTGGCTCAGATCTGCCCTGGAAGGTCCCTCTGTCCCCAAGAACTCAACCTGTTCAGGTTCAAGCTCCTCTGGGAGAGTTCCTTCCTCAGGACTGAGATCATCCCCCTCAAGGGACTGATCTTCCTTTTGAGCCAAGGGGGAAGGCACTGCCTTTACCCTACTACTCCTCTTCTTGGAGGGCACTTGGTCCATTATTCCAGAATCCAAGGCCTGTTCAGTGCTAGACATTTTGGCTTGTGACCTGGTCACAGCAAACACATCTGCAGGGATCCCCAGCATTTCTGCATGGGTCCTGAGCTCCACTTCTGCCCAAGCTGAAGTTTCTAAGTCATTGCCAAGCAAGCATTCAACTGGTAGGTCTGCACTTACCACAACCTTCTTAAGACCAGTTACCCCTCCCTAGGAGAAGTTAACAACTGCCAGAGTATGGTCTGTTCTGACATTGCTAGCATTGGTCACTTGGTACATCTCACCAAGTATAACTTGCCCAGGTAGCACAAGGTCTTGTGTCACCATTGTGACACTTGCCCCTGTGTCCCTAAATGCCAAAGCCTCTCGTCCATTGATTAAAGGCTGTTGTCTGTACTTGCCCAGATTACTGGGACTCATAGAAGAGGTCATATCCATGCCTCCATCACAGACTAGGACAGCCTGAGTGAGTTCTCTGACTAGGTCAGAGCCCATCTCAGTACCCAGGGTCAACCCTACTAAACCCTTGGCTGTAGTACTCCCACCACCAACTGTAACTGTACTAGGGGGAACAGGTGCCTTAGGGGCATTGGTGGGGGCTGGAGTCGAGTCTTTGGACTTGGTGCAATCACTGGTCCAGTGGGTCTTTTGCTTACAGACCTTGCACCATGGTTTTCTTTGGCCTTTCCCTTTGGTAGACTGTGAATCCCCACCTGAAGAAGATTTTTGGGGGCCTTGTGAAGACTTTTGATCTTTACCCTTCTCCCCACCCTTATCAGAGGTTTTCGAATCTTGCTTCTTAGGGTCACCACCTTGGTTCTGTACCTTCTGCTTCACCCTGGTTCTGACCCATTTGTCTGCCTTCTTTCCCAATTCTTGGGGAGAGGTCAGATCAGAGTCTACCAGGTGCTGATGCAACAGCTGATTTTGACAGTTATTAAGAATCTGCTCCCTCATTATCAGATTGTACAATCCTGTGAAGTCACATACCTTACTGCCCAATAACCAACCTCCCAGAGCCTTGGCAGAACAATCAACAAAGTCTACCCAGTCTTGGGTCTGTGCTTTTTGGGTATCCCTGAACTTTAACCTGTATTTTTCAGTGGTTAGGCCAAACCCATCAATTAGAGCACTCTTCAAGACTTTGTAATTATCAGCATCCTCCTCTCTAACAGTGAGGAGCTTGTCTCTACCTTTGTCTGCAAAGGAGAGCCACAAGATTGCTGCCCACTGCTCCTGAGGGACCCTCTGTACTTTACAGGCCCTCTCTAGAGCAGTTATCCATTTGTGGATGTCATCCCCACTCTGGTAGGGAGGGACAATCTTGCTCAGGTTTCTATGGTCATAAGACCTTTCCCTATCTTTGGGGAAACTGCTGCCACCATGGGACTCGAGTCCCAACTTTTGTCTCTCTCTATAGAGATCTAGGGACTCCCTGTCTATAGCCAATTGCTGTTTCCTGAGTTCAAGCTGAGTTTGCTCATATTGAATCAGTCTCTTTCTTCTCTCATGAGAGGATTCCCTCCTATGAGAGGAGACAGAGGACCCTATTGAGGTGTCAGAGTGGTTAGACTCCTGAGAAGGAGACCTAGACCTTCTGGGCACACTCAGAACTCTTCCTGGGGGACAAAGGGGAGGTCAGTCTGATCCTCTCCCTCCTCCTCCTCCACAGGAGGAATTGGATTCTCCAGGACAAGGTAATTTTCACCTTCCTGGCCAGTTTCAGAGGGGGGTCCTGGGTTTCTTCATCCCTGGCCCATCCCTCATCTTCTGCCCCACCCTCTTTGCCTACCCCTTCAGACCCTAGGGGCCTGATGAGATCATCAGCTAGTAACACCTCCCTGAGGTGTTGGGTGCTGGCACTTTTGCCTGCCTTCAACTTCCTAGTATTGCATAATGCTCTCAATTCCAAGAATGGGAGTTTATCATACTTGGAGGGATGAAGCCCACTGGCTTCTGGCAAGGACTCACTGGGTCCTGGCTTTGAAGACATTACTAGTGAGGTGTGGTGTATGCACTACCTACTCTAGTGTGGCCTACTAAACTCTCTTGAGTTGTAGAAAGGGTGTGCTGTCCCTTAACACACAACTAAGTTCAGTAGAACTTACTGTATACTAAGCTTAATTTATATGTACCTTAGGTACCTTTAGTGGTTTTCAGTTGATCAATTCAATTGAGATTATCTGGTAAAACAATAGCAAGCTGGAATCCCACCGCTGCCACCAATGTGAGAAGTTGGCCTGGTATATGCTGTCCACTAATTATAGTGGGCACCTTGCACCAGTCCAAACAACCTTTTATTGGAGATAGGTTAAAGACAACCTTTATTGAACGCTATCCTAGTGGTAGCTATGGAGAGCAGCCTTCAGGCTAAGTCTTGAAGGAATGTAAAGCAGCTTGTTTTACCAGTCTATAATCTCTTGAGTGACCAAATGAAAGAGCACCACACCAGGGATATATTCAAAATATATGTATTTATTACTAAACACACCCCTCTAGTCTCTTTATGAGGCTAGAGTTCGAAGTACATAAGTTATAAGTTATTTAACCACAGTAATAGCACAAATACATGTTTGGGCCCTAGGGGCGTACCAAACCATATACCAATAAAGTGGTATAAGAACCACGACTGAGCTAGACACTAGGCCTAGAGCCTCTAGAAGTGCTTGGACCACAAGGAACCACCCAAGGTAGTGACACAGGGGACCCACGGGGGACGCGTGCAGTGTAGTAACACAGCCGCGAATCGCCATTAACTTCTATGGAGAAAGTCGCGGTTTGGAATTTAAAGAAAAGGGACACTTAAAGAAGGACTTGGAGCAAACCCTTTGAGAACTAGGTCGTTCTAGAGTCTCTACCCACGGGAGCACCGGAGTACTCTTGTTACCTCACCCAGGTAAGCCGGGTGCATAGGTGCCTTTCGGGGTCGGGTTTCGTCGTCGATTTGAATGGCGATCTGCTGCAAAGTGCTGCTGGCGACCAAGTGAAAAGTGTCCGGGTGGATCCAAGGGTGGATCGGAGATCTGAAGAACCTGAAAGCAGAGGGGACAGAGTCTGGGTCACTAGCCAGTGACCAGGAAGGCGATGAGCAGATGCCCACCGCTGTCGAGTGCTTCAGGTAGGTTGACGGTCGTCTTGACTCTTCAGCCACGATGTCCAGGAGGCGTTGTCGGCGACCAGGAGCAGTATTCAGGCTGGTACACAATGTTTTTCGAGTGCTGAGTTGTTTGCGACCGGATTGGACCCAACAAGCCTTGGTAACGGCAAGTCTCGATGAAGATGAAGATTGACGATTGTGCAGACCAGCAAGGTCTGAGGAACTCACCCAGCAAGGGTAAGTGAGGGCAAGCCTGGAGCAACCAGGGAGCCCAAGTAGAAAAAGATTGGCCTTCGTGAAGGGCTACTAGCCAACGGGCTAGCGACCGCGAAGGAGCCTTGAGACGGTGCACGTGGAGCTGGCTCACAGGACACTCGTGGAGTGGAGGTCAGTGATCTTCGGTGCAGTTGGTGCTGGAGGCTGGGGCTACTCGGAGCCCAAAGCATGACTTCGTGAAAGACCCAGAAGAGGATGCACTTGCAAATGCGTGTGGTGTCCAGGGGTCATGGTTCCACGTTACCCACGACAGCTATGGGCCTCAGCTTTGCTGGGGACTCAGGGCAGCCTCGGGGAAGTCTGGAAATCCACCTCTGGTGATGCAAAGACTTCGGCGTCCGACGGGAGCTTCAGCGATGCAGACAGGACAATTGCTTCTTTGGTGCCTGCCAAGCAGGGGAGTCACTCCTTGACCCCAAGGGAGATTCTTCTGTCCTCTAATCTTTAAGTAGAGCGTCGAAGGTCCAGGATTCTGTGTCAGAGTTTCATCCAGGGATAATCTAAAGTCCTAAGGACTGGGGTCCCATACTTATACTAAGTTTAGGGGTTGGACTTACTCTGTGGTCCCACCTATGGGTGGGTCAGGGCAGAGGGGTGGCTACACCCCTTTCCCTTTGTCCAGTTCGCGCCAAAGCAGGGGCTGGAAGCCCCTGATCCGGTTTGAACTGGGGTATGCACAGGGACACCAAAGCACCCAAGAGTGCTCCCGCCCAGCCCCAATACACACTATCCTGTCTGGGGAGGTGGTCACACCTCCCTGGGACAGGAAACCTATTGTCCAGGCCTCCCCTGCCGGAGTTTCGGTCAGCAGCAGGAGGCCAGACTCGTGTCTGTGGCAGCGGCATCCATTTTGTGATGCCAGGGCTTGGAAAGTCAGTACCGGGCATACCGGTGTGTACATGTCTTTCCCTCTAGAAGGGTGGAATGCTACCCCCGCCACCAGAACTGGCGGGGGGGTAGTATTCCAAGATGTTTGACACCAAACACGACATGTTTCCGTGCAGCCATCCCAAAGTTAGCATTTAACGCGAGGTTATAATGCGCTTAAGAGTATATGGTCAGGCTGCACTACAAACAGCATCAGAGAAGGGTCTCCAAACGCTGCAGAGGGGCCCTGCTCATGCAGGGGCACCCTCTCACATAGGAACCACGCACTCTGCCTTCAGGATTGATAAGGCCTGCCATAGGAGTGACTTATAGGTTTATATGTGTGTATGTATACAGTGATATAAGTAGCCCATATCACAGTAAGGGGTGCATGCACCACCTTACCCAGGCTGCAGTAGCAGACCTGTGGTGTCAGTTTGGATGGCCTTCCAGGGGTGGCACAATACATGCTGCAGCCCCTGGTAGGCCTCTGAGGTACCTATGCCCTGGGTACATAGTATACCATATACTAGGGACTTATAAGGGCACTCCAGATTCCAATCAGAGATGTGCCTAAGGCACATGGAAACCATTTTAGAGAGGAAGCAGCTAGGCTGGGGTTCTGATTAGCAGGGCCCCAGCCAGACTAAGGTCGAAAAACAGTGAAACATCAGCAAAAAGTGGGGGTACCCATGTGAAGCAGATCCTACTCTCCTACATTGGGGTCTACAGGGAATACTGGGACTAAGGTCTGCGACACAGCTTGTGTTACTCCTGTATTTATGCTTGCACAAGCTTCAAGGGGCATCTGCCCCTCTATAGTAGGGCCCTCCCCGCTTTCCTGACTGCCCCTACTTTGAAAAATTATAACATGAAGGTCCATCGAGATGCCTATCCCTAGTCCAGGTTTAATGCTTAGGGGACAAGATTCCCTTTTCGAAATAACCCTCTGCACGGTTTCCTGCTGGATGTTGGTTGTCCGTTCAGTATGCTGCATTACTGTGAGTCAATCTACCTCTTCCAGGACCCTAAATCTATTTGCTGTGGATATGTTGTATAGAAGGGGTCTGGGGGCATGGTACCTCTGTCATGAATAGTTGTAGTTCTGCTTCCACAGCCCCTGTCCATGGCTCATGTGCATGTTGGGATCTAGTGCTTGGTAAGGGAAGTAGAAATATCCTAGTGGAAGAGACCTGATTCCCTCATCTAAGTTCTGGTGGTGTGGGCCTAGGAGGCTTCGAGCGATCATGGAGTTTTTTTAATTAATCACTATGCAATCCCTTTGCACATCTTTTGGTCTGTTTCCCACCCACCTTACCCTGTGGGTCATAAGGATCTCTCCAGCATTTTCATAGGAGAATTGCCTTTGCCTTGCTAACCAAAACATGCACTTGTTCTTTAATTCATAATGTGTTTCCTGCTGTCCTAGTTTAAGCTCAGGTACACCTGCTAAGACAATAGCATAGGGAGATGAGGCAGGGGGTAAATTAATGGAAGGTAGATCACTAGACTCTTCCCCGGCCCGGTTACAGAACATTCCACTATCCCCCTCCCCTCTGTACCTAGACGCGGGCCAATTCACATGGTGGAGTTTGTTTACCAAACTAGGATGTATCAAGTTTTTACTCCTAGGCTCGCTGTTAGCCAAATTAGGAACAAAGGTTGAGGTTGAATTTTGGGCATACAGGGGTTCTGGTCTTGTTACTGAAGTTTGGTTGGGTGCTTGGTCAGATACTTGCGCGCCAGTGTCTGCCTGGCAGCTATCATCTAGACCTTTCCCTGATGCTGGTGTCAGCCTACCCACCCAGATTTCCAAAGTTTCTGGCAATTGATCAACCCATACTGATAGAGAGCTTAGGTCTTCTTTCACAATGGATCTGACTTGAGTTTGAAGGTCCACCACCATAATTGACTGTTAATTATTTATTACTTAATTTTCCTCCTAGCATAGACCCTGTAAACCTAGCAGCCCCCAACAAAGGTACATTTCAAATAATTAAATATTGCATAATTTATATATATGAATCATTAATTAAATAATGCTCCACCCTATACACCTGCAAACCTAACATCCCACAACTAAAACATTAGTACAATAACTCATTATTCCATATTTTACATAATTAAAAATTAATTACATTATCAATCAAATGTAATATTAACATATTAATAATTATTTAAATTCCCACCCAGGCCCTTTCAAACCTACAGAACACAACTAAAATATAAGTAAAATAAATAAGTATTCCATAAATTGCATAATTGGAATCAATTTAATAATTAATTAAAAATAAATAATTAATTGTTAATGAATTAATACTAAATTTACTTCCGACCCTAACCCCTAGAACACTATTAATTACAAGCTATGTTAAAAAAGCCTTTATATAAACAATAGTAATGTAGAAAATAATATATCAACTAAAAGGCATTAAAATAAGTTAAAAACAACATTTTTTACCATTATATTGTTAAAAACGATATTAAAAACATCAGTAGTATTCGACACGCTATTACTTACCTAAACACATGATATTCTTGTCAGCAATATTTGTACATCATGATATTTGTGTATCACAAAATTTATTTACCAATATTACTGCCTCCCGATATTTTTAGTTCAATATTTTGTCCAAATACTACTAGATTGTGATGCAGTGTTCTTTAACCCCTTTACCGCGGCGGCAATTCCGCCGCGGTGTGGCGGTTCCGCGCAGTGGGCGGGGCCGCGTCGGCCGTTGGCCGTTCGCCGCACTGGCGAGCACGCAACGGGTTAAAGATGTGTGTCTTCAACTCTTTCCTAAACCAGCATCATTGGGTTGGCTCTGATGGATGCAGGGATGTTGTTCCAGATTCTGAGCGCAGAAATTAAAAAAAATACAAAACCCCACTTAATCGCTTGGCTGCTAAGTCTTTCCTCCCCTGGTGCTTAGCCATTTTTATTACTTAAGCCTTCACAATTTTTTTCCCAAAAGATAGCAGGTTGAATTTACATGCTTTTCCCCTAAATCTCTGGGATTCTTCACTGATGGCCAGCTACATAACATTTTTATTGATAGGAGTGGGGGAACACTGAGAAGAAATAATTCTATGCATCCTCACAAATTCTGAAAAAAAACCCTTACTGTAATATTGGTAAACAGTTTGATTTTTAAGCACACTTTGAGGTTTAAAGGGCATTCTGGGTACGACAAAGTAGCAGTAAGCATGCAAGCAGGATACCCTTGTTTCATCTCATTCTATAGGTTTCAGTAATGCTAGGGGTTTATAAGTTTACCTGTCTCCCGATTGATCCAAAGTCCAAACGGTCATTGGTCATGACAAGTGAGAGGAAATTGGGATGGACTTCCTCTCCATTGGCCCATTTGTCAAAATTGCAACCAAAATAATTCAAATTTCCTTTTGGTTTCAATGAGGATACTCTGGGCCCTAAGGAGGCAGGAAGACTGTTGGGGCTTGATGGGTAGGAGAAGATCTCCTGTGTAGACTGATCTAGAAAAACCAAAAGGGAATCCCTTTGCTGCGCTAGGTGCTTGGTTGTGACCTCCCAATTACCAGCACTTGATTGAGTAACTTTGACAATGACCCAGCTCCACTCAGTCATCAGAAACTGTATATAGATACTCAAGGAAATTCCTTAACTCCTCCCATGGGAGGCCAGGTAAAACTGTAGTTTGAGCCACAATTCTATTCAGGCTGGACTGGGTCTGCGCAATGCCGTCTCCAGCCATCAGAACAAAAGAATCATCAGGTACCACCCCACCGGAAATCTGCATTCCAGTAAGGCCCACCTCATAGCAACCCCTGCTTAAAAAAACTAGACCTTATTGGACAACCTTAATAGTATGAACTGTCAAAATCTCCAGCCAACTCCCTCTTCAGCTCAGAAGTATAGAAACTGAATCTGCCTACGCAATCCCTAAAGACCTATTTGTTCAGCCAGAAATACCCTCTGTTCTTTTCTTTCCCTCTTCCCTGTTAATTCTTGTGGCAGTGGCGGGACACTCAATTTTGAGTAGCTGTTTGCACTTGTTAGAAATTGGGTCTCTAGTTGGCAGAGGCATGCACCCTGTCTAAGTAGGGACCACAATCCTAGTCAGGGTAATCTAGATATACATTTTAAATTAGCCTGTGCTCTGGTAGCTTGACACAGAGCAGGCAGGCTTAACTTAAGAGGCAATGTGTAAAGTATTTGTACAACACACACACAGTAATAGAATGGATACACCACAAAAAGTCTCCATACAGGGTTAGAGAAATATAGACTATTTATCTGAGTAAAACAAGGCTAAAACCACAAACATCCAATTAGTAGTTAAGATATGAATTTTTAAAGAATAAATGCAAAAACAGTGCTTAGAAGTCAATAGCGCTAAAAGGTTACTTGAGGTCACAATGGGCCAGGGCCACCACAATGGAGGGCCGGCGAACTATGAGACTCACACAGGTCCTACTGAAAAAGTACCTTGGATGGAGTGGAGCATTGATGCTGAGAGCACAAAATTTGGTTGCTGCGTTGTCATCGAACTCAATTGAGATGATGAAAATGTGTTGTTGTCAAGCTGCGCAGAGCGGCGCCGTTGGGCCGTTGGGCCGTTCAGGCAATAGAAACACTGTTGCCTAACAGCCTCTGCATCAGCATCGAATGGCGATGCATTGATTCCGATAGGCACAAAGGTGACGATGATTCAGATTTGGAGCTAAACATCTGCAGAATCTACTTCTGAGGCCCAGGACTGGAGGGTTACCTCAGGCAGGGATAGAACTCACAGATGTTAAAGAGTCTTTTGTGTCCATGAGACGTCAGAAAACAGGAGGCAATTCAACAAGCCCTTGGAGTCACTCTGGGTTCAAGTGAGATGGGTCCACTCCTTGTTCTCAGCAGGGCAGAGATCAGCAGGGCAGAATGGCAGCTCAGCAAAGCCGAGAAGCAGTTCCTCAGAAGAGTCAGTCGGGCAAAGTGGCAATCCTTACAGCACAGCAGTATTTACTTCAGCAGAACTCTTCCCAGGTATAGTAGTTCACTGATTTGGTTTGGGTCAGAGCCCCAGTACTTATACCCTAATGTGCCTCTGAAATCGGAGTGACTTCATCTCAGCTCCTTGAAGTATGCATGTCCCCTTTCATCCCAGCCCTGTCTGTCAGGCTATCTGTGGGGGGTAAATCAGTCCTTTGTGTGGAAACAGGACACATCCTATTCGGCTGTAAGTGGGGGTTCCCTCTCTCCCATCCTGCCCAGGAAGGCTGTCAGAATGCAGATGAATCCCCTGTCACACCCACCCTTCTTGTGTTTGTGCCTGTCTGGAGAGAATGCACAAAGTTTAGCTGTCACCCAGCCCAGACATGTATTGGAGACAGGCTGCAGGCACACAGAGCAAAGTTAGGAGCAGAGAAATGTCAATTTTCTAAAAGTGTCATTTCTAAAATAATAATGCCAAATCCAATATTACCACTAAAAAGGGTTTATCATTACCATTCCAAAGATATGAAACATGATTTAGCTACTCATTTCTAATCAGGAATTCTAGCTTTAAAGTGTTTTAAGGATTTTACAATGATAGTCTATGAGACGAGTGGGCCCCACAGTAGTGAAAAACACATGTAGCTGTTTGTAGCTACCAGGACATGTAAAATATAAAAGTGCATGTCCTACCTTTTACTTACACAGCAACCTGCCCTTAGGGCTACCTAGGGACCACGTTGGGGTGACCCAAGTGTAATAAAAGGTAAGTTTAAGGCTTGGCAAGTGGATTTAAATGCCAAGTCAATGTGGCAGTAAAGGGCACAAACTGGCTCTGCAATGGCAGGCCTGAGACAGGTTTGAAAGGCTACTTGTGTGGGTTGCATAACCATTGATACAGGTCCACTAGTACCATTTAGATTACAGGTCATTGGTATATGATATACCAATTTACAAGGGACTTACAGGTAACAAAATATGCCAATCAGGCGTACACCAATGTCACCATGTTTTAAGGGAGAAGCATATGCACTTTTGCACTGGTTAGCACTGGTAAAGTGCTCAGAGTCCTAAAGCCAACAAAAAGATACAGCAAAAGTGGAGGTAATTAAGGCAAAATGTTCGGGGAAGACCACCCTAAGGTTGACAGTTTGAACACGGCTATACTAATACCGTCATTCATTCATAACCAACATAGTGTCCTGCATTGTACATATACTGGGAACCATCAAGTGCACAAAGTCATAAAGTTACAAACATATACACAATTGAAATCTCACAAAACAATATACAACTCCTCTGAAAAGGGGCTAACAAGAACTACCACTCCACAAATCTTCAACCCCAAGTGTTCGAGGGGTAACCAACACCAAAACCATTGCCTACTCTGGTAATCTTTGAGATTAATATATAGGAAAGAGCCTCCAATAGCCTTTAGCAATGTTTAATGACCATCCATCCAAGATGACCCTTTGCTTTTAACAAAAGCTTTGCACAGTGTAACTTTTCGAAATAAACATATTAGACCTACAGCAGGTGACATAAAAAGTTCCAAGTAATCAATCAGGCCATCATTGGTTTATCAATATAAACAATTCAGGCCTACTCAAATAAATATGCACAAAATTACAGTAAACAATCCTTCCTAGGAAGATTAACTAAGATGAAGAAAGTCCATATTTTCTAACTGCAAGGTTTAGCAGAGAGGGCTGCCAAGGCCAAACCCTTACCTACTATAGTGATCTGTGACAATCCTAGTAATCCTTTGCCCATCTACGGACTTTCCCACAGAGTAATAACAATCCATCCTTTAATACTCAGTAGCATTCACAAATTATTATTTTAACAATAAATAAGTCAGGCCTAATAATATAAATATTTATAATAAAAAGATTAGGTGTTAACTGTTTACATTAATCAAGCCTACATCATTTACCACTTGTTTGGCATCATATTGTACTCAGATCTACCATTTTTAGCATAAGCTAAATTACAAACCTGTTCACAATTACAGTTGGTAAAACAACGTATAACCTTCGACATAGGCGACAGTACAACATCAACAGCGCACTTGAAGTCAATGAGTTTGTTCAATAACCAGTTATAATTACAAGGACAACATCACTACAACACAGAAACCAAGCATTTATTGATCACCCTCTCATCCACTGTCTTGATCATTCCAGAATCCCTGATCTCACAATAGTCAGGCATTCTGGAGACCATGATATCCTGATCCACAGTGGTATAAAATGTATTGAGACATAATATACCTCCTGTCTTTACACAAAAACGACAGCCAGGACCATAAAAGTACAGCATCAAAGAAATGACAAATGTAAAAGTAAATACAATTGAACCACCTACGCTACATCCCTAATAAGGCATAGCAAACATTATAAAAGGAATATCAGTACAAAGAGCATAATCAACACAAGGTGAAATCTTTGAATCTGGACGGTAAACATCTGCTTCCTTAACTCCCTTCGGATGGCAACACTGAGCCTCGTCCATTTTATACAACCCCCTTTCTTTGTTCTCGTGAAGCACACACATCCAGGATCTCACAATAATCCTTCCCAACCTTACTCACATGTTCAAAGTTCCACCACCGTCCATTTGTCAGCTTCACAGCACAGACATCCACATTTACTTCCACCTAGCAAATTGAGCCGTACTTCTAATTTCATTTTTGACTCTGGGTTTGGGGAGGTTGATGCATACAAATTCTCCATTTATGCAAGCCTGCCTCTTTGCTTTCATCACATCATATCTATTTTTCTTTTTCATTTGAGCCTTCACTATATTGTTCCGGAGTCAACATCTCCAACTTGCCCCTTATCATGAAGAGTTAGCTTAGACACAACATGGGATGTGCAGCTCATCCTCTGAGCACTACAAATGGCGTCACAATAGTAACACTTGGAGAATGTTGCAATAAGCCCACAACATAGATCTTATAGATCTGTTAGAGTCCTCTACATTACGTCCAGGAGTCACCACTAGTCTGATACTATTGCTTACAAAAGTATTCATTATTTCTGCCAAACTATTCCCTGGTGGATTATAGCAATCTCACTTATTTTGTTTCCCTAATCCAACAAACATTTGTTCATGTCACGTAAAAAAATTGTACATAATTGTCAGAAAGAAGTCCTAAAGAAAACCCTTACTATGAAAAAACCTCAGGAAGGAAAATAGTCACACTCTTGGTGTTGGGCTTGCTCACTGACTCTACTTCCAACCACTTCAACACATAAGCCCTAACTACCGTAATATAGTTCTGACCAGGTGGGAGCTCTTAAAATCTGTCATTTTCAGGGCAATCAACTGCAATAATTGGAGGACTTCTGCATGGTGACCCCTTCTCATTAGTTTTGCAAACTACATAACTCCCAATTCAGTCTCCCACATCTCTGTCACATGCAGGTCACCAGTAATTTCCCCTCCTCTTGTTATATACCTTGTTAGACATCTTCTCCACATGTGCATTATAACTGATTTCCAGCAATCTACTCCTGATCCCTCCAGAGAAAACTAGCATTCACCATAACATGATAAGCCATCTTCAATAGAAAGTTCAGATTGGACTTTTCTGGTCCATCCCTTTTAGCCACATTGCATCAGGAAGGGATGGCCCAGAGAAACTCATTATATTTAGCTGAATTTTCTCTCCATTCACTCTCACTCACATGCTTATCTCACACATTGGCCCAGATTTGGAAAGGTTTTGCATCAGGTTTGTGTAACTTTTTAAAGCAGAGCGAAAGCAAAATCTTTTATGGGATTAACAAACAAACGCAAAATGGTATTTGTGTTTGTTTGCAAGAAAAAGTGAGGCAAACCAGTTAGATGCTCTGCTTTGCATTACTCTGTTGATGTAAAACCCTATCTACTAACAAAAGTTTAAATATGGCACAAAGGTGTGTGCGTGGTGCTCAGCAGCAGAATTCTGCACTGGCGCTAGGAGAGGAGAGGAAAGTACCATATCTCTATAGGTATGTTGCATTCCTCCTCTCTCCCTGCTTTGTGTGATGGCTCAATAAATCTGGGCCCCCTTGTGTTCAGATATAACACTACACCTTTTAAAATTGCATAATTTGGATTCTCAATCTGTAAATCATCTACCCAGAGGGTTTGTCACAGGGGTAGCCGACACAAAACCCACAGACTATTATCCAGTCTGTTAGAGTCAACGTAAGGAAATGTCTTTTTGCAG
The DNA here is from genome assembly GCA_963921515.1 of Calotriton arnoldi. Taxonomy (NCBI): domain Eukaryota; kingdom Metazoa; phylum Chordata; class Amphibia; order Caudata; family Salamandridae; genus Calotriton; species Calotriton arnoldi. Next base: position 1,120,466 of record CAWUFW010004092.1, read on the forward strand.
GCTTACCTCCCCTTTTTGTCAGCATTATTGACTATTTGGTACTGGTGTTGATTCTGTAATTCACTGTACCCTACATACCAAGCATCAGTGCATGTGCTCTAGCCCTTAAGAGGTGTGTGTTTGATTGGATTATCCCCAATTGGCATAGGTTAACTTACTGATAAGTTCCTAGTATATGGAACTAGGTGTACCTAGGGTAGGTAAGTTAAGTGTCTCTCATGGACTGCAGCACAAGGTAAATTTGAAATACATACTGCCAATGCAGCCTGGCATGGCAGCTTTTAAACTACTAAGGGGCATATTCACAAGGAGCTATCGCCTAATTAACTGCACTTTATCGCAGCCAAAGTCGTGATAAATCTACCCCCCCATTCACAAGCCTGTGTAAACAGCCCACAGCACCAGTTTACCCACGAAAGCAGCCACAAAAAACATCGCCACAGAGGACCATCCCAAATATCGCTAATGAGATGCAGAGTAGGTGTTCCCGTGACAAAAGCTGAGACAACAGCACACCTCAACATTCACAACGACCAGCCACATCCGCGATAAAAACACAAAACAGGCGATAAGGCGCGTTAGCACCAGGAAATCTACACCTGCTCTGACCTGGTGTAAAGTCAGACGGCAGCCAGCAACACAAAAGGGAGCACAGCCCAGGGCCACATCCGAAGGGCAACAGATGCCATGGAGCCACTCATCATGCAGCCCGGACACCCAAGAGGGCCACAACACCCACCTCCACCACCCCAGGACCACCTCCCACACCCGGAACACCCCCCCGGACCAACACAGACGCAGCGCAGACAAAGACAGCGGAACCCCAGGAAATGTACCAGCTGCACAGACCCAACATCTGACAATGTCACCCTCCACTACAGGCTGAAAGGGACAACCAACCTACGCATCCTAACCATCATCGCATAACAGGCCTAGGACAACAACACAGCGGACAACCAACATCCCACCCCACACAAAGCTGATGGCGTGGCTGCACCTGTTGGCCCCTGGGACCCCCCCATCCAACACCCGCCAGAGTCGGAGGAGTCTCACAGCCAGCCACATCCAAGTCCCCCACACCTGTCCTGGACATCACCCTGGTATCCCAGTCCCCATACGTACAACACAATGCGTAGGATCCGCTGGAGACCAAGCAAGGACTATACACCCTAGCAGGGTGCACGCACGTGTTGGGGGCAATACACAGCACACATGTACTACCTGTGCCCCCTGGTGACACAGCACACAACCACTGCAACAGGAAGCACACTTCACACCAATGTGCAGGCAACAACAGAACACCTTGGAACACCCAACAATGTCGCCTTCAAATACACAGCCAGTGTGCATGATACCTTCATCCTCCGACAGTCCATCATCAACCAGCGTTCCCAGGATGACAACAAGGGAAATGTACAGCCCCTTGGCAATATATAAATGAACACCCCACACACCTCAACTCCACAACCATGCAACTCACAACTCTGTCAATGCACACGTCACAAAATCACATACAACAGGCACAACAATATGCCCACCCACCAGACACGACAGCACAACTTACAATGTCCACATGGGCAAGCCCTGAAAATGAGCCAGCAACGGCATGGCACCTCAGCCACATATTAGCCGAATGTGGGGAGAGGTGGCAACCAGGCATGTGAGAAGGATGCAGTAGAACCATGATTGGGAAAGTACACAATGCCAACAGTGCCAGAGATGTGCTGGACACCTCGCAGTATGCAGAACACACCCATATCCATGGCGACATACAACCCTTGCGTTTGGAGTGTAGTGGACAGTGGACGCCACCATGTCACCCCAGCCAGTGGGGGACCTCGCGGAAATGTTGCCTGTTAAGCCCCCCTTAAGCGTCAGCGGAGTGGGATAGTCCGGCGTACGCCACGCCAGTGTAGGGGTGTGAATAAAAACCACGTAGGCCTGGGCGTGGTCCTCTTCCGGAAAGACCCACGTCTCTGCCAGGGCGGCGCCTCCCACCTCACCACGAGGCCAACGCCATCCTCGTGAGAGGTGTTGCCTGAGATTGCGTGCGCCTGCCGGACCCTGGCATGCTGGTCCACGAACCCGTCAGACCAGCCCCTGCGCAGCCAGGCCACACTGATCACCTTCCGACACTGGCGTGTGTCAAGGATGGCCCACCACGTGCCGGCGCAAGCCACAAGCCCGAGGCCCGAGACCTTGGCAGCCACCTCAGACCATCACGGCCGCCACGACACCGCCCGCTTTATTCCTTTTTCGTTGATATACTCCACTGCCGCCCCTGGCCTACTCTTCGGACCAGTAGGTCGCACATGTGGAACTGCATCTTGAGTCATGAATGGCAGTGACCCCATATCCCGGCCAGCGGCCATAGCACCAGACCCCCCCAGATCAGTGAGGCATAGTTCCATATGGGCATCTTGCGACACATGGTACCACTAACCCTGTTCAACGCCAGCCTGCTACACGTGGTGCCACTAACCCTGTTCAATGCCAGCCTGCTACACGTGGTGCCACTAACCCTGTTCAACGCCAGCAGGCCACACGTGGTGCCACTGAACCTGAACAACGCAGGCCGGTGGGGCCATCCATCCTATGCCGGAGATACTCGGTAAATGTGCCCTGATGACCGCTGCCTCAGGCCTACACCACGGTCAGGTAGGTCACAAATTTGGAACTGAGTCTTGATAACACCATGGCAGTGAACATCAATTATGGCAGAGAACAATTCACAATGTACCCTCCGATGTGGTGGCAACAAGTCTGTGCATGGCATCACAACCACACGTGTCTGTGGGCCTACGCGGACCACTGCCCTCGGCCTAGGCTGCGCACGAGTGGGATCACAGATTTGGAACTGAACATCGCTAATTCAAGAGGAAGAATACATATCTTCGCACGCACGGAGGGGCGTAAGAGGATGACACGTTGCAGTCCAGAGGGACCAGGATCAGCGTCACGGAGGTGATTGAACACTACCGACAACTGCCACTGTGTCACTAACTCTGTGCCTCGCGAGCCAACGACCCGTGGCTGTGGGCCACTCCTGACCGCTGCCTCCGGCCTACACTGCGGTCTAGTAGGTCACAGAGCCTTGATTTGGCATTCTTGGAGTTCACATATGTGTACCGGCATCATCGCAGACTGCATGCCCTCACAGCACCTGTCCCACTAAGTCTGTTCCCCGACATTCATGGACACTCACTGGTCGTACATTGGTGGCGTTTGAGTCTATGGACTAGGGGCTAGTTTTCATCCCCATGTAGCTGATCCCGAATTGATGGTGCAAACGAGGGTTGCGCTTTCCACTCCTCTATTTGCTGCTTCCAGATAATATCAGACCTTCCGCATCATGCCCTGGAGGACACCTTCCACTGTCCCCCTTACTCCGGATCCCTCCATGTTGCTCTGCATTTGACTCTGTTATGCTGGCGTTTTCTGTTTCCATTGCCCTGGTGTCCACTGTTCAGGTTGTTGGCAGCACCAAGCACTCCGTGCGGGCTGGCTTATACTCACCCCACACACATCCAGCACAGGCGTCACTGTACATGTGGCCCTGCCAATAAAGGGGCCTGGCGCACGTGCCTGTAGCCAGTTCAACATGATATGTGCATGTGTCTCCGTGGAGGTGTGGGTCTCCTTTGTCGGGTGTGGGGGGTCCCTGAAGGGTATTGGACACCCACATATGTGTTCTAGTTCACCTTCCATGGGTTCAGCAACACCCTCACCTGTTGGGCCACCTCCTTTTGGCGTTCTGCCACCTGGCACTGGGGTGCCATGTGTGGGTGGGTAAAGTGTTGTGAGCAGCCGTGATTGCGGGTGCTTCATGCTGTGTGGTCTGTTGCAGGGGCTGAGTTCTCCTCTGAGTAGCTTGTCTGCCCTGGTCCTGGTGGTGGGTTGTGTGGGATGTCCATGGGCTGTTGCATGGCGTCGGTGTCTGGGCTGTGGTGTTCGTCTCGGGCATCACTGATGGGTTGTCTGTTCTGACCTGCTGGAGGTGTTGTTTGTCCCTCTGCATTGTGAAGGGGAGGTGCATGTTGGCATTGTGTTGGCGCCTTGTTCTTGTCGACATGCAGACTGTGTGTAGATGTACATTGTGACTGTTTGGGCGGTGGTGGCTATTTGAGTTTGGACAGTGTACATTTGGCCTACATGGCTGCTGTGGGCTTGTAGGGGTGGATGTGCATCTCACAGTTCCCTGCTCTGTCCGATGTGATTGTTCTGTTACTGTGCCTGGTTGGACCCAGTTTTGTCCCCTGTTCTGCAGTGTGGGTGTTGCACTTTGTGCCACATTGTCATGGAATGTGCTGTGATTGCTATGTTTGTGTGCTGCAGTGTGCCACGGGGATGGGGGACATGACCCTGGGTAATTGTGGGTATGCAGTGTGTTACACATCATTGTGCATGTGTGGCATTGTGCCCATCACCCCCCGTCCCCCCAGTCCCTGTTGGATCCTCACCCTGTTGTTGTTGTGTCAGGTCCTGTCGGGCTGTGTCCGTACTCCCTACTCCTTGCACCCTCTCCACACTGATGACTGTGGCCTGGGTTTCCTCTTGCTCCTCCTGTGGCGCTGAACTGCCACCTCCTGTCGCCGTTGCTGCCTTCCTGTTGGCAGCGGGTTTGTACCTGGTTTGGGTTGTCAGGTCCTGCCGGCGCCTCTTGGCCTCCTGGATTGGCCTCCTGGGCACTGCAACGGCATTCCAGGTGGTCTGCTTGTGGGTCAGTTGGTGGTAGTGTTCTGCCTCCTCCGTGGCCTTGGTCTTGTTTGCCTGCGGTCTGCACCCCGTCTTTCTCTCCATTTTCTCCTTGGCCTTCCCCGAGCCAGTTGTTCCTTGCTGGTGGTCTGTGGGGTTTGTGGGGTTCGCGTTGACCTCTGCGCTGGGTCAGGGTGCATCCATGTTGTTACGTGTTTTGGCTTGTTTCTGGTGTGTTGTGCCTGTGGTTTTTATGGTGATTGGCCTCACCGCATGATTTCTCGCGTTCGCGTTTCGCATTTTTTCGGCGTGGCGTTGATTTTCACGCTGGCATTTGACGCATTATCTGGTGACTATCGCATGCTACCGCCTTGTTGTGAATTCCACGTTGACACTGGGTTATTTTCCCGTGATAGGCTGCGTTATTGAAAGTTGCGTTACGCTAGTCTTGAGGTAGTTATCACACGTTCTTGTGAATATACCCCTAAGTCTACTTTTCTGTTTAAACCAATGGCAAAGCCCAAACCATTATTTTTAATATTTATAAGTCACCTTTAAGCCAGGCCTACTGAGCCCTCAAAGCAGTAAACATTATACTAACAAGAGGGACAAGAATTGTAAACACCCTGCATTGTCATTTTACTGTGGAAATGCTAGAAGCCTTATTGGCAAGAATAGTTATAGGCGAGCATCTCAACAGTGCTAACTTCTAAATGGGACCACAAAAGGTATCAAAAGAATTAGTGCATTAAACCCACCTTTTTGCCAAAGTTGAATTTAATTCCATTAGTTTACGAAGTGTAACCTTTGAAATGTTACACCTTGTTGCCTAAAGTTCCAGTGACTGTTTATGGTTGCACACAAGCTGCTGTCCATGAGGCAGCCTTTTACTCTCTTGGGGAGAGGTGAAACAACTCTCAGGAAGGGACACAAAGGGCCCGCAGAGAGAAGAGGTCTGACCTCCTCCTGGAAGGATGACCAAATAGGATATCAGTCCAGAAGGAGACCTTCAAAGGAGAAGACTTTGAAGGGAAAATGATAGTCACCCATGAGAATGGTGCTTTATGGGCTAGTTAGATGAAATACTTCACAGAAAGTTGTAAGAATGCAGGGGGGGCTGTAATCCATTGGTTAGTAGTTGCCACATCCTCTGATGGCAAGAAAAAGGAATAAAATAGGCACCCATGGCACCCAGATCCTAGATCAATTCTGTACAGCAGACAGGACTGAAGTAGAACTGCCCTGCTGTTCCCTGTTCCCTACAATGAGAGGTTGCACCAAAGACTGCACTGCAGCTGCTGCACCTTAGAATAGCAAAGAGATAACTGTGTCTAGGGTGTCTCACTCAAGGAAAAGTCATTGTAGATCCCCAAACAGAGGAGATGACTCCAAGAGTCAGTTGGCTGATTCCGTGTTACTTCCACAAAGCCATACAAACTGAGGAAGCCTGCCTTGATGAGTTGGTAGCCAAGAGAGCTGGAACCGGGCGAGCCGTCGGAGTGCAGTATAGTTGCCCACCAGAGAAATTATTGCCATTAAAAACAGAACTGCTGGTTTTGCTGCAACTGGAGACCCGTAGACCAGTGGCAACTTGTCTTTGGCTGGACTTCAACCGGACTTGAAGATATAGATAGTTCTTTAACCAAAGTTGCCCCACCATGTTCGCAGACCAAAGGGTGTCCCCAGTAAGACCTTCAACTCTGGCTGCTGAACCTTTCCATTGTTTCACATTGGCAGTTTTGCCATAGATTCTGGAACTGGACTGGAGACTGCTTTAACTACTCCTTATTGGTGCCTGTCACTTGCTCCCTGCCGGAGATGGTCACTCCAAGAGTGCCTTTATAGACATTTTTAAGTCATTTGTCGGAGCTAACTCTAAACTGTGATTCACAGTAGATTAAAATGATTATGTATATTTTTGATAATCTGACATTTATTATATCTTTAAAAATTCATATCTCCAGAACCCTCTGGTCGATTTTTGTTGTTGATGTGTCTAATTAAAGAAAAAATGCATTTTATTTTTATAAATCATGCTGGATTTTCAATGTGTTGTGTTTCACTCCTATTTAACAGTTTTGATACTTCCTAATCCTTTAATTGTTTTCCTCTGATCAAGTCTGACTGCTTTGAACCATAGATACCCAGGACTGAGATAATGTTTTACAAAGAAAACCTGACTGGTCCTGATACAAAATTGTACTTCTCCACTCTCTCCCCAGTTAGGGTGAATCAGCACCTCTTTGCAAGAAGGCTCGGTTCCCTTACTCAAGAAATACAATTTGGAAGTCTCAGCCTGGGCTAACTATAGCCGGTACTCGCTGCTCCCTAAATGCACAAAGATCCTTGAAAAGCACTTCAACACACAACTGTCAGATTTTGTGTTGATTAACCACGCGTTCCACCCTTTGCAATCAGGTTTATGGCCCAAACATAGAAGATAAATCACACTTTTAGTTGTAATTTGAGCAGCTCACACTGCAGCTGGAGAAACATGGAACCACTCTTCCATCCTTCTTTTCCATCCTTCTGGACTTGTGCACTGCATTTGAAACTTGTCCCATCCAGCGCTCCTTCAATGGTCATCTGAAGCTGGGATCTAGGACCTTGCCTATTCCTGGTTCCAATTTTTTCCTGCTCCTTTCTAGTTATTTTGAAAACTCATGAATCTTCAGTTAACATATTACCTTAAGGAGTTACACAGGGCTCTTCCTGGAGCCCAAATTTGTTGGCGGACATTGAGGAAGAGCATGTTATATCATTTGACCTTACATCAAGTCTAGGGGACTGATTCAGAAAGTAATCTGAGACAAAATCCTAACTTTACGACTTTCGGTATTCACAAAAGGCATTTAGGAGTAGCAAAGTTAGGATTCCTAACTTTAGTACTCCTAAATGCCTTTTGTGAATACCAAAAGTCCTAAAGTTAGGATTTTGTCCCAGATTACTTTTGTGAATCGGGCCCTAGGTCCCTAACAAAGAGGCTCCAGATTCTTCAGAATGCAGCAGATCACCTTTAATGTCCCTTTTTGAAAATCTGAATAGGTCTCCCTCCATCTCTTGCAATTGCTCTGCTTCCCTTAGCGAAATGTATTCAATGTAAGGCACTAAACTGTATGCACAAAGCTATGACACCTTCATATATAAGGTTGCAGGTGCATCCTTATTCCCCTAGTTGGGTGATACTTTCCAGCAAGCACAATATTGCAGTTATTCCTAGAGTACAATTGTCAGGCAGGTAGGGCACTCATGTGTTGGCCTTTCTGGGTCATAAATTCTGAACTCCCCCATGCAAATGTTGCTTATTCAGCAACCCTGAAATGTTTAAAAAGTTGTTGAAAACCTGATTTTTCTAATTTCACTGTTCTAATGTTCCATCTGCTCCCGTCAGTGCTGGAAAGCCCTGGTGGGGCAGCAATGCGCTTTACAAATCAGAATAGCATAGACTACTGATTGAGAATTAAGAAAAAAAACAGGCTACATCCCGCGAGAGCAGCAGATGTGTTGACCAGATCTGGAACCAATTTCTGCTGTCTGGGGGGCATCACCTCGAAAAAATCCCAAAAATCATTTCAAGACTCAAATTTCCACACAAAAGTCCTGCATATGGAGGAGAAACTTTGATCCCCTGAATAAATTCACCTATAAAGTGGCACTGAAAGCCCACTATGCCAAAGTCCGAGAGGAAAAGAAAAAAATTTTGGCTGCTAAAATCGAACAAGCCGTGAACTGCTCCAAAGAATTGTTCAAGATTGTTAAGGACTTCTCTTGCCCTAATGCAACAAAAAAAACCTTCACCCCTACCTATGAATGGACGAATCATATTGCGCAACATTTCTATAAAAAAATTAAAACTATTCAGGATTCGTTCAATGCTCTGCCCCTGGACAGTGAGAGCAATATTGATATGCCCTCCCCTGTTCGCCCTATTTCGGAGGAAACCCTTGTGGAGTTTCCGCCTATTTCCATGGCCACTTCACTCAAAATTATGAAGGCTTTGAAATCCGGATCCAAAGTCGCAATAACTTTATCGCCCCATTCACAAGCTGGTGCTAACAGCCGATACCACCAATTTACTTGCGAAAGCATCCGCCAAAAACATCGCCACAGATGACCCCGGCAAGATGCAGAGTAGGCATTCCCGAGCAAAAATCCGCAACAACACCACACCTCAACATTCTCAACGACGAGCCACATCGGCGATAAGACCACAAAACAGGCGATAAGGCATGTTAGCAGCAGGAAATTAACACCTGCTCTGACCTGGTGTAAAGTCGGACGACAACCTGCACCATCAAAGGGAGCCAGCCCAGAGCCACACATGAAGAACAACAGATGCCATGGAGCCACTCACCATGCATCCCGGAGCCCCGAGAGGGAAACAACACCCACCGCCACCACCCCCAGGACCGCCACCCCCCCGGACCTCCTTACCCTCACCCTCCCTGCCCCGGACCACCACAGAGGCAGCGCAGACAAAGACAGCAGACCTTCAGGAAACGCACCAGCCTCACAGACCTAACACCAGACAATGTCAATACCTACTACAGGCTCAAAAGGACAACCATCCTCTGCATCCTGAACATCATTGCCCACAGGCTGACGGTACCAACACAGCGGACAACCAACATCCCTCTGCAGACAAAGCTGCTGGCTGTGCTGCACCTGTTGGCCTCTGGTACCTCACAACCAACAACCGCCAGAGTCGGAGGAGTCCCACAGCCAGCCCCATCCAAGTTCCTCACACCTGTCCTGGATGCCATCATCAGCTATGTACCCCAGTACCTATACGTCCCCCACAATGCGCAGGAACAGCTGGAGACCAAGCAAGGACTATACGCCATAGCGGGATTCCCGCACGTGTTGGGGGCAATCGACAGCACACGTGTCCTACCTGTGCCCCTTGCCGACACTGCACACAATTACCTCAACAGAAAGCACACACATTCCATCAACGTGCAGGCCACAGTGGACCACAGGGGGCTCTTCACCAATGTCGTAGCCAACTACCCAGGCAGTGTGCATGATCCTTTCATCTTCCGACAGTCCAACATCAACCAGCGCTTCCAGGATGGCACCTATGGGAATGCACTGCTCGTTGGCAAGTACCAAATGAACACACCACACACCTCAACTCACAATCATGCAACTCATAACTCTGGCACTGCACACGTCACAAAATCACATACAACATGCCAAACAACATGCCCACCCACCAGACACGACAGCACAACTTACTGTGGCAACCTTGGTTAGCCATGTACATGAGCCATCAACGGCATGGCACCTCAGCCACACAATAGCGGAATGTGGGGAGAGGTGGGAACCAGGCGTGTGCGAAGGAGGCAAGTGACCCATGAATGAGAATGTACACAATGCCAAGTGTGGCGGAGATGTGCTGGACAGACTGCAGCATGCAGATCACAGACATATCCATGTCTACATGCACTGCTGGTGTTTGGAGTGTAGTGGGCAGTGGACGCAACCATGTCACCCCAGCCAGTGGGGAAGAGCGCGGAAATGTAGCTTGTGACCCCCCCCTGTAAGCGCGTGCAGAGTGGGCTGGCCCGGCGTACGCCAGACCAGCGTAGGGGTGTGAATATAAAGCACGTAGCTCTGGGCGTGGTTCTCTTCTGTAATGCCCAACGTGTCTGCCAGGGCGGCACCTCCCACCCCGCCACGAGGCCGTCGCCGTCACCGTGAGCGGTGTGGCCTGCGATCCTATGCGAAAAATGTGTGTATGTGCGGTGCACTCCTGTATAATATTATTTAAACAGATCACTTTTTAACTAATTTGTCTAACCTAACAAACTGGGTTATAGTGTGCTACGCAGTATTTGTGGGCTGCCTGTCCCACATATATGGAAATGAAAGAAATCAAGCAACAATTCACTTGACAAACTGCGTGCACTACATTGTATGTTCAACAAGCTTTGTTGATTCAACTAGATCATCAAACTGTGTGCCTAATGATTTCAAACAAACGTTTAAACAGAAACACAAACAAGCTTCAAGCCAATTCTGTTCAATAATTTTTCTTATTGAAAGAAACAAATAATAAGTGTATCATCTGTAACAGCAAAAATTCTGACAATACATGTACAGATGTGTCTTTTGAACTAATACAGAGTTATTCAACCTGAATGCGTTTTACAAATTATACAATATTGATTGTTAACAAACAGTCAAAGATAGCCCAATGCATTTCGGGACGCTGTCCCTTCTTCAGGGGCCACTGTAATACAAAAGAATATGTATACAAGTAAATATTTACTACATAGCTCTCAATTTTAAAAAAACATGCCGAGAAGATTGCCGCATGGCTACCAAATGGTGAGACACCCTGATAATAAACAAGGAACATATCATAGGTGTATCAAATGAAGGAAAAGAAAAAAGAGGATGAGGAGAGGAAGAGTTGCCATCACCAATGAGTGTTACTGATGAGTAATCCATGCTGGAGCCCCCAACATAGAAATGAAGACACGCCAAAAACTAACACCTGGTACTACATGCTGCGAATACGCACACAAAGAAGGTGCAAAAGGAAAAAATATGTGCAAATGGAAAATCTGGAAAATAACGAAGACAAACCTACTGGTCATGTGACTGAATGCTGGCGTATTGTATGATAACAAAAAAACTAATGAGCTGGAAAACACAAAAGAGTGTGGATAATTAGGAATAAAAATAACCAGAACATATATCCTGATAACAGCACTACTGGCAACCGGAACACCCAATGTGAATACCTGATAGGGATGCGCTACAGGTCGACAACCTAAGAATAACGGAAATGAGGAATACGTAAGGAACATGAATTGGAAAAGAAGTGTGACAGAAAAGCCCAAAAACCGTGACATCTAGAGGGAAAAATACCTGGAAATGCGTGTAAACCGACGTAACCATCTGCAACAAAATGCAGAAAAATAGTAAGTACAGTGGACTTAATAGAGCCTAAACGTGCGTCCAGTAACCTCAAAAACACACCTAGAGTCTATGTAACTCACCAAAACGAACGAAGACAGAACCTCGTATCGAAGATCGTAGCTGCACCATAAATACTAGTGAACGCTGACCCCGTATTTAACTAACACGGAAGCCCGCGGAAACTGCGGACATCACCTGACTACAAACATGAGAAACTGAGAAAGGGCAACTAGACGAACAGGACCGCCATCTTGGAAAGATACGCTCCGAAGTAAATCCAACCTTGAACCGAAGACTATACCCTAAGAAAAGCCTCTAAGCCACATAGAAACCCTAAAAACAAGCGGAAACCCCTGCAGAGTGAATCTGGTGAATGATCCAAAGTAAATATAAAAACCCGAGTGTCCGATGAGTGGATGAAAGAATACCACCAAGAATTGAGAAACAGTGAAAACGATGATATACAACCTGTCAAGAGACAGGAAACGCAACTCATGTGATGGACCCAGATAAAAACAAGTAGAAACCAACACAGACAAATACGTACGTGATGCTGGATGAACGTGAAGTACCACCGAAGATAAAGATTGTGAACAAATGAAGTGAACATGAAAAGAAAGAAACATGAAAAAATAATAGTCAAATGATTCACACTGAACGAAAAGGTCATGAGTGAATACACACATTGCTGAAATTATAAACCTCTGGCAACAACCATATGATAAGGAATCTGATACAGTCAAACACAATGCCCCTGATAATCAGTAACGTTACTTAGTGTACTAACAGGAAACAACATGTACGCTCTGTCTATGGTAGAAATATGTTAGCTGTGGTAGATATCCTAATGTAACATTAACTGTGTGCGATCCTATGCGCCTGCTGCACCCCGGGCCGCTGGTCCCCGAACCCGTCATGCCCGCCCCTGCACAGCCAGGCCTCACTGCTCACCTGCCGACACCGGCGTGTGTCAAAGAGGGCCCACCACGTGCCGGCGCAAGCTCCAAGCCCGAAGCCCACGACCTTGGCAACCTCCTCAGACCATCACGGCCTCCGCGACACAGGCCCGCTTTACTCCTTTCTCGTTGACGAACCCTACCACTGCCTCCGGCCTACACTACGGTAAAGTAGGTCACACATTTGGAACTGAGTCTTAATTATGCAACGGCAGAGTACACACTTTATGGCAGCGTTTATATCACTGTACTCCCTTCGATGTGGTGCCACCAACTCTGTGCATAGCATTCGAACTACACCTGTCTGTGGTCCCTTTTTGACTACTGCCTTCGGCCTACACTGCGGTCGAGTAGGTCACAAATTGGGAATTCAGTCATGATTAATTTATGGCAGACTTGATATCATTGTACTGGCCTCATCGCAGACTGCATCCTCTTTCAGCTCCGGTGCCACTAAGTCTGTTCCCCGACATCCATGGACACTTTGTGGTTGAACTTTGGTGGCGACTGAGTCTATGGACTGGGGCTTGTCTTCATCATCATGTTGGTGTTACTGACTTTGTGGCAAAAACGAGGCTGTAGCATTCCACTCCTCCATTTGCCGCTTCCGGCCGGCTTCTGCCCTCTGCATCATGCCCTGGAGGACACCTTCCATTGTCCCCCGCAAACCTCCGCTACATTCACCTTCATCATTGACAAGGACCCGCTCACCTCGCGTGGCCCTATCTCACTGCATCGCAAGTCACCGTCCCGTGGCGGTGTGCCTGTGCCCGCCGCAGTGCATCCGGGGCCACTAACTCTGCGCAGCTCAAGTCATGGCCCCTGTCTGATAGCATATTGGATGGCCTCTGGGTCGATGGACTGGGGGTTATCAAGGCCATGTGTCTGTGGCCCTGCGCTGTCCGCTGCCTCCGGCCTCAACTGCGGTCCACCTGGGCTCACACATCAAATCGAGTCCTGACCTGCCCGGACGTCGCATCACCGCAGGATGCACACGCCACCACCGCCAGGACCAACTCCAAACAAAAGGGGCCAGAGTCGGAAGTGTCTTACTGCCAGATTATCAGAGTTGCTCACACCTGTCATGGGTGCCATCATCAGCTTGATACCCTGCTCAGCTCTTCAGGTGACACTAACTCAGTGCACTACAAATCATGGACCATTCTGCTTGCATGTTGGGTGAACACTGTACTTTCTCCGGCTTCCACCATGATGCTTCACAGTTGTTTCTGTTATGCTGGTGTTTTCTGTTTCCGCTTTAATTGGGATCACTGTTCAAGTTGTTGCCAGCACCAACAACTCCATGAGGGTTGGCTTACACTCACCCCACACACATCCAGCACATGCGTCACTGTACATGTGACCATGCCAATAAAGGTGTCGAGCGCACGTGCCCGTAGCCAGTTCAACGAACTATATGAGTGTGTCTGTGTGCTCATGATGTATGCATTAGGGCCCCGGGCCATACAACATTGCATTGTGCCATGTACAGAGGATGCAGCCATGTCACCGCAGGCAGCGGGTGAAACATTGCACATGTAGCTTTGTCGTCCCCCACTCAATACGTAAGAGGAGTGAACTGTGCCGGCGTACGCCAGTCCAGCGTGGGGGTGTGGATGATTCTCCTGTGGCTCTGGGTGTGGTTCAGTACTGGAAATGTGCAAAGGCATGTGTCTATGTTTCAGTGTGGGTCTCCGTTGGGGAGTGTAGGTGGTCTCTGATGGGACTTAGACACCCACGTATGTGATCTAGTTTGGCTTCCATGAGGTAGTACCCCACCCGCACTTGCTTGGCCACCCCCTTCTGGCAGTCTGACACCTGGCCTTGGGATGCGATGTGTGCTTCGGTGGGCTGCTGGGAGCCAGCCGGGGTGGTGGGTGCGTTCAGCTGTGTTGTCTGTGCAGGGGGCGGGGTATCCTCGATGCAGCAGTGCTGCCCTGGAGGTCGATTGCCTAAGATGTCCATGGACTGTTGTAGGGCGTCGGTGTCGGAAGTGTGGAGGTCCTCTTCAGCATCACTATAGAGTTGTCTGGTCTGCTCTGCTGGAGGTGTTGTTTGTCCCTCTGCAATGTGAAGGGGAGATGCTTGTTGACATTGTGTTGGCATGTATGTTGACGCATTGTTCAAGTTTACATACAGACTGCATGACAATGTACATTGTGACTGTTTGGGAGGGGCGGACTATTTGATGCGAGACAGTGGACATTTGGACTACATGACGTAGGTGAGGCTGTACACGTACATTTGCATCTCACAGTTTCCTGCTATGTCAGATGTGACTGGCCATTTTCTATGCACAGGCGGACCCAGTTGTGTCCTCTGTTCTGCAGTGTAAGTGTTGCACTCTGTACCACATTGTCGTCCATGTGGATGTGCTGTCATTGCTATGTGTGTGTGCTGCATTGTGTGTGAGTCGCACCTGCAGCTGTGATTTTGCTGCCCCTTATCCCTTGGAGGCGGTGTGCCTTTGGCTTTTGTGCTTTTAAGGTGCTGGGATGTTGGCGACTTGGGTCATTTGTGCTCTTTGACGGTTTTTGTACTCTTGTGCATTGTTTGTCTGCAGATGTATTGTTGACGTCAGTGGTTGTTTGTGCATGTGGATGTGTCAGAGTGTGACCTGCTCCTTTCCGGATGTGGTCCACACTCAGCCACCTCAGTCTCGTGGCGTGCACAATGTCATGGTGATTGTACTCCAGCCATGCTGCTCGTCATGTGGTGTCCCTTGCATTGTCAGTGTGGCTCTCACATACGCATCTTTGCTGTGTTTCGCACGGGTGGATGTGTGTGTTGTGGAATTGGTGATGTGTAGGGTGGGACCCCTTTGGGCACATGGTGGACGGGGGCCTACTTGATGTTTGTATGTGTGCTGCAGTGTGCCACGGGGATCAGGGACATGACCCAGGGTCATTGTGGGTGTGCGGTGTGCTACACGTCGTTGTGCATGTGTGCCATTGTGCCCGTCCCCACAGTCCCTGTTCGTTACTCACCCTGTTGATGTTGTGTCAGGTCATGTCGGGCAGTGTCCGGACTCCCGACTCCTTGCACCGTCTCCACACTGATGACTGTGGCCGCCATTTGCTCCAGCTCCTCCTGTGGCACAGGACTCCCACCTCCATTTGCCGTTGCTACCTTCCTGTTGGCAGTGAGTTTCTGCTTGGTTTGGCTTTTCACATTGTGCCAGCGCATCTTGCCCTCCTCGACACTCCGGCTGCATTCACGATGGAATTCCATTTTTCCGTCTGTGTTGCCAATGATAAGGTGGAGGTGATGGACAGTTGTTGTTAGTGCTCTGTCACCTCCGTGACGACGATCCGGTTGTCATGCGGACTGTACCCCGTCTTCCTCTTCCTCTTCTCCTTGGCCTTCCCCGACCCCGAGGTTCCTTGCTGGTGGTCTGTGGGGCTTGTGGGGTTCGCGTTGACCTGGGTTCTCATTCCGGGTGCATCCATGTTGCTACGCAGTTTATTTTGTTTATGGTGTGTTTTTCTTGTTCAGCTTTTATAGTGCATTTTCCCGCATGACGCGTGGGTATTGCATGCCTGTTGCTGGTTATCGCTGATTTTTGTATCGCGGTTGGCCTCATCGCAACTTTATTTGCGTTCGTGTTTTGCATTTTTGCAGCGTCACGTTAATTTTAACGCGGTCATTTGACGCGTTATCGTGGGACTATCGCATGGTGCTGCCAGTTGGGAATACTACGTTAACACAGCGTTGTTTTCCCACGATAGACTGCGACATGCAAAGTTGCGTTAAGCTAAAGTTGCAGTGGATATCACACGTTCTTGAGAATATGCCCCCTAGTGTTACAATGGCCTACTGGTATGTCTCTAGAGGTACCATTGACTACTTTTATGTTGTTTGCAACTAAAAAAAATAAATATTAGTTTTCCTAACACTAGGGGTAGATCACTTGAGTACCAATTCATGATGAAGTTTGACATAATTGAGTCAAGATAATTCAATAATGTATTGGGTCTTTAGGTTCTTGGTAGGAGTAGGAACGTCCACCACATCCTAGGCTACTTGTCATAAACTGAACAGAGAGAAGGCACAGTACAAATTAACTTAATTGAGAAAATAGAGCACATAACAGATATATCAAACTACGAAAGTACATTCAATCACTTGAAAGAAAGATTAATGGATCAAGTCTGTCTTCATCTTGCAACAAATATTACCTTCCAGTGTCTGATTTCCAGATTTAGGCTCCCATTAGTAATAGTTTCTGGTCTTGAGTCAGAAAACAGAATGTCATGTAAGGCGTGTGCCAACGCATAGACAGCAGTATACATGCTATGAGTGAACCGAAAGTTTGAGACATCATAGAAGGATGAGTCAAAACTCTTTATGGTCTCATTTCCATAACAGAGGGGACGAGTAGGCACATAGTCAGTGTAAAGATCTCTCCCATCACCCCTACCCATCAATGTGCAATCAAAACTGTCCTGCCATAGATCCAGCAGCCCTTCGCTCTCTGGGAACTGTGGAGGGCTAAACCTGTAGAGAAAATTCTCCAATCCTAATATGTTGTTTTTCCTCAATGTCATTACTAGTGTTCCTTTCAGCAGGGAAAAGTACTCTGAAAAATCGAACTTGGATAAAAAGGTAAAAGACAGTGATGCAATCCAAGTTTTCTCAGGCAATGTCAGCCACTGTTGGCCTATGAAATGTGCCAAAGATGTCCCTGTGATGTAGAGAAGGATCACTTGTGAAGTAGAAATACTAAGAGCTTTAATAATTGAGAACCATGTTTCAGACTGCCAAAAGAATTCACTGGGTAACATCAAAGAAAACTCAACACAGCCTCCATACTGGCCGATGGCTCTCTTTAGCTCCCTCCCCGCTGTCATCATCTGTGGCCAGAATCCCAACCCAGGTCCAGCCAAAATAATGTAAGAACTGAGCGATCCCTGCAAGCTGTGGAAGCGCATTAGGTACAGTGCGAACAAAATATGGAAATCTCATTTTGACGCTCAGAGCTCCAAAACTAATCTGCCAGGAAGAAGCAGAAATGTAAACTGTTATTTCACACAATCTTAAAAGAGATCTGTTATCACACTTGAAAAACTGAGTGAGTTAGGTTATGATGTTCAGTGACTCACAGTCATCTCAACAACGCAAAAATGTAATTCATTGGATGAAACAATGTATCTCTGACACATATTTGGCAAATGGATGACATGCTTTTCTCCAAATACTTTTACCATCAATCACTAATGTGAATGAATATATATTGTGAGGCTTATGGAGTTGCAGAAACTATTTTATAGCTTTGATAAGAAAGTGTTTTTTGCTCACTCTACTCAGTAACCGTTCAAAACGTGTGTCCAAAGTCTCCAAAACAGAACATTTGTGCTTGCACCTGCATCTGCTGGAGAGCTCTACTTATAGAACGCTATAGCTTCACCCTCTTGTCTGTATTCAGAACAAGCGTTACTGCAGTTATGAAACTAATCTGCTCATGGGCCTCGGATCTGGTTCTAAACAAACCTAAAAACATTTCTGTTGTATGACTCATCTGTCAGATGTATGAAGGGTGCGAGCTGACCGATGTACTAATAGGTTGCTTTACAAAATTCCAGATCGCAGTTGGTCGCGATCTGACCTGCCTCATCAGTATTGATGATGCGTGCAGCAAGGTGCCATTCACTACAATTGGATGCCATCACCGGGAACGTGGCCTGATGTGATCAACAAACCACCATGTCTGTGATAAAATTGAAATAAAGCAAATTTGTTTAAATAAAAAGTTTATTTTTAATTTTGTTTGTGAGTTTTCATGCTTCCTATGGGCCGCCCCAATATATATATATATATATATATATTGCATATCAATTTGTTTTAATTGAGTTTCAACAAAGTTCCAACAACGTCCTTCTTCAGCCATGCAGAAGAGTTGTGGCTGATGAGTCCTTATTACAGTCCTCAAACAAAGCATTGTTTGGATGAAATCATTCCACTTCCCTCCCAAAAAATTCTTAATGAGTCCAGTTAAGAAGAAATATCAAGCAGTGGGGGCTGGAGAGCCTTAACGCCTTCGCTGCGAGCGGAATTCCAGCCAGATGGTGGACATTCCAATCGCGGGTGTGGTCGTGACGAGCTCAGCTCGTCATGCGCACAGCCCGCCCGTGCAGCATGACGAGCTGAGCTCGTCATGAGCAGGGAAGGGGTTAAAGGGGCCCAGTACCCTTGCTCCCAAGAATGAATCTATTAGTCCTATAGGGTAGCTGTTTCTATAGTGTATAGTAGCAGGTTGAAAAGTGTTAACAGAGCGGGGGAGGCATATCCTTAATAGGAAGTGGTGCCCTTACACACCCGTGAGGCTGTTATGCTTCATCATTGGGTCTGCTCCTTGTGGGTTTGACGCTACAGTAGCCCACGGGCCCCGTGCTGTTTCTAACAGAAGGTTATAATGCGGCTCTTCGAATCTCTGATCAACTTCACAAATTTTTCAATTTAAGTTAGTATGAAACACTGACAGGCAAGTTGTTGAGAAAAAAAAACACACTGAGAGAGACAGCAGGTTTTTGAACTGATTAAGAGAGTTCTGCGGGGAGATGTCATCCAAGATCTCCTCAACAAGGAGGAATGCTGATGCATCTCCAAATGCAATACCATCCCATGGATTGAATTCTATGGAAGAATGTATTCTGTCATCAGGATTCAGAGAATGCTGTATTCATTGTGATCCTACCAGATGCTATGGACTGAAATGTGTCCACATTACATATGGACTATTCTTGCTCATCCTCGGAGCGCCTCAGACTGCAGCATCTTTTCCAGTTGTTCCTGCAAGTCTGCTCCACTTTGTAAATATCCCCTGATCTGCATGGTAATGTGTTACACTATTGATGTATATATTTTCATTCAAATCATCAATACAAAACATGTTTATTTGGGATCCAATGATCCATAAAACACAGTGCAGAAGATTAAAAGATATAAAATCAAAGGAAACAGTTTAAAAGCAATGGATGCCATCAGATATAGACCGGATGTCAATACCACAGTCATAGAAATGCATAAATGACAGGGAAACCCCAGCAATGCAGATGAAATGCTAAAACATCATCACGTTGGCGGGATGTGTGGAGATGAACCATGCAGCATGGGAACAGTATGTCCCTCCAGCAACAATCACCTCTCTTGTGTTAGAGCGTAAATTGCCAAGTGCGGACAAGATGATGAGAGCCTAGAAGTTTACATAAAGGCTGGAGCCATTCTTTGCTTGGCTTGGGATATGCAGGACAAAGAATAGCAAAATGGCGAAGAGTTTCCTCCACTAGGTAACAAGGGGGCACTTGCCAGAGCTACAATACTTCACACCCATCTCATACAGAGGCTATTTACCGGCGAGACCTCAGACCTCCATTTAAAACCAAACTTGCAGTGCGGTGGGTCCTGGAAGAAGATCAAACAATGATTCGTAAGCAGGATAAGCTTGATGTCTTAGAAGACGTCAGAGAGGCTCCCGCCATTAACACTTTTCACTTCCCTCGACCGCAAATGCTCCTTTAATCGATCTTGAATGAAGGGGTGAGGGGCTCGCTTGGCTGTGTCCGGGGTGTCCCACAGTGAGGGGAGGCCTGTTTCAGGTAACATAGACTTGATATAGGCAAACCAGGCGACCTTTTCACGGCATGGAGATTTCAGAAGCGCCCTAATCGATATTCTGTAAGATTCTAGTTCATCTGTTGACCAAAGTCTATTCCAATACATAATGGGACGGAGATGACATATGGGTTAATGAGAACACTGCCCAAGTCCAAGAGTTGGGGGAGGTGCGGGGCACCCTGAGGGACGTTGAGAATGCTCTTCGCGGACCTATTTTTGGCTTTACTGAGGTCATCAGTCCTAGTGTGTCCCCACAGTTCTATGCCATACATAGCTGTACTCTTCGCTTTGAGATTCTATATGTCCACCACTGGATCAGGGGCCATGAATGGGCCCTCTTACGCAGTTTGGCTACAGCACCAGCTTCTTATGGGAGCTTCATTGAGCAGTTTCTAATGTTCATGGCACAGGTTATTTT
The DNA here is from genome assembly GCA_963921515.1 of Calotriton arnoldi. Lineage (NCBI taxonomy): Eukaryota > Metazoa > Chordata > Amphibia > Caudata > Salamandridae > Calotriton > Calotriton arnoldi. Next base: position 1,141,079 of record CAWUFW010004092.1, read on the forward strand.
GAGTGTTAAGCAGACCCCGGATACACAAACTCCTGCACTTGTGCAAGAGGCACGCCATGTACTGTGATATTTGCTCTGGCCGATTTGTAGGATTTAAATGCCATACATGTTGTTTTATTAATGTTAAGCTCACGGCCCCGATGACTGCACAAGGCTCAGAAAGGATCACGTAGAGCCTGCAGGCCATTTGGAGTTTTGGAAATTAAAAGCACGTCATCTGCAAGGAGCAGCGTTGCAATTTTGTGAGGGCCTATTTTAGGTGACACACTTCTGGGGAAGTCAAGTACTTGGACTAAGTGGTTTATGTAGGGAGTAAACAGTGCTGGGACCGGCACAAAGCCTGTCAAACGCCAGTTTCATATTAAAGGGGTCTGTAAGCTCGCCAGTGGTGCTGCACCTGACTCGAGCAGTGTTATGTGCAAGAACAGCCAGAACACCAATTTGTGTCAGGACCCCTAAGAATAGAATCTAAAGCAGTTCTCAAGTCAACAAAGAGCACACACAAGTGGCCTTTGTCGCGAGTTGAGGGTTCCAATAAAGGGGACAGAAGCAGAGGAGTTTCTCCACCGTGCTCACCCTTTCCTGAATCCTGTCTGCAACTCACAGAGGAGAGAATTGTCCAGCAACTGTCCCAGGATAATAGAGAGAAGAGTTTCTGGGACGTGTCAATAAGGCTGATGGGCATATAGTTCCAAGGGTCATCTTGACAGCTTTTTTGTGAATTGGAACTATCTCAGCAGACTGCCAAAAGCCAGGAATCAGACCACCCTCTAAAATAGAACAAAACAGCAGCTGGAAGTCGGAAGCCCAAATGAAAGGTTCCTCAGGGCTAGAGTCAGGGCTTGGAGCTCTGTGTGCTGGTAGCGCCGTGAGCACCACCAGTGTGTCTTATGCTGGAATACCAAAGGAGTGCCTTCATCTGAGAGGAGGGGAGTCATTCACCGACTCTCTAATCTCATTATCAGGCTTGGCGCATAGGCTTTTTGAAAACAATGCACCCAGGTCTGAGGTTGGAGACTGTACTCAACACTAGTGGCCACACGCTAGACTCCATCTTTTCCGCAAGCCCACACGTCTCCTTCAACCACACCTCCGAACCCCACTGGACTGACCACCACTGCATCCACTTGACCTACAGGAAGCCCACCACGCACCACCGTACCGAACAAATGCCTCGCCGCTGCTGGAGCAGAGTCACGGAAGACCAGCTAACCACAACCCTCGCCCTGAGCCCACCCGCCGAACCCTCCGACCCCGACACCACCGCCCGCAACCTCAGACAGTGGATCGACGACTGCGCCAACACCCTCGCCCCGCTCAAGAATCCGCCCAACAGCCACACCAGCAAGAAAGCCACCTGGTTCACCGAAGACCTCCAGGCCTCCAAACGAACATGCCGAAAACTGGAGAAGATCTGGCTCCACGAACGGACAGCGGACAGCTACGCCGCCCACAAGAGCGCCACCCGCAGTCACCATCACCTCATCAGATCCGCCAAAAGGGCCTCACTCAAAGACCGCCTAGACAACAACGCACACAACAGCAAAGAGCTCTTCAACATCGTGAAGGAACTCTCCAACCCCAGCTCCAACACCAACGACATCCAGCCGTCGCGAGACCTGTGCGACTCACTGGCCACCTTCTTCCACCGCAAAATCGCCGACATCCACGACAGCTTCAACACCACGACCGCCCCGGCAACCACCGAGACCACTGCCCCCACAACCACCAACCGCCTGCTCTCCTGGACCAACATCAACGACGAGGACACCAGCGAGATCATGAACACCATCCACTCCGGTTCACCGCTAGACCCGTGCCCTCACCACATCTTCAACAAAGCCAGTACAGCCATCGCGCCCCATCTCCGGAAAATAATCAACATCTCCTTCGAGACAGCAACCTTCCCAGAAAGCTGGAAGCACGCCGAGATCACCGCCTTACTCAAGAAACCCAAGGCAGACCCCAAGGACCTCAAGAACTTCCGACCCATCTCTCTGCTCCCGTTCCCCGCGAAGGTCACCGAGAAAATCGTCAACAAACAACTGACCCGCTACCTCGAGGAGAACAACATCCTGGACCCTTCCCAGTCCGGCTTCCGCAGCAACCACAGCACCGAAACCGCCCTCATCGCCGCCACCAATGACATCAGGACCCTGCTAGACAACGGAGAAACAGCAGCCCTCATCCTCCTGGACCTATCAGCCGCCTTCGACACGGTCTGCCACCACACACTACGAACACGCCTTCACGACGCCGGGATCCAAGAGAAGGCCCTGGACTGGACCACATCCTTCCTTTCTGGCAGTACACAAAGCGTCCGCCTCGCCCCCTTCCGATCCAAGGCCACCAAGATCATCTGCGGCGTACCCCAAGGCTCCTCCCTCAGCCCAACGCCGTTCAACATCTACATGGCACCCTCGCCCACGTCGCCCGACAGCACAACCTCAACATCATCTCCTACGCCGACGACACCCAGCTGATCCTCTCCCTCACCAAAGACCCTCACACCGCCAAAGCCCACCTCCACGAAGGAATGAAGGCCGTCGCCGAATGGATGAGGACCAGCCGCCTGAAGCTGAACTCGGACAAGACGGAGGTCCTCATCCTTGGTTCCAACCCTTCAGCCTGGGACGACTCCTGGTGGCCAACATCACTGGGAACAGCCCCGCCACCCACCGACCACGTACGCAACCTAGGGGTCATCCTCGACCCCACCCTCTCCATGACTAAGCAGGTCAACGCCGTTTCCTCATCCTGCTTCAACATCCTCTGAATGCTCCGCAGGATCTTCAAGTGGATCCCCACCGAAACAAGAAAAACAGTCACCCAGGCCCTCGTCACCAGCAGGCTGGACTACGGAAACGCCCTCTACGCAGGAACGACGGCTAAGCTCCTGAGACGGCTGCAACGCATCCAGAACGCCTCTGCACGTCTTATCCTCGACATCCCCCGACGCAGCCACATCACACCCCACCTGAGAGACCTGCACTGGCTCCCTGTCAACAAGAGGATAACCTTCAAGCTCCTCACCGACGCACACAAAGCACTCCACAACTCCGGACCAGCCTACCTCAACAGACGACTCAGCTTCTACACCCCCACCCGCCAGCTCCGCTCGACCAGCCTCGCCCTCGCCACAGTCCCCCGCATCCGGAAAACGACCGCCGGCGGCAGATCCTTCTCCCACCTCGCCGCCAAGACCTGGAACACCCTCCCCACCAACCTCCGACAGACCCAAGACCTACTGGCCTTCAGAAGACTCCTCAAGACCTGGCTCTTCGATCAGTAGCAGCACCACCCCCATCTTCCCCCAGCGCCTTGAGACCCTCGCGGGTATGTAGTGCGCTTTATAAGTGACATGATTGATTGATTGATTGATTTGCCATCTCCCAAAATGATTTAGTGTTACCTGCCCTGACAGTTACAACCAAATCCCCCCACATCTCTCATTTCCAATCTACTTTGGCCTGGGAGAGCACCTCTTTATGGTCCTTTCTAGCTCTGACAATATCTTGCCTAATGCCCACCATTGGGCTCTGACTGAGAGCATCTCTTGCTTTCCTTCAACTGTTTGTAAACCATGCACAGCCAGCACGTACCCTATGTGTCCAATCCCAAAATAACGGGTCTGCTCTTCACTTTTCTATTTCCATGTGTTGTAATACACATTCCATAACAGTGATCTTCGGCATAACCATCATTCGTTTTAATGGATTCTCCCCACATGATATCCTTATTTTTGAGAAAATGTGTCCAATTTTCTCTTTCTTTATTTTTATTTCCCATTTTATTAGCTTCGATTTCTCCATTTATTGGAAAGTGAACCATACACTTTTTAAAGACTTTTTCTATTTTATTATTTACAATGTTAACATGCATCTTTTGCACCATTTCTGCCCACAATTTGTGAATATTTTTCATGACGTGATGACAAACAGCCGACTTTACCTTTAGCAGAGCACATCATGTGCTTCTGCTCATGCAGGTCCAGGCAGGTCTCCAAAGAAAGTGGATGCCTCTTGCAGCCACGTCAGCAGCGTGGCAGGAAATGTATTTTCTGCTATGGATAAGCTCCCGTAGCTATTGTTGCTTACCATTTTAGAATTGTTTCATTCGTTTTTACAGGTGGCTTAACCTTTCATCTGTTACTCTTTGCCCCATTTTTTTGGGCCACTTATCTCTAGGTAAATGTGCCATTTCTACTTGGTGATGGTTCACTTTCACCTCCTCCGTCACCGTTTCCTGGAAATTCGTTTTTAGGACAACATTATTTTTGTCTCTGAACATTGTTTCACAGATTACATTATTTAAATCACATACTGTGAAGTTTTTTTATATTCTCTTTTGTTGGATTCAGTTGTTCTTGTGGCCATTTTTCCCTTTTTCAGAATTGATGCTAATGCTCTTTCAAACTCCTTTTGTTCTTAAGTAAATGTAAGTCCAGTACTTGTATAGTGCACGAATCACCCCCGAAGGGGTATCTCGGCGCTGGGGGCCGTTGGGAAGATTAAGCGAGCTATTGCCCAGAGTCGCATGGTGCTGGGCAGACCCCTGCCGCCGGAGCCGTGATCCCCAGCGTCCAGCGTCAGTCGCCCTGGCCGCGGCGCCACACCTCTCCCCTTATGATAAATGAATCAATTATTAGGGTTGAAACACCACTTATGCCCTTGACAATTGGAAATGAATAACAACTTTTCATATTGTCAAATTATTGAGATTTGAGCTAACTATATGAAATATTGAATGATTCCTGTGTCTTCTTCATTTCTGTAGACAACGTGTATATATTTTTTTAATCACATGCACCCTGTGATCACTTGCACACGGAGCACTGATTTATTGAAATATGATCAATTTTGAAAGAAACATATTCAACTATCTTGTTTCCAAAAAAGATGGACTCAAATTGTTTTTTGGTTGACAATTCAAATTGAAGTCATTTTGAGATATTATTACTGATCTTTTTATAACTCATAACTTGTGTATGTTCACATAGAACCTCTGTTGTACATTTGTATAGTATTGTGCCTGGTTCTAGGAGATATTTGGGCTGCACCTGTTGCAACATTTTCCTCGAGAAGAGTATAATAGGCACAATCTTCTCTTTGCTAGCCTAGGCTCTCTTTGCTGGGTTATGCGGACAGCAGGTCCATTCTTCTCTCAAGTATAGATGTGCTATTAGGTCTGGGTGTCAGGGGTGCCAAATGTATGCCCAGAATATGCCCTTGGGGTGTGTTGGTTGCTAGCTAATGGGCTATCAGGGCCCCTCCTATCTGATGAGGATACACTGCAAAATGTGGCATCTAGCAATCCCAGAACACACTATTCTGCATACCTTCAAGATGTCAGAACACCTCTCTTGGTGTGTGGGACATGGTAGTCTGCTATAGAGGTGTGGCTACCTAAGGGATACACGCCCATGGGAAAACTGGACACCAACCTATATCTGATAAAAGAGAAGCCCCTTTTGTGTGTGTTAAACAATTGTCCTTCAAGTGCAGCTTCCCCTTTGAAGCTCACCATTTTCAGTTCACACCCCATTTCGTTCTCTTGCCAGGAAGAGGTAACACTGCTTCTCCGATGGCTGGCTCCACGTGCTCGTTCCTGAGAGGATTTCTCACCTCTCCGCAGGAGGCTGTCTTGTGAACAGCAACCTTAAGTGGCCACCAGAACACTTGGGCAACAGAGTGGCAACTTTCTAAAGTGTCCTTTTACTTAACAGCTACATTAAATTTGACTTGGGCATTGAGTGGGGTTTAATGCAATTATTCTTTTGTCACCTAGTAGTAGTCCCATTCAGAAGTTAGCAAAGGTGAGTTTTCTACGTGTATCCCTGTTCACACCAATAGGCTACTAGCCTTCCAACTGTAGAAATGACAGTCTACGGTTTTTACTGTTAGGACATGTAAAAACATTTGTTCCATTTTATAACATACTGTACCTTGCCTTAGGGGGTCGATAGACCTACTTTGGGGATGACTAATGCACACTAAAAAGGAAGGTCTGGACTTTGCCTTTTAGTTTTAAATGGCAAAGTCTAGTTAGCAGTTCACATACTGCTCTACCAGTTCTCAATGGCAGGCTAAGATTCTTCCTTTGCTTCGACACAGTCATGATGGCACAACAAGCACTGCAGTCCATGAGGGAAACTTTAAACAGGCCCTGGTACCCCTGGTGGCATATAGTAGGGACTTATAAGTAAGTCAACTTAGGCCAATTAAGAGTGTGCCGATCAGACATACACTCTTTAAGTATCCAGCACTGGCACTGAGGCCTGTTTGGCACTCTCAGACTCGAAAACCCAGCAGAATCAGTCCAAAACCTTGGGTGTAATCATGAAAAAAGGGGCATTTTCTTCCAAATTCTGTGATAGTGTGAACAAAATGTGGCATCACACTGGTGCGGGTGATGATCCCATCATGCATCACAGATGTCCAGTCAGGATATAGAGTTCTTAACTGGCTTTGGCATTTGTCCAGAGTGTTTTTAGAAGGGATGAAATGGTCTAGTGGTGGTACCCAAGCTACATTAAAATCTCTATTCAATATAAGATCCTTGTTAGGAAAGGCTTCTAGGCTCTCAAGGAATCCTTCCTAACCTGAATTGGGAATGTACAACTTAGCGAATGTAATCAGTCTGCTCTGGGATGGCTCCACAACATATTAGTCCTTCTTGTCTGCATTGTAGTCTAGAAGTTGGAGCCCTAAGGATATGTGAATTATAGGGCAACCCTATTGTGTTTTGTCTTCACTGAGAAACAGTAGTCTATAGGCAATAAAGTATTTTCAAGGTGATGCTCCTCGTACCTATGTAGATGGGGTTCTTGTTTAAAGAGTATTTGTAGGGGAATCCATGCACTGGGCCAAGGGCTATTAGTCAAAAAGCTGAGTCTTGAGCCCTCTCCTGAAGTCATTGAGTGAGGGAGCAGTGCGTAGGGGGAAGTTGCTCAAGGATTTAGCGTAAGGTAAGAGAAGGAACAACCTCGGCTGTGGCGGATGCGCTGTACGAGCACAAGAGCAAGGGAAGCATACCATAGATGTCTGGTGAGATGGTGGAAGGTCAGGTGATGATTGATGTAGGTGGGTTTGATGCTGTGGAGGGCTTTGAAGGTGTGGATCAGCAGCTTGAACTGGCATCTTTTCTGGACGGGGAGCCAGTGGAGAATTATGAGGTGGGAGGTGATGCTGGTTTGTTTGGGAAGGTTGATGATCATTCTGGCTGCCCTGTTTTACACTGTCTGGAGTCATTTGAGGAGCTCTGATGTACTTCCGGCATAGAGTGCATTTGCATAGTCTAGTCAGCTGGAGATGAGGGCTTGAGTGACTGTTTTCCTGGTGTTGGCGGGGATCCATCTGAAGATGTTTCGGTGCATGCGGAAGGTTTAGAAGCAGGATGATCCCACTTCATTGACCTGTTGTTTCATGGAGAGTTGGTTGTCTAGGATGATGCCAAGGTTGCGGGTGTTGTCAGTGGGGGTCAGCGCTTGTCCGAGTGTGATGGTACACCAGGTGTTGTCCCAGGGTGAGGTGTTCTTTCCAAAGATGAACACTTCCATCTTGTCAGTGTTCAGCTTCAAGCAGTTGGACCTCATCCAGTCGGCAATGCTGGTCATGGCATTGCGGATGTTTGATCTGGTGGTGGCTGGGTTTTCCTTGAGTGAGAGGATGAGTTGGGTGTCATCGGCATATGAAATGATGCTGAGTCCGTAAGTGCGGATGTCATGTAGGTGTTGAAGAGGGTGGGGCTGAGGGAGGAGCCTTGCAGCATGCCACAGAATATGCTCTTGGGTTTGGAGGTGAAGGGTGTAAAGCGGATCCTCTATGTGTGATGTGTAAGAAAGGAGATTATCCTAGTGAGTGCATGGCTGGGAATGCCAATTTGGTGGAGCCTGATGATGTGGGTGTGGTTGGATATGGTGTTGAAAGCCGCTGAGTGTTCACGGACGATTAGGGATGCCATCTCTCCTCGGTTGAGGAGGTGTCTGATGTCAGCCGATGCGGTGATCAGGGCAGTTTTGGTGCTGTGGTTGGGTCAGAAGCCGGTTTGATGAGGCATCAAGTAGGCTATTTTCTTCCAGATGTTCTGTGAGCTGGCGATTGGTGGCCTTCTCCAGGACCTTTTTCAGGGAAAGGAAGCAGTGAGATGTGGCTGTAATTCTAAAGTTCGTTGGGGTCAGCCGAGGGTTTCTTCAGGGGTGGTTTGACCTTTGTATGCTTCCATGTGCTTGGAATGGTGGCTGTGGTGATGGATACATTGAGGATGTTGGTGAGGACACTGCTGATTTCCTGTTGTCACAGGTTGAAAATGTGGTGGTTGCAAGGGTCTGTCGGTGTTCTTGTGTAGATGGAGTTCATGATGGGCGTGGTGTCCTGCGGGGTGAGCTGCTTCCAGTCACTGAGCAGGTGGCTCTGGGCAACTTCGGTCAGTGTCAGAAGGTGGTCAGGGACAGTGGGTTGAGGATTGAAATTGATGTAAATGTTGGCAATTTTGCTAAGGAAGTAGTCTGCCAGTATGTCACAAAGGGCCTGGGAGGGGTGGATCGTGTTTTTTTATGGCCGATGGGCAGGACAACTCTCTAACGAAGCCGAAGAGTTCCTTAGTGTGGGTTGGCACTTATCATGATGTTGGTGGTTAGGGCGTTCTTCTTGGCGTCCCTGAGGCAGAGGTGGTAATTGCTGAGGGCAGACTTGTAGGTGGTGAGGTTAGAGGGATTTCTGCTGGGGTGCCACCATCTATATAGTCATTTGCATACCGGCTTGAGGAGTCGTAGCTTGGCCAGAACCCTCTGGTGTGCTTGCTGGACCTGCTGGTGCTGGCTTTCCTTATGGGGGTGATGGAGCAGGGAATAACAAAACAATGTTTGTACCCCTTAGAAATTAATAACCTCATAACCCATAATAATACTAACTGTTTGCTGTGGACGTACTTAACCAACAAGATACATTTTTCGTATAAAATGGGCAAGATTAACATGCTTCTTTGTGCAAAATTTGATTTACTTACAAATGTGAACTTGTTTAAGGTTAATATTGCAGTCTGCATAATAAATAGAATAAAATGCATGATTATGTTGCATAGTAGAATTGTATTGTGGCAAAGAATCCGGATGGTGAGTAAACTGGCTTTAAATGTCGCTTTTGATAGGTAACATCTAACAGGGGTTTTAGAATGGTGGGTGGTAAACAGAAAGGCTTATATTTTTACGTTTTAATTTTGGTTATGTTTGTTCTTATGATAGTTCGCTCAGGCCTGCTAGGCCGCGCTTTGAAAATGGCTGCCGGAGAGGATGAGGTCACGTGAAACCAACCAATATGGCTTCCGTGCAGAGTCTGTGTAAAGATCCCAAGTCACGTGGGTGCAGCCTGTATATGGAGTGAGAAAAGTCAAGGACGATTTGACCCAGCGTAAACATTGTGCCAGGAGCCCGGCCTGGGAACCGGACGAGAACAGCGTGTGAGAAAAGGAATGAACCGATGTGTGACAATCACAGTTGTTACAATAAGGACAAATAAATTGAACTATGTTCGGAAGGTTGAACACGAGACCAAATGTGTGCACTATTGTCCCCCAAACCGGTTAGAACAAGGAGGGCGATGAGGTGACCATCACCACCCCTCGAATGGACCAATTGGCGTGATTCTTGCCCCTAAGGATTGCAACTTTTGGGTGTAGTGAGCCAGAGAATAGGGTATAAAAGAGTTTGTTATTACGTTATGAAAAAAGGCTTGTTTTTCATTTTCCACCTGGATGCTGCGAGAGACTCTGTCATTTTTGACTCTGAACTTTGACTGGGGAAGGAACGAGATCGTTGCGGGAATTTCCCGGGAGGTGCGTCGAGGAGGTACTAGTGGGATAGTCAGGTAGTTTGGGAGTCCTATCCTGTGATCTGCGGTTCATCCTTCTATGGTGAACTATTCTTGACATCGCCCTGAGGCCAAAGGGTAATATGTATTTCTAATTTCTTTAAATCATTTTTCCTTGAATGTTTAATAAATCTTCTATATGTTTGAATTAATAAAAAGTTTACTTATTATGCTTGAAATAATTTTAGACAAAAAGATATTCTAACTCTAAAATGAGTCTGTGGTTCTTTAAATAGATTTAAGATTTATAAATGTCAAAAGCTCTAACTGTGATTAAGCTGGTCTTTATCACCATTTCCTAAATCCTACTAGTTGGTCCATCGACCAGAATAAACGGAGTGCCTTGATGTTTAGAATTTACAGGATTCACAGTCAATGTATATTATGTATAGGATAAAATTCTGTAAAAATTAATAAGGTACCCCATTCATCCAGCCAACTCGAAAATCCTTTTTGAAGCGCTCCTGATCCAGAAGGTTGAGTCGTTGAATGTATGCGGTGCTATGGGCCCCACCGACATCAAGTTGTTTTATGCTAGAGGAGAGTAAGTGTTTCTGGGTTAGTGGTGCAAGAGGTAACAGTTTTGTTTTAGCCGCGCTGGATCAGGGGCGACAGTGTCTGATAATTTGGAGATCCAATCAGAGAAGTTCTGGATGGCCAGCTCGAGGTTGATGGTGGGGTCCAGTCTGGTGGAGTTGAGGGTGGTGATTCATTGGGCCTCGGTGAATCTGTTTCATCTGCAAAGAAAGGGGTCGGGGAGTTTGCGATGCTGAAGTAGATGATACTGTGTACAGTAATTACTGACCACATAAAAGTGCCAGCACTTCCTGCAGGGTGGTGATTTATAGTGATCCTCACTTGTCTAGTTTTGAATAGGGGTTGTGTAATGAAACATAGGTAAATCCAATTTTAAACACATAAAACAAACAGAGTAGCATAGATTGATATGCTGATATAAGTGTCAATAGGTCCTGCGTTCTGTACTTACATTTAGTGACATGAAATAGAGACAGAAGATGCATTCTGCATACAGGGTGTATTTTAAAGGGTATGCACATAAACTATTGCATCGTGGCGCAAGGATAAGCAGATGCGTGACGCATCTGCCGGCGGAAGGTTGGCGCAGTGCTGAAGTTGTGTCACAAGCGCGACGCAACTCCAGCTCTGTTCCAACCTTCCCTATCCCTAACATGGTGCGTCAATCCTTACGCCTGCTTGAAGCAGGCGTAAGGATTCGACGCACCAGCGTCGGAAAAGTGACTGCGTGAAATCTTGTAGATTTCACTACGTCACTTTTCCGAGGCGTACCTGCGCCGGAACGCCCCCCCCTGCGCCGGTACGCCCACATGAAACCTGACGCAGGTTTCATGTGGCGCAGGGGTTTACTACGTGACGCATCTCCCTAGATGCGTCACGTTGTAAATATAGCGCAATGCGGCGCATGGTTTGCGTCGCCGCTGCGTCACATGCGTGACGCAACGGCGGCGCAAAAGTGGCGCAAGGGGCTTGTAAATATGCCCCTATAAATAGAACATAGCCACATCTGAAAATAAGCAAGGCGCATGCATGGAACAGATGACACAGAAGGTTCTGAGCACATGCAGCAATGCCATTGGGAATAGAACACTCTGGATAAACCATTCAGTCCCAATTGTAATTTGGAATAAGAGACATGCATGTCCTGGTGTATCTATTGATGGCAATCTTGCAACATCAAGAACTTTAGCTGTCAATTGTAATTACCATGACTTGGAGGATGACATCATACATGACCAGTTGATTGAAAAATAATAATAAGTGTATTCAAGAGAAGCTTCTGTCGGTTGAAGATTCAGATTTTAAAACTGTGTTAAATCCTGCGAGAAGCATTGAACAATCAGAAATATATATGATGGAGCTGTCAAATGTTGGCACTGAGTATAAAGAGATAAAGTCTGTTGACTGATCAGGATAAAAAGTACAAGAGGGAAACAAATTCAAAAAACGGCAATAACACCCATGAATCTTGAAAAAAATAAAAATGACACAATTTGTTTCCAGTGTGGCAGCAAAACTCATATTAGCAGTTTCAAACAAGGTCTGTTTACATCAAACATATTTTGACTGTAATAAAATGGGATACTATGCTCGAGTATGCATGGTAGTTTAGTCCTGTATTGCGGTCAAAACTTTAGAGGGTGAACAGCATGATGGTGGTGATGGTTCCTATGTATTGATGATAAGGGATAATCTAGGTGATATGTGTGGAACTCACTGGGTATTTCTGCAGAAGAAAGGTGGAAGAACCGATGCTGGATTCCAACTTCCCTCACCCTCCAGATCAGCCCAACAAAGTCAAAGCCAATGGGATGAATGTGGGGAAGAGGGGAAAACAAAGCAAGGAAAGGGAGAAGGAGTCAATCATGATTGGCACGTCTGGTACACTGTTCTTAGGAGGTTGATTGCATGCTCTCCCTAAGTGGAATAATCATACTATAATTATTCGTCATATAGATATGATGCTAACAGTTAACAATAACTAGACACACGTTTAGAATTAGTGTACCTGATGAACATACCTCTTCCAATGCAACGGAAGGTATAAAGATGCAGAAACCAACCAAGACTATTTGTGTCTATACCAATAGAAAATTCTATGCATTAACGTTAAGGCTGAGGAGCCAGATACATTATGGAAAAGAGAGAGTGATACCAGCCTTAACAAATGCCATTGTAATATCCACTAGACCCAAAAATCATATATCTGTATCTTGCAAAAATAGGAAAAAAACAAAAACATATTTCCCTAGACAGAATAAAAATAAGTAGAAAAACTCTCCACAAAAAGGTGGTGGGTCAGATTTAGAAAATAGATTATTCCAAAAGACCTTGGGACTAACCTAAGCTATTTTCTCTTTAGTTCCAGCACAAGAAAATGCAGAAATATCCAAATGAGGAAACAAAACCCACTCAGTGTGGAAGTCTAAAAGATCAGATAAGTATTATGCCCATAACAATACATATCACGATCCTACCATGAATCCATTGAAGACTTAGGGGCCGATTCCGATCTGGGTCGGAAAGTTCTCCGACCGATCCGGATCCGGATTGTTTTCCGACCGAGCCGGACCCCTGCAGTCCGACCGAACGAGTACGATGCGACCGTATGCTGCCGGACTCGGTTCGGTCAGACTCCCATTGAAGTCAATGGGAGCCGGTCGTACGACGTGTACATAGGCTCCCATTGACTCAATGGGTACGTTGCGCACAAGGGGGCCCCCCGTAGTGGGTACGCGTTGGTGCCATCCGCACCGTACACGCATGTATAGGGGGGACCCATGGGTCCCCCCTGTGTCCGACTCGTACGGCTACGCAGTGAAGGGGGGTCCGGCACGGACCCCCGAATTCCGCTTCTGAGAGCTTTTTCATGTCGGAGGCTCCAACTCGATCCGGCTGTCCGGATCGTGCATCATACTGGCTCGGTCGTAAAACATATCCATTGCGCGGTAAGAATCGAGTGTGAACGAGTCGGACGGAGCGGTCCGGACCCGGAAACGAGTCGGTCTGCGATTTCGCGTTCAATCGCATCGTACTTGCTCGCTCGGACGACTGTACGAATCGGTCGGGTAAACCGCGTTCGGCTCGTATTTTTTCCGGACGAATCGTTTTCGGTGCGCTTCCGGCCGAGATCGGAATTGGCCCCTTAGATTCTTTAAATGGTTCTCCTTTTGTTTCCCTTATTGCAGCATGAAATGGGATCAAACTGGACAGGAACTGGCAGGAACCCATGCAGCTGAACTGGGAGCGCCAGGGAAAAAACAACCAGGAAGCATAAACAACAATCCAGGAAGAGGAGACTCCTCCTGTCATCGTCAGAATGCATCGGAGACGTCTTCATGACACGACAACTTCAGGAAAGAAAACAGCAAATAAAGAGCCAACTGGTGAGCGAGGCTAGTCGGCAACTGTGACAGAATGCTATGTGGTAGGTGTAGGCTATTGTAAAAGATTTTTGTGTGGCAGTGAATTCATTTTACGGTCTGGCCACAAGCCACTAGTAGATCTGTATAGCACCCGTGGTGGTGGTAAAACTACACCAAGATTTCCAAATAGCAATTTTGTTTGCAAGAATTTCAATATAGACTGGAACATGTATCTAGAATGAAGAATGTTACAGCTGATTGTTTGTCCAGGTCACCATTACTGACAATGGAGAGAGGCTGTAGTGATGAAATGGACGATGTCAGGGTAGTGTTTATGGTTAGTGCCATTTCTGAGGTTCTAAGTGGAGAGTTGTGTCTGTGGATGAGGACAAAACACTATATAAGGTAATAGAATTGATGCAAAAGAGCTGACTTGACATGAAAAGATGGAATCTGAGATGGTGCCATAAGCAAGCATTGCTGTTGAATTGTCAGTTATGCAACAAGTAGTAGGATGGGGAAGTTTGCTGATGGCGCCTATTTTCATGCAATGAGTCCCCTAGCATGTCTTGGAGCAATTTTGCCTTACATATGTGGGGGTTCTTTTGAAGTGTTAGGCTGTACACCCAAATATGCCCAGGTTCTTATTGACTATTTGTTGAAGTGGCCTGAGATGGTTGAACACTCTACTGGTACAGTTATTGGGTTTTTGAGAGAAGTTTTGTGACGGCAAGGTTACCAAGAAGAGTTGGTAACTGTTAATGGTACCCAGTTAGTGTCAATGGAGATGAGAATACAGCATACTAAGGCTTCTCAGGCATAATGTTTTGGTTGAGAGATTTAACCCCTTGCGTGCTTATGACAGCACCACGCCGTCATGAGTCATGTGCTCATGACGGCGTGGTTCCGTCATGCCGCGGCCGCTCCACCTACGCGGCATTAATTCCCCACCTGTGCCTCGAATTAATGAGCGGGCGTGGTCATGACGGAACCACGCCGTCATGAGCACACGCCGCCCGTGACTCATGACGGCGTGGTGCTGTCATAAGCACCGAAGCGCCGCGCTCACCCCCTAGCCCCCCCGCGCCGCGGCGGAATTCGCACCGCGGCAAAGGGGTTAACCATGTGCTTAAAGATCCATTGCAACTGGCACTGGTGAACAATATGTGTTGGACCTCTATGTTGAAGGATTTGTTATGGGCATTTAGAAAGACACCGCATAGTTCTACTGGTGTATCTCGTTTTACTTTAATGAGAGGTAGAGTGGAAGGTTCTTATTTGAACAGGTAATGGATGAACACAAGTTGATGAATTGTGAAGTGGTGGGAAAGTGCTTGAGGTGAAGAGCTATCAGAGAATGAGCAGGAACTCAGAGTGTGGTAGAAAAAAGTGTGAGGGTGAAAGCTGGAGACTGGGTGAGGACTGGTAAACCAGTTCTTGTTAAGAAAGATTGATCAAATTTTTTGTCCCTGTATGTGTAGTAGGAGTAAATGATCATGTGGTTATTGTAGAAGGCTGCAATGTGTGGAATAAAAGTAAAGATTCTATGGTTCCTACAGAAAAATCTTTATTAGTACTTAACAGTTTGTGTGATGGATGCTTGAGGCTAGAATGAAAGTGCGTTACATGTTGTGAATGATTATGGTACTAGGGAGCTGTGTGCAAAGGACAGGCATGAGCCTAAGGCTGGTGTAGGTGCTGATAGCACAACTATAAGAAAGGTTGTAATTCCCAAAGATTAAATATTAGTCTAATAGTGCTTGTGATGTTTTGTTTGCCTGTATGTATGTCCTGGGCTTCCGATGTTTGAAATTCAAGTTCGGATTGTACTCTTTGATGTTTGGGATTCTTAGAGGTGAAGGGCCTCATTCACTATATTATGATGCATAGCAGCGCAGCGAGCCTTCCTGCTGTGTTGATGTGCATCAAAATGAAAATGAGGAGAAATACAAATATTTCTCCTTGTTGCGCCACTCCTGCGCCTCCCCTGAGGAGGTGTAGGATTCTGACGCATTCCCAGGTTTACAACACTTTGTAAATCTTGGAATGTTTCAAGTTCCATGGATCTTGCATGGAAACACCCAAATTAACACCCATGGAAAGCACCTTACATGTGGAGTAATGCGTGAAAAGGGCCCATATTTTCAAGGCCGTGAAAATCCACACAGGGTGACTTTATGTGCCCTTGTGAACATGGGCAGCCAAACTGCACCATTGGTGCAATGGCCTGGTAAATAAACACCCAAGTTTTTTTTGGTTTTGTTATTTTTTGCAGGGTATGGCTATTATTGTTTAGTTGTTTAGAAATGTTTTTAGCGTTAGTTTTAGAAATGTTGTCAGTATTAGTTTTGCTTTAAGGATTTTAGCATTAGTCTTTTGCCATATTGTCATTTTCTTGTTAGCTGTTTTATTTATGGAGAGGAATGTGAAGGGATGTGTCTCAGAGTGTCCGGGTACTGGAATGTGTATGTTCCAACTGGGTGTTCTAATGAAGGTAGTTACTGACCTGGATGAATAATCTTTCTCCATATCTGATGACTCCAGCACTTCCTTTTAATATTCTGTCATGTAAGGTTCCATCCCTTGATGTCATGACCGCACAGGATGACATGTTACCACCATACTTCCTTTCCATTCCCTTCACACCTTCAATTTTTGTTTTTCAGATCCTTTCAGAGCCATGTCCCCTCATTATTATGTAGGAACTTAAGAACGCCAGGCTCCTTTGGAGGAGGGAAGAGACCATCATTGGAGTGGGAAGGAGTGGCTGCTGGGACAAGTGGTAAGTCACTTTCATATCTCAATGACAACTTCTGCAGTCCTTGAGATATTTGTCCCTTTCTTCTTTGACAACATAGCAATCTTTTTTTATAAATTGTTGGAAGGGGGTTTATTAGTAGGTGCAGGTCGGCTACTACAAATAGCAATAACACCACAGTCACAAATAAGGTCCAGTCAAGTCCCAATAAATGAATCCTTGCTCAACCCTTAGTAGCTTGCCTGAAGAGCAGCCAGGCTTATCTTAGGAGACAGGTATGTAAAGCATTTAATATCACCAAAATAGTAGGACATATGATATATATTCTCATCAATACATAGCAGCATACATGATAGATATAGTGTAAGATATATGCTTTATAGATATAAAGCACAATAAAAATCCAGAACCAAAATATGCAAATAGAGAATAGTTTTATCTGACACAAACATGCCAAAAATCCATTGTAGGGAACTGGTAATATGAATTTTTAAAGAATAAATGCAAACATTTTCTTTCTAGTGCCTAAAAGTGAAAGGTACCAGGGCGGCATGGCCAAGATGGCAACGTGTACGGATGCGCTGCACTGAGCTCCGCTCCGAGCCCGCCAGAAAAATACTGCTTTCACCTTGCCCTGGCCGTGTATGCCTTGCGCTTCCTGTGGCGGAAGCATCCTCGCACCATGGTCGCCGATGCCAACGAGTAGCCAACGAGCAGCCAACGAGTGAGTTCATGCTCACAGCATAGCTGCTGTGAGCATGAACGCCGGATGGCCCGGTGACGTGACTGTGAGAGCCGAGGCCCCAGCCGGAGACACAGCGACCTGGCATAGGCCGGCACCTGCACAGGCCTCCCACACAAAGGATCCATCGGCAGAGACTGGGGACTACAATACCTCTCGGCCTCGACTCTGCACTACTGAGGACCTGGGCTGCACTGCCTACGATCCTGCTACCGTGGTGCGCTGTGCCACCGCGGGAGGTGTCCAGGCTCACCAAGGCCCTAAAGGTAAACTAGGCCAGGCGGCCTGCGACCACAACCGACCGCCTTGGAGTGGATGAGGCTCCGGCGTGGCGTACGACTAGAACCTAATCAGACCACCCCCCCCCCATGGTGGAGGCAGGGATGGCATAAAGGCCCTACCCCAGTTCCATCGGCTCGGTGGGCCCTATACCCCTAATGTGCCCAGTGCGGCCTAAGACTTTGAATGAATGAATCGGCATTTCTAAAGCGCATGGTTACCCGAGGGCATCCCAGCGCTGCTAGCAGTGCAGTCCAAAAGCTCCGAGCGATATTTAGGGAAAAAGAAAGGCTTTAATTTGTTTTCGAAAGATCAGATAATTTGGTTCAACACAGGTCTGGAGGGGAAGGCGATTCCAAAGTTTGGCAACATTATATGAAAAGAGACGCCCTCCACTCCTCGATCTTCTGATTTTCGGTACTACCACCAGATGTTTGTTGTCCGACCTCAAGACACTATTGGAACGGTAGAGCAGAATGATAGAACGGATGATGGGTGGTCCCTTGCCAGACAGTGCTTTATGACTCAAGCCATGCATTAAATTTATCATTTGCAATGGTGGGATTTAAATCAGGTGTTGGTCTAGTGTTTCCAAGCATTGTCACCCAGGACTCTGTTGGGAGTTTTGACCATACGCGAACCTGTCTTTTGGTTCCTACAACCGGCTAAATGGGCGCATGAGAGGCCCAAGTAAACGAAATTATGAAGTGGACGGTCCAAGGCACTGGAATAGGGTCCCCAACCAGAAGATTCTCAAGATTAGTGAAGATGGGGTCAAGTAAATGGCCTTTAGAGTTAGTGGGGCTGCCAACTTTTTGATTAAGTTGAAACGCCCCCAGACCATCGATCAACTCACATGTAGCTGGGTGTGAGGTGTCCTCCAAATGAAGATTAAGATCACCTAATAGGGTAAAATTGGGGAGGGGGCTAGTAAAATTGTCCGCTATGTCAAAAAGATCATTGTGAAATTGGCCAAGGGGCCAACTGCCGATGCGTAAAAACACGTAGCTCAGACTCTGCGCCTGCCATTAATGGAGTGATCACATATGCCCACCTGGGAGCTGGGGAAGCACCGACGGGGCGCAGGACAGGAGCAAACTCAGAACCCCTGTGGTAGGGGCGGGGGTCCCACAGTTGCCCCGATTTGAGTTCCTGCCAGCACATAGAGCCCCACAGCTCTAGGCCTGAAATCATCATCAATGCAAAGCGAGGCACTCAGATGACCCTCTGAGGTCGTGGACAACGGGGCGCCCTGCGGCCCCAGAGACATTCTGCAAAACCTGCTGGAGAGAGCTAGAGCACCCCACAGTCTTACTCACCACAGCACCTCATACACACATCTCCACACAAATTAACTGTGGCGCGCTATTCCCATTTTGGCATACATGGGCCACACATCAACAGTGCTTTGTGCCATGGTCCTTCCTCCGATTAATGGACCTTGATGCTACAGCGGCCTCCGCGGGTATGTCGGGACCATTCATCAAGGACATCGCCGTGATGGGTAAGCCCAGAACAGAGAAGCCTCAGACACAACCCCCAGACATGGAACCTGTGCCTCCGGGTGAGAAGGGTATGGAGCATCCAGGGCCCTCAACCCTCGGGGACCACAATGACCAATCACATAGATTCGATGAACTGATGGCGGCGATACTTGACATCAAAACCACCCTAGGCCCGAAGATCGACTCGCTGAGTATAGACATGGGGTACCTCAAGGAAGAACATAAGAAGCGGAAAGGTAGGATGGAGGAGTCCGAATCGACACGAGCGTCACTGCGCCCTACAGTGAATGCGCCGAAAAAACAGTTTCAATCCCTCTAGCAAGAGGTGGACTACCTGAGAGCCCGCATGGAGGACCAAGAAGGACGCTCACGCGGGACAATGTGCACATAGTGGGACTCCCCTAACGAGCGGAGGGCCGCAATATGGAACTCTATCTCGAGGAATGGTTCTCTAAAGAAATTCTGCAAGGCAAGATCTTGAAGTTTTTCTTGATAGAGCAGGCACAGAGGCCCCCCAAGTCCAGGCGGCTTCCCCAGACCGGTGGTTGTGAGACTGTTTAATTACCACTTTTTATGATAGCGCGAGGCACACGTCAGGGATGCCCCCTGTCACTGATACTTTTTGCCCTTTCCATGGAGCCATTGGCATGTAGGTTACATCAATGGTAATGGAGTGAGGCGTACATGTAGACTGCCGGTGGCACATAGTGTCACTGTATACGGATGACGCACTGATCTATCTGCGCCGTCTGACTGATGTACTGCAGCAGATAATGGACCTACTGAATGAGAATGCACGGGTCTCAGGACTGAGAGTCAACTGGTCTAAGTCAGTGGTGTTCCCGATGACACCCATGTGACCTGACGAGAGACATACCGTACCGCATACGCCACTGGAATGGGCGTTTGACACCTTTAAATACTTGGGTGTCCTTGTTTACCACTCAGGGGCAGACAATATAGACGGCAACTTGGGGCGTGCTATCACCAGAGCCCGATTATGAGCGTTACTATGCCGCCAGGAGCAATCTCACCGAACTGGTTACAGCGGCCATATCCTGGGACCACCCGGTACTACTGGAGTAGTAGGCACTAACACTTTGACACAGAAACATCAAGGCAACATCCTAATGACGATGGCCAGAAGTAACTGGTCCAGATACGTGCTGCCCAAAGGTCGGACCACTCCATATGCCCCTGGCCTGCCATTAGAGGTCCTGCTGGGCACGTTCATCTGCCACAGCCGCATGGAGCTTGGACCCTGGAAGGTGAGGGGATTAGATACATGGGGTGACATGTATGCAGACTCACAACTACAAACATTTGAGGAACTAGTACCCACCCATGAGGTACAGCAGGGTTCATTCATGTTACATGCACTACTTACACACCACTTTCTACAGACATGGGATAATGTTCGCACTGAGCTCCCGACATCGCATCTCTTGCAAACGCTATTGACGTATGGACGTGGCAGACACGCCATAACGGCCATTTACACCTCTATTAGATTGGACGACGCACCCTCATTGATAGCACTACGCGCGTACTGGGACACCGAGCTGGCCACCACCATTACAGATAAACTATGGGTGCAGTGCATCAGCTACCCAAAAACTATTTCGACCAATGCCACATTGAAGTACAATCAATTCAACTATTTGCATCACACGTACCTCACACCTCATAGGCTGGCGCAAATGTACCCAAACACCTTTGATATATGCCCCAAGTGTCGGGACCCGGGGGCCACATTCACACACATGGTTTGGACATGCACAAGCATTCAATTATACTACTTATACTCACGGAGGCAGCAGACACCCAGGTGGTAGCTCCACCTACCCATTTCCTGCTGGGCATTACGAAACGCAGCACCTCCCGTAAGGGCCGAAATAAGTTCCTGGATCTAGCTTTGGGCCTCGCCAAACGCAAAATAGCCATGACATGGAAGGCACAATTAGGCCCCAACATATACTCGTGGCTGCTTGACCTTCGCAGGGCACTGGTGTCAGAACACACAAATCAACTAGCGAATGCAGAATGAGTGTCATCGCCCCCGCGACAGAACCCCATTCAATGGCAGGACAACCTGACACTAGTGGAGACCAAGCTGGCCGCTGCACGTCCTCCCTCCTAGGCCCGGATACTACTGTAGGCCATTAGATTTTCTAGAATCACACTCCCACACATACCTCCACCCTTTCCCTGTGCCCCCCCTTGCTCCCCATCTTCCCCCCGCTCACTTCCCATCTCACTCCCCACCGGATGGGCCAACAAACCCGTTTAGCCACACACGTGATGCCCAGTGACACGCTTCACCGACATGTACACTCAGACTCAACTTTTAGTTCCTTTTTTCTCGTTATTTCACTTTGTTACTAACATATGATTAAATGATGGAATTGATTTGTGTAATACTGACGATCCTTTCTCCTTATACCTCATGTAACTGTTTGCAAATGCACCTTGCCGTGGAAATGTGAGGCGACTTAGTTAACAAAGTGTGCAATCTTCACTGTATTGTATTCTCTCAACAGCCCTCCTAAGCCATTCAAGTTATTTCCATTGTAATGCCAAAGCTTGATTGTTGTCGTCATACAGATGCTATTGGTATAATTTTGCTGAAAATCAATAAAGATCAATTACAAAAAAAAAATAGTGAAAGGCACCAGCACGGACTATCTGGTCGCACTGGACCGGGAACAAGTCAAAGTTTTAGGCTGACGGTGATGAAACGCGGATTGGATACGTCAAGTATTTGGGGTCAGTCAAGTTTTTACCTTCACATTTAGTCACTTTTTGGAGCTTTTATTCTTGGCGTTGAGTGATCGGCTTTGTCAATCCGGATTTCAGTTCAAAAACGGTGGTTTGCTGCAGTGTGATTCCTCAGTGATTCCTGGAGGTCTTTGTCTTCACTGCTGACTGTAGGAAAGCACCCTTTTTTGCAAGGTTACCTCCTACTTTTTGCTTAACACTGAGTCCCTACCATTCAGGTTCCTGGGGCCTGCGTTCTTTCCCTAAACGTTTCCTTTGTATCCACAATTGGCACATCTCTTGCCACAGGTAAGCCCCTTGTAAAAGGTACCATGGGTACCAAGGACACTGTGACCTGGGAATTCTCTAAGGGCTGCAGCACTTATTGTGCCACCCTTAAAGACACTGCACATCAACACTCACACACTGCCATTGCAGACTGCGAGCCGATAACTTTCTTTTCCTCCCTGTTTTATATGGAAGAAAAGTAACTGTGCTTTAAGAAGTAAATTGTATTTCTTACCTGTGTTTTCTAGGAACCACAGTGTGATATCTAGGCATATCAAACCATGTAGTCGATGTTAGGAAAAAGTAATGAAAAAGTAACCAAAAGTAATTTCAATGTATTCTGAACCGTTTATAAGCCAATACAAACCTGTAACAATACCAATTCAATCAACAATTGCATTTCCTTGTAAAAGTTTGCATTTGAAAGCACATTTTACCTATCTGTGCAAAGTCCTACATGGTTCTCGAAAAAAAGAATAAGTATACCTTTTTTATACTTATCTAAATTGATCTGGAATCTGTCTCTGAGTGTGTGCCATCATCTCTTGCCAGAATGAATACAAAAAATGCTTAACACACTGTGAGAAGCTGGCCTGGTATATGATGTCCACTAATGTAAGTGGGCACCTTGCACCACTCAAGACAACCCTTATGGTGATTTAAGAGGTCTTAGACAACATTAGAAAGCTCTATAAGTGGTAGCTCTGGAGAGCAGCCTTCAGGCTTAGTCCAGAAGGAGTGTAAAGCAGCTTGTTTTACCAGAATCCAATCTTATAGTATAGATTAATTGAAAAGAACCACACCAAGTATTTATAAAAATATGTATTTATTATATAATACTCTCTAGTACGTTCAAATATTTCCTACATGGAGATAAACACAATGTACACAATGCTTTAGCAAAGAAACACAGTAAATAGCATGAAATACACAGTGGACCCCAGGGGGCGTCAAACCGATTGTATGACTTTACAACGCATACATTCACAACGTGGTATTTTACATCGCGTTTGTTACAACGCAAGTCGTTACAACAACTTGCGCTGGAGGGCGCTGGACTTAGGAATAGTATGATTTACTATTCCAACTCCAGCCTACGTAACAGTAGGGAAGGTGTTGGAATAGTAAAACTATTCCTTAGTTTAGAGTGCCATCCAGCGCAAGTCGTTGTAACGACTTGCGTTGTAATGCCCGCGATGTAAACATACCGTGGTGTAACGACCGCGTTGTACAGGTCGTTCTCCGTCAAACCATATACTAAGAAAGTGATATAAGAACCACAACTCGAGTCAGGACGATGTCGATAGGATGTAGAAATGCTGGGGACCCTCAGAACCACCCAAGAAAAGTAGATAGGGACCCGACGGAGAGTGCGTGCTCCTTACAAGTCTATGTGCAAGTCACATTTGGATTTTTAGATTTTAAGATTGAGGACCCTTCCCAGTGGACCCTGAAGAAACCCCGTGGAAGACATAAGGTTGGAGAGCCACCCCACCCGTGGATACCCTAGTACCCACGTTACCTACACCAGGGATGCCAGGTGCATACGTGTGAAATGGTGTCGGAAACCGCTGTTGAACCCAATAGAGGACTTCAGGAAAGTGCCGCTGTGGAAGAAGGAAAAAGTGTCCGGTAGAATCCAAGGATGGATTCTTGATGAGAGGTACCTGCAAGCAGAGAGGATAGAGTCTATGTCACTCAGGAGTGACCAGGAGACTTGGGAGACTAATGCCCTGAAATGTCGGGTGTTGCAGGATGAGTGACGAGGACCGTGACTCTGCAGGTGTGAGGACCAGGTGATGCTGAGGAGGACCAGGAGCCATGCACGAGCTGTCCCATGAAGGATGTTGAGTGCTGCGGGGTCGGTGTCCAGCGGGAGCACCAACAAGCCTTGACAAATGCAGCCAATGCAGGAATCAAAGAAGGAGCAACGTTGGGACCAGCAAGGTCCAGGCCTGTAGTTCCATTTTGAATGGTATCTCATGGGTGGCATAATGCATGGTTCAGCCCATGGGAGACCTCTGGGGTACCTATGCCCTGGGTACATGGATACCATATACTAGGAACTTATAATGGTACCCCAGTATCCAATCCGGGGTGTACCTAAGTACTGAACATACCAATTTAGGGAGAGAGCAGATAGACTGGGGTCCTGATTAGCAGGATCCCAGTCAGACTTGACAAATACAGCTTAGCACTAGGCAAAAAGTGGGGTAACCATGGGAGCAGATCTTACTTACTTACACACACCCTCTGATAAGCCTAACTGCTTAACCACAGTACCACAAAGAGATCCACTGGACTCTATGCACACTATACCTTACTTTGTTATAGTATGTACAGAGCGTGCGGTTCGATGTCACCTGCTTGACTCTCGTCATCAAGGTCAGTATTCTTATGGAGCTTTTTCCCAAAAGTTGTCCAAAATGTCCCAAACTTTCGGAATTTCTTCTGAAAGGCCCTTTGAGGGCCCTGAAGGGTCCACAACTCCAGCCAAGGGTACCGAAGTTCTGCTTTGCTACTTGGGGTTTGGGGACTACAATTCCCACAATGCACCTGGTCAATTCAAGTAAAGTCCAGGTGAGCTGATCAGCTGGGTTTGTCCTGTGGTAGTTGATGCATGTGACTTCTTCCAGCACTTTTCTTGCACATGATGATCAGGAAGTCCACTCCTTGATCTTTTAAGACAGACAAAGTCCTCTTTTGTTAATTTGTGAGAGTGCAGCAGGTGCAGTCCTTCTGAGTACAGTCCTCTCTTTGTGTAATCAAAAGTTTCAGCAGGACAATCCTATTCTCTAGATGGTACCAACCAGGGATCTAAGGTGCAGTGCAGATCTCCTATATTTATTCCATATTCTGGCCTGGCAAGAGGGGGGCATGCCCAAACAATGTGGTTCAAGTTACCACCCTCTGTTTTGACCACTTCCTGGGAAGTGTGGCATATTTGTGTCTTAAAATCCACATTTCCTCAAGAATCAAAATGAAAAAAATCTCCCTTGGAGTTCAGGTCTCACTAACTCAACCCACAGATTTGGATACTTATTCTGAACTCTCCCCTTCCAGCTTCTCTCCTAATTGATTTAGAGGTGCTCCCATCTGGCTAGTGGTGTAGGAGGCGGGGGTAGGCCTGGTTCCTGTGCAATCTGTGCTTTTCCCTTTGTTAACCAGTTTAGCTACCCAGCCCCCTTTCTGTCCTGGCATCTGCAGGCAGCAGATCTCATCCCACCAAATGTCTCTATTGTATCAGTCCCAGGCCTATTCACAGATAATCAGTCAGCAGCTTGGCTTAGGCTGTCAAAAGCTGGCCAATCAGAAGAGGCTGCTACAGGTCTGCTTTAGGTAACTTCAGGAAAACAAGTTCTAAAACTACTTTCCTGTAATAGTTATAATAAGTCTGTCCTTGGCAAGTTGTTGTATTTATTATAACTCATGTCACAAATTAGAGTTTATCAACGCCTACGGAGCTAGCAGCACTACAAAAATGGGAAAAAAACAGAATTGGCATTTTTTTCACTCATCAGGGCATATAAAACATCTATTACATAATGCTCCTGCTTTTATACCTAGGCACCCTACCCTTGGGGCACCTAGGGTATATTCTAGAGGTGACATATGTAATAAAAAGGTATTTTCTTTTACTTTGGAAGTACTTTTAATTCCAAAGTTGAATTTGGATATAGTTTTATTTTAGAAACAACCTGCAATGCATACTGGCTTAAAAATTGCAGAAGACACCACAGCAGTGCCTCAAATCCACCGGGGCCTCTAAACCTACATGCCCAACCATATACTAGGGACTTACAGGTAGGTTGTCTGAACCAATTATAATTATTCTAATTACCATTGTATTGTATTATAAATGCCACTATATAGCGCCTACTACCCCTGACGAGGCGTCAAAGTGATTTTTTGGCGAGTAGCACGCTACTCCAGAACCCATAAGGGATTACTCGTGAATTAGTATAGTGAAATATGGAAGTAATTTGAGTGGTGGATATGGTAGTCAGTTATTTGGATTGAGAAGGATAGTGGAGGATAAAAGAGGGAAAAATGTTTGCATTTATATAGCGCTTTCTACCCCTGATGGGGTGTTGAAGCACTTTTTTGGCGAGTAGCATGCTACTCTGGAACAAATACATTATTAGTGGTGAATTAGTATAGTGAAATATGAAATTAATTTGAGTGGTGAACATGTTAGTCTATTATTTGTATTGAAAAGGGTAGTGGAGGAACAGAGGAGGGAATGATTTAGAATTATTTTTTTTTGGTACTCATAGCAGTAGCAAGAGGCTTGGGATGAGTAAAAGGGAGGTGGAAGTGGAAGAGTCAGTGGGAGGGTTTAGAAAGGCTTGTTTCGGGGGATCAGAATAGTAAAAGAGGTGTCAGATGATGCAAGGAGGGGTAGAGTATGGGAGAGAGTCTAGAAAGGGTTATTTTGGGGATCATAGTAGTGGTATGGGGTTTGGGATGAATGAGAGAGTGGAGGTAGAGGATATATAGATAGAGGTATAGGGTGAGAAATAGGGTAGTGCATTGGAGAGAGTAGTAGAAAGAGGTTTGAGATGATAGGGTAGTGCATTGGATATGCTCAGTTAGAAGAAAAGTAATAAATGTATAGATCCATAAGTAGATAGAAGTTATATAGATGCCTAAAGGGAGGTAGTATATGTAGCTTAAAGGTGCATTAAATAAACTCTAGCTTTCAAGTGTTGTACTTCAAATTAATGTTATTAATTTATTTATATATTTTTTTGTAATTAAATAGGGAAGCAATTATAGATAGTTATGATAAAAGATGTACTTATTTATGCTTCACTTATATACATGTTAAAAATATACAATAATGTAACTATCATTAATATATACATTTTATTAGCAGAACTAATTAATATCTATATATATATTTTTAAACATAATTATTCTACACATTTATACAAAGGAATAGACATATATAGATACATATCTATAGTACAAATAAATGCTTATAAAAATTCTTATAGTTAGTTATGAAAAAAACGATGCTATATCCTAAAGGATAGTGCATCTGCATTCTTCTGGAATTGTCCTTCTTCGGTGCCAGGCTTAACCATAAAGCTGAAGAGCTGTGAACAATCTACTTATAGATGAGATGGCCTGTAGAGTGTGAAAACAAAATATCAATTTGGAATGTCAGGGTAAGCAGATGGTGCCTGAGGAGCAAGAGGGATTAGTGATGTGGCATTTACTAAGACGTAAGAAGAAGCAATCTCATACTACCAATCACAGACAACTAGTTTCATGTACCCAGCTGATCACTCTAACCATAAACATATTTTGCTCTTGATGGTAAAGCATATCATAAGTTGATCTCTCAACTGGAGTTTCTCTTAACCCCTTGGCCGCGGCGGTAATTCCGCCGCGGCGCTGGGGGGGTGGGGAGTGAGCGCGGCGCCACCATGCTCATGACGGAACCACGCCGTCATGAGCCACGGGCGGCGTGTGCTCATGACAGCGTGGTTCCGTCACGGCCCCGCCCGCGCATTAATTCGCCCGCACAGGCGGGGAATTAATCGCGCGTGGGAGGAGCGGCAGCCGCATGACGGAATCACGCCGTCATGAGCACTCGGCGCCCGTGGCTCATGATGGCGTGGTTCCGTCATGAGCTTGGAAAGGGTTAAGAGCCACTTCTCTGGATTTTCAACTAAATGCCTTTTTGAATTGATTTCCCAGCAGCTATGGTAAAAAAAACACTAAAATGCTGACCAGTGACAGCCGGAGTTAAAGTGCTCAAAACAGCCGCTGGATGCTCTGATGAGGGTTCAGCTAAAGATGAATGCGAGAGTTGGCATGCTCTCGTTGTATCAGTGCCTCTTGCTGTTTGAGCTGCCTTTTCTTTCACAAACAGGAGACGTGTTTACACTACGTGGTGTCATGGTGTTACAATCAGTAATTCCACACAACAAGAGTAGCATGGAATTACTGATTTACTCCAATTACCTTGGAGTATTTAAAATTACGCCCAGGTCTAGTTTAAAGGAGATATTGGTCTATAAGCATTCTATTCTACGGAGTCATTTCCATGTTTTAAAAAGATACCAATGTTTTCATGATCCCATAAAGTCCAGACCCAACCTTTTTCTCATGTATTTAAAACACTTCACGTAACATAGGCTGCACTTCTGTTTAATTATAGAGGTTTTATAAAATAATTTTATTATCTTACCCCCTTTATCGTGGAGGCCTGGAGTTTTATTATATTGCTAATTTAAATGTGTACTAACTTCTCTAATTCCTTTTAAAATATGTGTTTAAGTATGTCTTTTCTGCTTTGCAGCCTAGTTTTATTTAAGCTGAATTTCTCAAGAAAATTGATTGTTCCACATTATACATATAACTTTATATACTATATTATTAAAGGCATACAATATGTTGCTGTTTCTTCTGCTGACACTTCTATGTTTTAGTTGTGTACTTGTACTTTGATTTATTCCAGTTATAGCTTCTTTATGATTTCACTCAAATGCCGTCTTTTGACCAATTTGATTTACTCATTCACATCTGGTTTGCTTAAATTTGGTTCTTCTTTTAATAGTTTTATTAGATTTAAATTCTCATTTTCCATTTGTCTGATCTCTCAATTGTGCTTTGTGATTTCTATTTATTTCGCCAACAGTTTCTTTTGCTCATGTGAAACTGCTAATCATACCTTTTTAAATATGGTTTTAATGTAAGCCATACTATATTTCATTTATCTTTTTTTTTTTACTGTATGTACCAATTAAGTTTTAATTCATTATTAAGTTGTGATGATCACCCATCTTGGTGTCCTAGCTTCAAATTAGAAGGTTTCTAATTTCAAATTTTTACTAGCATATTTGGATTGACTTGTGGCTATTTAATCAGGTGAGTGCCTTGTTTTGGGTCTCGGCTAGACAGCGCATGCGCTTGTTCAAAGACATGTTCTATATACATGTGGGCTTCAGCCCTCCATTAGGCTTCTCATTTGCTGGCTCCATCATCACTCTCCTACTCTTTCTCCCCATTTGCCCATGGCATGCATGCGTCATGCCTCTTTCCGTTCCCAAGAGCATATACCAATTACTCCTATTCATCCAATTCTAAATTCTAAAAAAATTTTTGCAACTACTTTTTTCTTTGTTAAAGAGCATTTCACACGAACACTCATGTTTTTACTGGTGTTGAGCTGTGTTAATTTGCCTGTAAATCTTGTTCTTATCTTGTTAGATTTGCTGTGCATTCAAAGACCGAGGTCAAATGCCCCCAACTCCCTCCCATTTTGCTGTTTGAATAGGGTGTGGGTGAGTGAAAACTCCTTGCTTTTTCATTTACTTTTCATTTACTGGGAATGCTTGCATCCGTTTAGGGAGCTGCTGATGTCACCACCAGGCTTCATTCAGAGACCTAGAGGAAAATTCAGATGCTGTTTTCACAGGGCACATGTGCCGTGCCCAATCTGATTCCATTTCACTGCTTGCTTATGTTTGTACCCTGTATGCTGTTAGGACTGTTTGGAGGTTAGAGTGCATTCCCTTTTTTAAAAAAAAGGAAACACTGTTTGTTTGCTGTATTAGGTATGCATCTATTTCTTTTACTGTTGAAGTCTTTTATTGCTATGTCCTCGGAGTATGGTTTAATTTGGCTGTGCAGTGTTCTCATTGCTCAAACTACATTCTTGGGAAGTTGGGCTGCACAGGCATCAATTCCTATGTGGTGCTTTAAGTTCTTTCTCTTAAAAGTGGGGGCATGTTGAATGTGCTGTTCGTGCACCACTTTATAGAGATTGGGAACACCATGGCTGCTTGGGCGCCATGTATGACAGAGTAGTGTGCGGATGCTTGGCAACTTTTCTGAACTGTGTTGTGTTGCGGGGCCGAGGCAGCTACTATGAATATTTATAGTAGCTGCCTCGGCCCCGCTGGATGATGTTTGTTTACAGCGTATTATTCTCATAAGCGGACATGTTGGCAGGCGCTCTCTTGTGTTTGACAGCATAGGAATCTGAGCTCTGAGGGTCTGTGCTTCAGAAGGGTTCCATCATTTGATACTCCTTTGCCACAGTAGTAATAGGGCCTGATTTAGACCTTGGCTAATGGGTTACTCTGTCACCACGGTGATGGATATCCTGTCGCCGTACTATAAATCCCATTATATCATATAAGATTTACAATTCGGGGGACAGGATATCAGTCACCATTGTGTCGCCTTCGTCTCGGGACTTTAATGCTGGAGCGGGCCTTTAATAGCCAGTATAGCCCTCTATGGTGGGCTATAAGGCTATATTATGCATAACCCACTGAAGATCAAATCACTTCCTCATTCTTATTAGCAATTCATTGAATATAGCTACATAGAATTTCATATTGATTTACAGGCCACCTGGTTCCCTGATTCGAATCGCAGATTCCGATTTGAAGTCCTATCAACTTTAACTTTTGGTAGACAAACTCTGGTAATCTTTAGGGGTTTAAAACCATGGTTGCAATACATTTGAAACAGTCCCAAAATTCTCTGAAAATATGGCCATACTAAATCAAAAATTACCAAATGAAAATCCCACCAACATTTCAGTCCATTAATTTGATATAACCTGTTTTGGGTTAATCAGGCTTCTTAGAAAAATCTCCCAGTTCCTTTCGTCTGCATCACGAAAGCAGGCAGTGATTGCCTTGATAATGTCCAGACTTGATTAATGTAATGCCCTCTATCTGGGCATTAACAAGGGCTTGGTGCCACAGTTACAGTTAGTACAGAATGCTGCAGCGAGACTGGTCATGGATTTGCCGAAGTACCACTCAGTTTCGGCTTCCCTCATCTCGTTGCACTGGCTACCTCTGGATCGCAGAATTCTCTTCAAGACTCTATGCCTGACCCATAATGCCTACTACGGCCTAGGCCCTGATGCCATTAAAGCGATGTTCCAGCGCTATACCCCGACCAAGCAGCTTAGGTCTGCTAGCAAGAATTTGCTAGTAGTTCCCAGGTATAAAAAGGTTAGATGGGGAGGTAGGGCCTTTTCCACTGGCGCTGCTAGGTTGTGGAACTCTCTCCCTGATGGTTTATCTGGTCTTGGGTCACACTTTCTTTTCCGCAAGGCCTTGAAAACCTGGCTCTTTACACAGACTTCAGTATGAGCATTTTATTTGGTTGCACATCAGTCCTCTGTAGCGCCTTGACGCCCTTGGGCTAAGTTAGCGCTTTATAAATGTAATATTCATTCATTCATTCATTTACTTTTTGCCTAATTGTTTCTGATTACAGTACAAAACAAACAATATAACCTGATGTAACCAGTTTGGAATGGCATTTCTCATAAAATTACCAAACACCATCAGTAGCTGTATCCCTTGACATTGACTAGAAGGTGTATCTGGACTTTTTTTGCAAGTTGCGAATAAGGAGTAGACCAGGATTGATTTTGGAGTAGGATTTGTGGGAGATTAGGAGGAATTTTGGTTTTGACTGGTTCAGTTTCAGAACATGTCCATTAATAACTGAATTATTCCCCTGACTTTTAGTAGGATGTGTAAGTATTCTACTGATGATAGTTTTAAATGTAGCTAAATGTCTTCAGCGTAATGGTGAAGTTGTATATCAGTGTTGTTTAGAAACAATTTGATTGGTTCCAAGTACAAATTAAATAGAAGGGGAGAGAGTGGCACCTAGGAGGACGCTGCAGGACATTTGTTCAGTTACTGAAGTGTAATCACCCAATTTTATGAGTTGGGACCTGTCCATCAGACAGGAGTGGAACAAGCTTGGTTATGTGCCTCTGAGACACATCCTAAGTTTGAGGGTCGTGAGGAGGTGATGATGGTCCATCATGCTGATGGCACGTGATCCGTGTAAAAGGAACAGTAGGCACACATTTCTTGCATTGAGGTGGCAGTACAAATCATCTAGGCGATACTTAACAAAAAGTCATGCAGCACAGCAAGTCACCTTGCTGGAGTGCGCTGTATGACAGTGAAGGGCAGGAATATTTAACATATTACTGTGCATTTTTGTCTTTTCTGTACACTAGCACACAATGTGCTGCCTAGCTCCAGCCTAGGCACCCTTGCATCATGTTGCAAGGGTGCCTGCATTGTAAGCAGGATTGTTTTGTGCAGGAGTGGACACCTTCCTGCACAAACACAATCCTGTGAGGTGTTTTCCTTTTTCTATGTGTGCTGTAGAATACAGCACACATAGAACGAGGAAGTAACGAGGAGAAATAAATAATATTTCTCCTTGTTACGCCTCCCATGGGAAGGAATAGCATTTTGACGCATTACCAGGGCAACCAGTATTGGTAAATCTGGCAAGGCTTCAGAATCCATGGGTGGATGTGTGGGAACATCCATGCTTAATGCGTGGAATGCCTTCCCAGGGCAGAGTAACACAACACAGCAATTTGCACTACCTTACGTGGCTTGATAAATCACACTGAAGTGTTGTGCTACTTTTGCACTGGCAACTAAGTAAATATTGTGTCTCTATTTATTTAGTTTAAGGGCCAGACATTTTGCAATCCCTTTTCCTAACTAGGATAGGTTGCTGATGTATCTGAAATATTCAAGCATTTCAAGGTCTGCATTTCTTATATTGATTATGGGTGATATCTGACTCAGTTTTAGATTGTTTAGGAACAAACATTGAGATAGAAATTAGGAATGTGTGAGTCACTTAATTTGCTTTTGCACAATTACACAACATGTTAGCAAAATTACGCACTAATATGTAAAATGCAATTTCACTGTATATTTTAGAGCAAAATCATTCCTCATGTCAAGTTTTGGAGCAAGGATGCATTGAAATAAAAACCCCTGAACAACAGGTGCTTGCATTCTCTTGTCCACTCATGGTAAATATTTACCACAGATAGTGATTGATTGATTTCAGCAATTTCGAGTGACAAGGGTTACTCAAAATTCCCTCATTTTGCACATTAAGCCAGTGTTATTTACATTTTGCCTAGGCTCTGTTGAAATGTATTAATTGTTGTGAGCCAGACTGGAGATAGAATGTGACCTTCCTTTGATTGTCTTGGCGGGTATCATTGTCTCTGAAGTATGGGGCTTAGGTTGGCTGTTTGGTGGTGGAGATAAGTGAGGAGGAATGTTTATTGCCCAGTGCAGCTTTCAGTTTGGCAATAATTTTTAAGCATAATGCAGAGAAGCATGGTGTTGTGGAAGGAACAGGACTTTCTCTCATCTTCTGTTTTTTGTTATCCCTGATTATATTGAACAATGTATGCAAGGTGTTCTGATGATTGGAAGACTTTGTTCAACAATATTAATTTTTTAACTTCTATTTTGAACTGTTTTCTGACTCTTAGACTTATATTTGTCTCATTTGTCTTTTTGCCATCATCTTTCTAGATTTTTTATTTCTTTTTTGCTCTTATTTAAGACTACATTGAACCACAAAGCCTTGCTTGGCAATGTTGCCCTTTTCTCAGAGAATATTTCTCCTAAAGAAGACTCCATCATTATTGGTCTAATTGCTTTGCCCCGAGCATCATTTAAACTTATTTATGTTTACAAGGAGCCTCTTTCACTCAAATTACGAAAGAGGAATTCTTGCAGACAAGAACCAAGGCAGCTGTATCAAGACGTCTGCTGAAGAATCCAGCCATGGGAGTCAACAATGTGAATAATCTTAGACATATCTTATTGGTCCTTAAAATAGGCAAATCTATGGAATCACTGGCTCTTTATCAGCTGGAGGACATTGCAGAATCTGATATCCTAATCAACTGGCAATGAATGTTCTTTCAACTTGTTCAAAACATCAATATGTTGGTCCTATTGAATGTCAATGCTCTTTGTCAGGTCATTGATAAAGGAGAAACTGCCATACTACTCCTCTTAGACTTGATGGCTGCATTTGATATTGTTTACCATAAGAAACAGCTTAAAGCTTCTAAAGCATCAGATGCTACACTATTAATATCCATGAATACGATGTCCTTACACAACATGACATATGCAGGCCTGACCACAGTAAACCAATACATGCAATGTTGATGCACGCCATCAAATGTGCTTGCATAACAATGTCGATACCAATAGAAACAATGTCAATGTATGCCATAATCTATGCCAGCGATACAAAAGGGGACTGGGGGTGAGTGTTTGATTGGCTCAAGCGTTCCGTCCATCATCCCCTTTTGTATCGCTTTGGTCGCCCTAAGTTGGCGGGGGTATGCCCAGACGTGGGTCCCTTGCTCACTTTGTCACTGGATTCAAGCAAGCCTGGCTGATGATGGCTGAAATGCCAGAAACCGGTCCTAGGATGCTTGTTTCCGGTCCAGGGAAGACATGGCTTGGCAGTTCGGGCTGGACTGTTCCCATGAGGCACAGGGTCAGACTGATTTGCATATGGCCATGTCTGAACTGGGGTGGTGGAGTGAGCTAAAGAATGATGATGGATTAAACCCAGATCAGTTGACTGGGGGTGAGTGTTTGATTGGCTCAAACGTTCCGTCCATCATCCCCTTTTGTATCGCTTTGGTCGCCTCTAAGTTGGCGGGGGTATGCCCAGACGTGGGTCCCTTGCTCACTTTGCCACTGGATTCAAGCAAGCCTGGCTGATGACGGCTGAAATGCCAGAAACCGGTCCTAGGATGCTTGTTTCCGGTCCAGGGAAGACATGGCTTGGCAGTTCGGGCTGGACTGTTCCCATGAGGCACAGGGTCAGACTGATTTGCATATGGCCATGTCTGAACTGGGGTGGTGGAGTGAGCTAAAGAATGATGATGGATTAAACCCAGATCAGTTGACTGGGGGTGAGTGTTTGATTGGCTCAAACGTTCCGTCCATCATCCCCTTTTGTAAATCTATGCCAGCAGCGTCACTAGGGTTGGTGTCACCCAGTGCGGTAACTCATGGTGTCACCCCCTCACGACTTACCCCATGACACCATCACATGGGGTGACACCTTTCCCAAATGAGACTATTTAGTAAATAGTCTCATTTGGGAAAGGTGTCACCCTATGTGATGGTGTCACCCGGTGCGGTCCGCACCCCCCGCACCCCCTAGTGACGCCACTGATCTATGCATGTTACTCAACATCCCGAAATACCATCCCATATCTAACTATATTAGGGAGCTTCACTGGCTTCCAGTCCAGCAACGTATTCAATTTAACGCCTTCGCTGCGAGCGGAATTCCAGCCAGGTGCTGGACATTCCGCTCGCGGGCGTGGTCGTGACGAGCTCAGCTCGTCATGCGCACACGCCCACCGTGAGGCATGACGAGCTGAGCTCGTCATGAGCACGGAAGGGGTTAAAGGTCTGTGTCTGGTGCACAAAGCGCTATATGGAGGTGGTTCATTGGACTTACAGCAATTTTTTCTTTGGCACATCCGCGGCGAGACCTTAGATCAGCCAATAAAGGACTAGTTCAGGTCCCAAAAATTCGAAGAGCTAGATGGGGGGGAAGAAGCCTCTCTTATAGGGCAGCTAAACTCTGGAACTCGCTGCCAGTCTCAATTAGGTTACAAGCAAACAGACTCCTGTTCAGGACAATGCTTAAAACCTGGTTGTTTCCATCCAAGTGAATTTAATCCTGTCACTCTGCAACAGTTCCATGGATCATTACAGTTCAGCGCCAAGACGCCTCAGAATTCGTTGACCTATATAAATATATGACTTACTTACTTACAATCCTCATCTATCTTTAACCTATTTAATGCAAAAGAGTCTTCCAAAAGATGATACCTTTAACAGAATGTTGCAGCATTGTCAGTGGATCGATTGGCAACAACTTCCTCAAGATGTACCCACCCTAAATGAGATCTGAATTACCTCTGATTCATTGGCAGTGGAAGAGGACACAGACGTATCGTCAAATGTAACAGGCAGCCCTTCAGTACCTTCAAAGTGGTGCATTATCTAGGAGTTTGGGCGTCAGCCTCTGTCTAAAAAGGATTGTCCCCTCTATTTATCCCTCTTTGCATATACCAATGGGCAACATTATCCCTTGATTTTGCCTGGATTATTCAAAATGAATTTGCACGGAATATCAAGATAAAATGTTCTGTGTGTTCAAGATGCTCAGACTACTGCAGCATGAGTGCTAACAAAAACTGCATATGGTTGCATATGTCACCAGTACTGCAATCATTACACTGGCTATCCATGTGACCTGAGGTAGCCATTAA
Source organism: Calotriton arnoldi (assembly GCA_963921515.1). NCBI lineage: Eukaryota > Metazoa > Chordata > Amphibia > Caudata > Salamandridae > Calotriton > Calotriton arnoldi. The sequence continues at coordinate 1,177,322 of CAWUFW010004092.1, forward strand.
TATTTGTCATTAAAGCTGTACAGCTCAGAGCACATCCTTTCTGATAAATAACTGTTTCTTCTTTCAAGAGTCATGCTCCCTCAGATTGGTAACCGATTCTTGCTCATCACCTTTAGGACCATACCTGTCACATACCTTGACCTTGCCAGGTAGGTCGCTCCCCCACCACACAGCTCCGCCTGTGTTGTCTGCCCGCTGCTCCTGTAGGTAAGATCGCCCTCCGCTTGTGGCCCCGGTGCCCGTTTTTGTCTGCTCTCCCCCTGTTTTTCCTTTCTGTGCCCCTCGCTGCCCCACTGTTGTTGTGCCCGTGATTTTGTCTGCTTTCCCCCTGTTTTTCCTTTCTGTACCCCTCGCTGCCCCACTGTTGTTGTGCCCGTGATTTTGCCTGCTCTCCCCCTGTTTTTCCTTTCTGTGCCCCTCGCTGCCCCACTGTTGTTGTGCCCGTGATTTTGCCTGCTCTCCCCTGTTTTTCCTTTCTGTGCCCCTCGCTGCCCCACTGTTGTTGTGCCCGTGATTTTGTCTGCTGTCCCCCTGTTTTTCCTTTCTGTGCCCCTCGCTGCCCCACTGTTGTTGTGCCCGTGATTTTGTCTGCTGTCCCCCTGTTTTTCCTTTCTGTACCCCTCGCTGCCCCACTGTTGTTGTGCCCGTGATTTTGCCTGCTCTCCCCTGTTTTTCCTTTCTGTGCCCCTCGCTGCCCCACTGTTGTTGTGCCTGTGATTTTGTCTGCTGTCCCCCTGTTTTTCCTTTCTGTGCCCCTCGCTGCCCCACTGTTGTTGTGCCCGTGATTTTGTCTGCTGTCCCCCTGTTTTTCCTTTCTGTGCCCCTCGCTGCCCCACTGTTGTTGTGCCCGTGATTTTGTCTGCTGTCCCCCTGTTTTTCCTTTCTGTACCCCTCGCTGCCCCACTGTTGTTGTGCCCGTGATTTTGCCTGCTCTCCCCTGTTTTTCCTTTCTGTGCCCCTCGCTGCCCCACTGTTGTTGTGCCCGTGATTTTGTCTGCTGTCCCCCTGTTTTTCCTTTCTGTGCCCCTCGCTGCCCCACTGTTGTTGTGCCCGTGATTTTGTCTGCTGTCCCCCTGTTTTTCCTTTCTGTGCCCCCGCTGCCTCTCGCCACTCCCGCCGCTGCGTTCCCTGCGGCCCCGCCCCCTGACTGCCCATTCGCTGCCCCTGCCTCCCGCCTCCCAGCTGCTCCTCCCTCCCACCTCCCCATAAATGGCGGCCGCTGCACGCGCCGCGCAGCGGACGTGCGCAGCGGGCGCGCCGCTGGCGCGCCAAAGGCGCGCCTAAGGCAAGCCCGTCTGCGCCCGTCCGCGACTGGACCGCGCCCAGCGCCAGAACCCCTGGAACCCACCAACGCAACACTACTCGACGGACCTACGACGCCGCCACACTCACCGCACTCAATGCCGGCCGGAACCCTGCCTGCTACCGAGCCTCACCGAGACGCACCCACGGACCCTTCGCCTGCCAAGCCTGCCGATTCACCTGCCCCCGGACGTGCACCACCTCCGCCAAGTCGAGCAACAGCAGCAACCACCTGAAATGCATCCTGCTGAACACCCGCTCCGTCCACAGGCACGCCGTGGAACTCTGGGACCTGCTCGACGCAACAGCACCGGACATCGCCTTCCTCACCGAGACCTGGATGAACGCCTCCTCAGCGCCCGACATCGCCATAGCCATCCCGGATGGATACAAGATCACCCGGAAGGACCGCGTCAACCAGACGGGAGGAGGCATCGCCATCGTACACAAGAACACCATCCGCATCTCGACTAACTCCGACGAGACCTTCTCCGCCGCCGAACACCTACACTTCCAGATACACACTGACCCCAAGACCACCCTCCGAGGCACCCTCATCTACAGACCCCGGGACCACGCACACTATTCAGCGAAGACATCGCAGACTTCATCAGCCCGCACGCCATGCCCTCAGCCGACTACATCCTCCTAGGGGACCTCAACTTCCACCTGGAGAACAACAACGACAGAAACACCACCGCCCTGCTGGACAACCTCGCCAACCTCGGACTCAAGCAACTGGTGAACACGCCCACCCACTACGCCGGCCACACGCTTGACCCCGTCTTCTCGTCCAGCAAGCACATCTCCTTCAGCCACGCCACCGGACTCCACTGGACCGACCACAGCTGCGTCCACTTCAGCTTCAGAAAGACTGCGACCCACCACCACCCGCAACAGGCTCCCCGCCGGAGCTGGAGCAAGATCACCGCCGAGCAGCTCACCGCCTCCCTCAGCCAGAACACACCCACCAACACAACGGACCCAAACGAAGCAGCCAGCAACCTCGCCAAGTGGCTGACCGCCTGCGCCGACGACCTCGCACCACTAAAAACCCTCCCAGCAGACCCGGAAGCAAGAAAACCCCTTGGTTCACCAACGAACTCAAGGAATCCAAGAAGAACTGCCGCACTCTCGAGAAAACCTGGCGACTCGACCAGACCACAGACAACAGGACCGCCCTCAAGCACGCCACCCGCAAACACCACCAGCTGATCCGTGCCACCAAGAAGTCGGCACTCAAAGAACGACTGGACAACAACGCCCATGACAGCAAGGAACTTTTCAGCATCGTCAAAGAGTTCTCCAACCCCAGCGCCGGAAACAACGACATCACCCTCGCAAGACCTCTGCAACTCACTCTCCGCGTTCTTCCACCGTAAGATCACCGACATACACAACAGCTTCGACGCACAAACAACGCACCCTACCGCCGAACCAACGCCCGCCACCACCACCCTCTGCAACTGGACCCCGATCAGCACCGAAGACACCACCCGCACGATGAACTCCATCCACTCCGGATCACCAACCGACCCCTGCCCACACCACGTCTTCAACAAAGCCGACGCCACCATCGCACCCCATCTCCGGGACATCATCAACTCCTCCTTCCACACCGCCACCTTCCCGGAGAGCTGGAAGCACGCCGAGCTTACCGCCCTCCTGAAGAAACCAACGGCGGACCCCACCGACCTCAAGAACTACCGTCCCATCTCGCTCCTTCCGTTTCCGGCCAAAGTCATCGAGAAGACCGTCAACAGACAGCTTGCCGCCTTCCTCGAGACGAATGGATCCCTCGACCCCTCGCAGTCCGGGTTTCGGGCCAACCACAGCACCGAGACCGCCCTTATCGCAGCCACCGACGACATCAGAACCCTAACCGACAACGGGGAAACAGCTGCCCTCATCCTCTTGGACCTCTCTGCGGCGTTCGACACCGTCTGCCACCGCACCCTAGTGAAGCGCCTCAGCAACATCGGAATCCGAGAGAAAGCACTGGAATGGATCATCTCGTTCCTCGCCGGAAGAACCCAGAGAGTCCGCCTCCCCCGTTCAGATCCGAAGCCACCGAAGTCATCTGCGGCGTTCCACAAGGATCCTCACTCAGCCCAACCCTCTTCAACGTCTACATGAGCCCCCTCGCAGCCATCGCACGCCGACACAACCTCAACATCATCTCCTACGCCGACGACACCCAGCTGATCCTCTCCCTCACCAACGACCCCACCACCGCCAGAGCCAACCTACACGACGGGATGAGAGACGTCGCCGACTGGATGAGGAACAGCCGCCTTAAACTGAACTCAGATAAGACGGAAGTCCTCATCCTGGGCTCATCACCCTCCGCCTGGGACGACTCCTGGTGGCCCCCGGCCCTGGGCACCGCGCCCAAGCCAACGGACCACGCACGCAACCTGGGCTTCATCCTGGACTCCTCCCTGTCGATGACCAGACAAGTCAACGCCGTCTCATCTTCATGCTTCAACACCCTGCGCATGCTCCGCAAGATCTTCAGATGGATCCCCACTGAAACCAGGAAGACCGTCACCCAGGCACTCGTCACCAGCCGACTGGACTATGGGAACACCCTCTACGCCGGAACCACAGCCAAACTTCAAAAGAGACTCCAGCGCATCCAGAACGCCTCCGCACGACTCATCCTGGACATCCCCCGACACAGCCACATCACCGTGCACCTGAAAGACCTGCACTGGCTCCCCGTCAGCAAGAAAATCACGTTCAGACTCCTCACCCACGCACACAAGGCCCTCCACGACCTGGGCCCAAAGTACCTCAACGACCGCATGACCTTCTACACGCCCACACGCCAGCTACGATCAACCAGCCACGCCCTCGCCACCGTACCACGCATCCGCAGAACCACCGCCGGAGGAAGATCCTTCTCCTACCTGGCAGCCAAGACCTGGAACTCCCTCCCCACTCACCTTCGGCGAACCCAGGACCATCTCTCCTTCAGGAAGCAGCTCAAGACCTGGCTGTTCGAGCAGTAACTTACCCCCTCCCCCAGCGCCTTGAGACCCTCCCGGGTGAGTAGCGCGCTCTATAAATGCCGTGATTGATTGATTGATTGACTTTTGGAAACTGCATTTTCTACATTAGTGGGAAAACTGTGGAACTCTCCCCCCTTGTGTCTGCTGGTAGAAATAAATCTATCAGACTCAAGCTGAATACTTGACTTTTTCCCTTGGTCACTGTTTTATAGTTGCGTCATCAACCACAAGGAAACATCTGTATATGAGGGCTTTGCAGTATATTACAGCATAATATGCAGTAACATCCCTCCTCCTCCACTGGTACCCAACTATGGGCCTTGTTTATTTCCTCATGGATGGTGTATTCCCCAGATGGTGTATTCCCCGGACGGTGTATTCTCCTTGGCCTGGCAGAGGACTTTACATCTGCGAGGCCGAGACTACTCCGCTCGCCAGAGTTATAAATGACTGACTACCTGGTGGTCATTTATAAAAGCATTGTCAGGAACGGCCTTCACGGCGGTTGCTGTCAACGCATTTTACTGTTTACTACAGGGCTGCGTTGGAAAGACACAGCCCTGTAGCAAACAGAATTCGTTTTTTATCCCAAAATGGGATTTTCTTTTTGAAAATAAATAAAGTAATCCTCCCCTCCATAATGGGAGGCTTCTCTAATGTCAGCATTATAATATTTGTACAGGTCCTTACCAGCCAAGTTTTACATAGTGATAAGCAACTGTAAAAAATGAGTACATGTCTGCCCATCTAAGTTGGGCTTGTGAACATGTAGACATTTCTCTGACAGCTCAGACTCCCCCGGACCTAGAGGGGATTAATCACAGCTGTGTGGTCTCCATCGGATTAGATTTAAGGTCCGACTGCATGAAAATGCAGCAGGAGGACCACTGTATAGGTGGGGAGGGAATATATCAATCAGGCCCTATATCCCCATCTGTCATTGCATTCTCAGTTTGCCTTTAGTGCTGGGCAGCAAGTTTATGTTGCTTTGATTGTGTTTTTCAAACCCAAGGTCACCAAGAACATTGATCAACTACAATCAGAACTTTACTATGCAGCAGTGGGAGATGATAGTTCACACACAATGGTCATTTCCAAGTGCAAAAACAACATGGAGGGACTAAGAGCATGTTGGAAAGTGGCCCTCTATTTTGTCTTCCTCCTCCTCTTTTTCTGACCTTGTTTTTGTTGTCCTTAGGACTCTGAGCACTATACAACTGCTAACCAGTGCTAAAGTGCATATGCTCTCTCCTCTAAACATGGTAACATTGGCTCATACCCAATTGACCTATTTAATTTACTTATAAGTCCCTAGTAAAGTGCACTACATGTGCCCAAGGCCCTTAAATTAAATGATAGTAGTGGGCCTGCAGCACTGATTGAGCCATCCACGTAAGAAGCCCTTTAGCCATGTCTCAGGCCTACCGCTGCAGAGCCGGTGTATGCAGTTCAAACAACCATGTCAAACTGGCAAGTTAAAACTCTTGAACAATGGGTTAGGGAACGATTTGTCACTCCCATACCGGAAGCACTGCTGAAAGGCTTTGTTGCACCAAAAACTTCAAAAAATCATCCAGTTTTGTGATTTTAATCCATTTATTTCAATTCTCAATTTTTTGTTCCTTTTCGTCCGTCACATGAAAAACCATTATGTATTCAATTCTGATGCGGTAAATGTGCCCATACGAGCCTTATGTTCTCGGCAGGAAGCTTAAACTGCTCCAAAACAGCAACGAACGCGAAGGACGATTTAATGTTACAACACCAAAGGAAACGTTATTTCATATGATTATTCAGTGGATGTATTTCAATCTTGAAATTCCTTTTAACATGTGTACAGATACAATTAATTAAAGCTCAGAAACGTAATCTTTTTAATAGGTGCAGATTTATACATCGTAAGGGTGGGCGGAGTAATCTGGCGAATGCTGGGGGTTTGTTGAACCGAATGAGGGGATAGAGTAAGGTTTCACATATAGGTGATTTCAACAAGTAGGAGCCGTACCGGTGGATTATGGGTCCCGTAGTAAAAGTGGTAAAAGCTTAGATAATGATAAGGGGCGGGTCTTAAAACGTGATGAGTTTAAAATGGCGGCAAATGTGAGAAAGCCGTTAGTCGGCTCGAGGAGTGAGAACTAAGTTGATGAAAAGTTTCACAGGTACGAGAGGGATTTTTATGCAGTGTGGAACGAAAGGCAACAGGCAGGTTTTGTTATCTAAGATAGTGGGGCGACATTCTCGTAGATGTTCTTTAACGTGGGACTGTATTGTATATACAGATGAAGGGGAGTTGATCAGGAGCATTTTTGCACTGGGAGGTACTAGAGGGAAAGCACCAGTTGAGCTTTTTTTTTTTTTTTAAAGTACATAATGAATATTGTTAGCGTATTGATATGACAAGCATTTTAAAATATGAAGTCTAAAATGTTGTTGTTTGACTTTGTAGTGAACCCCTGACGAAGGTTGATGAAAGCAACCGAAATGCATTGGGAATGTGATACTACTGAGGATGAACTATGTATGTTTCCTGCCGTAAAAATAAGGCTCGGATGGGCACATTTACCGCATCAGAATTTTGGTGCAACAAAGCCTTTCAGCAGTGCTTCCGGTATGGGAGCGACAAATCGTTCCCTAACCCATTGTTCTATATTTTCCTACGCAGTTGGAGTGCGGACCGCGTTCCCGGAATGCACGCATTCTATTGTTAATAATGATGACATTGAATACATGGATAAAAAGGAGTGCACTCTACTCTATAATTGTGAAGTTAAAACTCTTACCAGGCCTAATCCCCTGGCCCCTTTTATTACATATAAGTCACCCCTAAGGTAGGCAATAGGTAACCCATCGGGCAGGGTTCTATGTAACTAAAAGGTAGGATATGTACTTTTAAGTTCTGCATGACCTGGTAGTGAAATACTCCCAAACTCGTTTTTCACTACTGAGAAGCTTACCTTTCTCATAGGTTAACATTAAGGATTCCCTGTTTGTCTTAAGAAGCTGTAATTCCTAAGTGAGAGAAGGTAGGAATATCATGTTTAGTACCTCCGGAATAGTAATGACAAATCCTCTTTAATGGTGAAAGTGGATTTTTAGTTTTCCTTCTGAAAATTCCACTTTTAGAAAGTCAGACATTTTCCTTCTCTTAGCTGTTTGATGTCTGCTGCCTGTCTCTGATCACTGGCTGGGCTGGGTGATATTTCACTTTGTGTATCTCCTCTAGACAGTTCCACACAAAGGAAGGCTGGGCATTGCTTCATGTATCTTCCTGTGCGAAAAGAGGAATGGGTGGGCACAGCCTCACACTTACACCTGAATAGGCTATGCACTGACCACACCAAAAGAACTGCATAACCCCTCTAGCGAGTCTGGAGCCAGGAAGGATTAGGAGTGGGCAGTAAACTCTGCTCCGCTGGCACAATTTGCAGAGTTTTGCCTCCATGCACTCCTCTTGGAACATGGAGTGCTTTAAAAACTACACCAATGCCATGTGCTGGAGTTTACTGATGCAGCGCACTTCCCTACAATATGAATACAGGAGTTAAAGATGGCCACTGTCGAATCTATGCATTTCTGGCACAACCCCGTCTACTTGCCGAGACTTGCCACTCCTGGCTCAGAGCATGGATACTACGCACTGCGCCTGCGCATCTCCTCATCCTTTCCTCTGTCTAGGAGAAAATAGCGGCATCCGTGTGTTGTTCCGCTGTGTATCGGAAAGACTGCTCTTAAGGACAGGGCGGTGAGTCTACAGACTCCTAGGGAATGGGAAGGTGTGTTGTGCACAGCTGTGGTGAAGTTAATATGTAGCCATGGGCCAAAATGTTATTTTTTAGTCTGTTTTTTAAAGATTACCAGTCTGAGAATATTTTTCATTGTATTAATGCATTGCCATTTGCATTCCTTAGAGCACAATGTACAGTTTTAGATTTAATGTGTTCCCTATTAATAGAGCATGAAATGTCAGTAAGCTTAAGGCCACACTTTCAGGAGTACTAGCAGCGGAGAATATTTTAAACACCTTTGTCAAATTTCATGGGTGTGTGAGCAGAGTTTGCTCACACTGCATCATTTCAGATTGTTTATTTAGTATGTCGTTTGTCTGCTGCTATTGATGTTAAGTACAACTCGAGCTACAGACCATTTTGTCCGCTAAATTGTCTGAATGAATCAAGTTAAAGGTTCTTGCACTGCAAGAACGCCTTGTGACGAAGTGCTTTTGTGAACATTTTTCTGCCAATTAAAATTGTGTGGGCGTAGACAGGCTCAAACGCATCACATGTTGGGCAAATTGAAAAAATACAGGATGTAACAATACAATGGTTCTCTGTTTTTAGTTTTTTTTCAAATTCAGGATTAGCAAAACCAGGACTGTACATTCATTCACATTTTAAGTGTTGCAGAGATTGACTACGACACAGGTCCCCAGTGCACATAGCTAATGAGGCCGAGCATACCGCTTCATGAATAGCTATACTCACATGAACAATCCGAGCCTCATTGCGTCTGCCTGGGTTTCAGAACCCTGCACTGGGAGCTCCACGAATATTCTTTTCCTTCCCCAATTCATCACACAATTTTCTTTCTAATTAATTTAGAGCTTTTCTTGTCCTCAACAGCTTAGCTTCTTTAATTACCCGCAAATCCCTGCAACAATAACTAGCAATCCCAAAAGGTTTCCCCACAATGATGCACCTACAATAAAGCAGGGACACACCAGTGAAAAATGTATTTGAATCAAATGAGGCCTGGAATCCACTTCAGCGAACCTTAGGCCAAAGCCTGGGAATCAGCTGACGAAACACAAACTAACATAAACACCATGGCTTGCTTTCAACTCGATTACCCCATTATGTAGTCTCTATTCTATCCCAGCCATACTATTTTGGCGTCATTCTTGACAGCTGCCCGCTAACAGCTGAGTGCTCCTCCCCAGTAAACAGGTACCCACACCGCTACCCTGCACCCGATGCTTACCCCCTCATCTGAGCTCAATGGGGCCCTTTCGACAAGATGCTGTCTTTTTTTTGTGCCTTAGCAACAGACCTCAGAAAATCCACATACCCATATACTCCGTCCTCTCGCGGAACTCTATAGCATTTGTCTGAGTCTTTCGGTAACTCTGCGGAATTCCACAGAGTGAAACTTAGTGAGCTCTGCCCAGGCCTAGGCAGGATGAAGGGACCTCTGTGCACTTCAAAGGCCCTTCTTTGAAGTCACCCCCACTTTTGAAGTCACAACTGGGTATGAGTACTGGACTTCTGACCCTACCAACTCAGCACACTTCTGGAAGCACTTTTACAAGAAGAATGAGTGCTATTCTAAGGATTGCCACTTTATGGACTGCTGCTCAGGAAGCCTGCTGACTTGCTATCCTCTCTTCTGCCTGCATGCTCACTCTGACTGTCCCAGAGTGTCTCCATGTGCTAGCTGACTTGCTACCTGTTTCTAAAGACTCAGGGACATCAACGTCTTTAACCATGCTCCTGTGCCTGGCTCATTGGAGGTGAAGAGTTTTAGTCACAGTGGTCCCTGAACAAGGACAACAGAGTTTAAAAAATAAATATAGAACCAGAATCAGCACTATATTTGAAGCTGTCCAGCCGGATAGATATACTTTTAATTCATAAAATAGACACACGAAACAATAAAGTGGGACACAAGCCTGCGTCCTACTAGGTGTACATACAGTATATATGTAAAACAGCAAAACAAACAGGAAAGCTCAGGCAGAGCGAGTTGCTTGCATGTTATGCATTTGATTTGTGCAAGCAGAGATATGGTGAGACACCGTTACACATGAGTAATGTACAATGAGAAATTGTTTACAGCGTACATGTGGTCGACGACGTTTCGATCGCTTTTAGATAATATTGGGATCATCATCAGGACATAGTATTTACATACCTGAGTAAAATATGCCTGAACAAGAGATAATGAGGGAAGGAAAGATTAGGGAACACAGTTAGTTTGAGCTTTAAAAACGGAGTAAAAAGGCATGCAGATGCAAGTGAGCCGCAAAAGGGTTTATGGCATATCTATCATTCAGCGCAGGTCGTCGTGATGTGAGGACGAACGCTTTTGTCATGGTGAGAAGTGCTCTGAATGCAAAAAGGAGAGCACTGAGCGGCCACGGAAGAAGGGGTGCATATGCAGTGCGTAGAGTGACCGAATGCACACTGTGAGAAGTCCTATGCGGAAGTTGAGCGTATCCTCATGCTGAATACTTTTACAACCATGCAGAAAAGCTGTGTCCTATACTCGTATAAACATGCTGAAAGATTGTTGGTAGTGAATAGACTACAGGGTATTGAGTGGAGGCAAGTAACCATGCTTAGTGAAAGAAGGTCTCTTGTACCGGTTTCCAGTGGAGAATGGCTGGAAATGTTGTGTACCGCATCCGCGGTTACACTGCTTAGTTGAGAACTGCGAAGGATCTAGTATATGTGTAGACCTGCAACGGAAAGTGAGGTGTAATTGCTAGAGGCCGATTAAGCGGCCGTGTTGCATGTGGAGAAAGGGTATGAACCGTACCTTGATCCTGTCGGGTAAGGCTGAAATGTGGTATTATCGTAAGATGCGGCAGGTGCGGTGAAGCTGCAAGGGGGCAGGCCGAAGTAGATACAGTGAATCAAAAAGTATTGAGGAGTAGGGGTCGAGTCCATACCTAACCCTATAAGGGTAAGGACTGAAGAGTGATGCGGAGGTTGCAATGAACCTCTAGGGAACAGGTGATTGTCAATAGCAGTAGATGATGGAGACAGTGGAGGGGTGCGAGGGGTGCGGTATCAAGCCTACCCGGTGGCACGAAGCACTGAATAGCAGGAGCATCTGCACAGCATGCAATCCCGAGGAGGTTTACAGGGAAGAACGGCCCGCTCTGGGGCCAGATGAAATAATGGAAGTACAGAGTCACGTGACGAGTCATGTGAGCGGAGGGAAGCGTGTGCTGATTTAGTGCTCAATAAGGCAGCCATATTAGAGAGGTGGTGAGGTGCAGATCAGGGGGTCTTAGGAAAGCACATAGTTTTAGGGAAGTTGAAGCATGGAATACATTTTAAATTAGACATTGCAATTAACATGGTATTTCAAAACCATTTGACGTAGCACAGAGAAATATTCTTCAATAGCAAGACTTATCAACAAGACACGGGAGAATAATGCTGTTTGTGAACAATGAAACAATTGGAAAGCATAGCTCAATTTTGGACAAACATCACATTCTGTATGTGGCATTTGGGACAGATATTCCGTAATAATAAGAACACGCCTGAGGGCATTGCGCATGAAATGATGAGTTATCGGACAACACAAATGAGAGCAAATTTTAAAAACCATTGTTAATAATATCAAAAACGCCAATTCCTAGAGGAGCATTATTCATAATGTGTTAGTGTCTAAATAGCCTACAATGTAGGCAGGTGGTAACAATCTAATCCGTGGCAGAATAGGTGGGACAGACCAATGCAGTGTGGTTTATAGCAGAGTGGTGTAATCCTCAAGGCGATTAAGTCCTGTTCGTATGCTGCCTGTGCATGGAATCCACTTAAGTTCTTCTGTGTTGAGCAGTTGCACAATGTCCGCGCCTCTTGGGGGAGGTTTGATCACACTGATAATGGTCCAGCGGATGTCATCTTCAGTGTGCCTGTGGCCAAAAAGTGTTCAACAAGTGGGGCATTCGGCGTTTTGCAATGTAACCGGCTGCGATGCTGGCAAATCCTGATACGTGCTTTCTGAGAGGTCTGTCCAATGTACATTTTGTCACAGGGACATTGAATGGAGTAAATAACATTACTGGTGTTACAATTGGAAAATTGTTTTAACTGTACCTTAATTTTACCAATACAAAATTCCTTACATTCAATGGTGAATTTACACGTAATGCAGTTACCGCATTTCACATGGCCTAAAATAGGTTCAAGACCTCAATGTACGGTCAATGTCCCGGTGGGTTTAGGGGCAGGCAAGGCAGCTCGTACCAAGTGGTCTTTTATATTTTTGGTTTTACGAAATGCAAATAGCGGTCTTTCAAGTTTAAGGTTTCCTGCATTAAGGACTTCCCAGTGTTTTAGAATGCTTTTGCGCACAGTGTTTGACACCAGTGAAAAGGTGGTAACACACACAAGCCGGTTCTGGGGGGATTTCTATTTCGGAGACAAAAGGCAATCCCTCTGACAGTACCATGCCCTTTTTAATGCATTCCGTATCAGTCTGTGTGGGTAGCCTGTCTTGTGGTTAGTGGCCTCCGGGCCTGCCTTGGTTGTCTTAGGCCTGTCTGCCATGCTGCTTTTCTTTGCACACGTTACTTTGCACCGTTGTTTATCGACCTCTGCCCTTGCCAAGTTATTTTAGCGCTGTCTGCATTTTCTATCTTTCACCTTTTCTCCTGTTCACTTTGGGCTCAGTCTGCACAACATGTACAAGGTCGAATAACAACGTTTCCTTGTTCTTGCTGATTTGGCCAGTCCCTCGCACCTAGACATAACACTATGTACAGCTGCCATGGAGAAATTAGTGTGCTTTTAATATTGCGGTTTGCCCGCTCTAGACACACTTGGAGAAAACCTTTCCAGGGAGAAGAGATGTGATTGTCTGCTGATGTAGTTTTTGCATCTAGAGACTGAGGTATGGGGGTTCGCTAGTCAAAGCCCAGAGGTCTTCTATTTTTATAATAAACTAGCTTCCAGCACGGGGAGGGTGGTAATGTTAGTTAGACATATATCCACTGCTTTATGAGATGCTTTCCCCGTTTGTATTCTATGGAGTTGTAACTATGCTGATTATATTATTCTTATGCATTATGCTATAGTACTGACACGTGTACTGTATCTTAGAGCACGTAAGTTGAAATAAACATTTTAACCTATACTGTGTCTCTTCTTACGCACGTTGTGGACAGGTACGAGTGAGTGACGAAAGAGTGTTCTTGCCTCTGCGAGTCCTGAGAGAGAGATACCGTGTTCTAGGTTGTCTAATCATTGGTACATTGTTGCTAATGGGACGCTAAGGCTAGTCGGGTTGGGGTTTTAGGTGCTAAGGTCTATGGTTGGCTCACCACTATATTCCGAGGTCCTATTATCCTGTGCATAGCTCTGTGTGTGCAGAATCCCTATGACAAGCCCCTTGCTGTAAGTTTATAAGACAGAACTTTGGCCTCGTGGAAGTAATCTTCCTTGAGAGTGCAGTTCTGCCTGATGCGTGGAAATTGTGAGTAAGGGAGTGAATCTCTCAAGGCGCAGGGGTGGTTACTTTCATACCTTAGAAGTGTGTTCCGTTCAGTGGGTTTACGGAAAAGGCTAGTGATTAATTCTTTATCCCTATGTTGGATGTTAAGATCTAGAAAGTGAATCTCACTTCTGCTATGTGGCAGTGTAAAGTTTAACCCTTGACAATTATTTTTGAGCCAATGTAAGAATTGTAAAAGGGTGTTTTCTGAGTCATGCCATATTAGTCACAAGTAGTGAAGATTCTTGTCATCTCAAGATGGTCCATATACAGTATGGCTAGATCCGGTGCAAAGACAGCGCCCATTGAAGTACCTTTGACCTGTTGGTAGTACTGGTCTTCAAAAAGAAAACAGTTTCTGGTGACACAGATTTCCAGTTGTTGTAGGATGAAAATGGTCGGGACTGCATGGGGACGTGGTCTGGTGTTAAGGACTTGTTCAATTACTCGAAGCCCTTCCACCTGGGGGATGTTTGTATGAAGACAGGTGCTTTCTCCAGTGAGAATGACGCATCTTATGCTGTGATGAGCAGAGCCAATGCATTGCCACTGGGGCCTATGCAGCATCATCAGAAAGGCAGCGTCAAAACCACTGCATTGCCACCACTGCAGGAGGACAATCGATGCATCCCTTTGTTTGTGTGGAGAAACCAGGAGCATTGGCTACAAAATCAGCCCAGCTCGGATCCGGCACTTCGTCTTCGGAAACCAGCACATCGCCATTGTTGCATGGTGAAAATCATCACATCTCCCTGACTATGGAACTGACAGTGATCACTCATCTGCACCCTGCATCTCGTCGTTTCTGACCAAAAATTAAGGTATATTTGCTCAGGGATCCTGCCTGCTCCATTGCTGTTGCCCTGAGCTCTTGACTTTGTCCTGGTCTAGCACGACCAATTAACTCTTTGAGTGCTATTTGGTTCTAAGCGCTACTTTTCCATTTAATCTTTAAAAAAAATGTACCTTGACTTCTACTTATTGGATTTTTGTCATTTTGGTCTTGTTTTATTTAGAGACTCATGCTTTATTTTTCTAAAATGGTGTGGAGTGTGAGAAGTTGGCCTGGCATATGCTGTCCACTAGTTATAGTGGGCACCTTGTACCAGTCCAAACGACCCTTATTGATGATAGGTTTAAAGACAACCTTTTTTGAAAGCTATCCTAGTGGTAGCTATGGAGAGCAGCCTTCAGGCTAAGTCTTGAAGCAGTGTAAAGCAGCTTGGTTTACCAGATTATAACCTCTTGAATGACCAAATGAAAGGAGAACCACACCAGGTATATATATAAAATATATGTATTTATTTTTAAACACTCACTACTAATCTCTTTATGAGATTAGAGTCCAAGATACACAATATCACAGTATTCAAACGACAGTAAATAGCACACTATACAATGGGCCCCAGGGGGGGACCATACCATATATTAAGAAAGTGGTATAAGAACCACGACTTGATTAGACACAGTGCCTAGAGCACGTAGAATCGCTGGGACCCCAAGGAACCACCCAAGGTAGTGACACAGGAGACCCACGGGGGACGTGTGAAGTGTGAGAACACAGCTGCGAGTGCCGTAGGATTCTATGAGGAAAGACGCTGTTGGAATTTTAAAGAAAAAGGACACTTAGGAGAGGACTTTGAGCAAACCCCTTTAGACTTAAGGGGTTCTAGGGCCAACACCCACAGGAGCACCGGAGTACTCGAGTTACCTCACCCAGGGAAGCTGGGTGCATAGGTGTCAAATGGTGTCGGGAATCGTCGTTGATTTCAATGGCTATCTGCTGCAAAGTGCTGCTGTCGTGAAGAAGAAAAAGTGTCCGGGATGATCCAAGCCTGGATCGAAGATGTGAAGAACATGAAAGCAGAGGGGACAGAGTCTGGGTCACTTCACGTGACCAGGAGCAGAGCAATCAAATGTCCACCGATTTCGGGTGCTTCAGGTGCGAAGAAGTGAAGCTTGACTCTGCAGCCACGGGGTCCAGGAGAAGTCGAGGATGACCAGGAACTGGATTCGAGCTGTCCCACAAAGGATGTCTAGTGCTGGGGTGTCAGTGCTCGGCAACCCACGCAGGAAGAGTAAAGATGCTTTGGTGCGGACCAGCAAGGTCCGGGGGACTCCCCAAACAATGGAGAGTCAGGACATGTCTGGAGCAACCAGGGTAGCCAAATTAATCTTTGTGTTGCCTTCACAGGGACCCACCAATTGATGGACCAGGGATCGCGAAGGGACCTCGAGAGAAAACACAAAGGGCCAGCTCACGGAACACTCGTGGAGTGTAGGCTGGCGATCTTCGGTGGAATTGCTGCTCGGGGTCAGGGCTACAAGTCACCCAAAGCTCAGCCTCAGGGGTCGCCTCAAAGCTAATGCTTCTGCAAATGGTTGCGGTGTCCAGGGGTTCGGGTTGCACGGTCTCCACGCGGGATACAGGCCTCAGACTTGCTGACCACACAGATCGACCTCAGAGACCACGGGAACCCACCTCCTGTGTTGCAAAATTCTTCAGAGTCCTCAGGAGCTTCGGAGATGCAAACCGGACAGATGCATCTTTGGTGCCTGCCAAGCAGGGGAGTAACCCCTTTACTCCAAGGGAGATTCTTCGGTCATCCAACGTCGTGTAGATAGTTGAAGTTCTGGGATTCTGTAGCAGAGTTTCGTCCAGGTACATCTAAAGTCCTGTAGTCAGGGGTTCCTTCTTTATACCCAAGGAACGGGTGGGACAAACTCTGGGGACCCACCTATGGGAGGGTCAGGAAAGAGGGGTGGCTACACCCATTTCCTTTGTCCAGTTTCACACCAGAGCAGGGGCTGGTAGCCCCTGCAACTGGTTTGAACTGGACTATGCACAGGGACACCAAATGTGCCCCCAGTGCAGACCTAAAGGCTCTCTTGGAGGGCACCCACCCAGCCCCAATACACTAAAGCCTGTCTGGGAGGTGGTTACACCTCCCTGTGACAGGAAACCTATTGTCCAGGCCTCCCCTGCTGGAGTTTCACCCAGAAGCAGGAGGGCAGACTCGTGTGTTGCTGCAGCATCCATTTTGTGATGCCAGGGTTCTGTTAAGCTGGTACCGGGTGTACCGGTGGTGCCATGTTTCTCCCTCTAGTAGGGTGGAATCATACCTCCCACCTCAGTTACTGGGGTGGAGGTATGATTCTAAGGTGTTTGACACCAAACACGACATGTTTCCATGCAGCAGTTTTAAAGTTAGCATTTACCGCGAGGTTATAATGCACTTAAGAGTATATGGTTCGGCTGCATCACAAACAACCCCGGAATGAAGATTCTGAAAGCTGCAGAGGGGCTCTGCTCATGCATGGGCACCTTCTCACATGAAACCCAGCACCCTGCCTTCATGATTGTTAAGGCCTGCCATAGGGGTGACTGATAGGTTTACATGTGTAGTGATATGGAGAGATATAGGGAACCTATATCTCAGTAAGGGGTGCATACACCACCTTACACAGGCTGCTGTAGCAGACCTGTGGTGTCATTTTGAGTGGCCTCTCAGGGTTGGCACAATACATGCTGCAGCCCCTGGGAGGCCCCTGGGGTACCTATGCCCTGGTTACATAGTATACCGTATACTAGGGACTTATAAAGGTACCCCAGAATCCAATCTGGAGTGTACCTAAAGTACATACAATCAATTTAGAGTAGAAAGCAGATAGACTGGGGTCCTGATTAGCAGGGCCTCAGTCTAGCTAAGTAGAAAAACAGTGAAACATCAGCAAAAAGTGGGGGTAACTATAAGAAGCAGATCCTACTCTCCTACACAACCCCCCCCCAAACGCAGGGACCTTAAGCTAACCTTGACCAGTTGAGTCTTCATGTTCTAAGTAGAAATATCTGGAGAGTCCATCTGCATTGGCATGGTTACTCCCAGGTCTATGTTCCACTGTATAGTCCATCCCCTGTAGGGAAATGGACCACCTCAAAAGTTTGGGGTTTTCACCCTTCATCTGTTGTAGTCGTAAGAGGGGCTTGTGGTCTGTCTGAACAATGAATTGAGTGCCAAACAAGTATGGCCTCAGCTTCTTCAAGGCCCAAACCACAGCAAAGGCCTCCCTCTCAATGGCTGACCAACGTTTCTCTCTGGGGGTCAACCTTCTGCTAATAAAAGCTACTGGCTGATCCTGACCTTCATCATTCAATTGTGATAACACAGCCCCTACCCCCCACTCAGATGCATCTGTTTGGACAATGAATTGTTTGGAGTAGTTAGGACTTTGCAGAATGGGAGCAGTGCACATGGCCTGCTTCAGGTCATCAAATGCCTTTTGACAGCTAACTGTCCACTGAACGTTCTTTGGCATTCTTTTAGAACTCAAGTCATTCAAAGGGGTCACTATGGATCCATACCCTTTGACAAATCTTCTATAGTACCCAGTCAGGCCCAAGAAAGCTCTGACCTGAGTCTGGGTGGTTGGGGCAACCCAGTCCATGATGGTCTGGATTTTGCTCTGCAATGGTTGAACCTGGCCTCCATCCACAAGGTGGCCCAGGTACACAACCTGACTCTGCCCTATCTGGCACTTGGTGGCCTTGATAGTTAGGCCTGCTTTCTGCAGGGCCTCCAAAACATTTCGCAGGTGGACCAGGTGATCCTCCCAGGTGGAGCTAAAGACAGCAATATCATCTAGATATGCTGCACTATAGGCTTCCAGACCTGTAAGGACTTTGTTCACCAACCTTTGAAAAGTGGCAGGTGCATTTTTCAAACCAAAGGGCATCACCACAAATTGGTAGTGCCCACTAGGGGTAGAAAATGCTGTTTTGGCTTTTGCATCATCAGCTAGTCTGATCTGCCAGTAGCCAGCTGTCAAGTCAAATGTGCTCAGAAACTTGGCTGAGGCCAAAGTGTCTATAAGCTCATCTGCCCTTGGTATTGGATGGGCATCAGTCCTAGTGATTGTATTGAGACCTCTGTAGTCTACACAAAACCTCATCTCTCTCTTACCACCCTGGGTGTGAGGTTCAGGCACTAAGACTACTGGACTAGCCCAAGGGCTATCTGAGGGTTCAATCACACCCAAATCCAACATCTCCTGGACTTCAGTCCTGATGCAGTCCCTGACATGGTCAGGTTGCCTGTAAATCTTATTTTTAACAGGCAGATTGTCCCCAGTGTCCACTTCATGAGTGCACCAGGTAGTCTGACTTGGAGGCAGCGAGAACATATGTCTGAACTGATTGAGAACTTTTCTGCAAACAGTTTGCTGCTGGTCAGTGAGGCTGCCTGCCAAGGCTACACCATCAACTGAACCATCATCAGGGTTCTGTGAGAGCAGATCAGGGAGTGGATCACTCTCTTCCTCCTGTCCCTCATCAGTAGCCATGAGCAAGCCCATGTCTGCCTTGTCAACATATGGTTTCAGTCTGTTGACATGGAGTACCCTGTGGGGGCTCCTGGGAGTTCCAAGGTCCACCAGGTAGATAACCTCTCCCTTCTGTTCAACAATTGTATGGGGGCCACTCCACTTGTCTTGGAGGGCTGCTGGGGCCACAGGCTCCAACACCCATACTTTCTGTCCAGGCTGATAAACAGTCAACACAGCCTTTTGGTCATGCCAGACCTTTTGCAATTCCTGGCTAGCCTCAAGGTTTTTAGTTGCCTTCTTCGTATACTCAGCCATCCTGGAGCGGAGACCAAGTACATAGTCCACAATATCCTGTTTAGGGGGTTTGAGAGGTAACTCCCATCCCTCCTTCACTAGACACAAAGGACCCCTAACTGGATGTCCAAACAGAAGCTCAAATGGGCTGTAACCAACCCCCTTCTGTGGAACCTCTCTGTAGGCAAAGAGAAGGCAGGGCAAAAGTATGTCCCATCTGCGCCTAAGCTTTTCTGGGAGACCTTTAATCATGCCCTTCAAGGTTTTGTTGAACCTTTCAGCTAAACCATTGCATTGTGGGTGATAGGGGGTGGTACATTTATAATTTACTCCACACTTCTTCCATATAGCAGTCAAGTAACTAGACATGAAGTTTGCATCTCGGTCTGATACTACCTCCTTAGGAAAACCCACCCTGGAAAAGATTCACAGGAGGGCCCTTGCCACCACAGGAGCTGTGGTGGACCTGAGGGGAATTTCTTTTGGATACCTAGTGTCATGGTCCACCACCACTAGTATAAATCTGTGCCCAGATGCTGTTTGAGGATCTAGGGGACCAACAATGTCAATCCCTACCCTCGCAAAGGGAACCCCCACCACAGGTAGTGGTATCAGGGGGGCCTTTGTAGTGCCACCTGCCTTACCACTGGCTTGACAGGTGACACAGGAGCGACAAAACTCCTTGGTGTCTTCAGACATGTGAGGCCAATGAAAGTGAGGAACAATTCTGTCCCAAGTCTTGTTTTGGCCTAGATGACCTGCCAATGGGATATCATGTGCTAGGGTCAATAGGAAGCTCCTAAACTTCAGAGGTATAACCAACCTCCTGGTGGCTCCAGGCTTGGGGTCTCTACACTCTGAGTAGAGGAGTCCATCATCCCAATAGATCTTATGGGATCCACTAGCACTCCCAGCAGCCTCAGCAGAAGCTTGCTGTCTGAGGGGTTCAAGAGAGGGGCAGCTCAGCTGCTCCAGGCTCAGATCTGCCCTGGAAGGGCCCCCTGTCCCTAAGAACTCAACCTGATCAGGTTCAAGCTCCTCTGGGACAGTTCCTTCTTCAGGACTGAGATAATCTCCCTCAAGAGACTGATCTGCATTCTGAGGCAGGGGGGAAGACACTGCCTTAACCCTACTGCTCCTCCTCTTGGGAGGCACCTGGTCCATTCTTCCAGGATCCAGGGCCTGTTCAGTTTTAGACATTTATGCCTGTGACCTGGTCATAGCAAACACATCTGCAGGGATGCCCAACATTTCTGCATGGGTCCTGAGCTCAATTTCAGCCCAAGCTGAAGTCCCTAAATCATTGCCCAACAAGCATTCAACAGGGAGGTCTGCACTTACCACAACCTTTTTAGGGCCAGATACCCCTCCCCAGGAGAAATTAACAACTGCCAAGGAATAGTCTGTCCTGACATTGCTAGCATTGGTCACTTGGTACATTTCACGAAGTATGATTTGCTCAGGAGCCACAAGATCTTTTGTCACCATTGTGACACTTGCTCCTGTGTCCCTGAATGCCAAAGCCTCTTTTCCATTAATCAAAGGCCGCTGTCTGTATTTGCCCAGATTACTGGGACTCACAAAGGAGGACATATCCATGCCTCCATCACAGATCAGTACAGCCTGAGCTGGAACTATGACTAGGCCAGAGTCCACCTCAGAACCCAGGGTCAACCCTACTACACCCTTATTCTGAGTACCACCACTTGGAGCTGAACTAGGGGGAACAGTTGCCTTAGGGGCAATGGTGGCTGGAGTTGAGTCTTTGGTCTTGGTACAATCACTAGTCCAATGGGTTTTCTGTTTACAGATTTTACACCATGGCTTCTTTTGGCCTTTTCCTTTGTTAGATTGGGACTCCCCACCAGATGCATATTTTTGGGGCCCTTGAGAAGACTTCTGGTCTTTACCCTTCTCTCCACCCTTATCAGAGTTTTTAGAATCTTGCTTCTTGGAGTCACCACCTTGCTTCTGAACCTTCTGCCTCACCCTGGTTCTGACCCATTTGTCTGCCTTCTGACCCAATTCTTGGGGAGAGGTCAGATCAGAGTCTACCAGGTACTGATGCAACAGTTAATTTTGACAGTTATTAAGGATCTGCTCTCTCATGATTAAATTATACAATCCTTTGAAATCACACACCTTACTGCCAAGTAACCAGCCTTCCAGAGCCTTAGTAGCACAATCAACAAAGTCAACCCAGTCCTGAGTCTGTGCCTTTTGGGTGTCTCTGAACTTTAACCTGTATTGTTCAGTGGTTAGGCCAAACCCATCAATCAGTGCACTCTTCAGGACTTTGTAATTGTCAGCATCCTTTCTCTTACAGTGAGGAGCTTGTCTCTACCTTTGTCTGCAAAGGAGAGCCACAAGATTGCTGCCCACTGCTCCTGAGGGACCCTCTGTACCTTATAGGCCCTCTCCAGTGCAGTTATCCATTTGTGGATGTCATCCCCACTCTGGTAGGGAGGGACAATCTTGTTCAGGTTCCTATGGTCATGAGTATGGTCTCTACGTCTAGGCACACTGCTGCTGCCACCATGGGGCTCTAGCCCCAACTTCTGAGAAGCTCTCTGAAGCTCCAAGGATTCCATGTCTAAGGCCAATTGCTCTCTCTTGATCCTGAGCTTAGCTCTCTCAAACTCAAGCAGTTGGCACTTCTTCTCATAAGAGGACTCCCTTTTATGAGAAGAAGTCCTATGAGAAACAGAGCTCCCTACAGATGTACCAGAACGATTAGATTCCACTGAAGGAGATCTAGATCTTCTTGGTAAACTGTTAACCCTTCCAGGTGGGGTAAAGAGAACCCCACTGGGGTCTCCCTCCCCACCTTCAGGAAGGATTGGCTGTTCCAGGTTAGAATCATTTTGATCCTCCTGGCCAGCATCAGAGTCTGGGTCATAGTCGAGGTCACTACCTGGCCTTTCCTCTTCTGCTGTCCCACCCACTCTACCAGCCTCATCAGACCCTGGGGTCTTTCTGAGGTCATCTGCAAGCAACAACTTTATGAGATGTTGTGTGGTTGGGCTTTTCCCTGTCTTCAATTTCCTAGAGGCACACATAGTCCTCAATTCTTGGTATGAGATATGGTCTTAGTTAGTTGGGAGAGGCCCACTTTCTTCTGCCCTTGAAGACATGACTAGTGTGGTGTGGTGTATGCACCTACCTACTCTAGTGGGGCCTACTAAACTCTCTTGAGTTGTAGAAAGGGTGTGCTAAGCCCTTGACACACAACTCTAAGTTCATTAGAACTTACTGTATTCTAAACTTGATTTATTATATACCGATGTACCTATAGTGGTTTTCAGTTAGTCACTTAAAGAGATTATCTGGTAAAGCAATAGCAAGCTTGAATCCAAACGCTGCACACCAATGTGAGAAGTTGGCCTGGCATATGCTGTCCACTAGTTATAGTGGGCACCTTGCACCAGTCCAAACGACCCTTATTGATGATAGGTTTAAAGACAACCTTTATTGAAAGCTATCCTAGTGGTAGCTAGGGAGAGCAGCCTTCAGGCTAAGTCT